>OY728129.1:1634582466-1635832466 GCA_963277665.1 Viscum album
AGGAAACATAATGTTTAAGGAAATCATATAACATGATATCATAAATGATTTGGTTCAAGAGTAATAATATGCAAGCATAACATATGGGAAATAGAATAATAATATTTTATCAAAAAATTAAATTTGGGAGAATATATAACCAGATATTGACCTGATTCAAGTCTACATTATTAGATATTATAATGTGGTGGACAATGTCCCATATTGGATATGGTTTACTCCATAATCTCATATATAACATCTCATTTTATAAACTAATTTCCAAATGAATAGGATTTATATCTAGGTGAACCCATAATAACATCTTGATGAATATGTTAATGGGAAAAGGGAAATCAGTAATAATTCATAGTCAAAATAATTAACCATATAAAGAAAATGGCTTGTGTAATCTTGGACATATCATATTCACATTAAAATATATAAGGAAGGAATTTTAGAGATAAACAAAAATAATGGACTAACCCATTAATATAAGGGAAATTAATCTAGGTATATAGGAGGGATACATATTTTTATAAATTATAATCAATCCTTATCAATAAAGGTTGTACTCATTGATAATAAATCATTTCAATTGTTACATAGATTATTTTCTAAAGAAAATACGTTTTTTACAGTGAAATTAAATATTTAAAATAATCAAATTTCCAAAATATTATAGAATAATTTTTCATTGAAAAGATCAATTGGAACTTTTAAAGGATGATCAAAATTCAACGAGTTTTTGTAATTTTAGGATATTCCATTAATGTCTTATAAATGAAAATAAAATATCAAATTCACACTTGTGTAATTAATTTTAAAAAATATATTGTTTAGAAAGTGACTGAATGGTTCCTTTTATAGCATTTTGTAAAAAAATTTACTTCATTTAAAATTTCATCAACAAATAAATCAAAATTACTGAAATAAATTCTTTAAAATATGTTAATGAATAATTAGACATTGAATATAAAGATTTCATATCTAAAAGAAGATGCATGATCATGCCTACTTAGAAACAATTTTTTTATGTTTATTTTTTATATAATTAATGAAATGAAAAAAAAAATTAAAAAACCCATTTATTAACATAAGATAAAAAAGGATATCTTATAAAAAATTAATTGTATATTATGTCCCCAAAATGAAAATTGAACATAAACAATTACATAATGGAATGAAATTAAAACATGAATCCTTAAGTGATTTAGTAAAATTTTAATCACACCCCCTTTGATGATATAACATGAATTATATCATATATAACATTATTTAGAAATGATTAATGATTTAAAATTTAATAGTTGATATATATACATAATATAAAAAAATTGGATGATTATACTAAAATATTCATCAATGAATATCAATTGAGATAGAATCCCTTACATGAGGTTCAACACATCATGTATGTCTTTTATCATAATAAATAATGAACATATGTTAATTATTTACATTATTAAGAAATATATTCAATTTTATTATTCCTTTTATTTTATTTTTTACCATTTTATATTTAATTAGAAACTCAGTTATGTTCATGTGAGATGTTTTTATGATATTCTTTTAATATGTTCAAAATGATATCTGCAGGTTCACTATTTCGAATAGGGTCATTATTTCATCATATTCACCATAACAATCATGAAATAATTATCATATATATACATCAATAAAACATGTAAAATAAACCATGAAATAGGGTTTTGAAAAATGAACTATAGTATAATCATGAACATTGTAATCTGTGCATATGCATGAGTAACTATTCCATTTTTCAATGATCATTATAGATATAAGGAAATTATTAATTTTTCTTTATAGATTTATTATATAATTAATACTATATTAGTAAATTTAATTTAATCATATATATTATTTATGTTTTGTTCTGATAAAGATCAAATCCCATCACTTCAGGGAGGAGGTTTTCCACATATATGCATGAAAGACATTACCTTTTGATAATGAATGGATATATAATGAGGTAAGTGATATATATTCTATTTATAATAATAACTATTTCATTAGTTTCATATATATATATATTATATCCATCATTATAACCAGCTATTATAAGAGGTAATGAATGAAGAATTTTATCGGCTCATAAAGTGTTTGTCCTCAATACACAGTAAAGAAATTATTGTTTTCCAATTGTTGGAAATTTACATGGATATTTGAAGTGAACTAAAATAATAAAATATAAGTATATTTAATATAATTATTTTAATATATTATCATTATAGAATAACATTTTATGAAGGTTGATGAATAAATAAAACAAAACTCTTCATTAATAATGATACCTCTAATTCAGAAAACCTCTGTAGGATAACACCTGAGTAATTTGACGGAGGGTTTTGTAATAAAGATATGGATTCTCGGCCATGTGAAGGAATATATGGACGGGATATGTAAAATTACTGTCTAAATGAAAAATCTTTCTAACCATGATGAAAAGGGGAGCCAAGGTTACCATTTATAAAAGTGGGGAGGGGAACTCATAACATTTCTAAAAGTATTAAATAAATGTAAATTTATTCACATACTAAATACCGCCAAATTTATAATATTATCGGAAAATATGAGAGAGATTCACAATTCTATCATACAAATACTATTTCACTAGTTTATGTTTTTGTTCACCGTTATATTTTTATTTAAACCCCTTACAATTTTTGCGATAATACCGTTTTCACTCTTTATGGAATAGAAAATATCATATCTAAGGAAAAATTGCTCAAATATTGACCCTAGTAGATATTATGGACAATATAAAATTCCCCTATCCGAATTTAAATTTAATGAATTTTAAAAGATTTAATAAATAATATCCCATTATTAGATATTCGTAATGATACATTTTAAACTATTAATTTATTTTGATTTCAAAAACATCAAAGCAGGTGTTGATGCCGAAAAAAACCGTAACTCTCGGAGGAAGCTTCGGAATGACGAAGCGAAGTCATATTCGGAATCAGAGGCCCGACCCGGAGGCCCGGGATGTGGGGAGCGAAATAAAGGAGGCTCCGCGCAAAAAATTGTTCTGCGCATGTAGAATCACCGGGTTTCACAAAATTGAGCCGATGAGGCGCGCAATCTATGCGCGCCCTGGTTCTGCGCGGAGAGTTTTTGCGCGCTGGCTGTGCTCGGCGTGAAGAATTTCGCGCGCCGCCTGGATTCCGCGCTGGAGGTCGCCTATAAATAGAAGGTGACCCCGAACGGTTTGGGGGTTGAGGAATCTGAAGCGACTCCCTTGCGCGCAATTCAGATCCCCCCGCGCGCAAGATGACTTTCAGGTAAAACCCTCATTTCGCGCAACCTTTCCCTGGGGTTCTCCTTTGCGCGCAACTCCACCAGCTTCAGTGAATTTTCCCCCTCCCCAGTGTTCTATCCTTGCGTGCAATCCGTGTCTCCTGCGCGCAATCCGTATCTCATGCACGCAATACCCTGCTCTGCGCGCAATACCCTGCGCGTAGTTCCCTCTCCGCACGCAATTCCTTTGCTCCAATAGCACACTGTCCCGGTGCTTTGCGTGCAAACCTTCCCTTTTGAGCGCAAAGCCCAAGACCCCTCACCTTGACGCCCCTTGGCTTCCACCTGCACCGGCACGTGTTGTCTACCCTACCAGGCATGCGTGCCATGCGTTGTTTTCCCAGGCGGCCTTCCAGTCTTGTGCGAAGTAACCTCAAGGTCCCTTAGGCCGTGTTTCCCATTGCGTTGCTTTGCCTTATGCTTCTCCGCATAGGCACGCTAATAGCTATTTCTTTTTCGCATATCCACGCTAACGTGGACCCCCCGGTGGTTCGCCCTACGGCCCCCCTTCGTGATGGCCATGCCAATGCCTTCCCTCCCACAAGGGGTAGAGGGAGTTTGGAATGTAAGCCCTAGGGGTGTGGAGTGAACCCACCTCATCCAAGATGCAGGACGTTAAACTACTAAGCACCTCATCCTTAACACAAGACGTTAAACTGTGGGCCGACCCTGTGCTTCCCACGCAGGGTCCCCCAGCTCGGACATTTTTTACGCCCACTCGTATCCACGGGATTGGACTCTTCCTCACATGGAATGAGATTCTCCTTATCGGAGCGGCGTTTATCCGTGGGGGACGGGCTGCCTCAGAGCGTAAGCCCCTAGCCTTTCTTGCGGATGATTGCACCCATGCATCTCCATATAGCCACCCTACCAAGGCCAGTGGAGTCCGTTTCCCACTGCGCTTTGTCGCACCATAGGCCTCCACCTTGGAGTAAGCCCTGGCAGCAAGGACCGTTAACCACGCATAAGCCCATATTTCATCTTTGGACCACTCAATGCGTAAGCCCCATTCCGCTTCTCACGGACGCACCCTTCGCGACGTGATTGTCTGGTCCTTACTGCCTCTTGTTTCTCACACCGATCATGACTCACATGGGCTTAGATTGTGCATCGACCATGACACCCTCTTGGGCCACCCCAGAGCGTAAGCCCCATCCCAATGAACTACGTGGACTTTGATCCGTGATAACGCATGGTACGTAGGAAGCCTCCATGAGGTTCAAACCCACCACCCGGTCGTCCCGAACTCTCCATTTCGGTTCCCCGACCACCTTGGGCTGCCTCAAATTGTAAACCCCAAAGCCCTCATCCCGCATGACATTAAATTGTATTCTGTCCCGCATGATGTTAAACTGTATTCTGTCCCGCATGACGTTAAATTGTATCGCATCCCGCATGACGTTAAACTGTATCCCCCCTCTTGGGTCATCTCAGAACGTAAGCCCCATGTCTCACTCCACCATCCATCCTGATCCTTACCCGGGCTGCCACATCCCGGTGAGGTCATGACACCCCATCCCACTCCATGACACCCGGGAGGCCGCCCATGTGCCGACCCCCACATCGGTATTACCCCCTGGGTATCCTTCAACCCGATCCGTCTCTGCAAGACGTTAAACTCGCGACATACCATGTGTTAAACATGGGAAGCTGAGGAAACCCTCAGATGGTACATATTCCCCGCATTCGATGTGGGATGCTTCGAGCTTCCACTCCCTCGAGAAGCCCTGTGATGAGGGACCAAAGAAAGACATGCTAACAAATCCCCAATGTGACCATTCTCCTCATTGAAGGTTTCTACCCCGAAAAGACCCCTTGGAGCGTCTTGACGGAAGCAGCATAATTTACTGGCGTCCATGTAGATATGGCACCGGGAATGAGCTTCATGAACCCGTCTTAAATCTATGAGGGAGACCCAGACTAGGTAATGAACTCCGAGGAGGAATCCACAGAAGGAAGAACCGACATCCCATCATCCCGGTTTCGATCAAGGAGCAGACGTCCCTGAAAAAGGAACGGATGTCACCCACCTTTGGAAATCGGGAATGCGGGGTAACAAGAAGTGCATCCTCCCCACATACGGATGTGCGCGCCCCGGCGAATGCATCAGATCACACAAAAATGGTGAACCTGACGTGAATCTCTTCTCCTCAATACGAGGAATTGTAGCCATCGGGGCGTCAGATCACACAAAAATGGTGAACCTGACGTGAAGCTATTCTCCTCAATACAGGTAATGGTAGCCATCGGGTCATCAGATCACACAAAAATGGTGAACCCTACGTGAAGCTCTTCTTCTCAATACGGGGAATGGTAGCCATCGGGGCCTCAGATCACACAAAATGGTGAACCCGATGTGAAGCTCTTCTCCTCAATACGGGGAATGGTAGCCGTCGGGGCATCGGATCACACAAAAATGGTGAACCCAACATGAAGCTCGTCTCCTCAATACGGGGAATGGTATCCATCGGGGCGTCGGATCACACAAAAATGGTGAACCCGACATGAATCTCTTCTCCTCAATATGAGGAATGGTAGCCATTGGGGCGTCAGATCACACAAAAATTGTGAACCCGACATGAAGCTCTTCTCCTCAATATGGGGAATGGTAGCCGTCGGAGTGTCGGATCACACAAAAGTGGTGAACCCGACGTGAAGATCTTCCCCTCAATACGGGGAATGGTAGCCATCGGGGCGTCAGATCACACAAAAATGGTGAACCTAGCGTGAAGCTCTGCTCCTCAATATGGGGAATGATAGCCATCAGGGGGTTGGATCACACAAAAATGGTGAACCCGACGTGAAGCTATTCTCCTCAATACGGTGAATGGTAGCCATCAGGGCGTCGGATCACATAAAAATGGTGAACCCGGCGTGAAGCTCTTCTACTCAATACGGGGAATGATAGCCATCGGGGCGTCAGATCACACAAAAATGGTGAACCCGATGTGAAGCTCTTCACCTCAATATGGGGAATGGTAGCCATCGGGGAAACAGATCACACAATAATGGTGAACCCGACGTGAAGTGCTTCTCCTCAATACGGGGAATGGTAGCCATCGGGGCGTCGGATCACACAAAAATGGTGAACACGATGTGAAGCTCTTCTCCTCAATACAGGGAATGGTAGCCGTCAGGGCATCGGAAGAACAGCATGTCACCAGGTCCGGGTAACCCTCGTCGGGACATGAACCCGCTAGGGGTCGAGGCCGTCAGGACGTTGACTACTCCGTTCTGTGACGTCGTCAGCGTGGATCTCTCTCACCGACCATGGAGAACGGAATGACATTGGGCCTTGGTTGTTGATCTCCTTTCATTTTGATACTAATGGGTTCATCTCCATGTTTCCAGGAATCAGATCACTGCATTTGGAGCTCGATCGCTACCTGCCCACAGGCGCAGGGGTAGGGGCAGTACCGACGCGGCTACGCCATGTGGTCCCACCTATTCCACGGTCGCTCCGGCTTCGACCGTCGTAGCAGCCAGGCGCTTGCGCCCCCTCTCCCCGTCAGAAATCACCCAACGGAGGGTGATCAATAACCTGGTTCGTAGGTATGACGAGGAGGGGGTCATCCCCAACAGGGGCATGGCCCTCTTGGATCTAGAGGCAGCCGCGCCTCACCACCATCGCCGCCCTCGAGGGTCGCGCAGGGAGCCGCCGCTCCCCACGCCGACGTTCAACTGCTTCGGGAACCTATCCCCGGAGCGCTTTGACACATCCCTCCCCTACGCCAATGAGGTGGGGGATGTCCAGGTCCATCCGATCGGTGATCCATCCCAGGGGTTAATGGCAAGAATCCCCACCAGGCTGCGTCGACACCGTCACCCGACTCCCCGAGCCGAGGAGCAGGCAATCTTCATGCCTGCACCGCCGGTTCCGGCCCATCGGAATCGATGCCAGTGTCGGGCGCGAGCGGCAAAGAATGCCCGTCCTGGGGAACCAGCATCAGCAACCACTGTGGCCCGAGCCACTGCTGACTCCTGTTACCAGATCCCCGTGCATGTTGAGTAGGGGCAACCTCGTGCCCGATTGGGATCGAAACCCCGACCGCCCTGCAGGAAAGTTGGGTCGAATCTCCCGGCCGCAGACACTGTAAATGGCCACCGCGGACCAATCCATGGTAGTGCCGCTCACCATGAGGGCTCATTCCATGCCACAGATCTGGGAAGTCGAAAGCTTCTTCGCGACGGCTATGCTCCGGGTATGACTCCTTCCAGCGCCCACTGAATGGGGTATTAGGTCACTCCCCCTACTGTCGGCCACGAGCATGGAGTCGTTGTGTATCCAGTCGCTCCTCACATGGTGGTCCTCCCCATGTCCCTTTCTACATCTTTCCTGATACTTCTCGCACCCCGGCCCTCAGTCCCCTCTGCCCCAGCTCTATTGTGGCCGGGGGACCCCATGATGGAAATTGTCCTTACCCTGAGGAGCTACCCAGGGGCAGGAAGGTCGGGCATCGTCGCCGTAGGAGGAATGTCAGGGGAGTCCGGACGGAAATCAGACTGGTCTGTTTCTCGGATTCTGAGGCAGAGTACGACTCGACGATGGAAACTCCCCCACAACCCTTTGAGTTGAGGGTAGGGGTGGGGACGCGGCGCATCAGTCACGTACTACCCGAATGCGAGATCAGTATGATTCCCTCCTCCCTTCAAAGGTATATCCAGGAGGAAGAGGACTTAGTGTACCGCCAGGGATCAAGCCCGCAGTTTTCGCTGGCCTCCTCGGAAGCACCTCCCGTCCCTGTTAGGGAGGGTGAAGAACGTTTCTGGGGACCGACAGAAGAATCGCGAGGCGATACACCCTCGGTGAGCACCGACGCTGTGACAAGAGGCCCATCCGCCGACCCATCCTATCGCGACATGGCAGCCAGGGCACTGCAACCCTGGAGGATGACCTAGGGATCGGCGGCCAATCGGCCTGTTCGTCGTATCCCCTGTCGGCCAGCCCACCGCCCTGACGGCATGCCTCAACGCTATTGCCAATTCCCCGACTTTCCTCAGTGGGCGAGCAGGGGCGGCAAGTTCAGGACCCCGAACCGGAGCCGTGGAGCTTCTGGACCATTCTGGTAGCGGGCCACTTCCCTGAGAAGTTTTGGCCGGTCGCAGAATCGGGTTTTGATGTGCCAGAGTCACTCACCCCAGGAGAGTTTGAATGCTTCCGCCAGATTCTTCAGGTGACTCACTCCTGCCTCCACCATCATCTAGTGCCTTATCCCGGGAGCCAAGCGCATCTCGAGTAGATTGGTGAGCAGTGCCGCCGGGTCGACCTAGCAGCACTCCCCGCGGTCCGGCACCCCTAGTCGCTGGACCACCACGAGGCCCTTCAACAACAATGCATCCAGAGTTTTCAAGTACTCTGGAGAGTTATTGAGGAGGCCACCCCCCATGCGCACGTCCGCGGGTGGGGGCAGTACGCTGCTCTCCTCTTCTGTGGGATCCGCCGGCAGCCCGATCCACTAGGCGGCCCTAAGGGAATGTCGCCAAGGGCAGTAGCAGTCAACATGGCCGACCTTTCAGATAAGGGAAACATTGTGGAGACCCTCTATGGGGACTCACCCCCCGAGGACAGGCCGCTACTGGACCCATCTGGGAGGATTACTCACCAACAGAGGAGCCTCCTAGGTCTTCCTGTACCCACGGAGGCACTAGCGCTGGGCCGAAATATCGGCAGGGGTAAAGAGAACGTCGGGTCTGTCAAACTCGCCGACCCATCTGCCTCCGTGCAGAAGGTAGAGGAAGATCCCGAGAAATCCACGCTGCGCCAACAGCTAGCTGAGAAAAAGAGGCTGGTTGATGAGCTCCTCACCGAACGCATTGCAGAGCGGCGGCCTGACTATGGCAACCCTAGACCAGGACAGCAGGGGCATGAGCATCTACCCCTTACTGAGATCCCCCCGGGAAACCGTGACCGTGTCGTGTTCGCCGACAGGGGAGACACTGGAGCCCATGGAAAGAGGGCGCGATATGTTTCGCCGAACCCTCCCGAGCGGCGAGACATCCTGGGAGACCCTGCTTGTTTTCCTCCCGCCACTTCGAGAGTCGCTCCGCCAGCTGCCCCGCGAGCCGTTGAGCACGACTATCGTATCGAAGAGCCTGGAAATGCGCTTGTAGTTAGAGATCCCTGTCAGGATATGAATCCGCATCCGGATGATCTAATGGATGTACTCATCGCTCGCTTGGAGGCCCTAGAAACTCGGCAGGTGGTGATCCCACCGGATGGCAAGTCATACCCCGCATGGTTGGATGACATGTTGGCCCCACCGGGATTTGGGAACCCCACTTTTCCCCCCTTTAATAGGACCAGAGACCCGCCACAACACTTGGACCACTTCAAATCAAGGTGCGAGCCTATGTTAGGGACTCCGGCGCAGCAGAAAGCTGCCAAGATCCGATGCTTCGTTCAGACACTGGAAGGACCAGCATTAGTCTGGTACAGCCAGCTCCCTGTTGGATCAGTGACTAGCTGAGAGGACCTTTGCCGAAAATTCCTCTACCAGTTCAGTTCCACAACCTGGAAGTCGAACATTGCAGACCACTTCAGGTGCAAGCAAAGGCCCGACGAGCGAGTCGCGGACTTCGCCGCCCGGTGGAAGGGGCTCACGTACTCCCTTGACATGCTGCTGACTCAGGAGCAATTACTGACAATGTGTGTTGGGAACATCATGGAGTATTTGGTTCCTTTTCTGATCACGTAGAATTACCCTAGAGGGTTCCGGGACTTCTCCGACAAGGCTCGGCGCCTCGAAGAAGCCCTGCAATAGGCCAGTCAGGCGCGCCCGCTGCCTCCTGTAATCTGTGCAGGGAGAGCCACCAGAGCCGAGCCCACTGATGTGGTGCAGATTGAGGCCCTCAGATAGCTAGAGTTGCTGCCAGTGAGGCCAGCTCAGCAGGCTCATAGTGGTCCACCCCCACAGCCTCTGGCCCAGTAGCGACCGCCTCAAAATCGGCAGGCGCCTCCGCGTAACGCACCACCACCACCTAGGCGAGGTAATCCAGCTTCGCCTCCTCGGTATACTCCTCCGGCCCCTGGCCATTGTCAGCCCCCAAGAGTCCCCTTTCCAGACAGAAGGAATCGGGCTTACTCGTTTGGCAAGGCCTAGGTCCCCAGTTATTTCCATAGCGCCTTGGAGTAGAGGATCGTGCGACTGCCTGAGTGCCGGAAGCCAGAAGAGGCGTGTCTCATAGATCTCCCTAACTACTACACTTATCACTGGATATTGGGACACACCATCCAGCAATGCTATGTGTTCATGGACTGGCTCCAAGACTAGATTGACAACAACATAGTCAGGTTGGTCCCAGCCCCGGCACCGGTGGAAGGTGTCTTCGTGGGATCAGATGGTAGTAGTGACAATGGGGATGGGTGGAAATAGGTTTCCGACCATGGGTCCAGGAATTATAATGACTAGATTTCCCGCAGGACGGTCGCCTGTGCCTATGGCATCATCTGTGCCCGCCTGGATCAGCCAGAGCCCTCGGAGTCTGCGAGCGCCGCTTTGGCATCATCATCCCAGCCTACTTCTTCCCAGAAGAGCAGGCGGTGGCGTAAGAAGAAAGAACGCGCCCTGCCATTGTCGTCATCTTCTCGCATGCTTAGCGATTTCATGCCCCCGGAAATGGGGATCCCTCCAAGACCTCATTCAGTAGTGGATGACTCCTCAAGTGAGAGCCCTGGGTACGCTTCGGTTAACACCATAGAGTTGGTAAATCCCTTTTTGGCTCCCAACGGTGAGGAGCGCCAGGTGGACCCTCCTGAGAGCCCAGGGTATGCTTCGGTAAACACCGTAGAGTTGGTAAATCCCGTTTTGGCTCCCGATGGTGAGGAGCGCCAGGTGGACCTCCCCGAGAGCCCGGGGTACGCTTCAGTTAACACCGTAGAGTTGGTAAATCCCTTTTTGGCTCCCGATGGTGAGGAGCGCCAGGTGGAACTCCCTGAGAGCTAGGGGTACGCTTCGGTTAACACTGCAGAGTTGGTAAATCCCTTTGTGGCTCCCGACGACGAGGAGCACCAGGTGGACCTCCCCAATGTCCCCAGCCGTTGCCAACATCGATGGAGCCATGGCTACGTGAATCGCCGGGGAACGACATTCGTCACCTCCAGTCAGGTCGTGCACGCTACCGAGACCAGGAAGCAGGCCCGGTATAGAGAGCAGCACTCGTGGCTCCCTAACCCGGTGACAACAGGTTCACTTCCACCACCGTTTCTGTTGCTGGATCGGGCGGAACCGCCTTGCCTGCGTCACAACCAGCCCATCCCTGCCACTGGCCGACTACGGCCTTCCGGTCCTAGCATGACAGCCACCTCCCGGGCTCCAGCTGGTGAACAGCGGGATGTGCCTAGTACCAGTCATTCATCGGTCCCGCCAGCAGGGCCCATCATGCCCCCAATCGCCGAGCAACCTCCTGTAAGCAGAAACTCGCGTTTGGTACGAAATTATGATGTCTTGAAGCATCTGGATGTCATTCCGTCAAGTCTTTCCATCCTTGAGGCCCTTCGCCTGTCATCCGAAATGTGTGAGGCGCTCGCCAAGGCTCTAAGGATCACCCTCCAGTTTGAAGCGGAGGTCGAGGCCGTAGAAGTCTTCCACACCTAGGTGATTGAGGACGCCAATGGTCAGGCGGTTATCTCATTCTCCGGTGAAGATGAAGACCCTCCCAAAATGGGGCACATCCGCCCGCTGTACATCACCGGCCAGTTCAGTGGCGTGGAAGTCTGTCACTGTCTTGTCGACACGGGTTCTGGGATTAACATGATCCCAACTCGGACACTGCGAAAACTGGGGTTTTCCGAGGATGATTTAACTCCCTCTGACCTCAGAATTCAGGGGTATGATAGGACTGATCAAACTCCACTCGGACACTGCGAAAACTGGGGTTGTCTCTCAGAACACGGCCTACAACGCATTAATGGGAAGGTCGTGGCTCCATCTTCACGCAGCGGTTCCCTCATCATACCATCAGTGCCTCAAATACTCCCTTAAGGGTCGAGTGGGTGTGCTCCAAGGAGATGCGTCTCTGTTTTACTCTTGTTTTGGTCGTTACCTAGACGCTGACTATTACAAGGTAAAGGACAAGCAAGTCCTGGTAGGTGAGGTTGAGCCCACTGCTGTCGCGGGTGATCCCTGGGTAGGTTTGGATGACGCATATGTCTTCCCCATCCATCGGTTGGAGGCCACGACTCCCGATATGGGAGAGTGATTTGTTGTCTCGGGTACCAGAGGAATGCATATTTCCGGGTCTAAGAGATGCTAGGAAATCACCTCGTACTCTTACACCAACCAGGCCCAGGTGATCCCCGAGCCTCCTACCCCCGTACGATATCGAGACATTGGGCTCATGGTAATGGAAGTACGTCATACGTGTCTGTTTCGCGAAGCTGGGATCGACCGGCTCAAGACAACGCGTCACCACTGCTTTGATGTCGTAAAGCGTATCTCCTTGGGCCATAGGCTGGTTGGGATTGGATCAACCGCCTTCGTCTCCATGGTCTCCGCGGTGCATGAGTCTCCCGTCGTGATGACCTCTGCCGCCCAAGCCGGTGCCTGCTCCCCATCAAGGTCGAGCAGCCGCGAAACGGCTCCCCCCGTGGATGATCCTTCCACAAGCGGAGAAGAAGACATGAAAGATGCTCCTCCTGCCTTTGAGGAGGGCGTCTCTGCCACGGTCGACGAGCTAGTACAGGTGAACCTCGGTAGTGAGGCAGACCCGAGACCCACCTTGGTCAGCGCCTCTATGCCTCCCGAGGAACGGAAACAGTACAGAGACTTCCTTAGATAGCACCATGATGTGTTCGCCTGGAGTTATGACGAGATGCCAGGACTAGATCCCCAGGTAGCCGTCCACCACCTTGGCCTCCCAGCAAACCATCGCGGGTTCAAGCAGCCTCCTAGAAAAATGCACCCCTTTCGTGGTGCCATGGTTGAGGCCAAAGTTGATAAGCTCATTAAGGCCAACTTCGTCAAGTAAGTCCAGTACCCCAAGTGCCTAGCCAACATTGTGCCCGTCAGGAAGAAGAATGTGCAGATCAGGGTCTGCATCGACTTCTGCGATCTTAATCGCCACTGTCCGAAGGGTGACTTTCCACTTCCCGTGACAGAGCTGTTGATCGACGCAACGACCGATTTCCAAGCACTCTCCTTCATGGATGGGTACTCCGGGTACAACCAGATACGGATGGCCCCCGAGGATGAATAGTTCACTGCCTTCAGGCCCTCCCAGGGAACTTTCTGCTATCGGGTTATGCCCTTCGGCCTGAAGAACGTGGGTGCCACCTATCAACGGACTATGCACCACATATTCAAGACGATCCTCAGGACACTGGTGGAGTGCTACGTAGATGACCTGGTGGTTAAATCTCGTCAGTTCCGGGACCATCTCAAAGACCTTGAAAAAGTGTTCGGTTTGCTCTGTTCTTGCCACTTGAAGATGAACCCGTTGAAGTGTGCTTTCCGGGTCACCTCTGGAAAGTTTCTTCGCTTCATCGTTAGGTATCGAGGTATCGAGATCGACCCCTAGAAGATCAAGGCCATCAGTCAGATGCCTCCCCCGAATAATATTCGTGAGCTTCGAGGCCTCCAAGGACACTTATCCTATATACGCCGATTCATTGCGAATATGGCCAGAAAGTGTAAGCCCTTTTCTCAACTCATGAAGAAAGGCGCCGCCTATGGGTGGGATGAAGAGTGTCAGACCGCTTTTGAGGAAATCAAGCAGTATCTGCTTCAACCTCTGGTCCTGATGCCACCCGTTCCCAGAAAGCCGCTAGTCCTTTACGTGACCCCCCTGGAGCGATCCCTCAGCGCCCTTCTCACCCAGAAGAACAACGAGGGAACAAAGAATAGCCTCTACTACCACATCCACATGATCCTCGAAGCGGAAATTAGATATTCTCCAATCTAGAAGATCTGTCTGGCGCTCGTATTCACCGTACAGAAATTGTGGCACTACTTGCAGCACCATGAGGTACAACTGGTCTATCGGGTAGACCCGTTGAAATACATCCTGAGCCGACCTATGTTGACCGACCGATTGACACACTGGGCGGTGATCCTCCAGCAGTTCTACATTAGGTACGTACCTCAGAAGGCCATCAAAGGACAGGCGTTGGCAGACTTCATAGCTGCCCACCCAACCTCTGCGGACCAGCCACTGGATTTGGGCTTTCCGGATGAGGCAATACTCTCAGTCGATCACACCACCCCATGCTTGCAGATGCACATTGATGCCGCCTCCCGAATCCCTACCAGTAGAAGGCTCAACTATCCTAGGCTTAACAGAGTGGGCCTAGGTATCGTCTTCATCACCCCGAAGCAAGTCATTCTGCCATATTCATTTTTGTTGTCAGAAGGCTGCACCAACAATGAGGAAAAATATCATTACCTAATCACTGGCCTCGAGTTGGCTCTTGAGGTTAACGTACCCCACCTGTATGTAAAAGGGGACTCTAAGCTAGTCATTAAGCAAGTTAACGGTGACTACGCTGTCAGGAAGCCGGAACTCATGTCATTGCTGGAATGCACCCTCCATCTAATGGCTAAGTTCCCCTCCCAACTAGATGTCGTTCACATTCCCCGGTCGCAGAACAGTCGAGCAGATTCTTTGGCCATCCTGGCCACATCACTCGCGGAGCCCGAAAAGGATGACCTAATCATCCATGTGGTGCACCGAAGAGTCATTGCTCCTGTTATCCCAGAGGCTGATTGTGGCCCGCGAGTGAACCATCTCACCGCTGGTGCCCCCGCGTCAGGACCCCCCGGGGCTTCAAGCGTGGTGATCGAGACAGTTCCTGACTAGAGGACACCCTTGGTTGAATATCTCTGACATGGAAATCTTCTGATGGACCGAGCAGAGTGGGAACGAATCCGGCATTGTGCGCCGCAGTTCACCCTTCAGAGCGGTCCCAGCCGTGAGAAGCTCCTTTACAGGCATGGGTTTGACGGTGTTCTCATCCATTGTCTTCAAGGAGTGGAGATCCCACAGGTCATGCAGGAAGTGAACTCTAGTTCCTGTGGCGCCCACCAGGCCGGGTCGAAGTTGTCCCACCAGATTCGGAGACTGGGATACTTCGGGCCCTCCATGATCCACGAATACATCGAGTACGCCAAGAGGTGTCATGCGTTCCAAGTTCATTATAACTTTGTGCATAGACCACCGGAGCCTCCCCATACTACTAATTATTCATTTACCTTTGCAGTCTAGGGGTTGGATGTCATAGGGCCTTACCCACCGACGACAGCCCGCTAGTGCTGGTTCATCTTAACCTCCATGGATTTCTTCTCAAAGTGGGTAGAGGCAGCCCCGCTCAGGGAAGTCAAGGCTGGTTCTATCGCTGACTTCGTGAGTTCCAATATCATTCACCGGTTTGAAATACCTCACGCTATCCTCATTGATAACAGAACCAAATTCTGAGCGGCCGAGCTGAAGAGATTGTACGCCAGGTACAACATTCTCTCTAACCACACCTCCCGCTATCATGCGCATGCGAATGGACAGATTGAGGCATTTAACAAAACCCTCTCTAACATTCTGCAAAAATGGTTGGTCAGAACATGAAAAGTTGGCCGGACAAGCTCCCCAATTCCCTCTGGGCTTATAGAATGATGACTCTCAATTCCACCCAGGTGACTCTGTATTCCCTGGTATATGGAGCTGAGGTCATCCTTCCCATCGAGGTCCAACTGCCCTCATTGGGCACAACAGTCTACAACCAGCAAGCGTCAGACAGAGTTGCCGAGATCCGTCTAGCCGAATTGGAAGCGTTGGACGGAAGTAGGCTTCGCGCTTTACATAACTTGGAAAGGCATCAGAGCAGGATGGCTTGGGGTTTCGATAAGAAGGTTCACCTCCGCTCCTTCCTGCAAGGTGACTTGGTGCTGGCTCTTAGAGCGCCAATGATTCCCGGCAGGAAACCACCCAAGTTGGAGCCCAAGTGGTAGGGGCCTTTTATTGTCCACAAGGTCTATACCAATGGCGCGTAATCTATAGTGACTATGGATGGTGAGCGTATCACTCCTCCCACCAACGCCAGGTTCCTCAAGAAGTACTTTTCCTAACCAAATGGTCCTGCATGACCTTAAACTATATGGTCCTGCATGACCTTAAACTGTATGGTCCCACACGACCCTAACTGTGCTTTGGTCTGAGTTCTAAGACCTAAAACTAAGATCCTCTTGGCCCGAGCTCTAAGACCTAAAACTAAGATCCATATTTCGCCTTTGGGACCTTGACCACAGGATCGCGTGGCGTGGTGTGAGACTTTGTCCCCATTCATTTCGGGTTTGCAATGGTTACACCACGCACACCCTGTCCTCAGGATTTAGCCCTCCTCTGTCCAATGGAATTTAAAGATGCACGCTTTCAATAACTATGTGTGGCTTGATTCCCATCCTTATGGGATACGTAGGACCGCCTGAACACCTAGATGTCAGGTCCAGCCCCATCTCTTAGGAGATCCCACGATCTCCCGGTTCCCAGGGATGTTTGGCATTACGCCCCTTTTTTTGCCCAGGGATCCGCCATCGTTTGGCCGCTCTCGGACTGAGCCCTCTGACCCTTTCCAGTGGTCTGTTGATGTGCTCAAGGCACTCTGGTCTAGAACTTGGAGTGCCAAATTTGACTTAGGCACGTCCCATTCACTTGCCAAGCTTCGTGTTCCCCTTCATTCGGGCCCTCGTCATCCTTCACACTCAGAGGGACCCCCAAGAACGGCCTGGATACAACGCCCAAGGGCTCTCCTACCATCATGGGCCAACACCCCCGAGGGTTTCAGACAACAAATTGATACGAATACCGCGTTGCGAACATGTTCAACGGTTGATGCTCATTTTTTTGTCCCTGTGGCTAACACGACATGATGCTGCGTTGGGAACATGGTTAACAGTAATCCTCAGTCGTCACGCCAGCTTCCCCATGCCCTGAATGTTGGTGGCATGGTTCATGTCATGTTCTTCCCCACTGTGTCAAGGTGGAATCTCGACACTCCTTGTATTAACCTTCAGTACACCCCCCACACATCAGATAGACCGAGCTGCGTAACAGTGTCTCTCGGGGCTCCCGCGATCTAAGCGCTAGAGTATGTGCTTGGGTCTCTTCTTTACGGGTTGCGTTCAGCTTGAACCTCATCCCCATGGGGAATGAGGAGTCTCCCAGACATTGCGTTTCGGGCCCAGCATAGCTGGGAGCTAGCATCTCCTGCCCCTCCTTGATTGTTGAACCCTCGTAGGCCCCTTTGGCATGAGGATCCTCTCTCGGATGGTCCAAACCATATGACCTTAAACTATGTTGTTGGTCCAAACCATATGACCTTAAACTATGTTGTTGGTCCAAACCATATGACCTTAAACTATGTTGATGGTCCAAACCATATGACCTTAAACTATGTTGATGGTCCAAACCATATGACCTTAAACTCTGTGTGTTGGTCCAAACCATATGACCTTAAACTGTGTGTTGGTCCAAACCATAGGACCTTAAACTCTATTGTTGGTCAAAACCATACGACCTTAAACTGTGTTTGGGTCCAAACTATACGACCTTAAACTGTGTGTCAGTCCAAACCATATGACCTTAAACTGTGTGTCGGTCCAAACCATACGACCTTAAACTGTGTGTCGGTCCAAACCATACAACCTTAAACTGTGTGCCGGTCCAAACCAAACGACCTTAAACTGTGTTTCTAGTCCTATAACATGAGCCTAAACTGTGACATTATCATCCTGGCCGCAAGACGAAAAATGGCACTGCATTGTGACGACCTCGTTGTAGAGGACATCACGTTGGGTATTGGTATTGTGCCATGCCATTTGTCAACGTCTATCACAGCTTGATGATTGTGGCGACACCAAGGCCTACTACTTTAGGTCTGTCGCTTCACAAAAAAACCCACTCACCTTAAAGGACAAACAAGATTTATCAAATTACGCTTCTTTTAGTGCAAGGGCCATGCCCGCACTCCCCCTTTTTCCCAAGCACTAGTATCTTACGATGTCACCTTCCAGAACTACGTATGGCTTGATTTTCATCTTTATGAGATACATAGGAACGCCTGGGGAACTTCCCCGTGGGTCCAGCCTACCTTCGTGTTCGGTCCCTCGACTCGAGCATTTCCCCGGAGAGCACATGGTAAGTAGGGCTTAGGTCCTAATTCACATCGGGTTTTGTAACTTCCTTGCCATGTGTCCATTTCTCCCTTTTTCCACCTCTTGATCCAAGTTCTAAGACCTAAAACTAAGATCCTCTTGGTCCGAGTTCTAAGACCTAAAACTAAGATCCTCATGGTCCGAGTTCTAATACCTAAAACTAAGATCCTCTTGGTCCGAGTTCTAAGACCTAAAGCTAAGATCCTTACAGTCCGGCTCTAAGACCTAAAACTATGATCCATATTTCATCCCGCATGACGTTAAACTGTATTTCGTCCAACATGACATTAAACTGTATTGCGCCCCGCATGAAGTTAAACTGTATTTCATCCAACATGACGTTAAACTGTATTTCGTCCCGCGTGACGTTAAATTGTATTCTGTCCCGCATGACATTAAACTGTATTTTGTCCAACATAATGTTAAACTATGTTTCAAGAACTACGTGTGGCTTGATTCTCAACCAAATGAGATACGTAGGACCGCCCGAACATTTCGTCTTGGGTCCAGCCCCAGGGATTATTGAACCCCGTCCTTCCTTATTGTCGGCCCCTCGGCCCGACTTCATGGGAAGTGGTGTAATCGGGATATCTACCCCGAGCAGGTTTGGGATGCCCCATGGTAATAATGGGAAGCAACAGTTCTCTCGACAAAGAGGTCCTGCCTAGAAATTGGGATGACCCGTGATCAGGTTGATATGTCCGCCTAATGCGCTTTCTCCATAGTGGTGCAATTCCGGGAGTGTTGGACTCTATTCGAACAAACCACCACTCCATCTTCCACGCCTTGCGTCCCCCCTTATTCGAATCCCCATTTCCTTTCATGTTTGACGGGACCCCCTACAGTATGGATGCTTGACCCATGGTCCGCCTACTGTCCTGGGCCAACGTTCCGGAGAACTGGTCATGTGTGACGGGACCCCCTAATAGTATGGATGACAGACCTATGGTTCACCTATTGTCCTGGGCCAACGTTCCGGAAAACTGACCAACGATATTTAAGTTAGTCCCCGGGTTGCGAACATTGTCAGTGGTCAGCCCTCTTTTATTGCCCCCCCCCCCATTCCAATCCAACATGATATTGATGCTGTGTTTCCATCACGGTTGATAGTTATCCTCCATGGTTGCACCCCATTGGGTTCCGAATTTGGGCAGTGTGATTCACCCTTCCTCTTCATCCCCTTGTGTTCGGATGGATTTCAATGCCCCCTACATTGCCCCGCTTGTGTGTTAAAGCACATTGAGATGTCGACACATCAATCGGCCCAGGGTCTCCTCCGATGTTCAGGCCCAATTTTGGACGCCTAAATCTTGGTCAATGACACACAGTTGAACGAAATGATGGTACAAGAATCTTCTACTTCTTGCGTTGGGCATGACCCACAGGAGCCTAGGGATGAGTTGTTATTTGTTTCGAAACTATGGTTGAGCGCATTAAACCAAGGGTACAAATGAATGGATTTTGACACATATTAGATTGATACGATGAGCAGTACAAGCAGAAAGTCCATGAGATGGAAAAAACAAATCCCTTAGGAATCAGTGTGCTGAAGTGATCTTTCCAGCCCTGCTACCCATTGACCGGTAGCCTCCAGGACTGCTTCTCGCTCTTTGAAGACTCTATCCTCATCGGCCACCATAGAGCGCAGCTCGCCAGCCCTAGCTTGTACCCGCGCCTGCTCGGTTTGAAGTACAGTCATCTGGTGACTCGCCTCCACCAGTTGATACTGCGAATCAGCCAGCTGGGCCTTCAGTTTCTCCACGAGCTCAGATCATGTTGTGATGAAGACCTCCTTATCTGCCGCCTGCCCTTCGAGGTGCCATACTTCCTGCTCTGCCCTCAGCAGCGCTTGAGCGCTCGCTGATCCATCCCGGCACTGGGAAATGTCGGTGCGCCAGCTGCTCTCACGTATCTTCTTGGCCATGTAATCACGGACCGTCAGATGAAGGCACAGAGCATCAGCCCCTCCGGAGCACAGGAAGCACAACCAGGTCTGATGTGATCCCATCCGCCTCAGCCAATCCGACTGGGGATACCAGAGGAAGCACTGGATACACTTCCACCCTTTGTTTTGTGTCATCCGGCTCTCCTCGGCGGCCTCTAAGTCTGAGTCATCTATCTCCTCAGGGTTAGCGGGTCGTTATATGGGGAAGGCCGCCAACAAATCAACAGTAGGATCCGCCCTAGGCATGTCTTCGTGAGGAATAGAATACTCGACGTCCGGGCGACCTTCTCTTGCCCCAGCAGCAATGATGCCTCCACCATCTTCCGACCTTGTTTCAGGAACAGCGCTGCTGATGTCCGCCGCCCCCTGTTCATCAATTTTCGGGGCCGACTCAATGCAGAGAGCATGTTCCGAGCGAGGTGTTATGTCCGTCACTAGTCTACTAGCGGATGGCCCGGGCTCCACAGCCTGACGTTCCTTCAGTGTTGAGATCACTGCGCAAGTCATACGCTGGTCAGATGGGATCTTTTGACACCATGAACCAGTAGTGAAGCGTGAGACTTACAGGAATCCAGAGCGTCGGTCCCCAGCGTTTCAGCCGCTGCAGGAGCTGCCGTAAGGGGAGACCCCTTTGCGCTTGTTAACTCAATGAAGGGTGTCGGATCCCCATCATGTCCCACTGGTTCCTCTCTTCCCTCCTTTGGTGGGGGTGCCCGTCCAACACTCAACTGCTCCTGAGTAGGATGGGGAAGTGAGTTAGAAGTTGGAAAGTATAATGGATGAATGAGGGAAACGAATGAAGACAAAGACAAACCTTGAGAATCTCGGTTATATCAAGATCAGAGTCAGAAATCTCACCGCTCTTTCGGAGACTCCCTTGGTAGGTCGCCCCTTACGACCCCTCACCTTCGGGCTCCTCTTCTTCATCTTCTCGCTCGCCTTCGTCCTCTCCGGTTTCCTCCTCCCCCTCCGGCTCCTCGTCACTGTCGCCTTCCCCCGGTGGCATCGCTTCTGGATCATGATCCTAGCCGAGCATCACTTTCACTAGGAAAGGTGGCTCCGCACGCCACCCCCTTTGGAGTGCGTATGCATCCATGGCCATCAGATAAGCATGCCACCGATGGAAGTTTAATCGGTCGGTAATTCGAACGAGCCCAACCTCTGGCAGTTGGATCCCGTTTTGAATTATCTTCTTCCAGATGGCTTCGACACTCAGTGATTGTCGTAGGGTCATCCAGGCCGACCACAGTGCCGGTAGAATTGCGTCTTGAGAAGGTTCGAGCAGATATCTTATCTGCTTCCCGGGCAGTTCCCTAGCCGCCTCGTGTGACCCCCCTGCGGGTAACGAGGACGTGGCAGCACCATGTGATGTTCCCGCTGCCGAAGTCCCAGCCTGCGCAAGCCTCGCTGCCTGACGCGTCCTTGGTTGCCCCCTTCCGACGACGATGTTCCCTTTTTCCTGTCGCCCAGTTTCCGCGCGAGTAACCTTGAGTTGCCGGACGCGCTTGCGTAATATCCCCTCAGGGTACGCAATGGTCCAGTGTTCGGCGTATCTGGTTGCTAGGCCGACATCGACCCCGGTGGGAGGAAGAGTAACGACATCGCCATAGCCGAAAGTGGTAAACATCAACCACATCTGGCGCAGGACACATGGACTCTTCTCCTGCCAGACAACCGTGAATACCTTCTTCGACATTCATTGGAGGCACCCGAACTGCCTGGCGAATCGGGATGGCATGTAAGGCTCGCAGATCACCTTCCCGTCGATCTGAGCCACGAGCACCCCGCCCCGAATGCTCTGGAAGTATTCCTGCTGTTCCAGAGAGCCTCTCCCATTGTCCACTAGTTGGTCGACTGGGGTGGGTAAAGGGATGAAGTTGAAGTTGGCACGGTTGCCGATGCGGATCCTCACGCCCTCCTCATTCAGCGTCATCGGCGCCATCCCTGCGATGTTTAGCAAGGACGGTTGCGGAACTTTTCCCGGAGGAGGGACGAAATTTGGGAAAGTATACCTGCCGAGATGAGCCGCCACCCAGCCATGGAAGATCTGGAAGGGACCACATACTCTCTGAGGCGACCCCCCTCGTGAGATGCGCCCCAGGATGGTATATAGCTTGGCCAACATAGGGACGCCCAAGTTGAACCGTTTGTTGGCGGCCATGGAGCCCACCATCACCAAAGTCGCTGTACGGATGCCCATCCTCGCGTCCCGCACCGGCAGGAGCCACCCACTCAGGAAGGCGGCAAGGAACCCGGCATACCGGACGTTCGGGTCTCGGGCCTCAATGACACGGTATCCCCATGATTGGTATTTCTCCGCCTCTAGGGTCTTCCAATATGAACCGTACTTGCTCCTCTGAGTCGCGGTTGGGCACTGTTTGCCCCGTCCCGGCATCCTGACGGCGGGATCCTTCTCAAGGAACAGGCTGAACCAGCCCTTGTAGGCGATGTCCTTCAGGAAGTCCTTGACCCCCAGCCTCTCCTTGGCCAGCTGCAGCAGGTGCCACGTCAGCATAGGCATCCACGACCTATCTCCCCAGGTGTTCTTTATAGGAACGAACTCAACGTATTGTTAACCCTCCAGTGGGATACCTACGATGTAGTGAACGTCCCAGAGACTGATGCCGACTTCCCCATGAAGAAGGTGGAACGTGTTGGTGTCAGGAGACCACCGGGTGAATAGCTCTGGTCCGAGTTCAGGCTGGTAGTGGAAATGGAACTGCGATGTACATATCACCTCGAATAGGCCGATATACCGTAGTTCGTCCCCGAACTGGTCACAGGTATGGTGAACCCAGAACGCCCAGGCCCATTCGCTGGTGAAGTTGCCCCCGGACCGCTGGTCCCAATCCTTCAGCCAGCCCTTCGTGTCATCTATGATACTTTGACGGAACGTGCTCGCGTAGAGGGCCAGAGAATCATCCGCCACAGGCTTGTCCCCGGTAATGGTCCTAGTCCTCGGGTTCAGGACATAAACATCCATATGTCTAGTTTCCATGGCAGGATGGCCATTGATGGTGATGTTTTAGCGACGAAGTTCGTCATCCTGAGTCACCCAAGACTGCGGCATGTCCACCACGAAGCCCGGCAGTGTCACCTCCTCCAGGATGCCAAAATTCCAGAGCGGGAGGTTTTCTGAAAAGGGATATGTCTTCTGGGCCAGATTCAGCAGATTGAACAAGGTCAGATTGTTAGAGACAATAACCTTGGCGCCATAAACCTCCTCGTTTGCCGCTATTTCTGTCCTACGGGCAGCCGCTTCCCCCTCATCAACTCGATTTGCTACCATCTCGAATCTATAGGGAGTTGGGCAAAATCAGGATGCAGGGCGCGAAATCGGAGAGTTCTGTGCAAAGTCTGAATGAGTTGCGCGAAATCCTGGAGATGAGCGCGCAATCGGCACGTGAAGCACGGAAAAGCCCGAACAAGCGCGAAATCACGGCCAAATTTCGGATGGAATGCCGCGCTGCCAGAACATTATTACGCGCAGCCACGGAAGCGATTTCGCGCACGAGAGCGATAAGCTTATCGCGCAGAAAAAGTGGAATTACGGATTTGAGACCCCGCGCCCCTTTTTATAGGTGAGGCCAGGGTTCCGCGCCACACGGAAAGAGGATATCGCGCACGTTAGTAGGTTTTGCGCGCCCCATCGGAATTTTGCACGTAACATGACCAGGGGATTTAGCATTTCGGCGTTTACCTTGGAATCCGATCGTTGCGACCTCTCGCCGATCCCATTCCAAGGGGGGGAATTTGTTGACGCCGAAAAAAAAACCGTAACTCTCGGAGGAAGTTTTGGAATGACGAAGCGAAGTCATATTTGGAATTCGAGGCCCGATCCGGAGGCTCGGGATGTGGTGCGCGAAATAAAGGAGGCTCCGCGCAAAAAATTGTTTTGCGCCCGTAGACTCACCGGGTTTCACAGAATTGAGCTGATGTGGCATGCAGTCTATGCGCGCCCTGGTTCTGCACGGCAAGTTTTTGTGCGCCAGTTGCGCTATGCGTGAAGAATTTTGCACGCCGCCTGGATTCCGCGCCGGAGGTCGCCTATAAATAGAAGGTGACCCCGAACGGTTTGGGGGTTGAGGAATCCAAAGTGACTCCCGTGCGCGCAATTCGGCTCCCCCTGCATGCAAGATGACTTCTAGGTAAAACCCTCATTTCGCGCAACCTTGCCCCGGGGTCCGCCTTTGCGCCCAACTCCACCGGCTTCAGTGAATTTTCCCCCTCCCCAGTGTTCTAGCCTTGCACGCAATCCGTGTCTCGTGCGCACAATCCGTATCTCATGCGCGAAATACCCTACCGTGCGCGCAATACCCTGCGTGTAGTTACCTCTCCGTGCGCAATTCCTTTTCTCCAATTGCGTGTCGTCCCGGTGTTTTGTGCGCAAACCTTCCCTTTTGCGCGCAAACCTCAGGACCCCTCACCTTAACGCCCCTTGGCTGCCCCCTACACCGGCACCTGATGTCTCCCCTGCCGGGCATGCCCGCCATGTGTTGTTTTCCCGTGCGGCCTTCCAGGCTCATGCGAAGTAACCTCAAGGTCCCTTGGGCCGTGTTTCCCATTGTGTTGCTTTGACTTATGATTCTCTTCATAGGCACGCTAACGACTATTGCTTCTTCGCATAGCCACGCTAATGGGGACCCCCCGGTGGTTCGCCCTGCGACCCCCCCTTCGTGATGGCCTTGCCGATGCCTTCCCTCCCACAAGGGGTAGTGTGCGTTGGTCATATAAGCCCTAGGGGTGTGGAGTGAACCCACCTCATCCAAGCTGCAGGACGTTAAACTTCTAATCACCTCGTCCTTAACACAAGACGTTAAACTGTGGTCTGACCCCTTGCTTCACACGCAGGGTCCCCCCAGCTCGGTCATTTTTTACACCCACTCGCCTCCACGGGAATTGACTCTTCCTCACTTGGAATGAGATCCTCTTTGTTGGAGAGGCGTTTGTCCGCGGGGGAAGGGCTGCCTCAGAGCGTAATCCCCTAGCCTTTCTTGAGGATGATTGCACCTATGCATTTCCATACTTCCCCCTTGCCAAGGCCAGTGGAGTCCTTTTCCCACTGCGCTTTGTCGCACCACGGGCGTCCACCCTGGAGTAAGACCCGACACCAAGGGCCACTAACCACGCATAAGCCCCTATTTCCTTTTTGGGACGCTCAACGCTTAAGCCCCATTCCGCTTCTCACGGATGAACCATTCGCGACGTGATCGTCTGGTCCCTGCTGCCTCTTGTTTCTCACACCGAGCATGACTCACGTGGGCTTAGAGTGCGCATCGACTATGACACCCTCTTGGGCCGCCCCAGAGCGTAAGCCCCATCCCGGTGAACTACGTGGAAGTTGATCTGTGCTAACGCACGGTACGTAGGAAGCCTCCACGAGGTTCAAGCCCACCACCCGGTCGTCCCGACCTCTCCATGTCGGTTCCCAGACTACCATGGGCCGCCTCAGAGCGTAAGCCCCAAACCCCTCGTCCTGTATGACTTTAAACTGTATTCTGTCCCGCATGACGTTAAACTGTATTCCGTCCCGCATGACGTTAAACTGTATCGCGTCCCGCATGACGTTAAACTGTATCCCCCTTCTTGGGCCATCTCAGAACGTAAGCCCCATGTCTCACTCCACCATCCATCCTGATCCTTACCCGGGCCGCCACATCCTGGTGAGGTTATGCCACCCCATCCCACTCCATGACACCCGGGAGGCCGCCCACGTGTTGGCCCCAACATCGGTGTTCCCCCCTGGGGATCCTTCAACCCGATCCGTCTCCGCAAGATGTTAAACTCGCGACATACCCCGTGTTAAACATAGGAAGATGAGGAAAACCTCATATGGTACATATTCCCCGCGTTCGATGTGGGATGCCTCGGGCTTCCGCGCCCCCTGAAGCCCTGTGATGAGGGACCAAAGACAGACATGGTAACGACGCCCCAACGTGACCATTCTCCTCACCGAAGTTTGCTTCCCCGACAAGACCCCTTGGAGCGTCTTGACGGAAGCAGCGTAATTAACTGTCGTCCATGTAGATATGGCACCAGGAATGAGATTCACGAACCCATCTTAAATCTATGAGGGATACCCGGACTATGTAATGAACTCCGAGGAGGAATCCACAGAAGGAATAACCAACATCCCATCATCCCGGTTTCGATCAAGGAGAAGACGTCCCTGAACAAGGAACGAATGTCGCCCGCCTTTGGAAAGCGGGAATGTGGGGTAACAAGCAGCGCGTCCTCCCCACAGATGGATCCGCGCGCCCCGGTGAAAGCATCAGAGAAACAACAGGGATGCAATCCCAATATACAATTTTACTCCTCCATATAATGTTATAATTACAAATAAAACAAAATTGAAAATATTTTTTATGAAATTATATTACATTCAATATTTTAATATCTTTTATTTTGATTTTATTTTATTTAAATAATGACTAATTTTTCATTGCATAGGAATTTAAGGTTATTATTTGATTGATAAATTTTGAAAATTTAATTTGAATGATAAATATAAAATAATTTTCTTTAAAATTAGTATTTATAAATGAACATTCCTCCTTTTATCCAAATGAGAATACATAGGTTGATATAAAAAGTACGAGAGTGAAATTTTTTCATTTTCATTTCTTTAATTATACTAATGATCAAAATTATATAAATAAAGATTAAAAATGGGAAATTTATAAAACATAAATGATATAGGCCCACACTATAGCCCTAAAATATAAATTAGAGAAGTTTTTGTGTCCATTTAACCCTTATTTCATTATTTTAAACCCATGTATACCTATTTAATCCTTTACTATGGTAACATATTTTAAAAAAAATTGAAATTAGTTGTGACCAAAAATTATGGTTACCATATTAACTAATACTAATTATTATTATTCTAAATTTGTAATCTATTTTACCTAATTATATTCAATTTAGTGTTATAATTAAATAAAAATTAATCCTCTAAAATGTTTTAAGAAATTACATTTCAATGAATACAATTTTCAAACATAAGATGATCTTTATTAGCTATATGTCTAGAGACCACCATTATATAGATTTAATTATAAATATTTAGATATATAATATATACATTTAATATAAATATTTAATTATTAAATATTATTTTAAATAACTAAAATGGGGAGAAATCATTCATTTAAATATCGCATTAAATAAAAAGCTATGTTTTAACTAGTCACGAAAAATAAAACATTTCAAAAAAATATTATAAATTTAACCTATGCTAATTTTCATATGATGATTCCGAAAATGAATTTAATTTTCATAAATACATTTTATTATTTTTTAAATAATTTTTTTTATATTTTCTCACTAAATTTTAAAAAAACAATTCCAGAAAATATATTTTTTTGAAGAATATAATGTCCTCATTAATAATTGAGTTATCATGTACAAAAAATATACCATTATATTTATATTTAGTGGGGTCATTATATATATTTTCCTAAATCAGTTAATCTTATTCCTACTCCGTAATTTAATGGATATATCATAATTGTCAAATTAAATAATATTATATCCGGGATTTTTTTAGATCAGTGTTGCATTTTGTATAAATTATTGAATATAGTTTTATTTCAAATTATTAGGGTGTTATAGGTATAGTCTCCTATATCACTCCACTCAACATTTAAATGACTCTATATTAATCATCTTGTTTATTAGATGTATCAAATTTATACCTTTATTGTTTATTTATTTTCTATGGTGTAAAAAATAGTGTTTTTTTAAGGTTTATTACTTAACTCTATTATATCAGAATAATGTAGTGACATAATGTCATCCATATAGTGATGTAAAAGAAATTAAGAAATTAATTATTATTTTCACAAGTGATTCAATAATTTGTGAGGCCGAGTCACCATCTTATTTAATTGGAAATGGGGAATCATGAATATAGTTTGTGGACATTAATAAGTAACAATTTTTATTTTTCAAGAATTAAATAAATTATTATACTATTTTACTTCATCGTTCATTATTTTTTCTATATTTCATTTTTATATGTTATTAACCCCCTAAATCATCAACTATTATCCCAAAGGAGGGATAAACACATTTTTATGTTAACAAATTTATATAACCTATGATTCATATGCTATTTTGTTTATAAATTATCTATATTTTCATTTTTCTCTCCATGATTAATATGGGTGTGTGTTAGATAATGATTTTGTTAAAATTTATTCTATCATCTTCACATATTATTTTTTTCTTCTAGTTGATAAGAATATCAAAGCCTCTATACTTATATTATTTTACACTTATTATTACTAGGATAATTAATGAATATATTTATTGTGTTCACTACCATATGAGAAGGGTGTCAAGACCTGGTGAGGTGGACTTTCACTATTGGAACAAGAATTGGTTTTAATATTCCAAGGAATTATTTCAAGATATCCAAATAAAACTCATCCACTAGATCCAACTTGTTAGAATCCTCAATTCCAAAATATATAACAATAAGTACTAAGAAACCGAGTACATGTATTATGTTTGATTAAATAGGTTTTTGAGTACAATGCATCACTAGAAGCTAGAGATCATATTGTATATGATCTGTGTGTTTAATGATTTAATAAAATATTATCTTTGTTTGATTAACAAGTTCATGGTGCTACTTTTCTAATTTGTGGAAGTAGATAGAAGAATAATAATTTACTAGAGAACTCGTATTTATAACTTCTTATGTTTTATATGGTGGGTAAAGGGTTGCATGGGGGATACTTTATATGGGATGTTTATAATGTTTCATTTCATCAAATGAGTTTGGAACATTCCCCCAGTGTGTTTTGCCAGTGATTCTTCTTAATGAGTATTAGTGGAGAGGGTGGGAGGTCAGAATCATGTCACAATTTGAGTGTACTATTTTCTAATATCATACCCTATTATAGTTTCAAATAATATTCACGAATACTTAAAAAAATATTAGTGTTAGACTAATTAACATTATTATAGTGGTTGTTTATTAATTTGTATTGATTTTAAGATATATATATATATATATATTCTCCATACATGTTCTTTATTGATTAGTGGTAATTTAATACAGGGAAATTTTGGATAATTAATTAAAAATATATAGTTTCTATTTTATCAAAATATTGAGAAGTGGTATGTGTTTATCTAGTAAGAATCAATCCCATAATAAGGGTTTCAAATATATCTATGATAAAGGATCGATAAACCTTTTAGTTTGGTATATAACACTACTAGAAAAACAGGTATTTGCGACGGGGAATTTGCGACGGGATCCCGTCGCAAATGGCTTTTTGCGACGGGGGCCCGTCGCAAATAGCCCGTTGTTGAAAACGGTGTCGCAACAACACTTATTTTCGACGGGCCCGTCGCTAAAGCCGTTTTTTGCGACGGTCATTCTCCCCGTCGCAAATAGTACTCTGTATTTTTGTAAAAAACTTTTAAAATAGTTTTTGCGACGGGCCCGTCGCAAAAACTATTTTTTTAAGAAAATAAAAAACTATTAATAATACTAGTATTTGCGACGGGCATAGTATCCCGTCGCAAAAACTATTTTTTTAAAAAAAATAAAAAACTATTAATAATACTGGTATTTGCGACGGGCATAGTATCCCGTCGCAAATACTATAAAAAAAATAAAAAAATAAATTATTAATAAATTATTTTCATTAATATAATAATAGAATAATAATTTACAAATAAAAAAATAAATTATTAATAAATTATTTTAATTAATATAATAATAATAGAATTATTATTCAAAAATAAAAAATAATAGAATATTAATAAATGATTTAATTAATATAATAATATTAGAATTATAATTCATAAATAAAAAAATATTAATAATTTATTTTAATTAATATAAAAATAATAGAATTATTTTACATTAAAATATTAAAATAATTCAAGTATTACAAAAAATATAATTAAATTTTAATATTATAAAATTTTAATATATATATAAAATTTAATATTATAAAATATAAATAATATTATTATTCATATTAATATTGTTATTTAAAAATATAATATTATTAATATTTTATAATCAGACAGAAACTACGAATAGAAAGAAAATAATAATTTGATTTCACAAATTTTATAACATAAGTACAATCTCTAATCTGAAGGAGGGGGGGAGGTGGGGGATCTACAGATGGTGGTGGAAAAAACTCCATCCCTAAAGCATGAGTGAGTCGGCGCATGTACTCCATCTGTTCCTGATGCTGCTGCTGCCACCGACTCGCCTGCTCCTCGTACAGCTGCTGCTGGCGTCGACGCTCCTCCTCATGCTGCTGACGCATCTGCTCCTGCTCCTGTCGGAGACTCTCTATCTGTGCAGTCCGAGATCGCAACTGATCCTCATACTGTATAGTAGAAGAAGATGCACGAGCTCCTCTTGAGCTGGACGCCGACATCGCAGCACTGCCATAATAATCTCCGGGAGTCAGTCGAGAGCCGATACCTACTACCCGACCCTTCTCGAAGGCATACTGGGTGGCCTGCATCCATGCCGCTTCATCAAACTGACGGGCAGTGGTCTGATCTGATGACTCGGCCTGACTCTCAGGCCGGGCCTGTGACGCTGCGGCCTTATATGACTCCTATAGTTGCAATTTAAAATTAAAATTGTGAATATATTATATGCAGTTAATTTTTAAACTTGAAAACAAATAATACTGACCACGATGTGATGCTGACGATCACCTCTGAGCTCCCCATTAGCAGGATCACTATACATCCTCCGATATACGTCGTACTCTGTAATATTGGGGTGCTCGACAGCCTATAAGAATAAAAAATAAACTGTTAATATTTATAGTTATATAAAATATTTATAAATAATGTACGTACCAGATGCTGTCTATGAGTACTGAAAGAACGACTCCCAGCTCGATGAGTCACCTCATGTCTCCCCCGATTCTGCCTCCCCACCGATGATCTCCTCTGAAAGGCACCACTCAACCAGTGCGCACATAATCCACCCCATACATGGGATGAAATATACTCCGGTCAGTGTGCTCTACATGACTCGTCAAAATCTGACACTCCTGCTTTCATCATCGCAGATTTTCATAAATTGTGCAAAAACTGACGAAGGTGATCATGCATGGCCACCTCCCATGCCTCGTGGATGGCGTCCCGCATGGTATCCTCGATCGGATACCATAAACCCTACAAATAAATCAAAATATCAAGTTAGAAATGAAATAATTTTCAATATAAAAATTATTTATTTACGTACGTACCAACCAATGGCCGAACATGGCCTGCTGCACATCAATGGGAATCTGCTCCCATGTGGTCCACGACTGAGAGAAATAGTTGCGCAAAATAGCGCTGCCCTGTCCGACTGCTATATGCGGAAAACTGAAAAAAATAATAAACATTTATTATGTGAATAGATTAATGAAATCTTAGTCAAATTCACAGGTTATCACACCTCCGTGTGCGTGGATCAAACCCAAGACGTGGACGTCGCTCGGGGACGGGGTCAGGAATCATCAATCGTGCAAGACCACGCCCCCTCCGCGTACTACCTGGAGCGCCTGCAGGCTGAGGGTCATCTGTCAGCAACTCATCCGCATCGAAAGTCAGGTTAGCATCCGCCAACTCACGAAATGTGGCGTCTTCCATCTGAAACAGAAAATATTAATGTTAGAAAATAATTGATAATTACTATTATATATACATATATACATGTTATGATTGTATATAAATACCATGAAATTCTATCAGTGTTCATCTTCATCATCATCTTTATATATGTCAATGTCATCTTCATATTCCTCCTCAACATCATCGATATACATTCGAGTTACAGTTGCTTCATCTCTTACCATTTCAAATTCATATGTGACATCATTAACATCATCGTTATCACCGACTCTTAAATGTGGGGTGTCGTCATCGATACTCATGTCTCTTTGTAAAAAAGATTGATTTTGAGTACTCTCTTGAAAAACTTCAATTCTTTGCACATCAGTGAAAGCACATTCACTTTGACTAAACTGATTATCTCGAATTTTGATTTTTATTACACTCCACCAATCAGTCAATTCTCTTGATGTTGCACAGTACTTTGCGTAATAAACTTGATATGCCTGTTGAGCCAATAAGAATGGTTCATTTACTGCGAGAACACTTTTACATTTAATATCGATGATTCCATGAGTCGGATGAACACGCACGCCTCTCTCTGTATCCAACCACCGACATTTGAATATGGTTATGTAATGTTGTCCAAGATTACATAGTTCAATGATTTCATCAAGTATGCCATAAAAGTCAACTTCATTTTCTCGATGATGAGATCCTCTCAAGCTAACTCCACTGTTCATTGTTTTTTTCGATTCCCCATATGCATGTGTGTGGAATTGAAATCCATTCACCACATATGCATTATAAGTTTTAACAAGTTTGGAAGGTGGGTTACTTAATACACACAGCCGTTTGTCAATTTTATCAGCATGTCGAGACACATGAATTTTTTTGAAATAATTATCAATATAGTAAACTATACATTGAATGAGTTGCTAAAAGATAAAGAATTTATGTTACCAGTTTTTGAAACCACTGAGAGAAATTTTTCAGTCGACATTCTTCGAGAGCGGCTGCTGTAATTTGTGGAATTTGTTTCTTGATATGATTATCATACAACCTATAAAAACCAAAGTTATTTACTATAACATAAATGATAGAATAAGTGATATAAAAACTTACAGTACAACTGAGGTCATCTCTTCACAGTTGAGCAGAACATACGTATGAGCTCTCTGATGTTCATCATCTGAAAGCCAGCGTTCATAAACTCCACAAAAACCAAGATCTGACTGGTTGAAAATAGATAATTGATTGTCGATTTCATCAATATTTCTCTCGTTCCGTCCCAGTCGGTTGTGTTTTGAAGGATACTCAGATTCAAAATAATGGGAGCAGAAAAAAGATATTTCCTCTTGCAATTAAGCTTCTGTAATAGATCCTTCAACAGATGCTTTGTTACGTACTTTTCTTTTCAATTTTTGCATGCATCTTTCAAATGGGTACATCCATCGAAACTGTACCAGACCTCCACATTTGGCTTCATATGGAAAATGTAACATCAAATGTTCCATTGAGTCGAAGAAAGACGGCGGAAATATTTTTTCCAGTTTACATATAATTACAACAACATCATTTTCAAGTTTTCCTAGAGCATCATAATCTGCCGTAGCCGCACAAATTTCCCGAAAAAAAGAGAAATGTATGTTATGGAATCCCAAATCATAGAAATCAACAGGCCTCTTAATCCAATGGGTATTAGTCTCTCCATTATAACATGACAATCATGACTTTTTAATCCAGTAATATGACTATTCTTTACACATCTACCCAAATTGGAAGCACAACCATCTGGAAGTCACAAATCTGCAATCCACTGACAAAATAATAAACGGTTTTCTTTAAACAAGGTATAAGCTGCTTTTGGTTTCAGTAACCTTTCTGTTCTGACATTCTCAAATAGTTCCAATTCTGGACGCCTGCATATTTGGGCAAGATCTAAACGTAAATTTACATTGTCTTTGCTCTTTCCTGGCGTATCCAAAACTGTATGAAACAAATTATCAAAACAGTTCTTCTCAATATGCATGACATCTAACATGTGTCGGACCAACAGATCAGACCAATATGGAAAATCCCAAAATATGCTACGTTTAATCCAATTGTGTTCTTTCCCAAAACTAGAAATTTTCTTGTTGGTTTATTTTGGGACCAAAAGTGATGGTAGGTAATGAAAATACAACTGATTTTAACTCCGAACCTGATAGCATTTTTGGAGGTCCATCCCTTTCAACTGTTCCTTTTCTGAAATGAGATCTGTTTCTGCGAAAAGGATGATCAACTGGAAGAAATCCGCGATGACAGTCAAAATAACAAGGTTTCTTTCCATGAATGAGCATAAATGCTTTGTTCTCTCCCATACAGTAAGGACATGATTTCTGACCATGTGTACTCCAGCCAGATAACATCCCATAAGCCGGGAAGTCACTTATTGTCCACATCAATGCTGCTCTCAGTATGAAATTCTGTTTCGTTGCAACATCATATGTAATAACACCGGTACTCCACAATAAATTTAATTCATCAATCAATGGCTTCAAATAAACATCAATATTTTTCTTCGAATTTCCTGGAATTAGTAAAGTCAAAAAGATATATAGCTCCTTCATCAACATCCATGGAGGTAAATTGTACGGAGTTAAAAAAACAGGCCAACATGAATATTGACTACCATAAGATCCAAACGGACAGAAACCATCAGTGGAAAGGCCCAGTCGAACATTTCTAGCTTCTAAAGCAAAGGATGGATGCACTCTATCAAAATGTTTCCATGAATCACCATCGGCTGGATGATTCAAGCTTTTATCGGTTGAAATATTCTCTTTATTCCATGACATCATTGTCGCTGTATTCTTAGACATGAATAAATGCTGAAGTCTGGATGTAAGAGGAAAATATCTCAACTATTTTACAGGAATCAAACCAGACTTCCCGTGTTGTCCTTCTTTATATCTCAGTTGCCCACATGTGGGACAACTATCCAACGACTCATTTTCCCCAGAATATAAAATGCAGTCATTTGAACATGCATGAATCTTCTGACAAGTAAGTCCCAAATTTCGAACCAGCCTCTTACTCTCATAGTAATTTGCAGGTAAAACATTGCCTTCGGGTAACAGTGTTTTCTACAAAGAAAATATCTGGTCAAAACAGGTGTTTGACATTCCGTTATCTGATTTGATAGCCATAAATTTTGCAACTGCTTCTAACTTTCTCATCTTGCAGCCATGATATAATGCATCCTCAGTAGACTTCAACAACTCATAAAATTCAGACGGTGCCAACTCAGGATTTGAAGTTATATCAGCCAGAGTTTCTGTATGTTGAACAGATGAACCTGCAACATCATGTACTAAATCTTGAAACCGGGATGGATCCGGAATCAAGTTGGTATCACCTGCTCTGGAATTGCGTTCACCGTGTTGATACCAAAAAACATAATCTTCTAGAAAACCAAATCGCAAGAGATGTTCTCCCACTTTTTCAAACGTGTCAAACATTCTCAATGCACATTTTCTGCAAGGGAATTTTATTTTGCCTTCTGAAACAAATTCTGGATTTGATGCCGCAAATGATAAAAAATTCTCCACACCCTCTACATATACTAGATTTAAACCAGAACCGTTTGGATTTATACGTTGATTTATCCATATGTGGTCACTTAATAATGATTGTTGACGACCTCGTTGTTCCATATTTCTCTATAAAATATAAAAGCATTACTGGTGTTGAATAATTTGTTAGAAAAAACACTCAAGCTAGGATAATTATAGAGTTTAGATCATACACGACTGACGCAAACTTTTTATTGAGATAGACCTAAAAATTGACCCTTTAAGAATTAAATATGTTGAGGATAAAGCAAAACGTGTTACAAATATTGATAATTTTAATATTATATAAATTTTTTATTATTTTCATAGTACTAATATTATTGGGAATTATTACTAATTATTGGTAATTATTGGTAATTATTGGTAATTATTGGTAATTATTGGTAATTATTGGTAATTATTACTAATTATTGGTAATTATTGGTAATTATTGGTAATTATTACTAAGTATTGTTAATTATTACTAATTATTGCTAATTATTACGAATTATTGGTAATTATTACTAATTATTGTTAATTATTACTAATTATTGGTAATTATTGGTAATTATTGGTAAGTGTTGGTAATTATTACTAATTATTTGTAATTATTACTAATTATTACTAATTATTACTAATTATTGGAAAATATTACTAATTATTACTAATTATTGGTAATTATTACCAATTATTACCAATTATTGGTAATTATGACCAATTATTGGTAATTAATACCAATTATTGGTAATTAATACCAATTATTGATAATTATTGGTAATTATTACTAATTATTGGTAATTATTGGTAATTATTGGTAAGTATTGTTAATTATTGGTAAGTATTGTTAATTATTACTAATTTTTGGTAATTATTACTAATTATTGGTAATTAATACTAATTATTGGTAATTAATACTAATTATTGGTAATTAATACTAATTATTGTTAATTAATAATAATTATTACTAATTATTGGTAATTAATACTAATTATTACTAATTATTGGTAATTATTACTAATTATTGGTAATTATTACTAATTATTTGTAATTATTACTAATTATTGTTAATTAATACTAATTATTGGTAATTAATACGAATAATTCCAAATTATTACTAATTATTACTAATTATTACTAATTATTGTTAATAATTGTTAATTATTACTAATTATTAGTAATTATTAGTAATTATTGATAATTATTACTAATTATTACTAATTATTAGTAATTATTACTAATTATTAGTAATTATTACTAATTATTAGTAATTATTACAAATTATTAGTAATTATTACAAATTATTACTAATTATTACCAATTATTGGTAATTATTGGCAATTATTGGTAATTATTGGCAATAATTACTAATTATTGGAAATTATTACTAATTATTGGCAATTATTGGTAATTATTTGTAAGTATTGTTAATTATTACTAATTATTGGTAATTATTGGCAATTATTGACAATTATTGGTAAGTATTGTTAATTATTACTAATTATTGGTAATTATTGGTAATTATTACTAATTATTGGTAATTATTACTAATTATTGTTAATTATTACTAATTAATACTAATTATTGGTAATTATTACTAATTATTACTAATTATGGGTAATTATTACTAATTATTGGTAATTAATACTAATTATTGGTAATTAATACTAATTATAGGTAATTATTACTAATTATAGGTAATTAATACTAATTATTGGTAATTAATACTAATTATTGGTAATTATTACTAATTATTGGTAATTATTACTAATTATTGGTAATTATTACTAATTATTGGTAATTATTCCTAATTTTTCCTAATTTTTCCTAATTTTTCCTCATTTTTCCTAATTTTTCCTAATTATTCCTAATTGTTACTAATTATTCCTAATTATAACTAATTATTACTAATTATTCCTAATTATTACTAATTATTACTGATTATTGGTATTTATTACTAATTATTGGTAATTATTGGTATTTATTGGTAATTATTGGTTATTATTGGTAATTTTTCCTAATTATTGGTAATTATTGGTAATTATTGGTAATTATTCCTAATTATTCCTAATTATTCCTAATTATTCCTAATTATTCCTAATTATTGCTAATTATTCCTAATTATTGCTAATTATTGATAATTATTGCTAATTATTGCTAATTATTACTAATTATTCCTAATTATTCCTAATTATTCCTAATTATTCCTAATTATTACTAATTATTACTAATTATTACTAATTATTCCTAATTATTCCTAATTATTGGTAATTATTGGTAATTATTGGTAATTATTGGTAATTATTGGCAATTATTGGTAATTATTGGTAATTATTACTAATTATTACTAATTATTGTTAATTATTGGTAATTATTCCAAATTATTGGTAAGTATTACTAATTATTGGTAAATATTACTAATTATTGGTAAATATTACTACTTATTGGTAATTATTACTAATTATTGGTAATTATTACTAATTATTGGTAATTATTACTAATTATTTCTAATTATTGGTAATTATTACTAATTATTACTAATTATTCTTAATTATTGATAATTATAGATAGTTGTTCCTAATTATTAGTAATTAAATGAATAATTATCAATAATTAGGAAAAATTACCAATAATTACTAATAATAACATTATTAATATATTTTATTATTAATATAAAAATAATATAATTTTCTAATTTATATACAATTCTCCTTTCATCTGTGCGTTTTCTATCTCCACATACAAATAATACATGTGAAGACAACAAACACACAGATGAAAAGATAATTGTATATATATAGAAAATTATATTATTTTAATATTAATAATAAAATAGACTAATAATGTAATAATGTTATTATCCCTAATTATTGGTATTTATTACTAATTATTAATATTTATTCTTAATTATTTAAAATTATTACTAATTATTCTTAATTACCATTAACTATGAACAATACTAATAATTTAAATTTATTATGTAATAAAACAATATAAACATAATTAAATTACAACTAATTAAGAATAATTGAAACTAATAAAAAATTAAAAATAAATATTAAATTAAATTGAACATAAATACCTTGAAAATTGATCTGCTCTCATCGTTCTTCAAATCTTTAATATCTTCTCCGGAGAAAAAAATTAAACTGAAGAAAAACTGAACTTTAGAAATATAACTTTGAGAGAAGAAGAAGATGGAATTTGAGAATGTTTCGAAAAAAACGGATGGGGGTATTTATAGGTTAGATTATTTGCGACGGGTCCATTTGCGACGGGATTCCCGTCGCAAATAGTATTATTTCCGACGGGACCCGTCGCAAATACCTTAGCCGACATTTATTACGGTCAACGGGTAAATAGTTATTTGCGACGGGTCCTGTCGCAAATAACCACCTGCCGACATACTATTTGCGACGGGGGAATATTCCCGTCGCAAATACCGTTTACCGCCGCCAGTTTTTTGCGACGGGAATATTCCCCCATCCAAATATGTTTCCCGTGATTTGGCACGCAAAACGCGCCAGTCCTTTTGCGACGGGGAAAGCTGTCCCATCGCAAAAGGACACTTATTTGCGACGGGTAAATAACCCCGTCACAAATAAGTTTTTAACAGGACTATTTGCGACGGGATCTATTCCCGTCGCAAATAACCCGTCGTAAATGCTCACTTTTCCCGTAGTGTAATAATGGTACATGTCAGACCTTTTAAGGATGATTGAAAGGATCATTCCATAGAGTTTAATGTTATGTGAAAAGGGTGATTTTGAGAAATATTCCTATCAATTGTTGTTTGAAAAGAGGACCTTCTCGGTCAATCTCAAAGGGAATTTATTCTAATCAAGATAGGTTTTATTCATTGTTAATAATAATCTAAGATTTATGTGATTGGGTTAGATACCAATAATTTATCCCCCTAAGTGAAAATATGATTTCAAAACTAAAATGGAATAATACAGAAAATATGGAAGTACCTTGAAAGAATATGTCCCTCTAGGCGGAGAATGGCTTCATCTATAATATGGATGAATTTAGAATAACAATTCTTGATGAAATTTTGTGTGAACCTCATGGAGTTAACCTATATATCATGTTTGATGTTAATCGATTCCCAAGTGGTTCAAAGTGCATAGTCAATGGTTACGTGGTAGGATTGAACCACGTTGATTAACATCATATGGTAATAAGAGTATAATATAATTATACATTTTTTGTCTAGGAAATTATCATCATTGCATAATCTCATTATAAAAGGATATCTGTTTCAATAAATATGTAATAATTACGAACTGAGTGGGGATTAAGCATTAGATCTTCCAATTTTCATCTAGTAAACCCCATTTGGATGTGAACAATAATTTGGTAATAAATCTTTTGGTTTAAAACCTACGGTAGAGACCAATTTAAAATTTATACCTCTTTATTGATAGATATGGAATGGGATAAGTACTTATGGTGAAATTTGGATTGATCCTTAGAGACAAACCCAAAGTATCCTGTTTATATATATCAAATTCCACATAGTTTTATTTCAATAATTAATGGATTCATAGAAGGAATGATACAAGGTTTTTAAATTAAAACTATAAAGACAATTTTATAATGTTTTATATAATTATAATAGAACATTGACTAAATGTTTTAATGTAATTTTATAGAGAAGTTTGTCTCCTGAAAATGGAAACAATAGATGATTGAGTGGGGCTTATGCAATGGAGATTACCATGTGAGGTTTAATAATAATACATTGGGATGAGAATATTAATGATGGAATAAATGGATTTGGACTTACAGTTAATAAGGATCGCCTATGATTTTATCCCACTCAACTAATGTAAAAGGGATGGGATATAGAAGGATTGAGAGATACGGTTCCGTAAAATAAATAATAAGCAATTATTCCAAGAGGGATTCTAATCCTCCAATATTTATTATAGTATATACGATGGGGGTTAATGTGTATACCTCCTAGTTAAGGGTTTAGAAGAGTAGATTATTGTATTTTGTATATATTTTCTGCCTTCGTCACTAAATAAGGTTTGGCACCCTCAATATCTCAAGAAAATTAATAAATGGACAAGGTACACCAGATTAAATTACATGGCCCGAGGATGGTATAATAAATTTATATATATTAGGGACCATTTTTATAAAATAAATACATGGTCATAAAATACCTGAAGAACATATCAGTATTGTAGGAAAATGGGGTGAAACTGTTTTTCATGTGAATAGATAAATAATTGAGGGGCACCCCAGTTTTACCCGAAACAAGATCATGTGTATCTCGAAGCTTTCAAAGTGGTATAAATTTAGTATTTATAAGAATTCAACCTTAGTAAAAGGAATCTATATATGTATTTGGGAATGAAATTAACTGAGTATATGTGGAATGAATCTTAGTGCACCTCTGGTTTATGGAATGTTACATCACATAGATTTTCCAGGATATGTAAGGAAAAAACTTAATTGTGTAATATGATATCACATGAGAGAAGGAGACTCTCTGATGGGCTCCCAATGTGAATCCATATGATATTATCCTCATAACATTACATGATATGTCCATCTTCCATCTACAAATGAATGCGAGGGTATGAATCGAAATAATTAAAATTATCATAACATCATTTAGACAAGTATCAATAGATTTTAATTTGTATATGTCTCTTATAGAAATATGACACATATATTTATTTGGTTGGAACATGTCACACATATGTCACTTGTCATATTTGATGTTTCCTAATGTTATTTTTGAAAAAACACTCTTCATATGATGTTTTTGAAAATGGTATATATTTTAACTATCTTTCTAATTCCTTACATCTCATTATCATTAAATCTTTCTTCTCTCACCCATTCTAAAAATTACCTGATGTATTTATAGGTAACCAAAAACATGGTGAGAAGTAATAGAAATGTACCTAATTAGGCCACATGGATTTAATAAGTGTTCTACACAAGAGTCTTATATCATGGGACTATGTGGTGTTTATATATATATATCTTAATAATATAAGAAAATAATGTGATTATGTAAACAATCTGCCACCCACCCATTAAGGAAGGTGATCTTATGCAGTCTGCAAATCACATCATGAATAAAAAATTATTCCCTTATGAAACATCATCCTTAATTCTATTGGTTTTAGGATATATTATTATTGTTATTATTGTTGTTGTTGTTATCATTATGATCATTATTTAAGCCCATAATTTTAATAACCCTTACTTTAATCTTTCAAAATGGAAGAAGTATGATTTCAAAATATGACCTACCAGAAATTAACAAAATTATAAACATTTTATTCATTAATAATAAATACATTACAGAAAAAACTACATGAAACTAATTACTTCATACCATGGATGAAATAAATCGATTAAAATTGCATAAATATTTAGAGAAAAATAGGTAGAATAAAAATAAAATCTTTGTGAATAAGAAATCTACAAGACTGTCTTCATTCCTTGTTGATAACCTATAATAAAACAAATCCATTAATGAGGAAGAGGTACATGAAATGATAATGAAAATTATATAAAATGAAATAAGAACCATTCCTTGTTAATTAAGAGTTTAACAAAAAATTAATTAGTGTGTTTATATATTGTAATTGAATTTTGATTATTACAAATATGGAAAATTGTAACATTTTCCATAAGAATACTTAAGTCATGTATATTGAATTTATAAATTATTAATTATATAACTCACAATGAAACAAGAAAATTATTTTAAAAGTTCATAAATATATGTGATTATGTTCTACGAAAAAACATTATTGTTAATAATATTATTAAAACTGTATATAACATAAATATAAATTTCAAATAATTATATTAATATCATCTCACTATTAACATGAAGTTCTACAAATAAACTAATTATTTGTATTTGTAAAGGAATATTTTGAATATAGGTACTATTTTGTTCAACAAATCATTTTGTTATGTATTTTATATTTCATAAAAGTTGAATAAATTCAAAAATTATCAAATATTATAATATATGAACTAAAATATTCATAATTTTTAAATTAGAAATTTATATTAAATATTATTAAGAAAACTTAACAAATTTAAATGAAAAATTTCAATAAAAAATTCATTATATTTTTTATTATCATTTATAAATATAATTTCTATGTATTAAAATTGGAATTAGAACCATATAAATTTATTTATTGATTTATACTGTCATAAATATAATTTCACGCCTATTATATATTTTTCTAAAAAATCTAAGTTTTAGGTGAATTGTAAAATATACCGATACTAGGATATTAATTCAACTATTATTATATAAGTATAGCTTAATAATTTTCGAAATATTATTCCTCAAAAAATTATTTTATTATTTACATTATACATTCTAAATTATTTATTAATGTGTATTACCCTATGGTTGATGTTTTAGAATTAATGAAATACTTTTCCCAAATTATTTAGTACATTTTACATTTATTATAATAAAATAAATTTCAATGAAATTTAAAAACAATATAAATATATGAATTGCTAGTTTTAATAATTATTTCCTAATAAAATAGTACATTTATATTATTTTTGGTATGAAGGATAAATTATCATGGTAAAGACTAGTTTCTATTTTGAAGACAAACATTGTAGAAATGGAAAAGAAAAATTATGTTAAATATGTTTTAATTGAGTTGTTATAGTTTTGATTGACATTATGTATTCTCCTCTCTAATATTTTGTCAATTTTTATGTAATTTTCCTAGAGAATTTCATGAAATTATAGATATGTTTAATGTATGAATTTTTCCCCTTTTCACTATAAAGGGGATCTCCTTTCCTTAATTCTCCTCAATTGGAAACCTGCTTAGTTATGACTACACAAGTCCAAAACCCCTGCACATCACACCTTGACACATTACTGAGATTTTGGCCTTCTAATATGAAACTTAATCAATGGTTGTACCACCTTCTCAAAGATGATAAATCACGTAGTGTTGTATATATTTCTTACAACATTTACCTCTTTTAATTTTCCTTATGCTCGTTTCATCATTCTAAAATATTCATTCACAAGATTAAAATAATAATATCATTATCCATATTATATTTATTTATTACTAAAATGATTTTACCAGCTTTAACCACCATTCCCATTCTACGTATGAAGAGGGAGAACAACATTTTTGTGTGAGTGGACTACCACATCCACAAAATATCATGTGTAATTATCAATAACCTCTATACACAGATTATACTGATATTTATTTTTATAAATATTTATAATATTTATCACATCATTTTGATATAATATTATAATATATATAATTAATTTATCCCATTCTCTGTAAAATTAAATCATCAACATTGTCTACGTGTCGACTACTACCTCTATGGGATGATTGATTTCCATATTTATTTCCCTCAACCAATTATATGTATATTCATTGGAATGGGTTTAGTGGATAAAGTTTACATTAATGATATCATTAAGGTGTAATTAGTACATTTTTTTGAAACTGTTACTGAAAATTAAAATTTTATTATGCAACACTTTTAAGGGAAAAAGTGAGAAACCAATAGTGAAGAAGAAAAAGAGAATATTTACCACATCTTATGTAATATTTTCATTTCAAAAAATACATCTACTACATCCTTTATAATTCTTATATATAACACTAATACAAACATGATTATGTCATTAGAATTATGGTGTAATGGTATGGTAACTAAATCTATTCATAATGATCTATAATATTTTTCATTTTCAGTTTTTGGTTGGTTTGAACACCTACTTGATAAATTTTGTGAAACTCTATCATATAAAATTTTGAAAATATAAATAATGGTATAATAGGATATAAATTATTAAAATAATTGTTTTTATTTCAAGAAAATATATATTAAAATTTCCACAATAATTTATCAAACCCTATTCCTAGGTTACAAATAAATAAAAAGTATTCATTTTTATTACATATTTCTTGATAAATAATAAAGTACTCATGAAAGGAAATTTAAAATTAATAAATCATTATAATTCATCAATATTTATTATTTTAATTAATATTTAATGAAAATATTTTGTAAAATAATTAATTTCAACAATTCTCTTTATAACTAGTTCCAAATTATCAAGATTATCCACCCTAAACATAAAGAATTGAAAATAATTAAGTAATATAATTTTATGGAATAATGTCAAATATAACTCAAAAATGATGATGTATTTGAGATGTATTTGTAAATTGGTGATTTTGATTTTAATTTTGGTCATAATGGATCTTATAGAATATTTAACTAAGTGACAAGTTAGGGTAAATGGTTCTTTGTATCAAATTTAATTTCATCAAACATATTTCTTAATGTGCACCATAATACCAATGATATGGTATAATTAATAGATAATGAATATGTGTTACCAATTTCATGGGGTTTTAATATCCATATCGTTTATATTCTTTAAAATACCATAAATTCAAAATATTACCAACTTGAATGTTGTTGTGATCAAAATATCACTCAAATTCCAATTGTTTCATTACCAATATATTTTTCAAAGAGGTATTTTTTTTAATATAATTAATCCAGTGAGTATTAATCTTTATTAAACAACCCATAAGTTCATTTTTATATTAATTTATTTTTATATTTTCCGTTTGATAATTCATTTTCCCTTGACTCATATTTTACCCAATGTGTTTTTATAAGTGAAACTGAGCTCATTGTTTCTTCTCCGTCAGAAACTATAACTTCCATATATATGTATTCATTGGATTTATTTCAGAAGTGAATTTATATAATATCTAATAGTTTATTTTGGTCATTTTATAATAATTTACCTTATATAAAATTTGTAATGAAATTTTATCATTTTCCATATGGGTCATTTTCATTAAAATGTGAAAATATTATCTTTTTAATGTTTATATATAAAAATAAAATTCATCTGCCTTTGACATTATATATAATTATTCTTCCATAAATTTTAATATTTTCAAAAATAATAAGTTTTCTATTATTTTTATAATATATATCATTTTAAATTCATTTAAAAGATAAATATTATTTCTAATTTACTTTTCTATTTTAATAAAACATAAAATATCATTTAATACATTGTTATTTGAAATTTCATATACTATATCAAGTATAATTTTCCTATGATACCATCCGACTTCTTTCTCTAGATTGAACAAATAATTCCATTCTCATTGGAATAAATGATCCATCACATCCATTTTCTTTACAAATCAACCCCTATATATTATCCTATCATCACTCCCAATTCATGCTCTTTGTGAATACCTTTATTTGGATACATCTAATTTAAGGGTGTTCACATAGATTCTATAAATAAATTTATTTTACGAAATTATTAACATAAAATTAAACCCTTCATTTATATGGTGAAAATACCATATTCCTTATTATATTGACTGAATTTTATTAACCTAGAATGTTTCTGGATGTCTTTAGTGAACAATTTTTTTGATAGGTTTATAATGTTATGTTTATTATCAGATTTATCAATAATTTCTTTATGTGATTCCATATAAAACTAGTTTTCATTCCGTGTGACCAATATGATGTGATTAATGTAACCAATTTTACTTCCATGTGTAATTTTTGATGTGATATGTGAATGATTTTAAAGAGGCATTCAAAATTACGGATGAGGATATGTGGGGTCCTATATTTCCATCCAATTCATTGATTAAGACATTATATCCCTATATATAGGTATTCACATGTATTTTTTAATTTTTCATTTCCATGATCATTGATGGTGTGGATCGTGAATATGATTTAACTATACTAATGTATGTTCCATACTTGAATGATATTTCATAGTTTTATAGCTACTCTCATGACTGTGTTAGGGTCTCATGGCTCATGTTTATTCAATCCTGTTTTAGCACACTTTTAATTCAGGTCATATGTTATTACAAGCCATCTGTAATGATTTATGATCTATGATTTCATGGGTATTAATTTTATTACAAACATTAATTATACTCACATGGTTATCTAATGTTAACTATTGATATTCAATTGTTAACTCTTATGTTATCCCATACAGTGCATTTGATGTAAACTATTTCTTATGCATTTATTTCCCTAGGTTATGAAGATGACTTCAATAATATTAAATAGTGACTGTAATGTGGCTTAATCTTAGAGAAATTATTATAAAAAGGATTAAAATATATTTCTTGTATATCTTTTCCTCAAAGACACTACACATTCCATTAATTGTATTCAATGATCACTTATGAGATATAAGGTTTACATTATGTAAATTTTGTAAAATAATGGCATTATTAGCATAGTATTCTATATTTATACTTTTTGATAATGTAAAATGTGACCTAAAGTTTGTTTTGATGTAACCTTTATCTTTACATTGTTTTTTTAACATATCATTCCATTTTATGAAGAGGTAAAAATAATCCACCTTTGGAAGTCTCGTTTGATCAAAATGAAAGGGAATTGTTTATGAGGATCTTGAAGGGGAATTATAGTTTTCCCTATGGAAAAGATTTCCACCCATATAAATATTCTGACAAGGGGGGCCTTTGTTATTAGTTTTAATTTTTGATCTCTTACCCATGAGTCCATTGATTTTTGTGACTTCCTCTTGATATGTTTTCTCATGATTATTCCATGTGATTCATCTACATGATTAGACCATGTAATAAAAAAATTAAAAAGATAAAATTATATTTTCTTACAGAATACATTTTTAGTGTATAATGTACCTAACCAATTGTACACATGATGTAAAATTTCAATCTCATGTGATTTATGATGAATAACACATCATATATGGTGGAGATTATGTGATTATCACTTGGGCGTCTTTAAATATCTAATATTTTTCATTTTATCAAATTAATTCCTTTTTTAGACCAAATTAATTCTTATATATATGAATTCAAAATATATGGAATGAGAAATAAAAAATAGTTTATTAGAAATGGAAAATAATGTGTGTGATAGTCAACACTGTTATATAAATCAATCAAAAAATTATCTTAGGAAATTCATGATAATGGGCCTTCAAGATTTAACATTATCATTATGGATCTAACTTTTTTCATTTGGGATTCCGAACTTTGCACTTATTCTAGAACCTCTAAATGGAAATCATCTACCCCTTTGGATTATCAAGCCATGTAATGTGATCTATTAAAATATATCATCATATATTCATTTATTCTTTGAATATGAGAATGTAAAAATATACATCTTCAGATACAAAGCTCTGGATCTTCAGGATGACTGATTCATGCCCAATCTAGAGACTCATGTCTATAAGTAAATCCTGATGAAATCATCAATTAGTGGGAAAATATATTAATAAAAGAGCTGAAACATCTAATTTGGAGGATCTTTTGGAGGAATAGTTGATTAATATAGTCTTTATGGTTGGCTGAGACTTATTTCATAAGGTTAATCAAGATCCTTCTTATAGTCACATTACATAGAGATATTTTTTTGTTATGGTTAATTGAAGTAATCACGATGTAATTACGATATAACTAACTCAATCTTTATACATTTAGTAATTTTTCTTATATATCATTTTATTGGTCGTATTTTCCATATAGTGACCTTAATTTCTCAATATGTAGCTTGAAGAGTGTTTGAAATTTTCTCAATGTTTCATTGAGTATTAATGAAATCTCTTTATTTTTTTACAGTTTTCTTCAAAAAATTCACTAAATTTTATCTATCTGGTATATTCACTTCCCACAATTAGTTGATTCAGTTTATGTGGTAGATATATCTAATTTTTCAAAACATCCAACATATCCAATTTTCATATATTTATATAAAATATATTTAATAAATTATGACATAAAATTCAGTAATAAAATAATAAATTATATTTATGCTCATCAAAATAAGAAATTTCTCAAACAAACTAACAATGTCCAATTTTCTGACAATCACAAGTCATAGAAATATAAATACAAGTGTATTTAAATATGTTTACAATGATTATAATAATAAATAATATTAATTCTTAATGTATTCCATGATAGAAATAATAATAAAAATACTCTATTAATTTCCATAATATTTTCTTCCCCCATATTCAGTTATTAGAATGGTAACAAAATGAATTGATATAAAAAAGAAATACAGAAATTTAATCACTCAATAAATAATTAAAATGATAAATCATTTTGATGAAATATTTTAAAATAAAAAATATAAACATAAATGTCAACCCTATCAAAGAAGCATATAAGAATATAAAGGATGGTTATCTTACATAGCATGAGTTTCTTAAAGATTTCTTATTTCTATTAAGATGTATGAGAGGTAGGCATAGAATATTTTTATGGTTGAGATGAATAAGTACCATTAATGGAATTCCCTCTAGAAAAAGGTCTTAAATGTGAAACATTGTAAAGACCCGTAAAATTCAAGGGAAATTTTTTCTTAATTTTCATTGTAATTTTACAAGAACGCAGTTTCTGACAGCGCCTGATTTCGAGGCCCGGTGTGCCCGGAATCAATTTCCGAAGTTTAGCTCGGGTACATTCAGTGAACGAATGAGCGGGTTTTTCTATCTTTTGAACCGTTACTCAGAATTGAAATCCGAGGACACCGATGAACTCGTAGCACCGGTATTTTCTTAAGAGTACTTTTATCGTAGGTGCGTTTTCTTGGGAGGAGAAGTTAAATTTTGGGGTTTAAGGAAGAAATAAATAAAATTGTGAACAATTTTATTTTTGTTAACAAAGGGAGTTAAATTCTTCCATGGGAAGTTGTTGGTGGGAACCACAACCACCCAACTTCCCATGTGTCGATATGTGGGAGGCGGGGCCGACACGAGACCCTAACCCCCTTGATCTCCCCATAACCCCCTTGACCTCCCATAACACAATTCCCTCTTAAATTTTGTAACTCCACTTTAACTTGTGTAACTCTTCCCTCTCTCCTCTTTAATTTTTCCAAAACACATCTTAAATTAATTGATTAAACCTCTTCAATTAATTTAACTAAGTGTTTGAATTTTTAAAAAAGTTTGAATCCATGGAATAATAATAAAATAAGGAGTGGCCATATTTTATTTTTTGTGAGTTTTGTTGTGTGAGAGAATTTGGGAGAGAGCTCTTCCCTCTTCTGAAAAACATCATCTCCAAATGAAGAACGAATTTCCGACTCGGCGAAGAACACTCTATGTTTTCTCCAATCCTTTTTCTTCCTCTTCTGCGACAAGGAAGGAGACGACGACCGTGGAGACCAATGCCAACAACAGCGTTCTCCTTCTTCTTCCGACGTTGACGGAAGCGATACCTTTCTTCCTCGACACCCGACTACCCCGACGTTCGACTACCGCGATGTTCGACTTTCGCTACTCGATGACGTGAGACATCAATTTCGAGGTAGGAAAATTTATTTGGTGTTCTCTTATCTTTTGAGAAAAGAATGAAGAGCACGGACCAACCATTTCCAGGTTGATCCGCGGATCGTTCGTTCATGCAGGTTGATGTTGAGGTTTATTGAATTAGTCGTGAAATATTTCTTTGCCGTACGTCGACTTCTATTTGATGGCCGCTTGCTATCATTATAATGGGAGGAGTTAGGACCACACAAACATGGCTAACCCTCCTTCCCCTTATTGTTGATTATGTTTCAGTTCGGAAGATGGCGGCATGGTGCGACGACACCGTGCGGGAACCTGGAGTGATGCGGCAAGGATGCGCGGTGCCGTCGCGCCGCGCCATCAAGGCCAAAAAAAGTGTGGTCGTAGTCGGGGCCACGAAGGCGAACGGAAGACTCCGTTGTTGTTTATTTTGACGTGCGGATCGTCAGGAATTAATGGACCGGGCCTCTGAGACGATTTGATGTTTCCGCAGTAAAGAACGGGACCCGGGATGAGCATCGGCACAGGCAGAATTGAAAACGGACCACCTGAGCAACTCCGGTGGCCCGCAGACACCACCAGCGGCCGGCACTGGCCGGCTGCCCGGAGGCGGCGGCACCCCGGCGCGCTGCCTGGAGAAATCGCCGCTGCTTCAACCGCAGCAGCGAGCTGGCATATCCGGCAGCTGCGCGGGATCCCGGGGAGGGGGGGGGGGGGGGACACGGCTGGCACCGCGTCCGCGGAGCACCGGCTCGCTGGCCGAGCCAGTGAGCAACCCGGCCGAGCCAGGCCGGCTTGGGCGGACCGGCCCGGGTCGCGCCCAGACCGGGTCGTGCCGCGCCGGCCGGGCTGGGTCGTGCCTAGTCGGGTCGACCCAGTTCGGGCCAACCCAGGGGGGTTGGGCTGGGTCGGTAGAGGCCCAGACCCCCCATATTCGGACCTTTTCGGTAATTTGTCCACATCCTGGTCTACGGACCTCCAATCGACGCAACGTCAGCAGTGATGCGATCCTTGGACCGAGGAGGTCGTTTTGAAATATTTCACTCAAGGTTTCGGAATAATTTGGGTTCAGCCGTGTTGGTTCGTACACGATACCAACCGGGCCCTCGGAGCGGAAACGCTCGTAACTTGAGCTCAGGATGTCCGATTGACGTGCCGTCGAATTTGATGGATTTCTATTGATGAGAAGGAACTTTTGGCGTACTTTTCATGAGTTTTGGATGCAGTTGGATAGTCACCAGGTTGGATTGCACCCAAAATCCAACCTGGCCCCTGGAACGGAAAAGATGATATCTTTCAGACCGGATGTCCGTTTGACGAACAGTCAGCGGCGTTGGTGATCACATGGAGAAACTGTACCATTGAGTATACCCTATGAGAGTTCTGGGTACAGTTGAGATACGGCCGTTTTGGTTCTCACACAAAACCAACCGGGCCCCGAGGATGAAAAGGCTAGTAACTCACGGACCGTGCGTCCGATTGACACGTCGTCTGTCGCGTTGATACCCATATGACAAGGCGGTTCTATGAGATACTTCATCGTGGGACTTTGAGATACTTGGAGTATATACTAGTAGCTCATGGAGCGGACCCTCCTGGAGACGAGCGTACGGAGTACGGAGACCGTGTAGCTGGCTGTGACCTGATGACTGCTTGTCCGATTCGATTCGGAGTGAATAGCATAGCCCAGTGGGGAGCACTACTTTGTGAGGTGGAAGAACCATGGCGGAGGATCACTACTGTGTGAGGTGGCAGACCCGCGGTACTCGACAGGAGGAGTACCTCTGTAGGCTTTGAGGGGGATCACTACTATGTGAGGTGGCAGACCCATGGCAGAGGAGAACTAATGTGTCAGGTGGCAGACCCGCGGTACTCGACAGGAGGAGTACCTCAGCAGTCAAAGGTTGGTGAGCAGTACCTCGGAGACGTGACATGATCACTGTACTCCCAGAGACGGAGCTCTTCAGCAGTTACAGTTTCGATAATGTAAATCCTGGTTTGAGCTAAGTCTATGACCTTTGTGTTTACCTCAAGATTGATATGTGTTACTTGATAACTTGGGTATATGTATGGGAATATACCTAAGTATAGGTTATCTGTTGAGATCTTATTTGTGGTTATCCTTGTTGGTTTTAGTGAGACCATGAGGGTCTAAAGGTCCCTACTGAGTATCCTTATACTCACCCCTGCACGGGCTATGCCCACATCTCATTTTGTTGGTTGCAGATGATGGGCAGTACTGACGGAGGCCGAGTGTTCGAGGACTAGATGGAACTCGAAGGTGGACCACACGACGAGACAGTAGCCGGAGGTGGACCACACAACGAGTCAGTACCCGGAGGTGGACCACATGATGAGTCAGTACCCGGATGTGGACCACACGACGAGTAAGTATCCGGAGGTGGACTTCACGACTAGACGACACACGTAAGAGTTTGACGAGCGAGAGCATTGAGGGGATGCACTATCTATACCTACCCTTCAGGTAGGATCAGATGAGGATGACCCAGGAGTTGCTTCCTTTCTTCCAGCTATTTTCTTTGTTCAGTTGTAGCTATATTTCTAGTTGGGTTTGTATTCTGGCCCATTTACTTTTCAGCACTTTCTTTGTACTTAGTGTTTTACTTCTGCTTTACTCTATAATGTTTTGTTACATTTATAAAGGAAATGCCTTCCCAGTTATCGGAATTTGCGCCTTTGGTACTAGTCGCCAGCCCCTGGCCTATGGAAGGCGGGCTTGGGGTAGTCACGGCATGGGCCCTGAGGACGGGTCGTGACAAATTGGTATCAGAGGAGTCGGTTCTACCGCAGAACTTATAACTCTGATATATTATTTATGTGAAGCAATAGTGTTAAGTGTACCGAGTGTGGTCTTCAGTTCAGGGAGTCCAGTGTTGGTGCGGGTGACCGACATATCCATACACCAGGACCCTGACAACTGATTTTCGACTTTGTGCATGAAAACACTGATTGCGTGTGTGTTTCCATAAGTTTTTAAAAGTCATCTCAAACTAGGTTAGCTCACCAGGTATAAATCATTTGACCGTGTCATGATTGTTTCTTTCAGGATGCCTCCCCACGGACGACCAGCTAGGGCCTCGAGAGTTTTTCGTACTGACAGCCCGCCGAGCGACGTGGCCTCAGTACATGGCCTTATCTTAGTTGAGGCACCAGCGGAGGCACCATCGGTACTACTACCCGTTGGGCCACCGATACCACCAGCCCCAGTAGCAGAGGGTGCACGTCGCTTGAGTGCACTGCACGAGTTCCAGCGCCAGAGGCCACCCAGGTTCAGGGTAGAGACGGACCCGCAGGAGGATGAGGATTGACTGGAGGTCGTGGTGAGAGTCTTTAGGCTAGTGGGGACGCCAGCAGATTTCATGGTGATCCTTGCTGCCAGCCTACTTCAGGAAGCAGCAGGAAGATGGTAGAGCCTGATGCTCAAGATGCATGACGAGGCGAAACTTCTATGGGCAGACTTCGAGAGCCTGTTCCGGGAAAAGTTTGTACCAGCCACCATTCAAGCGGTGCGTATAATGGAGCTACTTCAGCTGCGGCAGGGCATCATGACAGGGGTGCAGTATTTAGCAAGGTTCACAGACCTCTTGTGCTACACCACAGATATGGTACGAGACCCGTTCTTCAGGGACCGAACCTTCGAGCAGGGGCTCATGCGAGAGATTAGAGCTTCTGTTGTTTCTCATAGTATTCCGACGCAGACAAGGGTGTTGGAGAGAGCCCTCTTATTTGAGAGTTTCCTTGCTGATCAGTCTCTAGCAGCAGGACCCGCCACTAGCCAGCATGAGGCAGAGTCTTCTGTAGCAGGCAGTAGATAGATGATGCAGAGGTCCAAGAGGACCAGACCTATAGGTGGTCGACCGCGTGACTCAGGGTCGGTAGTGAGAGGAACCAAGGGGAATGATAGAGCCAGACCTGCCATGCAGTGTTACTCCTGCGACGGGATTGGTCACATAGAACGTGACTGTCCGACCCACCATGCAGATGACCAGAAGTTAAATGAAGAACCTCCTAGGCAGAGGCAGAGGTTCGATCAAGGCAGACCGCTAGGAGCTGAAGGCCGAGGGAGGGGAGTTGTCCGTGCAGCCGGAGGTGGACGATGCTTCGAGGTGTTGCCACCACCACCACCAGGAGGTCCACCCCGACCGCAGGGAATAGGTGGACATGGGAGAGCTCATCTTCAGGTAGCATAAGCTTACGACTACAGAGCTCCGGAAGCGAGTGGACAGGAGCAGAACTGGTGGTGTATATCTAGTTCCGTGTTGTTGTTGTTAAATTTGTGTATTTGTACCATGAGCTGCAATAATATAAAGACACTTACCTTTTTAAAGTTTGCTTTCATGTCCTTTTGTTTGGTTGGTACTGAGTGGTTCCGGTTAAGACTATTGAATTTACCCTAACTTTTGAGATTTCTACTGGAAGAGACCCAGTGACCTCACACTGATGCTGACAGTGTGACTCGACCCTTCGAGGAGAGAGTGACAATTGGATCTCTTGGTAGTAACTTCGAGGCCTTACGACGTCGTCCATGGCATGAATACATCATTCATGTCCGGATTGATTGTACTAGGCAACAAATGTGGTTCATCCAGGGGATGAGACCGGATTTCTCTTATCGGAAAAGAAGAAATCATAGAAGCTCTTGTGAGACTAGAGAAGGTCCAGGTCATCCAAGAGCAGATGAGGACAACACAGGGCCGACAGAAGCCTTTTGCTGACAGGAATTGGATACCTCTAGAGTTTGAGGATGATGATCACGTCCTTACACGGGTTTCACCTCAATGAGGTTTACGGAGATGTGGCCAAGGCAGCAAGTTATCTCCGAGGTTCAGTGGACCATCTTAGGTCATCAGCTTGGTAGGCGAAGTGGTTTACTGCTTGACGCATCCACCTCAGTTGCACCTGGTGCACGACGAATTCCACGTATCTCAACTGAGGAGATACGTGCGTGATCCTTCACATATCATCTACCTCAGGGAGTTGGATGTCGATGACAGGGTGACATACGCGGAGGTTCCAGTGGGGATCGAGGATCGATAGGAGCGGATCCTAAAAGTACGGACGATTACTCATGTGCACTTTCTCTGGCAGTATGGGAACCTCCAGGTGAGCACATGAGAGAGGGAGACTCAGATGCGTAATCAGTACCGCTTTTGTATCCCTAGTTGTGTTAAAGCTTTACTGGGACGTAAAGCCTTGAAGTGGGAGTAATGTAAAGACATGTAAAATTCAAGGGAAATTTTTTCTTAATTTTCATTGTAATTTTACAAGAACGCAGTTTCTGACGGCTCCTGATTCCGAGGCCCGGTGTGCCCAGAATCAATTTCCGAAGTTTAGCTCGGGTACGTTCAGTGAACGAACGAGCGGGTTTTTCTATCTTTTGAACCGGTACTCAGAATTGAAATCCGAGGACACCGATGAACTCGCAGCGCCGGTATTTTCTTAAGAGGACTTTTACCTTAGGTGAGTTTTCTTGGGAGGTGAAGTTAAATTTTGGGGTTTAAGGAAGAAATAAATAAAATTGTGAACAATTTTATTTTTGTTAACCAAGGGAGTTAAATTCTACCATGGGAAGTTGTTGTTGGGACCCACAACCACCCAAATTCCCATGTGTGGATATGTGGGAGGTGGGTCCCAAACGAGACCCTAACCCCAACCACCCTTGATCATCCCATAACCCCCTTGACCTCCCATAACTCACTTCCCTATTAAATTTTGTAACTCCACTTTAACTTGTGTAACTCTCCCCTCTCTCCTCTTTAATTTTTCCAAAACACATCTTAAATTAATTGATTAAACCTCTTCAATTAATTTAACTAAGTGTTTGAGTTTTTAAAAAAGTTTGAATGCATGGAAAAATAATAAAATAAAGAGAGGCCTTATTTTATTTTTGTGAGTTTTGTTGTGTGAGAGAATTTGGGAGAGAGCTCTTCCCTTTTCTGAAGAACATCATCTCCAAACGAAGAACGACCTTCCAACTCGGCGAAGAATGCTCTACGTTTTATCCAATCCTTTTTCGTCTTCTTTTGAGAAAAGGAAGGAGATGACGACCGTGGAGATCGACGCCAATGAAAAAGTTCTCTTTCTTCTTCCGACGTTGACGGAAGTGATACCTTTCTTCCACGACACCCGACTACCCCGACGTTTGACTACTGCGACAATCGACTTCTCCGACTCGACGACGTGCGATGTAAATTTCGAGGGAGGGAATTGTTTTTTGGTGTTCTCTTATCTTTTGAGAAAATAACGATGAGAACGGACCAACCATTTCCAGATTGATCCGCAGATCGTTCGTTCATGCAGGTTGATGTTGAGGTTTATTGATTTTGCCGTGAAATATTTCTTTTCCTTACGTCGAGTTCTATTTGATGGTCGCTTGCTATCATTATAACGGGAGGAGGTCGGACCGCACAAACACGACTGACCCTCCTTCCCCTTTTTGTTGATTATGTTGCGGTTTGGAAGATGGCGGCACGGTGCGACGACACCGCGCGGGAACCTGGAGTGATGCGACAAGGATGCGCGGTGCCGTCGCGCCGCGCCGTCAAGGCCAAACAAAAGTGTGGTCGTAGTCGGGGCCGCGAATGCGAACGGAAGACTCCACAATTGTTTCTTTTGATGTGTGATTCGTAGGGAATATATGGAACGGGCCGCAGAGATGATTTGATGTTTCCGTAGTGAAGAACGGGACCCAGGATGAGCATCGACATAGGCGGATTTGAAAACGTGCCACCAGAGCAACTCTGGTGGCCTGCGGACACCACCAGCGGCGCGGGTCGCCAGCGGCCGGCACCAGCTGGCTTCCCATAGGCGGCGGCGCCCCGGAACGTCGTTGGGAGAAACAGCCACGGATGAAGCCGCGGCGCCGAGCTGGAGGATCTCGCGGCTGTGCGGGATCTAGGGTGGGACGCGGCGTGCGCCGCGTCCGCGGAGCACCGGCTCGCCGGCCGAGTCGGCGAGCCGCCCAGGCGAACCGGGCCGGCTTGGGAGAACCGGACCGGGTCGCGCCTAGAATGGGCCGGGCCACGCCTGCCGGGCCGGGTCGCGCCCAGTCGGGTCGACCCGGTTCGGGCCGACCAAGGGGGTTGGGCCGGGTCGGTACGGGCCCAGACCCCCCATTTTCTGACCATTTCGGTATTTTGCCCATATCCTGAGATACAGATATCAGATCGACGCACCGTCAGCGATGATGTGATCCTTGGACCGAGACAGACCTTTTGACATATCGCAATCAAGGTTTCGGAATACTTTGGGTTCGGCCGTGTTGGTTTTACACGAAACCAACCTGGCCCTCGGAGCGGAAACACTCGTAACTTGAGCTCCGAATGTCCGATTGATGTGCCATAGACTTTGTTGGATTCCTCTTGATGAGAAGGAACTTTTGGAATACTTCGATTGAGTTTTGGATGTAGTTGGATAGTGGCCGGGTTGCATTGCACCCGAAATCCAACCGGGCCCGTGGAACGGAAAAGATGATATCTTTCAGACCGGACGTCTGTTTGACGAGCCGTTAGTGGAGTTTGTGATCACGTGAAGAAACGTTCCCTTTGAGTATACTATATGAGTGTTAGTGGTATAGTTGATATACGGCCGTGTTGGTTCGCACATGAAACCAACCGGGCCACGGGGACGAAAAGGCTAGCAACTCACAGACTGGGCGTTCGATTGACACGTCGTCTGTCGCGTTGAGACCCCTATGACGAGGTGTTTCTTTGAAATAATTCTTTATTGGACATTGAGATACTTAGAGTATCTACTAGTTGCTCGTGGAGAGGACCCTCCTGGAGACGAGAATACGGAGTACAGAGACCGTGTAGCTGGCTGTGACCTGATGACTGCTTGTCCGATTCGATTCGAAGTGACTAGCATAGCCTAGTGGGGAGCACAACTTTGTGAGGTGGCAGATCCATGGCGGAGGATCACTAATGTTTGAGGTGGAAGACCCATAGTACTCGACAGGAGGAGTACCTCTGTAGGATATGAGGGGGAGCACTACTATGTGAGGTGGAAGACCCATGGCGGAGGAGCACTACTGTGTGAGGTGGCAGACCCGCAGTACTCGATAGGAGGAGTACCTCAGCAGTCATAGGTTGGTGAGCAGTATCTCGGAGATGTGACAGGATCACTGTACTCCCAGAGACGGAGCTCTTCAGTATTTACGGTTTCAATAATGAAAATCCTTGTTTGAGCAGAGTCTATGACCTTTGTGTTTACCTCAAGATTGAGATGGGTTACTTGATAACTTGGGAATATGTATGGGCATATACCTAAGTAGAAGTTATCTATTGAGATCTTCTTTTTGGTTATACTAGTTGGTTTTAGTGAGACCGTGAGGGTTTAGGGGTCCCTACTTAGTATCCTTATACTCACCCCTGCACAGGCTATGCCCGCACCTCGTTGTGCTGGTTGTAGATGATGGGCAGTGCTGAAGGAGGCCGAGTGTTTGAGGATTGGACGGTACCCGGAGGTGGACCACATGACGAGACAGTTCCCAGAAGAGGACCACACGACGAGTCAGTACCCGGAGGTGGACCACACGAGGAGTCAGTACCCAGAGGTGGACCACACGATGAGTTAGTATCCGGAGGTGGACTTCACGAAGAGATGACACACGGAGGAGGTTGACAGGATAGAGCATTGAGGAGATGTGCTATCTGTACCTACCCTTCAGGTAGGATCTGAGGAGGATGACCCAGGAGCTTCTTCCTTTCTTCCAGCTTTTGTCTTTGTTCAGTTGTAGCTATATTTCCAATTGGGTTTGTATTCTGGCCCATTTACTTTTCAGCACATTCTTTGTACTTAGTGTTTTACTTCCTCTTGTACTCTGTGGTGTTTTGTTACATTTATAAAGGCAATGCCTTCCCAGTTATCGGGATTTACGCCTTTGGTGCTAGTCGCCAGCCCCTGTCCTATGGAAGGTGGGCTTGGGGTTGTCACGTCACGGGCCCCAAGGACGGGTCGTTACAAACATCCTAGATATAAGGAAATTAAAATTGATCCATAGAAATTGAATAGGTTATAACTTAATTAAATGTAGAGGGTCGATTTACTAATGGTAGGGGAAATGGGGAAGATGAAACTATGAATGTGTTTATACTATATATATAAGGCTCCACAAGTTATGTTTTTTAGTTTAATTTGAAATTACCTTTTACAATAATTTTATATAGTCATATTTATCTTTCATATGGATTTTAAAAGGAGGTGTTATTATCTTTAATTTTTCCACATTATCATTAAATGCATGATTTAGAGAAAGAATTTAGAACTTATTAGATAAGGAACTAAAAATAGTATTTAAATACATATTGGTAAATATTACTCTTAAATAAAGATCACGGTGTCATTTGATGATATCCCAATATTTTCTATCATTTAAGGAATAATTTCATATTATCTCAAGGGTCCAAAATGAATGTGTCCAAAAACAGAAAAAAAAATATTTTTCATATCTCATAAAAATCATCCAAAATAACCTTTATCTAATAAATTAGAATATATTTAATCAAATTCAACTTGATGGGATCATTAATCAAATTAGAAGAATATTATTGAGGAGGGGGAAGAGGTGTATAATGGAATTTAAGTATCTCTGATAATGCATTATTTACTATTAATAAGATTAAACTATTATTTCCAAAGGATCATTTGAGGAAATGTGGGAAACTGTACTAATACAATGTGGAATACATTATAATCAGTATGAAATCACCATGTCATAAATAATGAGACTACAAGTTTTATTCATTATAACCCGATATATCCCCCAATGTAGGCCAGAGATCTGTGTATCCGGGCCATTTCTAATGATTCTTTAACATCAAGAAACATAAATTTACATATAACTCTTCTAATTTACCTATTTTTTTGATTTCATTATTAATTTTATTAACCATGATAAATTACATTGGAAGAATATGAGAAAAAAATTAAAAAAATTATATATATTAATTCTTCTTTAAAAGATTATACTTAACCCTCTAAACCTTTAAGTAATTCCCATATGAAAATCCATAAATAAGATTTGAATTCAATTATATATTATTTAGTATTACAGGAAGAATTGTCATATATAATAGAGGATTTAGTTAGTTCCAGATGTGAAATACCTTCATCTACATCTATTTTAAATAGAGTTTCTAGATTTTTTAAACAATATAGACAACCAGATTCTTTAACATCTTCTATTTCAATCTCAAAATTACATTGAGAATATTTTGACGCACCAAATTCAATAAACTCTAATTCAATAGATCTCACTAACTCAGATGCATAACTTATAATAGGCCTTCTAATTTTCTTTTCCCGTGTTGGGTTAATTTTTTTATCAAGATCCTGAACATGTAAATTGGAGTTACATTTGAGAAATGGGATTCAATGACAAATCTCAATTTATATTTTAATATAAATTTGAAAACAAAATTAGGAAAATGTGAAATAGATATGATGGAAGGTCCATATTTTTTAGGTGGACTAACCCCTTAATGATTATTTCTAAAATCGGAACTAGATTCCGCCATTTTAAGATATTCACTATCTTACATCGTAGGAAAATAAAGAATATAACATTTTTAAATTTATTAATATTTGTGAATTAATTTTTAATTATTCTTTAAAGGGGATTCTATTTTTGATGGAATACTTGATATGCCACAAAAAGTTTATTTGAAAACATATGTTGTACACAACGTTGAGTTTTACTGAAAACTATTCATATAATATTATTATTTTAAATAGTAGTTAAAGAATAGACATTGTGTTCATTGGAATGATCATATCTAACTATATTTTGATTAAATATTTTTTTAAATGTATTTACATTTACCCAATAAATTTTAGAGGATTAAAATAATAAAGAATATGATTTTAAGCATAAATACTCTAATATTCTTTAAAAGGTCAGTTTACCGCCTTCTAATGGAGAACCCCTTTTAAATATATTTTTGGTCACATTTATATGTTCTAATTGGAAGAATAATATTCTTCTTTAGAAATGAGACATAAAAATTTACTTTAGATGAACTTTTTGGATTTTTCTAATAATGTTCTTTTTTTATGAATTGTAAAAAATATTGTATTTTAATTCAAAAATGTCTTTTAATCTAATTTATTTATATAGATAGATTATCTTTTTAATTTGTTTTAAAGTTTAATAAGATTAATTTTTCTATAAATTTATCCAATTATGTCCATTGGAAGGAATTTCACTTTGAAATTTGACAGAAACAATTGTTAATCTTTTGATAGTTATTATTTCTTAAAAACACGCTTTTTTGTTTTGACAGCGGGAATTAAATTTTAATTAATTTCCGCCACTTGTGTGTTTTGAATTTGGGAAAAGGGATTCCAAATTTGTAATCTGGTGGTCCAAATTGTATAAATATGTATCTTTTATTTTCAGACATTATGAATATTCAGTTCGGTAAATATTCTATTTACCATGGCTAAAGGTTATATCAGTTAAATAAGGGTAAACAATAATAATATAATAATATTAAATTTACCCTAACATGTTTCCCAATCATATTAGTTGATAAATTTCGGACCATGGGAATCTGTGGTTAGATTTTTGGACCCCATAGAGCCACATAAAAGTGATAATGACATTTTATATTAATTAATTTAATGTAAAGACAAAAATGACATACATATATATCTTTTTGTAAAAATTTTTTTACATGGGGTTATATACATTATCTCTTCAAATATACATATTTAGTTTAAAGATAAATCTATTTAATACATCATGGTATTATTTTTATAATTCTTAGACATCAATTAAATAAAATTATTTATGAAAAAATAATGACGCGGTGTTTAAATCATTAATGAATGATTTAAATAAATAAGATTATAAAAATTAAAACAATATCTAAAACCATCATAATTTCTATTGGATGATATAATTTCAAACATGAGTCATCTTACCTTAAAATTTAATGAGTTTTGGACCTTTATAAACTGAAAATTGTTATATTATAAAATAATATTTTTGAACATTCCTAAAGAGCCCCTCCCCCCTTATAAAAAGCCATCACCTCTAACCCATTACTCACACATTTAAAGCCACTTGGCTCATCCATACTCTTCCCAATTAATCCCCATACATACATATATTCTTCCTAGAATCCTTACCTAATGCATAAGGCACATCAAGAAATATTTTTGGTTCAAAGAAAAGGGAGTTAACCGATTTAAAGGTAAAGTCTTCTATTAAGTTGTTTTATTTTATTTTACATCATCAACCACCTAAATTCTCTTTATTTATTTATCTTATAAAAAATATTATACAAAATCTACTAGGTTATTTTTATGAACCGCATTTTAACTACTTTTCCACACACCTCTATCTAATGGATACAAACTTTCTGTTTTTTGGACGGTGAACAACTCCCTCATGAAACAATGTTTGTTCAAATATCTTCAACCCCCACAAATGGTTTCCATTATGATGGAACTATATTTATATTATATATATTATGTTTATGTTTTCACTATGGTTCTGTATTTTTTATTTACAAATATACCTTTATGCTTTTCAATATGTGTAAACACAATAATTTCATTTGAGGAAGTGCGGACTACCGACCCCTCAAGGTGATATGATTAGTTCATGACATACATGGAATGTATAAAGGATGAAATTACAAAATTATATAACATATATATAATATGATACTCTAATTATAATATACCTATGTATCATTATGTTTTAATTGAATTAAATATGAAATAGAAATGAAAGTAACATTCATGCGTATGTACGGCTTACCGTCTCCATGAACGGTGCATTTAATTTCCCATCTCCCCAGGTCATGTACTATTATAAATATATATATAAGATATATATGATATATATGATATCTAAATCATTAATATAATTCTAGATATAATGTAATTTTTTCCCCAGGGTCAACTTGTAATTAAAAGAAGTTCATTTTGACTCACATTAAGAACATCAAAAAGAATGTCTGATATGAACTCAAATAATTTAATAATTTTTATTTCAAGGTAAAACGTTATTTAAAAGGAATAATAAACATGAAAAATTTTATTAAGAATTTATAAATAAACTTAATTTTATTATTTAGTAATAACATGGAATATACATGATAAGTCGGACTTGAAGTAAGGGGTTTCTTATCTAACTTTTAATTCCATGAGATTTCCATTTTTAGACCCTTATTTCATGAATGTGGTGTATTGTGTACATCCATTTGATATATATTATCATGATTAACTTTAAATTCATAGTATTATATTATTAATTTGGTGCTTATTAACTTTTGGTCATATGACTCGATTGATTACAATGTGGTATGGGGTTTTCATCTCACATTTTATTCCCGTATGATTCATGTTATATTTACCACTATTTAATTTTGTGTGGTGTATGTATTGACCATTATTTTATTATTTTTGTAATATAAATTAATTTATGGGTAATTACATATTAATTTTAATACCCTTCTTTCATGGGGTGTATGCTTCGTAAAAAACCAAATCGGCAAGGGAACCTTTCACCCTCCTCTTTTTAAAAGACTTCTTTTTGTTATGTATTTTAATTTACATCTTCATATTTGGGATATGTTCTTCTATCTCTTTATTATGGTAACATTTATTTCTAAGTGATGATATACCCTTTTCTCTCTCATAAAATCATTTTTTGAATTTTATTGTGATGCAGTCAGGATGTCAAATTTATGTAAGGGAACATCTTAACTCAATTTCAATTCTTTGGGTTAAACATATACATGTTTATTTTGTCGTGCTATGAATATGTGTGAATAAATGCTGATTATTTAACATTTAATATCAAATAATATTGAATTTATTTATATTTTTCACACATTTCTATGTCATTTATTTATTCTTAAACTAAGGATACAGTCTTTATAATGGATTTCGTCTCAATTTACATTCCATTGAGACTTCATTGTTGTTATGCACCAATTCACTTTTATATGGTATATATATTGTACCTTGAAATATTATGTCATCAATCTACTTATTCTAATGATATTATAAACTTTTATTAAGGTTATTCCACAATTATTTGTATTCAATGGTCTCTCATTTTGCTGAAAACGTTTTAACTAAAATATCGTTTTAAATATTTTAATGATTTATTCTACTTAATCATTCTCATTAATGTCCAGGTTCTCAAAATTATTTTTAGGATTTATTTATATAGATATTATTTTTTCTAAATGTTAATTCCTTTAGAATCTTCAATGTGGTATGGCCACTATGATTGAATAATCTATTTATTTAATGTTTTAAATGGTTTTGAAAATGTTTTGAAAAAGCATTGATTATGTCAATATCATGTAATGATATATTGTAATTGAAATGTGGAAATATTATCGTTCCGTTATTCTTGTTTTATGTTTTATGAATATTTTATTATTATAGAGCATTGTTTACGTATATGGAAGGATCTGTGGTAAACCTAGGGTGGGTGAGCTCGAGATAGCCCTCTAATGCATTAGTTATAATGACGGAGGTAAATGCTAATATTTGTCCATAGAGATTTATGGAATATATTGTGATGTCTATTCAAATGTAACTCCCTATGTAGCTGTGATAACTACAATGTATATATGACATGGATACCATAAGTAACCATTATTATTTATGATTTCATTGTGTTATTAATAAATCTTATGATTTCATAAGGTATGTTATGATTGAAAAGTATTGTATCATTGATTCTTATTTATTGATGGGATAATGATTTCCTTCCTTATTTTATTACCCTTACTGAGATTTTTATTCTGATCCCACGTTTTTGAAATGTTTTCCATAGGACATAAATATAAATAGTTTCAAGGATGGGATGATGTAAAAGTCATGATGTCTAAAACATTGAACTAGACGTGTTTCTTTTTAAGAGTTTCTATTTTATAAAATAATTCATTCCGAGTAGTAGTATCTACATGTATTATTCATGTTTTTTTGTAAAAGTTATGGCCTAATTCTATAAAATTATAAAACTAAAAATATTGTGAATGTAATTTATTAACATAATTCAAGATTATGTAATATTTAAGGTTAGGTCCTTAGAGTTGGTATCAGAGGTCGGTATAGACAGATTTAGGGATTATGAGTTTTTGTTAAACACATGGGTTATACCTATGTCTATTATTTCAGTTAGATCCTAGTTTTATAAATTTTTCATATCAAATAATGTTATTTATAAATGGAAGGAGGAGGATCTCAAACAAAATTCTTATCTCTTCCTGATGAAATTCTTTCAATAATTATTGCAAATTCATGTTCATATGATTGTGAAATTGTTTCAAGCATACGACTCACTTGCAAGAAGTAGTTTGAGATATAAAACACCTCCATTATACCTCAATATCATCGTGGATCATGGGTTGTACTTAATCAAATCCTATTTTCACAATATTCTCATATATTCATGTATGGTAAATATTGTCAAGTCATTTTAAAATATTTTTCCTTATCTCATGATTTGGAATCATATTATTATTTTGAAAAGGTGATGAAGAAGGAGACCCTTGCACAACCTATTTATATTTTCTTTAACAATATAGTCTCTCAGCACATACTTATGGTTTTTTAAAAGGACAATTAATTGAATTTTTCAACTCAAATTCATTCTGACTATTTTATAGAAATCATTTTATGTCCGATCTTTTGAAATTATATGTCATAAATGATTATTTTCTAAAACTATTTTTTTTGCAAACACCCATATGCCCCCATGTTGTACAAGGTGTATTTGGATTATGGAAGAAAATAATTTTAAGGATATATAAATAATTTTTTCAATGCATGGACCTTCTACCTACGTGAACAAGATGAAAAAGAAAAAATATGGACACCATGATGAATGTATGTTTTTATTTCTATTAGGAATAGTTTTATTTTATCATATGGGGGAGAAATTAGAAAATAGAACAATATATATAATGATTCATGAATTTTTACATTGAGGTATTAATGTTTTGGGATGAAAATTAAAGGTTTAAGAAAACCATTGATGTTAAAATATGTTAAGGTTATTTTTTAGTTTTATAAAAAGAAATAACTCATAAGATGGGTGACAACCCCTATCGTTCGGAAAGGCCGCATGAATCAAACCCCCAACCGATGGTCAACAAGGGTGCATCTCTTACCACTAGCCTAGATGAAGTCCCTGGATAGTAGGAAATATTATTATTTTTAGTTAAACAATTGTATGGATCAAGAATAAGTAGATTTTGAAAACATATGTTTTTTCAAATGGATATCCTTAATTTATGAAAATGATTTTGTGATTAAGTGACAAAGGTTATTTTGGAAAATGTTCTCTCTTTTTGGAGAACATTATATGCTTAAAGGAATGATAATACGATGGGATCTAATTTGTAGAGTAATTGTCGGTTTTTTTAGAATATTCTATGATTTTATTATAGACATATGGAGATTTGGAAATTATAAACCTATCATAGATAATATGTTATTAGGTTAATTACACTTTAGTAGGAGACTTTATGAGTAGTTAGTTTTATTTGGAGATAAATGTTATGATTTATTGTGGAAGACTATGTGATCAAATTCTTCTATGTTTTATTTCCATCATAGTTTGGATAATATTAAATAATTTTAAGGAAAAATGTTCATTTAATGGTATTTATTAAACTTTGGGTACTGTTTGATGAATTTTGAAGATTAATAGTAGTATTTCTTTTTATAAAGGATTATCCTTATTGGGGATTATCTGATATTGTACAAAACGTTTTGGTTTTGATGATGTCTAAAGATAGTGGGAATGTATAATGTATCTTTTTTAGATTATTTGATACTCAATACATTGATTTAAGCACTTCTGGTGTGACAAAGTGAGTTTAAATACTCATCGTTTGTAGAAAACATGATTTTGTCGTAGAAATTTAGTAAAGTATGAATGTATACATGACAAGTAACTATGTTTCCTTATGTTTTTAGTTAATCTCATAAATAAATTTTTCAAATTTATGAAAAGTAACTTAAAAGAAAAACATTATCTCTTAAATTTTTTACTAGGGAATTAAAGACTGTTTGACCCATTACAAGTTTCTGATTTTCTAGTTGTTTACATTTTCCTAATCATGTTTTCTACCACTCTCCATCAGAACATAATGGTTTGTTTTCTCCTCCAAATTTATTTTTTCATTGAATCCCAGTATCTGTGGTTGAGGGTAACCTTTTAATTTTTCTTCATTTATTTTAATGTGATAGTTTTGTTGACACTATTTCTGATGTGGGACTTTCAATGATGTTTCCGATCTCAATTTTAAAATTGTGAGGATGTAATTCCCAAAAGGGGTGAAGGATGTGACATCCCAGGTAAATAAAGAATCTGAAATTTTCATATTTATTAATATATGTGAATTAATTATTAAATATACTTTAAATGGGATGTTGTGTTTGATGCGATACCTAATATGAAACAACGAGTTCCATTGAAAACTTACGTTGTACACAACGTTGAGTTATACTGAAAAATATTAATATAATATTATTATTTTAAATGGTAGTTAATTCCCAGCCATTGTATAGGAGGGAATGAACAAAAATAACCATATTATATTTAAATATGTTTCATAATTTTTTTTAAATTTACCCAATAAACATTATAAGAATAAAATAATAAAGAATGTGATTTTAATCATAAATACTCTAATATTATTTAATATGTCATTTTACCGCCTTTTGATAGAGAACCCTTTTTAAATATATTTTTAGTCACTTTTATATGATAAATTTGGAAAAATAATATTCTTATTTAGAATAGGGACATAAAAATTTACTTTGGTTGAAATTTTGGAATTTTTATCATAATGTTCAATTTTTATGAATAGTAAGAAATACTGTATTTTAATTCAAAATGAATTTTAATATAATTTATTTATATGGTTAGATTATATTTTTACTTACTTTTAAAGTGTAATTAGTTTATATTTTTACAATTTAATCCAATTTTGGTCATTGAAAGTAATTTCACATTGAAATTGGACATAAACAAGTGTCAATATTTTGATAGTTATTATTTCGTAAAAACACACTTTCTGTTTTGACAGCAGGAATTAATTTTAAATAAATTTCATACACTTCTATGTTTTTAATTTGATAAAATTGATACCATATATTGATTATGGAGGTCCATATTTTTTAAATAGGTAAAATATATTTTTAGACATTATGAATATTTACTTCAAATTTTTTTTATTTACTATGGTTAAAGGGTAAATCAGGTAAATAAGGGTAAACAATAATATTATAATAATATTAAATTTACCATTAAATGTTTCATAATCCTATTTTATTATATATTTCAAACCATGGGAATCCTTGGGATGATTTGGGACCCCATGGTGCCACTTAGGAGTGATAATGACACTTTATAATAATTAATTTAATATAAAGACAAAAATGACAGAAACATATATCTTTAAGAAAATAAATTTTTACATTGGGTTATAAACGTTATCCTTTAAACTATTAATATTCATTGGAAAGATAAAAAATTTCTTAAATCATGGAGTTTTTTTATAATTTTTAGACATCAAATAAATAAACCTATTTTTTACACAATAATGATGTAGTGCTTACCTCATTAATGAATGATTTAAATAAATAATATTACAAAAATTAATACAATATTTAAACCTTTCCAATTAATATTGGATGATTTTATTTCTAAAAATAATCATATTATCTTCGACGTTAATGAGTTTTGGACCATTAGAAACCGAATATCATTATATATTAAAATAATATTATCAAACTTTCTTTAGGAGCCCCTCCCCCTTATAAAAATACATCACCTCTAACCCATTACTCACACTTCTCATGTCCCAACCTCTTCCCAATTAATCCCCCTAAATCTCTCTTTTCCACCTAGAAGCCATAACTTAGGCATAAGGAACTTCAAGAAATCCTTGTTGTTCAAACCAATGGGAGTTTCCTGATTTAAAGGTAACGTCTTCTCTAAAGTTCATTTCTTTTATTTTACTTTTCCAACCCCCTAAACACATGTTATTCCATTATTTTATAAAAAACACCAGTATCCTCAATATAATTGGTTATTGTTATGATATGTATTCGAACTATACTTCCACACACCTCTATCTAATGGATACGAACATACTGTTTCGGTGGATGAAAAACTACTGCCTCGCGAAATGATGATTGTTCAAATATTTCCAACTACCTCTCATGGTGGACAATATAATGGTACTGTATTTATATATGATATATATTAGGTTTATGTTTTCTCTATGCTTTTAGGATTTTTATTTAAAAATACACTTTTATTCTTTCCAATATGTATAAACACGATAATTTCATTTGAGGAAGGGTGGACTACCGCCCCCTCAAGGTGATATGATTCGTTCATTACATAAATGGAACATATAAATAAATACATTATTAAATTATGTAACATATATTTCAAATGGTACTGGTATTATAATTCACCTATGTATAATTATGTTTTTATTTCATTAAATATGAAATAGAAATGAAAGTAGTGTTCATGTGTATGTACGACTTACCATATCTATGAAGAATTCATTTCATTTCTTATCGCCAAAATTCATGTACTATTATATAAATATATAATAGATATATACGATATATATTTTATCTAAATAATTAATACCATTATGGATATAATGTATTTTCTACCATAGGGACAACTTGTAATTAAAAGAAGTTCATTTTTGACTCAAGTTCCGAGCATCAAAAACAATGTCCGACATGAACTCAAGTAATTAACTAATTGTTATAGAAAGGTAATAAATGATATAAAAGGAATAATAAATTTTATTTTTTTTAATAAAGTAAAAAAATTAACTTTTGTTTAATATTCACGAAGAACAAGAAATATATATGATAAGTGGGACTTGAGGTAAGGGGTTTCATATCTCACTTTTAATTCTTAGAGATTTCCACTATTCGCCATTTATTTCCGGCATGTGGGGAATTTTTTACAACCATTTGATATATATTATCAGTATTCTATTTATATTCATTATATTCGGTGATTCATTTTGTGGTTATTAACATTTGTTCATATGAATCGATTGATAAAAACGTGGTAAAGGGTTTTATCTGACTTTTTATTCTTGTGAGATTCATGATATATTTTCCACTATTTACTTTTGTGTTGTGTATGTACTTACCATGATTGTATTATTTTTGTAATATTATTTAATTTATGTTTAATTGAATCTTTATTGTATTATCCTTCTTTCTTGGGGTGTATGTTTCGTAAGTTACCAAATCAGTAAGGGAACCTTTCACACTCCTCTTTTTAAAAGGATTGTTTTTGTTATGTATTCTAATTTATATCTTCTTATGTTGGGATATGTTCTTATATATCATTATTAATATAAAAGTATGGTCCATGTGTTGAGATATAATTTTCTCTCTCATCGATGATTTTTCTATATTTTAATGTGATGAAGTTAGGCTATTGAAATTCTGTAAAGGAACTTCTTAACCCAATTTAAATTCATTAGATAAAACATCTACTTGTTGATTATGTCATAATATGAATTTTTGTGAATGAAATATGATTGTATTACACTGAATATCCAATCCTATTGAGTGTATTTATATTTTTCACACATAATTATATCATTTATTTGACAACTAAGGATAAATTCTTTATAAGGGATTTCGTCTCAATTTTCATTCCATAGATATTTCATTGTTGTTATATTCCAATTCACTTTTATATGGTGTATATATTGTACCTTGACATATTATATAAATAATCTCCTTGTTATCATTATAATATAATCATTCATTAATGTTATTCCTCAATTATTTGTATTCAATCATTTCCCATTTTGTTAAAAACTCTTTAAATGAAATATCGTTTCAAATTTTTTAAAGATTTATTATTCTAAATATTTCTCATTATTGTCCTTGTATTAAAAATGGGTTTTAGGATTTATTTATATGGACATTAATGTTTTTAAATGTTAATTCATTTAAAATAATCAAAGTTGCATGGGAAACATTGATTCTAAAATATCTTTATTAAATGGTTTAAATGGTTTTGAAAACTGTTTGAAAAGGTATTTATTATGTCAATATCATGAAATTATATATTTTTGATTTTAATGTGGTAATGTTCTCTTTCATTTATGATTGTTTTATATGTAAGGAATATGTTATGGTTATTGTAAATTGTTAATGTATATGGGTAGTTCATTGATAAACCTAGGGTGGGTGAGCCTGAGATAGCTCTCCAATTCATTGGGTAATGTGATGGAGGTAAAGGTAAATATTTCTTCTAAGAGATTTAACAAATATACTTGGATGGGTATTCCAACGAAACTCTCTATGTAGCTGTGATTGCTACTATATAAGTATAATTTGGATGCCATAATTTACCTTTGTTATTTCTGATTTCTTGGTGTTATTCAGTAATATTATGATTTCATAACATATGTTATGATTGAAAAGTATGGTTTCATTGATTTGTATTTATTAATTGGATAATTTTTGCATTCCTTATTTTATAACCCTTACTGATCTTTTTTATACTCATCCCATGTTTTTGAAATGTTTTCCACTGGACTTAAAGATGAATAGGGTCAAGGATGGGATGAAGGAAAAGTAATGTTGTTTAAAACATGGAACTAGACATGTTTTGTTTTAATATATTTTATTTTAGAAAAAATGGATACAGAGTAGTAGTGTCCACAAGTAATATTCAAGTTGTTATGTAATAGTTATGGAATAATTCTCTAAAACTCTAAACCTGAAAAATCCTCAAATGGGAATTCTTTACATAATTCATGATTTTTTAATGTTTATGGTCAGGTCCTTATACACCACATATAGAGCTCAGAGTATTAACAATTTATGGACACTTGTCAGGTAATGCTTCATCAAATTCAAAAACTATATTGATTGATGATGGAAACTATTCCTCATCATCAACTTCATCAAATTCTTTTTCCTCATATGGAAAAAAGAGGGGTGGTTTAGATGATCTAATGTAAACCCTCATTGGAGTTGGTCTCTCTACAAATATCTCCAGAAGATGTTCTTTTAACCCTCATATGCTCTTTCAGATTTTCACTTCATGTTAATCACCTCATTCTCTTCATCTTCTCATAACACTCCTAATGAATGAAAATCAAGATTATCCACAACATACTTAGAGGAATACTCTAAATCCATATCTTCTTAAAATCCTATATTTTATATATAGTTTACTATCATATAGTACATTACTTTATTTAATGTATAATGTAAGTTTCCTTCAACCTTAACCTATATTTTCCACTGGTGGTTCCCATTCACCTTTATTATATAACAAATAGTCTGGTTCGAAAAAACTCTACAATAAATAGAAGAAAATATCTAGTATTTATGAAAAAAATTATTGAATTATATTTGAGTAGAAATAAGTAATAGATGTTGAAATGAGTTAAATATTTAACAGGATGTACAGATCACCTCAATTTTTGACAAAACATTGTTGGGTAGACTGATATATATATAATTATTTATCTGATAATGAAAAAATTATATTGGTATCGATACACACAAAATTTTATTTTATAGGGGAAAAATAAGTGTTTCATAAATTTAATAAATAATCTACACTATTTATTTAGACCAATAAATTTCATCCCTTAATGATTTATTCTCCAGTAACCACACATGGATAAATTTTAATATTAAAATGATTATAATTAAATGAATGTAATATTTAAGATCATCATACTCTATTTTATGTGGTACTTATAAACTCTTGGTAATCTGATTCAATGAATAAATACAATAAATCCTCAGTTATAGTTTGAAAATAAAATCATGTATCACCCATTATTCAAATTTAATAATAACATATAAGAAATTCACTATACTTGGATAAAATGGGTTATTTTTTTATAGAACTGGTTAATGTACCCCTTCTTCTATACAATTAAACAAACATGTAAAATACCAGATCACAACCACCTAATACCCTCTTCCCTTTTTGGAATAACATCTTGGTTGATAGAATGGATTTGAATGTTGAATGGGAATTCTTAGGGAATATATCAATCCTTTTGAGTGGGGATATTCTATAATAAATGAGATCCTGGAAGGATACATCATCCTAAATATCTTCTACACATATTTGATGATTTATATGAAAGGGTTTTGATGAAGGTGGAAGATCTATATAATGGGATTGAAAACTAATAGGGTTTTGTGTTTTGATTTTGTGAGAGAGATAGAGGGAGAGAAAAATAGGGATGTGACTTTTCAAATTTCAATTTAGTGGAATTTTATGTCATATAAGACACCATAAATAATAAATTTTGAAAGATGAATAAAATATATATTTAATACTAAAACATAAGAAATTGTTTTTCATTGCTTGTATAACTATAAAAAATACAACTTATTATCTCAACAAAACATGATGACCCACTATTAGAACAAGTTGCATGTATCTTGTGATCCTATAGACACTTGTAAACCATAAGACGAAATTGTCATAAGAGCCTAAGGTATTATATTTTCTTGGATGATTATGACAACTTGTGACCATTAGTTTTAATTTATCATGGTTGTATGTTTTAAGAATAAACAATTAAAAATAATTGGAAAAATATTAAATATAGGGATAAAATCATTATAAACACCATAAAGAACATATTACCATATAATTATAAAAATATTACAATAATATAATATTAAAAAAAATAATATAATAAGAATAATTAATCACTCATAGTTTAGGTATGAAACAATAAAATATCTTTATATTTATGGAATTTGTTAGGATTTAAACAAGTTTATGTTCGGTTCCATTCAAATATAGATTGATGTCCAATTTGTTAAAAATATCTCTCTAAAAGTGATTCCTTTTATCAATATATTTTTTTGGAAAAATATATATATTTACAATAATTATTGATTGATCTTTTGTTATGAATCTTTATTTAGAGAAGACTAAATTGATTATAATAGTATAGTAATGTGTGTTTTACCCCCAAAATATGTTCACATTAATTATTTGTAGATTTTTAATCATCTTCAATAATGGAAAACACAATATAATTTTTATTTTTACTACACAATAAAACTAGAGATTATCCAAAAAATATATACTAGAGTTTATTTTTATACCTAACATTCATACAAGAATATTTTCATTCTTTTATTTACCTAAATAAAATTTGTACTCTATAAAAAAGTCTACATAATTTTAATATATGAGATACTTGAAAATCCATTTACTATCATTTGAGTGTGATTGTTGTTCTTTTTCATGTAATTATGTTCACATTCACAAACTAAACATGATATTAGGATGGCTAATAGTCAAATATAGTGAACTCTCCAATATATCCACTAATGGAAAAATAACATTTTGTGATGGACTATTTGCGAGGGGAATTATTCTCGTTGCAAATAGTTCGTGCCAGAGGTTATTTGCGACAGGTGGTTCGACCCGTCGAAAAAAGTATGGCGCGGCTTGGCGATGTTTGCGTGCCAAACAATAGGGATGTTATTTGCAATAGGATGATTCCCCCATCCCAAATAGTTGGTCGGTTGAACGGTATTTGGGACGAGACCTATCGTAAATACCGGTGGTGGTAATAAGGTTTCTGTGACGGGGTGTTGTCTCATCGAAAAAAGTGTGTTGGCAGGCAACTATTAGCAAAGGGTCCCATCGCAAATACCTTTTTATCTGCCGAGAGTAATTAATGCGAGCAAAGGTATTTGTGATGGTACCCATCACAAATAGTATAGTAGCATCTAATATAACCTATATATACCCCCATCCATTTTTCTTCTCTTCCTCTGAATTCTCACTTCCTCTCTCTCTCTTAAACCACAATTTCTAGAGTTGAAATTTCTCTATGTTAGTTTTTTTAAAAGATGTGAATTCTTCTACATCAATAAAAGATCATGTGTAAAGGTATTTATATTTTATTTAATTTATAATTTATTTCTTTTTTAGGTTAATTTTAATTATTGTTGATTTGTGGTAATTAAATTAGATTTAAATTGTTTTGTTATTAGTAATCATTTGTAATAATAAATTGAAAATATTAGTATTAATTCTTAATAATAAGTAATAATTAATTATTAATGATAATTAGTATTATATATTAATAATTATCAGTAATTAGTAATTATTAGTCGTAATTGGTAGTAATTAATAATAATTAATAATAATTAATAATAATTAGGGCTGATTAGTAATAATTAGGGGTAATTAGTAATAAATAGTACTAAATATGAATATATTACAATAAATATCAATATATAGTAATACATAGTAATAATTGGTAATAATTGGTAATAATTGGTAATAATTAGTAATAATTGGTAATAATTGATAGTAAATAGTAATAAATTGTAATAATTGGAAATATATAGTAAGAAAGAGTAATAATTGGTAATAAATAGTAACAATTGGAAAAAATAGTAACAATTAGTAAGAATTGGTAATAAATTGTAATAAATAGTAATAAATAGTAATAAATAGTAACAATTAGTAATAATTAGTAATAATTAGTAATAATTTGAAATAATTAGTAACAATTAGTAATAATTAGTAATAATTAGTAATAATTAATTATAATTTTAATAATTTTTAATAATTAGAAATAATTAGTAATAATTAGTAATAATTAGTAATAATTAGTAACAATTAGTAATAATTAGTAATAATTAGTAATAATTAGTAATAATTAGTAATAATTAGTAATAATTAGTAATAATTCGTAATAATTAGTTATAATTCGTAATAAATCGTAATAATTTGTAATAATTGGTAATAATTGGTAATAATTGTTAATAAATAGAAATAATTATTGATAATTACTAATAAATAGTAATAAATAGTAATTAGTAGTAATAAATAGTAATAAATTTTAATAAATAGTAATAAATTTTAATAAATAGTAATAAATAGTAATAAATTGAAATAAATTGTATTAAATTTTATTAAATTGTAATAGTTTGTAATAATTTCGAATAATTTGTAATAAAAAATAATAATTTGTAATAATTTGTAATAATTTGTAATAATTTGTAATAATTTGTAATAATTTGTAATAATTTGTAATAATTTTTAATAAATATTTATATATTGTAATAAAAAGTGATAAATAATTAAAAATAGTAAAACATAGTAAAACATAGAAAGAAATAGTAGTAAATTTTAATAAATTGTAATAAATTTAAATAAATACTAATAAATACTAATAAATTCTAATAATTTGTAATAAATAATAACTAATTGTAATAATTACTATCAAATTGAAATAAATTGTAATAAATTCTAATTAATTGTTATAAATACTAATAAATTGTAATAAATACTAATAAATACTAACAAATACTAATAAATACATAATAATAATTCGTCATAATTAGTAATAATTAGTCATAATTAGTAATAATTAGTAATGATTTGTAATTATTTGTAATAATAATTAATAATTAGCAATAATTACTAATAATTAATAATAAATAGTAATTATTAGTAATAACTAGTAATAATTCGTAATAATTTGTGATAAATAGTAATAATTTGTAATAATTAGTAATAATTCGTAATAAATAGTAATAATTAGTAATAATTAGTAATAAATATTAATAAATAGTAATAAATAGTAATAAATTGTAATAAATTGTAATAAATAGTAATAAATAGGTATAATTAGTAGGAAATAGGAACAATTAGTAAGAAATAAGAATAATTTATAAGAAATATGAACAATTAAGAATAAAATAATTTGAAATAACTTGTAATAACTTGGAAGGATTTCCATTGGAATGGTGGTACTCCTTTTTCTCGTTGACTCTTCTCCTTTCAACTTTCACTAATTCAAAACATTATGAAAAGTATTCTTTTACTTATGCATATCCAATCTGGTATGAACGATTTTGAATATGCATTTGTTGGGCCACATTTTTCAAAATATTTTCAAGCGGTGATAGTTGCAAGAATATGATTCATCGATGAAAAGGGAACTCCTTTGTCTGACGACTCATTTACTTGCAAATTTCTCACACTAAAATCACAATGAAGAATCATCTCAGAGGTATGATTTTACATTCTCGTATGCACGAGAATGAATATGTGTACCTCTGAGCAGATTCTTCGTTGTGATTTTAGTGTGAGAATGTTTCATGTAAATGAGCCGTCGGACAAAAGAGCTTCCATCAATCCACTAGAAATTTTGTCGACCGGAAATAATGGAAATTATTAAGAAGTAGATGTAAATATTTATATTTTTTATTTCAGATAGTATTTTTATAATTTCAAATTATTCAACAACATTAATGATTTAATATTTTTTTAGAAAAATATGAAACAAAGAAATGAACAACAGTCATTATTAGATGATCGTGATTAGATAAATCAGTATAGAAATCCAAATGGTTCTAGTTTAAATCCTGTATATATTGAGGGTGTTGAAACTTTCTTATCATTTGCATAATCAAAACCAGAATATGTTTCTGAAGGCACAATAATGTGTCCTTGTAAAAAATGTGCTCTGAGAATGATGGAAACATTTGGTAAGGTTGGGGGACATCTCTTTATGGTTTGGTTTTCAAACAGATTATGTTTTTTAGTATCAAGACAGTGAATGAAGTTCTAGAAAAGATAATAATCACTTGATTTTAGATCAATTGTGATTTCAACATTTATTACATGATTTTTCATGTCCATCTGTTCAACAAACTGAAACTCAAGATGATATTGATTTAACACCTGAGTTGGCACCATCCGAATGTTATCATTTGTTGAGGTCTAGTGAGGATGCATTATATCCTGAGTAGGCACCATTTGGACCTGCAAAGTACTATGACAGAAAGAGGCTGGTTCGTAATTTGGGCCTTAGTTATCAGAATATTCATGCATGTCCCAATGAATGCATCTTATAATATGGTGAAATTTGTTGAGTCAATAATGTTTTCCTTATGACTTTTCCATTCCTTCTTGTTTTGAAAATCACAAACACCGTATACATAAGCAAATATAAATTTTACCTCCATAAGGAAAATTTACTTCTTTAAGGAAATTTACCATAATCTATATTTTCTTATACATAGAAATAATTTTTTATTAAGTACAAAAACGGGATTCATACCCAAAATCCCAGAAGTCATTTAATGTCAAGATTTGGAGCATTCTGTTTTTAGGATCCGAATTCTGGATGTAAACTATAATGAAGTTCCAATCCGAATTCTGGACTCCAAACATTCATGAGTTCGACTCCAAACTCTTATGAAGTTCGATTCTGAAATTTCATGATTTTGACTCCGAACTCTTATGAAGTTCAACTCCGAACTTTCATGAGTTCGACACCAAACTCTTATAATGTTCGACTCTAAACTTTCATGAGCTCAACTCTGAAAACATAGGAAGTTCGAATCCGAACTTTCACGAGTTCGACTCTGAACTCTTATAAAGTTCTACTTCAAAATTTCAGGAGTTCGTCTCCGAACTCTTATTAAGTTCGAATCCGAACATTCATGAGTTCGACTCCGAACTGAAACGAAGTTCAACTTATAACTTCTGCAAGTTTAGATTCTCAACTCTGGTGAAACTAGACTCTGAATTCCTATAAAACAAAATCCGAACATTTCTTAACATAGACTCTGAATTTCATTTTGGTTAGACTCCGAAATTTTAATTTTCTTACACTCCGAAATTTTGTATGGCTTTTTCTTATATATGATCCATTTCAAAATGATGTAGGTAATTCAGTTATATATGATTTATTATTAAACGATGTCATCTATTCTGTTTCTAATTAACCGTTAGTTGATTTACACATGTACAGGTCCCTTTGAATTTCATGGAAAATATGACCATTGGAGGAGGGAGCTAACCGTTGGAAATTTGCATATAAATAGGAGCTCATTTGAAAGAGCTCAATAATAAGTTGATCGATCTAGAGACCACATGCTGTTAAGATGATTTCTAGAGAGATAAGATTTTCATGCCTTGTGCGTACTGGACTGCTTGTTTAGATTGCTTCGTGCGACTCTGAATGTTAGTGATTACATTTGAGGACTTCCGGGGATAGGAAGACAGAGGTGCTGAGTACATTGAAGTTCGAGGGCTTCCTTGCTGAGAAAGACAGAGGTTCCAACTACCTTGATATTGAGGGCTTGCGGGGATAGAAAGACAGAGATTCTGATCTTAGAATCGAGGGCTTATCTTGGTGTGGGTAAGACATACCTTCTTGAAAGTATAAATCAATGGACCTTTATCCAAAGTTGTTGGATACCCATCTCTTTGGGTTAAATGACTTATATTTTGTTACTTTTAGTTTTCCTACTTGTTTTTCCGCTGCACTTTTGTATTGTAAGGGAAGTATAACCTTCTTATATTTCCTTACACTTGTACACTGGTTAGATTAGATTCTATACGCTTTAAGGTAGAATCCCATATTGTAAACTTTGGATCCAATTCTAAAATTGGTGATTAGAGGTTTTGTGAATTTTCTTAGTTTAACTTTGTTAAACTTAGATTTTTCCTTTTCTAAGGAAATTTTTATAGTATACAATTCACCCCCCTCTTATATATTGAGCATCTACATCGTTATTTCGATCCTACAATTGGTATCAAAGGAGGTCTCTGAAATACTTATACTTGTATTTAAGTTTTTCTTGCTCACTTTTTCATTGTTCTTCATCCTTACATAGAAAGTTTTTATTCATTCCGAATTGTCATTCCGAACATTGTCATTCCGAATTGTCATTCAGAATTGTCATTCTGAACTTTGTGGTTACAAAATTTTCCTACTAACAAGTTTGGTTGCCAAAGTTTTTTTTAATAATGGCAATAATAAATGTTGGTTCTATCGACAAGCTAAACCCTACAAGACCACAAATCTTTGATGATAATGACTATGAGTACTGGAGATATCGAATGAATACTATTTCTATCAATACTGGAGTGGATGATTTCATTATGCTTACTGGTGATTATTAAATTCCTGATAAGGAAGTTAGAACTTTCACTAACCAGGAAAAACAAATATCAACTCAATTATAAGGTACGTAATACTTTACTATGTTCAATGACTAGAAATATATATATATCCAAATTTCTTCTTGTAAATCAGCTAATTTTATCTGAAAGAAGTTAGAGGTTACACACTTTGGCACTTCTAAAGTTATTGAAACTAGGAGAGTTATGCTTAGATCCAAACAAGCTTGGATTCCGAAAGACTAATTCTTTTCTTGATTTCAAGAAGATAAAGTAAGTACCAACAAAATTACATGGTACATGGATAATGGATGTTTCCGGCACATGACTGGTAACAAAAGTTTTTTTGAGAAGATTTTTAAGACGAAAGGAGGAAAGGTAACATTCGGAGATAACGCTCAGGGAGAAATTTTTGGTATAGATAATATTGGTCTTCTTGGTAAAACATTAATTCCAAATGTTTTATTTGTTACGGGTCTTAAACACAACCTCATTAGCATAAGTCAGTTATGTGATGAAGGATACCTTGTGAATTTTTTAATGATAAGTGATTAGTACACAATTTCAAGGGACAATTTATTCTCTCAGCCAATAGGCAAGAGAATGTTTACACATTGAACTTAGAAGACCTCAGGATCCGAGACCAACCTTGCCTAAGTGCAATGGAAGATCATTCCTGGTTATGACATAGAAGACAAGGTCACTGTAACCATAGAAACTTATGTAAACTTTATAAGAAGAAACTAGTTAAGGATCTACCAGAGCTTAGATTCGATTCTTCTATTGTTTGTGATCCTTGTCAATATGGAAAGAAACATAAATCTAGTTTTAAATTAGTCGGTGAAGTCTCAACAACTGATGCATTATATTTAGTTCACATGGATCTTTTTGGTCCAACACAAACTGAAATTATTGGAGGCAAACACTATGTGTTTGTTATAGTTGATGATTACACTAGATTTACTTGGGTCTACTTTCTAGAAAAGAAGTCTGAAGCTTTTTCTTATTTCAAAAGTTTTAGAGCACAAGTTAAAAATGATAAAAATCTTCCACTAAAAACTATTCATCGTGATCACGGAGTAGAATTTCAAAATTCTGATTTTGAAACTTTTTGTAGTAGAAAAGGTATTACTCACAATTTTTCAGCACCTAGAACTCCTCAACAAAATGGTGTAGTTGAAAGAATAAATATAATTCATCAACAGATAACTAGAACCATGTTGAGTGAAAATTCTATAGCTAGACTTTTCTGGGCTGATTCTGTAAGTACTGCTTGTTATACTATGAATTGAGTTTTGATTAGATCTTTTCTTAATAAATCTCTTTATGAGTTATGGAACGGTAGAAAACCAAGACTTTCCTATTTCAATGTTTTTGTTTGCAAAGTATTCATTTTTAATACTAAAGATAATTTACATAAATTCGAACCAAAATCTGATGATGGAATTTTCTTAGGCTACTCCACAACTTCTACGGCATATAAATTTTTCAATAAAAATACTTGTACTATTGATGAAACAGTGCATGTAAAATTTGATGAGTCTGATCCTTTTGTTTTTAAAACATCCCAAAATACATCCTCGGATGTGTTTTCAAAAACTGACTGTCAACCTATGATAGAAGACCCTTCCGATAAGGAAAATGTTCAAGAAGATACTTCTGAAACACTTACCCCAGAAGACTTTCTACCCTATATTGATGAACAGGTTTTACAATACCCAAATCAGGTGTTTTTTAAGAATCATCCTAGTGATAGCATCATTGGTGATGTAAATCAACCTGTAAGGACTAGAAGTTCTTTGAGAAATGAAGTAGAACATCTAGCATTTCTTTCCCAATTAGAACCAAAAAGCACTGATGAAGATTTAGGTGATGATGATTGAATCAAATCCATGCAAGATGAAATAAATGAATTTGAAAGGAATAAAGTCTGGACCTTGGTTAAAAGACCTAAGGAAACTTCTGATATTGGAGTAAAATGGGTCTTCAGAAACAAATGTGATGAAAATGGAGTCATATAAAGAAATAATGATAGACTAGTTGCTAAAGCATATAATCAGTAAGAGGGAATAGAATATGAAGAAACTTATACTCCAGTAGCCATACTTGAATATATTCATATTCTACTTGCCTTTGTAGAATTCTTCAATTTTAAACATTTTCAAATGGATGTGAAATGTGCTTTCCTTAATGGTTATGTTCAAGATGAAGTTTTTGTTGAGCAACCTCCTGGCTTTGAACATACAAAACATCCTGATCATGTTTTTAGACTTACCAATGCTTTGTATGGCCTTAAACAAGCCCCACGAGCATGGTATGATAGGCTCATAGGATTTTATCTTCAAAATAACTATGTTAAGTGAAATTCAGATCCAACCCTTTTTATAAAAAAATATAAGAAAAATGTTTTGATTGTTCAAATTTATGTTGATGACATCATATTTGGTTCAACTCAGCAATCTTTAACTGATTTGTTTTCAAGTCTAATGAAATCTGAATTCGAAATGAGTATGATGGGTGAGTTAACATTTTTCCTCAGTTTTAAAATTTCTCAAAGACCAGAAGGAACCTATATATCTCAACATAACTATATTAAATATCTTCTCAAAATGTATGGTTATGACAACACTAAGAGTACAAGTACTCCCATTATTACCTCAAACTCCTTAGATCTTGATGAAGCTGGGAAACCAGTAGATCAAACATATTTTAGAGGTATGATAGGAAATCTACTTTACTTAACAACTAGTCAATCAGACTTAATGTTTTCAGTATTCTTATGTGCAATATATCAATCCAATCCTAAGTAATCTCACTTAAAGGCGGTTAAAATAATTTTTTGCTACCTAAAGGGAACCATAGATCTAGGATTATTTTATACTTCAGGAAATGATTTTATTCTAAAAAGTTTTTCGAATGCTGACTTTGGTGGATGTAGAATGGATAGAAAGATTACATCCAAAACCTGTCATTTAGTAGGAGATTCATTAGTTTCTTGGTCCTACAAGAAGCAACATTCTGTAGCACTTTCCACTACGGAAGCTGAATATGTAGCAGTTGAAAGTTGTTGTTCTCAAGTGTTTTGGATGCAACACACACTCACAGATTATGGCTTGAGTTTTAATAAGACTCAAATTTTGTGTGATAACACAAGTTCCATTGCCCTTATTAAGAACCCTGCACATCACTCTCGTGCAAAACACATAGATAATAGGCATCACTTTCTTAGAGATCACACACTAAAAGGAGATATCATTATTTATTTTATCAGAACTCAAGATCAACTTGCTGATATTTTCACAAAATCAATACCCTCTAAGAGATTTGAATATATTAAAAAAAGATAGGAATGATAACTTTAAGGTAATCATTCTTCATTAACTTCTTGTTGAGCAATTCTCCTAACATTAATAAACTCATTTTCATAGAGGGAGTACATTTGATTGTTAGTGTAACTAAAATTTTCGTAACCTGTTTTTCAAACTTAGTGTAACTTAAATTTTCTTAACCTGATTTTCAAACTTAGTGCAACTAAATTTTCGTAATATGTTTTTCAAACATAGTGTAAGTAAAATTTTCGTAATCTAGTTTTTCACTGTTTTTACTAAAATTTTCATAATTAGTTTTTCAAATTTTTCAGAATTGAAGTTTCTGGAATGGAAATTTCTAAATCTAAAATATCTAGAATGGAAATTTCCGGAACTGAAATTTTCAAGATTGAAATTCTCGGAATGGATATTTTCATACTGGAACTTTCGTAACGATATTTTTGTACTGGAACTTTCAAAACAATATTTTCTTACTCGAACTTTCATAACGATATTTTCATACTGGAACTTTTGTAACGATATTTTCATACTGAAAATTTATTAATGAGTTTGTTTTTAAATTCATTTCTTCAAGAAGAATATTACTAGTTACGAACAATCTTTCTAGCCAATCCGAAAGGTATGATTTCCCTACTTAAAGTTTTGTAATCATATTTTTCTTTCTTGTATTTTCTTGAATTTTAAAAATTTGGATTCTTGTTTTACTTAAATCTGGATGTTTTCTTTAAATCCTCAAAAGATCAGAGTCATGTTTTCCTTGCAGGAGTGTTCTCAATCGTTAGATCAGATCAAACATTTTTCAACCATTAGATGGATTTTGGAAGACCGAAGGTCACATCCATCTCCTATATAAAGGGGACCCCAAGACTCGCCCCACATAGGTTTTTCAAATCTTTCGCATCTCGAAGCCCTGCTGCTCTTCTTAAGACTGGTTCCGATCTTTGAAAAGTCGTTCCGAATCCTTCAGATCTCTCTGTTCTGAATGTCTGTTTAAGCAACATCTCAAGATATGTCAACATTAAATCCAATATCAAAGTGGTTAATATTCAGGGAAAGGTCGGTGCATCCAGATTTCTATAAGTTTGATTCTATTATTTTAAAGAATATTAGATTGAATGGATGGGAGGATGTTTGCATAGAAAAGGAAGATAAAAAGGATCTGGTTTATACTGATTTACTGATTGAGTTCTATGAGTCTGTTTCCTTCAAGATGGAAGATGACAGAGATTGGTTTTCATTAAATTCTTATGGGAAGACTTACATGTTATCTCACACCAATGCCGCGAGCTTGGTTGGTTTATCCTACGAAGGAGAAGCTGAGTTCTGCTGACAAAAACTTCCGGATGTGAAAGGAAGTTTTAACAAGGAGAAGGAACTGATGTGTCTTGGACTTAAGGATGCTTCAACCATTAATATTGCTCATCTCACTACGAACAATAGAATTATTCAGCTTTGGGTGCTAGGCTTTCTGGTTCCAAGAAGAGGTGACAAGGATAATTTGAAGAAAAGTGATATCTTTGTCTGAGATTTCTTGGTAAATCTAAGAATGATAAACTTGATGATAAATGTATTGATTATGATCAGGAACATCAAATAAGGGAATTTGAGAGCTCAAATAATCATGTTCCCTGCCTTACTATCAAAACTGATTGTTCGGTGCATAGAGTCTTTCAAGGTTGCATGCAAATCAAAAGTCCAGAATTGCAAGCTTATGCTAGTAAGTGATGATACTTTGAAGAGGATGAAAATGGGTTTTTCTAGTGAATCCGGAGAATTATACTCTCTTTTTGTGGAATAAGATGAGGCACATCATAAAGTTACACTCACCCCGGAACCGTCTAAAAAGAAAAGGAAGAAGAGAAAGCTTAAGGAAGTGGCAGCTGATGAAGAAAATCCTAAATCTAAGGAAACTCAGTCTGCTCCCGCAAATCCAAAGAAACAAAAAACTTATCCTGATGAAGTTTCTGTGAAGTGAGGGATGATAAGGAGAAGAGGAAAGAAGGGGATCCACAATTCGGAATGGACCCTTCAGAGGCTAAGGCCCTAAAAGAAAGAGCTATGGAAGAGTTAGAGCAGCAGGCGAATGAGAAGAAAAAGAAAAAGAAAGTGTCTGAAGCTGAAGTAGTGCAATCTTTGCTGAGAGCTACAGAGTTAGCTTCTGAGCTGATTTCGGTTCCGAAAACTTTCCATACAGAACATTCTTTACCAGAAACTCCAGCTAAGAATTATGTCACTCTGGAAAAATCCAAGGGTAAAGAAGTAGTTGAAGAAGATGAAAAAGAAGCTGCTGAAGAAGTAGAGGAATAGGGTGAAGAATAATAAGAAGAGGGAGGTGAATATTTAGATGTCTTGATCAAGCAAGTAAAGGATTATCAAGATAAGGTAGAATCCGAAAAGTTAGTTACTACAAAAAAGGAAGGTGAGGAAGGTAGTAAGATGATGATAAGAAACCGCAAGAAGAAGAAAATGTTTTATATGATGAAGAAGAATCTTATGAGAGGATTTTTCTTGAGGAAGGACAAGAAAAACAGAAACCAGATGACGACCAAATTATTCAAGTTTCTAAATCCAAGGAAGTATCTCCTAATAAGGAACCAATTCCGAAGTCTGATAAGGGGAAGCATGCTCTCATGGATACTCCAATAAAAGAAGTCTTCAGGAAGGAGGTTGGTGGTTCTTCTAAGAGGAAACTGGTGCAAATTGATGAAGAGCAATCTTCAAGAGATTTATTTGATTCGGAATCATCATCTCATAGGCATGATTTTGTGGTTGAATCTCTGAAGAGGTTGTTAGACACCATTCCGATTTTTCCATCTATTGATTCCAGATGCTAGATGCTGCAACAGAGTATGAATCAGAAATCAGATTCCTTATCCATGGTCATGGATAAGTAGGTGAAGATCGAAGCTGAACAAAAAAGTTTTCATATCAATTATTATGTGCATAGAATGTCTTGTATTAAGGTAAAAATGTGGTCTAAAAGAGTTGATGAAGACTTCGTGCAGTTTGAAAATTTTCAGAGTGAAGTTCTAAATGCCTTTGTCACCGAGGATAAAAAGATTAAAAATATTCAAGCCAAGATGATTGATGAACAGATTTCTCAGAGTCAACAAGTGAAGGAATTAAGTTATAAGGCTAATTATTTGGCTCAAAATCTTTTAAGTGATAGAAATATTCGGATTGAGCTTTAGAAAAGACTCGTAAAACAAGATGAATTGTTAAAGATGCAGAAAGATGCTATCAAGGCTTAGGAAGAGGCTTTGAAAGTTCAAGAAGAATAGATAAAATCCTTGGAGAGGCAAGTCGAGGAAGACCAAAGAGACCTAAGGAATCTCAAAAATTTGTTAAAGAAGTTGATTCCAAAGGAAAAGGAAGAAAAATAAACCCATTCCAATCTTTTGTTGTAGTTGTCTTTATTTTTAAAATTTTCCCAACTCTAATGAAATGTTATTTGGTTGGTTGTATCTTGTCATGTACTAATGTTTCAGGTACCATATTTTCTTTTCCATTCCCTTCAATTCATTTTTAAAAATCACAATGTGGGAGAAGGAAAAAGAACTATTCCTAAGGAGGAGAATGAAAAATTTCTAAGTGAAATATCCTTAAAGTAAGGGGGAGTTTCTCACTACGAAGTTTTTCATTGCTACAATAATGAAAACTCCACTCCGGATATTCAGAATACAATCCTTATAGTTTCAATGACTAAGGGGGAGTTAGTTGTATTCAATTTCATCCATGAACAAAGGGAGATAATTTTTAATTTCAAAGTCTAATGATTTTTTTTTCAAAGTCCCTATATTCTATTTTGTAAGGATGTTTGTTGTTTCTAAAAAGGGGGAGATTGTTGAGTCAATAAGGTTTTCCTTATGAATTTTCCATTCCTTCTTGTTTTGAAAATCAGAAACACCTTATAGTTAAGCAAATATAAACTTTACCTCCATAAAGAAAATTTACTTCTTTAAGGAAATTTACCCTAATCTAGATTTTCTTATACATAGCAATATTTTTTTCTTAAGTACAAAAACTGGATTCATACCAAAAATCCCAGAAGTCATTTAATGTCAATATTTGGAGCATTCTATTTTTAGGATCCGAATTCTGGATGTGAACTGTAGTGAAGTTCCAATTCGAATTCTGGACTCCGAACTTTCATGAGTTTGACTCCGAACTCTTATGATGTTGGACTCTAAACTTTCATGAGTTCGTCTCCGAACTCTGATGAAGTTCGACTCTGAACATTCATGAGTTCGACTCCAAACACTTATGTAGTTCGACTCCAAACATTTATCAGATCGACTCCGAACACTTATGAAGTTCGACTCCAAACTTTCATGAGTTTGACTTAGAACACTTATGAAGTTCGACTCCAAAATATCATGATTTTGACTCCGAACTCTTATTAAGTTCGAATCTGAACTTTCATGAGTTCGACTCCGAACTCATATTAAGTTCAACTTCAAACTTCTGCAAGTTTAGATTCTGAACTCTGGTGAAACCAGACACTGAATTCTTATAAAACAGAATCCGAAAATTTCTTAACATAGACTCCGAATTTCATTTTGTTTTGACTCTGAACTTTTAATTTTCTTATAGTCCTAAATTTTGTATGGCTTTTTCTTATATATGCTCCATTTCAAAACGATGTCGTACATTCTGTTATACATGATTTATTATTAAATGATTTCATCCATTCTATTTCTAATTAACTGTTGGTTGAGTTACACGTGTACAGGTCTCTCTGAATTTCATGGAAAATATGATCGTTGGAGGAGGGATCCGACCGTTAGAAATTTACCTATAAATAGGATCTCATTTGAAAGAGCTCAATAAAAATTTGATCGATCTAGAGACCACACACTGTAAAGGTGATTTCTAGAGAGAGAATATTTTCATACCTTGTGCGTACTGAACTACTCATTCAGATTTCTTCATGCGAATTCGAATGTTAGTGATTACATTTGAGGACTTCTGAGGATAGGAAGACAGAGGTTCCAACTACCTTGATGTTCGAGGGCTTCCTTGATGAGGAAGATAGAGGTTCCAACTACCTTGAAGTTGAGGGATTATGGGGATAGCAAGACAGAGATTCCGATCTTAGTATCGAGGGATTACCCTGGTGTGGGTAAGACAGACTTGCTTGAAATTATAAATCAAGGGACTTTTATCCAAGGTTGTTGGATACCCTTATCTTTGGGTTAAAAGTCTTATATCTTGTTACTTGTAGTTTTACTACCTGTTTTTCTGCTGCAGTTTTGTATTGTAAGGGAAGCATAACCTTCTTATATTTCCTTACACATGTACTCTGATTAGTTTAGATTCTATACGCTTTAAGGTAGAATCTCATATTGTAAACTTTGGTTCCAATTCTCCAATTGGTTATTAGAGGTGTTGTGACTTTGTTTAGTTTAACTTTGTTAAACATAGATTTTTCCTTGTTTAAGGAAAATTTTAAAGTATAGAATTCACCCCCTCTTGTATATTGAGCATCTACATCATTATTTCGATCCTACAAAATTGAGTCATTGGATAGTTGTACCACGTGTGCACAATCGAGGTATAATGAAGCTCAACCAGGGATATCTAGATCAACTCTAGTAAAACATTTGATATATTTCCCCCTTACAACCAGGTTTCAGTGATTATTTATGTCTCATAACACAAAATCAAATATGTCATGGAACAAAACCAATATTTCAACTGATAAAAACTTGAATCATCCATATGATGATGATTCGTGGAAATATTTTGACAGTCTGCATCTGTCTTTATCTTTTGAATCCTAAAACACATGGTAGGGTCTTTCAACAGGCAGTTTTAGTCCGTTTAGTTCTTGTGGTAGTTAGTATTCATGTTGGCATGTGTTTATAACTCCATAAAATTTACTTCCATGGATGTTGATGAAGGATCCCTATATCATTTTGACCTTATTAAACATAGGAAATCCAAAAAATTATTGATTATTATTTGAAACCATTAATTGATGAGTTAAATGCATTGTGGAGTAATGGTGTTTGTACATATGATATTGCTGAAAAAAAAATTCCATATTAAAATCTGCATTGATGTGGACAATTAGTGAATTTCTAGAATATTGAATGTTTTATAGCTAGACTACACATGCTCTGAAATCATGTCCTTACTGTATTAAAGACTACAAAGACTTTATGCTCTTCAATGGAAATAAATCATTACTATTTTGACTGTCATTGATGATTTCTTTCAACCGATCATCCGTTTTGAAGGAACAAATATCATTCGGAAAAGGCACAACTCAAAGGGTTGAACCTCCAAAAATGATCTCTAGAACAGAGTTGAAATCAATTTTATTTTCGTTACCTACCATCACATTTGGGCCAACAATAAACCAATAGAAAATTAATGGCTTTGGGAAAGAATATAATTGGGTAAAATGAAGCATTTTTGGGATATTCCGTATTGGTCTAATTTGTTGGTCCTTGACAGGTTGGATGTCATCAATATTGAGAAGATATATTTTGATAATTTATTATATACAATTATAGATACAACAGGTAAGACCAAAGATGCTGTAGAGGCACCATTAGAACATTCCCGAATTTGCAGACAACAAAACTTTAACTATTTGAAAAAGTCAGATCATAGATGTAAATGAAGAAAAAAGAAGATTATACGCTGTCCAAAGAGAGTCACTTAATATTTTGTCAGTGAAATGAAGATTTGAGACTTCTAGATGGGCATGCATCCAATTTGGGCTGATGGGTTAAGATTGGTTATATTAAAGAATTAAAAAGTACTTATTTTCATGTTTTAATATAAAGACTTATGCAGTTTGGATTCAGAGGTTTGTGGAATTCTCTGATTTGGGATTCAATAAGAAACGTATCATATCATTTTCAAGTCATTTTTGCAGCGACAACAGACTACGATGCGCTACAAAAACTAAAATAAGATGTTGCAGTAATAATATGTAAACTGTAAAAAATATTTCTGCTAGGTTTCTTTGAGTCAATGGAAGATCTAATATTACATTTTCCACAAGAAGCTAAATATGAAGGTCCAGTATAGTTTCAGTGGATGTACCCATTCAAGATATGCATGCAAGAATTGAAGAAAAAATTATGTAACAAAGCATTAGTTGAAGGCTCAATTGTTGAAGGTTATTTGGAAGAGGAAATTTCTTTTTTTTTCTAGTCTCATTATTTTTAATATAAATATCCCTCAAAACACAACCACATGTGATTGAATGATAGGAATGTTAATGAAAAAATGGAAAATCATTTATTATTATTTAATCAGCCAAATCTTGGCTATGGTGGAGTCCATGAACAATTGATTTCAGATGATGAAAATAATAGACCTCATACATATGTTTTCTCAACTGTGAAGAAAGAACATCATTTGTACTGTGAGTGATTTTATCATTTATTCTATAATTTATGATAGAATATGTAAAAAATATTTTATTTTTAGTTTATATGATAATCATATCAAGAAACAACATCCAAAAATTACAACACCTTCTCTTGAAGAACACAAACAAAAAAAGTTTCTCAATGGTTTAAAAAACTGGTAACATAAATTATAGATGGTTTAATATCAATTCATTTTATTATTTTTTATATTGATAATAGTTTTAAAATAATCGGGTGTCTCCACATGCTAATAAAATTAAAAAGTGACTATGTATACCGAGTAACCCACCATCCCAAATGGTTAAATCTTATAATTCATATGTGGGGAATTGTTTTTTATTTCATACATGTGCATATGGGGAATCAAAAAACAATGAACAATGGGGTTTTCTTGAGAGGATCACATTATAGAGAAACTGAAGATGGATTTTACGACATTCTTGATGAAATTATTGTGCTGCATTATCTATGACAAAATTATATGATGATGTTTAAATGTCGGTGGTTGGATACTAAGAGATGCTTGTGTGTTCTTCCAACTCATAGAATCATTGATATTAAATATAAAAGTCTTCTTGCAGTATATGAACGAGTTTTACTGGCTCTACAGACACATCAAATTTATTACGCAAAGTACTGTGCTACTTCAAGAGACCTGAGTAGTTGGTGGAGCATAATAAAAATGAAATCTTAGGAAAATCAGTTTAGTCAAACTAAATGTGGTTCCACTGAAGTGGAAGAAATTGAAATTTTTTAAGGGACTACTCAAAATCTATCTTTTTCCGAAAGAGACGTGAATATCGATAACGACACCCCACAATTAAGGGTTGATGGTGATGAAGATGTTAATTATGTTACAAATGAATTTGAAATGACATGAGATGATGAAACTGAAACTCATATAGATATTGATGAGGCCAAGAAGGAATATGAAGCCATTGACATCATCAAATATGAAGATAATGATGAAGGTGAACATTGACACTGCTAAATACTGGTTATAATCACAACTAATATATATCTATATATAATAGTTATTTTCAACTATATGTTAACAGCAATTATTTTGTATTTTAAATGGACCCAGATATATTTCGTGAGTTGGAGGAGGCTCAGCTACATTAGGATGAGGGGGATTTTGGATCATCTAACCCTCATCCTACTGGTGGTTCAGGGGGTACGTAGAGGAGGTGCAGTCTTGTTCGACTAATGATTCCCAACCTTATCTCTGAGAGACGTCCACGTCTTGGTTTCTATCCACGCTCATGGAGGTATGGTAACCTTTATATTTTAGTTATATTTCATTAATGTACTAAAATATATACCAATTGTTTGATTATTTATTATTTTTTCATAGTTTTTTGCTTGTAGCTGTTGGACAAAGGAGCGCTATCTTGCGAAATTATTTTTCTCAGCCATGGATCACATGAGAATATATTTCCGTTGTTGTGCAGCTCTACATGTATAATCATAGGCTCATAAGTACATAAATAATATTTATTTTTAAATTTATTTAATAAATAACATGATATTATAAATTATTTGTAGGTTTAATGATATCCCATCGATGATAGTATGTGTGATTCTATCCACACAGCAAGGCAGGTGTCTATGTGTGACCATTTCTATCATTTTTTCCCAATTTGAGAAGGACGACCATTAAGAAAGCAGGAGTGATAGAATTTGATGAATCGGGTAGAGCCCGCCGACCAGAGTACATTTCCTTTCATGTTTGGGATGGATTTTGTTTACACTGGTTGGGTGGTGGATTTCAGAGGAGATCGTTAGTGGGTCAGTATAACTAGAGGATACAGGTGGTGAAGCATCGAGATGGTAGCCGTATATTCCGTACACATAGAGAGCATATGGTAAGTAACTTTTTTAATATTTTATATAACATTAAATATTAATAGTTTATTTTATATTTTTATATTCACTGAAACATCCCGATAATATTGAGTACGATGTTTATCGAAGGATTTAAAATTATCCAGCTACTAGAGAGATTATATGTGATCACCAGCATCAAATTGTGTTTAGTATTTTTTTTTTCAATTTGAAAATTGAATTCTTATAATATTTTCAAAATTTTAATTTCAATTAGAAATTGAAGGAGTCATATGAGGCTGCGACCTCTAAGACACAAGTTGAGAGTATGGATGAGATGACTGATCAGACTAGTTCCCAACATTTCGATGAGGCGGAATGGATGTAGGCGACACAATATTTCTTTGAGAAGGGACGAGTAGTCGGTATCAGCTCTAATTTGACTCCTGTTACTTATTATTGTAGTGCTGCGATATCGGCATCCAGCTCGAGAAGATATCGGGGAGAGGCATCATCTTCTACATCACAGTATCAGGAGCTGTTTCAAACTTAGACTGGGATTATAGAGATTTTTCAGAAGCTTCTTGAAGAGTTGCATCAGCAGAAGTAGTAGTAGAAGTATGAGGAGGATATGTGTCAATGGCAGTAGCAACAGCAGCATCACGAGCTGATGGAGTACATGCACTATTTGGCTCGTAGTTTAGGGATGAAGTTTCCTCCACCATCTCCTGCATCTACTCCACGTCCTCTAAAAGATAACCCCCAGTGTTTTTTATGTTAAAAACATTTGAATTCAATATTTTTTGTAATATGAACTATTTACAGTTTTTGTCTTTTATATTGGGGCGAATATTGCATAATTTAATTTTTTCATTAGTAATATTTTATTTTTTATTAATATTATTATATTTTATAATGTTTTTTATTTTAATAATTTTTATTATAATAATAATAATTTTATTTCATGCTTTTTTTATATTTTTTTTGTGAATATTGAGAATTTTAATATATTTTTATTCTTTTATTAATTTAATAATATTGATTTTATTTTTTCATTAATCATAATTTTATTAAATATTTTTTTAGTATTATATTTTTTAATGTTAATTTATTTTACTAATAATAATAATAATAAAATTAATATTATTTGATGATTTTTTTGTATATTTTTGAGAATATTTTAAATTTTAATATTTTGAATTTTTCTATTATTTGAATAATAATATTATTATTTTTCCATTAATCATAATTTTATTAAATATATTTTTTTAAATTGCTTATTATTAGCGACGGGACCGGTTGTGATGGGTTCCCATCGCAAATAGTTTAAATATATATTTTTGAAATAGTATTTGCAAACATGCCCAAGGGGCCGTCCGAAAAACTATTTGTGATGGGCCCGTCGCAAAAGGTTTATTTAAATATAATGTATATAACCAGAGGATTATGTGTGACAAGTAACTTCCCCATAGCAAAAAATTATTTTTTTGTGATGGGACCATCGAGAATATTATTTCTGACAGACCCATAAAAAGGTTTATTTATATATATATTTTATATAATCGAAGTCTTATTTGTGACACCATATTCTACAACGGCCTATTTGCGACCATACCCTTTCGCTAAAGCTTATTTGCAACGGGATCCCATCACAATTAGCCCGTCTCAAATACCTCAAATTACAGTACTGATACCTATAAGATAATTAGTCAATAGGTTTCCTAGATTCATTGAGATATTGTTTATATGATTAATTCACTCAGGCATTACATCCATAGTGGATTCTAATAAAACAAGGTTTTTTAATTTTACTTGTATGGTAACATTGTTTAAAAAAAATTACAATTTAAATTTTGAAATATTAAATATATGGAATAATTTTAGGTCACCCAATAAACTCAAATAAATTTTTTTCATCAATTATGAATTTTTTTTTATTTTATTTTTGGATAACTGAAGAATAATAATAATCTTGACATATATTTGAGAAACCAATACACTGATTCTAGTTAATTTCAAAAATATTATAGGATAATCTAAACCCTTTTAAAATTAATTTAAAATCATGATAGAGTGGAGACTATCATACATTGATATAAGGGACTTTCATAAACCATAAAGTGTTTTTATGGATTAAAATATGATTTATTACATTAGAGTTATTAAAATATATTGGGTTGACTAATAAAAACACCCTTAACAATAGAATCATATTTGGATTTTCTATTAATATACATTTTACATAGTTTTAAATTAATATGTATTTGTATAAGAATGTGGTACTCAATTGGCATCAAATCATTTAATTGTGAAAAATTTCTCCACATAATAAGTACCATAATATTGAATATAACCTTTGTGCAATGAAATATTCATTTATTCAATCTATTGTGATAAATGTATCATATGGGTTTCTATTTACAAATTTTGTTCTGAAAGTTCGATATTTTTATGAGTTTCTACTATATTTCCAAAATTATTTCTTTCAAACTAATTTAGTTTTTCCTTAATACCAGGTGTTTATCATTAATAGTTTCAATGCTGATATGAGGTTATTGATTAGAAAATAAATATTCATTTTCATCCATAGTTTTAATATATTATTACGTTTTAGTTCTTTTTCATAATCTATTATTTTAGAATCAACATGGTGAATCTTATGGGTCCTAATGGTTATTGGAATTGTTGTACATAGTTCTCCCTAGTCATCTTCTAGAATAAGTGGGCCCTCTTCACATCTACATAGTGATTTATCAACTAAACCACTAGAATTATCATAGTATTTAGAGGTATTATTAATATACAAAATTCATATATCATCCTCAAGGTTTAACACATAGGTTGATGATCATGTGGATCTATGTCATCAATGCTGACATGAACATAATATTTAACCAATCTATATACATATATTTTATAATACAATATATGAGATATTGATTGTTGAATAACCTGAGATAATTACATCATAATTCTATATTGAAAATGTCTTTAGATTCTATTTTATATTTAGAATTGGGAATGTATGTCAAAAAACTATCACGTAATTTACATTTGGTTTTCAACCATTCCTTAATCGAAATGGATTCATTTTTAGTAGTGGAATTATGAAAACAATATGAAGAATTTAATAGGTTTCTCTCAATGTTTCATACCAATTATAGACAGGTAAATCATATTCATTGATTGTGCTCTTTAAAATTACATAAAAGTTCATATTTCATATTTTTATAAACTCATTTCATTATGTTATTCAAATTTAATAGAAATTGTGAGTATATCCATATTGTGAGCATAATGGTTCATTGTTTTGGATTATAATTTCATTTTCCTCATAAAATATCATGAATATAATGTAAACAACAAAAATGATTTATAGAAACTTTTCATATTTTTGAAAATAGGAAGGGATTTCACTTATGTAATCATGAAAAACACATTATTTATCTTGAAAAATAATCAACAATCGCATAAGAATAATGATTTCCATTTATAATAAAGACTCTACATGATTAAAACATGATTTTTTAGAAAAAAATAATTGTAGGAATAATATAATAAAATGGATTGGGGTTGGACCTCCAAGGTTAAGTATTGATGTAAGGAATTTACAAAGATGATTAATTCATTATGATTATATTAGTATTATTAGATATCACATTGCTTATACAACCATAACGAATTTCATGTTCCATACCTTAATAAAAACTGGATTCTAGATACTAATTCATTGCACTTGATACATGAAGATGTATGAATGAGCTGCTAGGATATGAAAATGATCATCCGAACATCAATATTTTGAGAAATCTATGATGAATTTGGTGCCAAAGACTAAAAATTTGAAAATTTTTAGAGGAACCAAGTGATACTCAAAGAGTTAACTGATCTGATGAATGATATATTTGGAGATTAATTTCATCCAAGAATTTGTTTTTTTTAAAACAGGAAATGAATTATTATTCTAAAATATAGGGAAATATCTCAATGAAAAGATCCCAAGAGTATTAAAATCCTTCAAAACATGTGGGGTTGAGGGTATATATTAGCCCATAGTAATAGAAGTCTAATTCAATAACATGGGTGGGGTGGTCACTCTGCAATCAAATAATCTGATCCATATAGAATCCTTTAGGGAAATTTTCTATGTATATACTTCACTTTCACTATTAAGAAAATGGGGTTGGATTTAACACTTTTATAATGGTTGGGATGCTAGACCTTGATATGAATATTAAATTTTTAGTTCAAGAACAAGAATATTATACCACAGACTTATCCCTGATGAGAATGGAAATGATCCATTTAGAATTATTGGTCTATTCTATGTTTTATATCGATGGATAGTGGCTCACATATGTGAACATGAGATCCTGAGAACCTCATATATTACCAATTCTTGATTAAGGATTTATATATAGTGTATGAGTGTATTTTATCCTTAAAAATTAGAGGACTGAGAGATAAATATAAAACATAAATGAAATGATAAATTTTTATACATTCTATATGGACTATCCAAAACCATTATAGTGTATAATTATACATGTAGTAGCTACCAGTATTCATAATTGATATCTATTTTAGATGGAATCATAGTGGTTATAATGTATGTGGAGATAATATTTGAAGGGTGTGCATATTTTAGATTATTGATATTATTTAGATGATTTCAATATAAGTTTCCAATAGTATCATTATGTTTATGGATCTAAAATCATCCATTAATAGAGAATAAATTATTGTTTATGAAGTCAAGAGAGTAGATAGGTGCAATGGTGACCTTCCATCTATAATAAACTCCTAATGGTATAAAATTATATTATAAAGGTACAAAGATCCATTCATACCCTAGTTGGAAGCTATATGAACTGATATCTAATGATAAGGGTTATTCGGTGGACAACAGTGTAGATGATCATAGGGATTCTACAGAGACAGTAAGGCATAATAAAAAAAAATTCTAGGACAACAATGATATCAAAATTTTAGAGTAAATTGATATGGTGTATAAATATGGTGATGGATTTATCTCTAACATTAAACATGCCCCTTACACATCCTCCTATTGAAAATTTTGATATCATTTATATAGGTACTATTTGGTCACTATGTTACATGGTGTCATTTCATCCCTATCCATCACAAGTTAGCGTCATCTGGGCATCATCACTTGCACTAGCTCTATTATCGATATATATGCTAAATCTACATGGAGCTTCAAGGGATATATACTTAAAATTACAGCTCATGGGTCTACCTCCTTTAGCCATGTAACGCCCCATCCCCAGTTACCCAGAGTCGGTGCATTATTAAATAACATTGGCATGATCACAAGGAATCAAGCCCCGAAGGACCGATCAGTTTAGCAGTCTTGGAAAAATAGATCACATACATGAATGTTACATTTTCACTTTAAGACATACAAAACAACATAAATAATTTTTATGAACGCCATTATTCCCTTGGATTAACCCTTCATATCAATCACATTACACTTCTTGGAATCCTGGGAAAAATAAAACATAAAAAGGGGTGTGCTCAAATGCTCAGTAAGGGTATCCACTACAGCTGAAACATTCAAAAATAAGCATAAACATTTAAGGAAATGTATAAAACTAAAAGAAAAGCCTTTTAAACTTGAACTTCAACATAATATGGTAGAAATAAAATGAAATAATTCCATTTACTTATTCACATGGATATTCTACTAATCGAATAATCACATGCAATATCACTAACCACTTTCATAATGATGGAATGCATTATGCCAGACTATCATAACCACATAGCTAAGGCCTCGTGCCAAGACTACAAATAAGATTTTGCCAAGGACTTGTGCCAAGACAGTAGTTTGTCTCATGAGACCTACTGATGCATCGAGGAGCTATAACGGGATCCACCCGTCACTTATTAAGTCCAATGCATTCCTCATATGAACAAGTTTAAACATAACATAAACATTCATTTTAAAACTAGAATACGAAATGTCAATACTTTCTCCATAAACCATGAATGCTATAGAAATCCCACATCCACAGTCAACCATATGACAAAACCTTCAATACAATATGGAAGTTTTGTATCATAATAAATCAACTTCAAATAATCTTAAAATCCATCAAAGGATGATGACATAGATGAAATCAAAACTATTTGAGAGAAATATCACTTTTTTTAAAATCATTTTAAAGTCACACATTTATAAATGAAGTAATTTAAAAGAGATTTTTGAATCAAAGTGTCCCATACCACTTTGAAACTTTTGAAAAGAAATATCATTTCAAAATATTGATTTTAATATAAATAAAACCTTAAAATCATTTTGAAAATATGGACATTAATTTAAAATATTTAGAAAGATAAATCTTTAAAACATTTAAAATTCTGATATTGATAAAGAGTACCTTTCACAAATTCTAAAACTATTCATTTTGAAATCATTAAAAGGCCACATAATTATAAAATAAAACACTTACTTTGAAAATATTATTATAAGCTTGTAAGGGAAGCTTCAAAGATTTTATAACGGCGGAAAATAGCCGCACCCGCCGTATAAGTTAAAAAAACATTCTTACCTTAATTCTGTTTAAAAAGAACCTTGTTTGGAAAACGACGAAAAGATTCCTTTATAAAATTCATATAAAAAGTCAAAAACTGTATAAATGAATTGATTCCATAGTCTTTAAAATATTAATACTGATTTAAAATACATTTTTATGAAACATGGATGTGGATGATAAAGAGGTCCGAGTAGATTATTACATATAAACAACCTCGGATAATGAAGAGATTGCGAAATAAACCCTTAACTTGTACTTTTCCTTGGTTGGGGGTAGGTTAACCTCCTGTATAATGGTGAAATAATTGTTATTAAATTATACAATAATCATATATATTAATATGGTATCATATATGATATTTTAACATTGATTTTTTAAAAATATCTTAGTATTATCGTTGTTTCGGGTGTTAACTTACTCGTTTTGTTTTATATGTTTTGTTACGTAACCCATGTTTTTCATGGATAGGTTGTACCTTATTCATATAAAGAATGATATCAATTACTTAAACATTATTTTTAAATCATCAAATTATAATTATAATTGGATGGATATGATGGAGAATTAATCTCATCGCGTTCGTGGAGACGGTAGTCCGTACGTACGCACGAGCGACAATATCATTCTTTTGATATTAAAATAATATATAATTGGATGGTATATCATATATACAGAATCATTATCATGTTATATTTATTATTTACATGAATTACACATCATTATTAAACCCATCCAAATAATAATATATTGAATAACAATTACACCACGACGTGGAGACGGTAAGCCGTACGTACGCACGTCTGGTGACATGTCATTCAAAGGATGGATAGAATATTGAATATGGTCGTACCATATTTATAATAATATTACAGTATATACGAGATACTGGATTCATTATTTTAAAATGATAATAACAAAGAAATAAGAAGTTGAAGAAGAAATGAATTTGAAAAAGTGTGGTGAAAACATTACCTCTTCTTCGGGTTCTTCCTTTTCATTTGATCAAAAGGGCTCCATAGGTTGGATTTATGATACAACTATGGCCTATAGGTTGTATTTAGGGATTTTGAGAGATTATTTGGGCAGAGTTTGGCCGAACCAAAAGGTTTTTATGGTGTGAAGTAATGATAAGGAGGAGTGCCCTTTTATAAGAGGGGTGAGGGGCACCTTTGGAAAAGCTAGAAATATTATTTTATAATAAATTAATATTCAATTTATAATGTCTCAAAAGTGGATTATTTAAAGGTTAAGGTGGGGATAGGTCGAAAAAAATTCAACCAATAGAATTTAGACTGGTTTGGGTCATTATATTAACCTTGTCCTTATGTTTTAACTCTTAGTTAATTAGTTTGACACTTACCATGTTACTTTGTATTTTTATATTATATAGTTAATAAATATACTATATACATCCAAGCAACCCCCAAGTGGTCCATTAATGATACTACTATCATGATATAAGTCGCTTGGCCGATCCTTAGATATTTAAAAATTTAATATCAATTAATAATATAATATTTGTTTTAAAAACTCTTTTATGTCAATTTTGACACTATTCAATAGTTGAATTTTTTAAAAATCATAACAGAATGAATACTTAGAAAAAGGTAATTTAAATCAATACTAATATTTCCTATTATCCTATAAAATGAGTTTAATTCATTAAAAGTCTCAAATTATATTTATTTGGGTATTTATAATATCAATTATTTTAATTTTTCACTATTATGGTAATTACTGCATCATCATTGTGTCATAAATAAATTATATTATTTAATGTATAAAAATTATAAATAAAATATCATTATGTAGGAAATATCATTATCTTTCTAATTAATATTTAAAATCAAATTTTTGTTATGTATAAATCTATATTAAAAATGTTTTAGTAAATAAACTTTGATTTTAACTCTTTTAACTCTTCATTGAATTAAATAATAATAAATGTCCTAATCTAGTCCAAGTGGACCTAAATGATAATATTTTATTCCTAATGTTGTTTTTTGGTCGAGAAACAATTGTCCAATAAAATTATGACATGTGTTAGGGTAATATTAATATCATTTTTACCCTTAATTACCCTATTTACTTTTAACAGTGGTAAATAAAAGTAAGAAGTTATATTCACCAAAAATTATTTTCATCTCATTAAACCACATTTTAATACTTGATATTAACCGTGTCTCCCGTATTTTAGAAATTCCATTCACATAAGTGGTAAAAATAAGTTTTATGAAAAATTCAGTTTTTAAACTACCACTTAGTGGTTTCACTATTCATCAAAAAATTGAAGTTTTTCAAAACAATGCCAAAATTTCACCCTAACCTATAATTGATATTCCGAATTCAGAAATGATGTCTATTTTACAAAATTACAAACATATAAGTTACATTAATTAATTTTATAGTTAATTCCAGCTGTTACAACAAATAGCGTGTTTTTAAGAAACAATATATATCAAAGGATTGACAATTGTTTATGTCCAATTTCAAAGTGAAATTAATTCTAATGAACACCATTGGGTAAAATGGTAAACATATATTCTAATTATACATTAAAACCAATAAATAATATAATTTATCACTATAAATTATTTTTATTAAAAAAGTTGTTTTTAAGTATTTTTCACAATTCATAAAAATTGGAAGTTCTCAGAAAATACAAAAAATTCAATTTAGGATAATTTCAATATTCAAAATCCAAAAATGAAGTCCATTTTGAGAGATAAAATTTCTAAAATTTTGAAAAGTAGGTATTACTATTCATAACGGCTATTTTGATTGGTTGTGGTGTGTGTTAGAACTCGGAGTTGCGTACAACACACGCTACTGTATTATTCAAAGATAAGCGTACCGTGGAAGCTCAGGGTGTTACATTCTTCTCTCCATCAATAAATTGCGTCCTCACAATTTCATATTGTTCATTGAAAATAAATGTTGAAAATAGAAAATATCTTTGTGGAAAAATCCACATCAGAAATTTGGTTAATAAAATTTAGTCTTAACAAGATGAAAAGAGAAATGAAAGGGTCACCACAAAATTATGATCTCGATTAGGAGGATATTGGTGGAAATTATAGACATAATTGGAGGAAGAACGTAAATATTTATAGGTAGTGATTGAGGTCATCAATCACAAACAAGTTTAAAATTAAGGTACTTAAATTCATCAATCTATGATGATTTAAAATACCAACGGTTCAACAATACATAAGGTATTTGTATAACACATTTTTGACATTTCAAAATATCTTAGTTGAAATCACACATCGAAAAATGAATTAATGAAGCCTCTATTTAAAATAAAGAGTGGAATGTATGAAGATTACCTGAAAATAACACATACTAGGGTTCCATGTAGGAAAATATGGATATGGAAGAGAAATATAACCATCAATTATCTGATGGAGAGTGGTAGAGAACATGGCTTTGAAAAGGCCAACATTCCCAAAGCCATAAATTAGTGATGATCTAAGGTACCATCTAGTAGAAAATTTTTATTCTAAGTTCATTTTATTAATGTTGAGGAATTTATTTATGAGATTGGCTAAGATCATAATGAGATATAATTACTTTATAATTAGAGTTTTATCAATTTATAAATTTCTACCACAAACTCATCTTTCACCCCAAAACAAAATACAACTCAAAAATTGTAACAGCCCGAGATTTTATGAAAAATATTCTTTTTAATTTTATTAATGTCTTGTATTGTATGCTACACCAAAAGGAGCTTGCACAACACACATCCTTGACTTGCCTTGCATTACACGCAATCACGGCCTTCCTCGATAGCGTGTGTAGTATGCAATACCGAGTTTCACTAAACAACGATATGCTATTAAAATATTATTATAACTAGCCGTTATGAATAGTAATAACCACCTTTTAAAATTTTAGAAATTTTAGCTCTCAAAATGGACTTCATTTTTCGATTCGGAGTATCGAATTTAGCCTAAGGCGAAATTTTGGTACTTTTCGGATAACTTTCATATTCTGATGAATAGTGAAAATTACTAAATTATAATTAAAAACAAATTTTTTTAATCGAAATAATTAATAGTGATAAATCATTAATTTGAGTGGTTTTAAAGTATATTTAGAATATATTTTTACAATTTAATACAATGTTGGTCATTTGATGTAATTTCAAATTTAAACCAGACATAATCAAGTGTCAATCTTTTGATAGATATTGTTTCTTAAAAACACGCTATTTGTTTTAACAGCGGGATTTAATTATAAAATTAATTAATGCAATTTCTATATTATGAATTTGGTAAAATAGACTTCATTTTTAAATTCGGAATATGAAATATATCTTAGGATGAAATTTTGGCATTTTTCTGAAAACTTTCAATTTTTGATGAATAGTGAAACCACTAAGTGGTAGGTTAAAAACTGAATTTTGCATAAAACTTAATTTTACCGCTTCTATGAATGGAATTTAGAAAATCCGACAGACACGGTTAATATCAATGACTAAAATGTGGTTCAATGAGATGAAAATAATTTTTGGTGAATAGTAACTTTTTACTTTTTTTACCACGGTTAATAGTAAATATGGTAACTAAGGGTAAATATGATATTACTATTACCCTAACACATGTCCTAATTCTATTGGATAAGTTTAATTAGACCAAAAACAACCTTATGAATATAATATGACCATTTAGGTCCACTTGGATTAGATTATGACATTTAATATTATTTTATTTAATGAATAGTTAAAATAGTTAAAATCAATGTTAAATAACTAAAACATTTTTAATATGGGGTTATACATAAGATAAATTCGACTATAAATATTAATTAGAAAGATAGAACGATTTCCTACATAATGATATTTTATTTATAATTTTTAGACTTTAAATAAATTAATTTATTTATGACACAACGATGATGCAGTAATTACCCTTTTAAGGAAATATTAACATAATTGAGGTTATAAATGCTCAAATGAATGTAATTTTAGACTTTTTATGAATTCCAATAATTTAATAGGTTACTATGATATATTAGTGTTTATTTAATAAAATTGGTTCGAACATATAATTCTGTTATGACTTTCACAAAAATCATATATCAAATAGTGTCAAAATTGACACAAAATAGTTTTTAAATCAAATATTATATTATTAATTGTTATTTTATTCCTAAAAATATAAGGTTCGGAAAAATGACTTAGATAAGGATATATATATTAATAATAAACAATTTGGGGTTCGTTTGGCATGTTATAGTAAGTGTATTAACCATATAGTGAAAGAAAACAAAAAGACACGGTAAAAGTTAAATTATTTAACTTAGAGTTAAATCTAATTGATAAGGTTAAAATAATAACCTAAACTTGTCTAAATCTTATTGGATGATAGGATTTCGACCCATCCCCACTTTATCTTCGAAATAAGACCCTTTGGAACCATTATAATCCTATTTTGACTTTAATATAAAATAATATTTTGAGATATTCCTTAGGTGCCCCTCTCCTCCCTTATAAAAGGGTACCTCCTCCCCCTCCTCCTCACACCAATTTGAGCACTCAAGCTCGGCCAACCCGTGCCAAAATCCCTTCTCCACTTCCCTAGAATAATCCTATAGGTCCTGGTCTTCTTTAAAGACCAATCTTAGTTCCCTAAGTGGAGGATTCAAAGAGGCGTTTCAAAGAAGAGGTAATATCCATTACCGATCTTTTCAATTTCTTTCTTCTTAAACTTCTTCTTCTTTAGTTGTTTCATGATAAAGTAATAACATCAGTATTTATTATATACTGATATGTTATTATAAATATGAAACCACTCTAATTCACCTTCTATCCATCCTACGGAAAAATGAAATCACCGCGCGTGCGTACGTACGGAATACCGTCTCCACACCGTGGTGTAATATATTTTCCGTCACCACCTTAATTGGATTGGTATAATGGTGTAATGAGTAACTATATATGATTATTATAAAGTGATATTGATACTGAAATAGTATACATACACTTCAACACAATTCCACGACCATGGGAACGATATCATCGCTCGTGCGTACGTACGGACTACCGTCTCCATGTCGCGATGAGATTCATTCTCCATGTTAACCATTTAAGAATGATTAAAAAGTATATATAAGAAATAATAATGAAATATATGACATTATAAAGCTACTGGATTTATTTATATATGTATATGTATGTCATCTACTTACTTCCATTCAAGACAATAAGGAAAGGAAAACAGCGTTCATGCGTACGTACGGACTACCGTCTCCATGAACGGTGTTTTTCATTTCATTTATCTATCTTATATATATATATATACTGAATATATATGATATATAAATAATATTTTATATTCTAGAAGTAAGTAAATCATGATATAAGTAATAATAATGTCAAGAACAACAAGTCATAACACCTACGATAAATGAAACGATTTTACCCAAAACGCTTCATTAACATGGAATTTACAAAAGAACGGGTAATATAAAGTCATAAGTGAACAATATATGATATCATAACAGTGAATATGATTCTGTAATAAGTCAATGACATTATTTAAATCATTATACAGGAGGTTTGGACACATACGAAGCAAATCGGACCTAAGGTAAGGGAAAATATCACAATCTCATTTTTTATTCGAGATTGTTTATACTTTAGTATTTACTGGGGTGTATTTTATCATCCACATCCATGTTTCCTCAATATTTAATATTATTTCCATCCACCTAAAATTGTTTAAATCCAATTTTACCCTTCAGTAAGTTTTTAGTAAAAGATATGAAAGGAATCTTTTGTCGTTTTTCATACGAGGTACTTTTTGACTTTTCCGACAAAAGTATGGGAAGAATGTTTTTTTAAACTTATACGGCATGAATGGATTTTTAAAACATTATTTCCAAGAAGCTTACTTTACAAGTTTTCAAGTTTATTTTTAATCAACTACTTTTAGTTTTAAATTGTAAGACATGTTAAGAAAGGAAAATGTTTTTGAAGTAGAAAGGATATTTTCCTCAAGAATGGATTTCAAGTGTTTTATCAAAATTATTTTCCATCTAAGATAATAAAGGGTTCAGTTTCTATCCCTATTATTACATGGATTTGATTATGTTGTGATGGAAATATTTTTATGAATTCCTTTATCTTATATGAATTTTTTTATGATGTCATGTTGTTTAAGAATCCCATTTTTATTACATGGGTTATGCAATGATGTATGATTTATGATTTCGTGGCACACATAAGAATGGTATCATTATGAGATGGGTGGGACCTATATCTCCCTCCAATGCATTGGGTAAAGATTTTATATCTCATGGGATAGACATGGCTGGAATGGTAGGTTATACCGGTTCAGTGAAACAGGACTGAAACGAGGGTTACTCGATTCAGAAAGGGACTTTGTCCACTAAGATAGTCTTGGCAATGAGTCTTGACTAACAAGAAATGATTCTCTATGATTATGTGTGAATTCCACAAAGTTTCATGTTTTATGTTATGATTATCGTGATTACATTTCACTACCATGATTTATCCCATGTTATGAAATTATGCTCTCTTTTGCAGGTTATGATTTCCAAAATGTTATGTTCTTATGAATACGATGTGATTGATATTTCTTTTGTTTACCCTTACTGAGCATTTGAGCTCACCCTTTTATGTTTTCTTTTCCCCAGGATATAAAGAAAGGTTTTAGGTAAAAAAAAGGAAGATCATTATGGGAGATGTTGAAGATCTTTCAACACGATTAGAAGATTTTATTCCGAGTTTCCAAAGACACTAAACTATTACGATCCTTGTGTGTGTGTTTTTGTTATGTACTAAGTATTCCGCAAAAATAATGTAATGTTCATGTACATCAAGCTTCGGGTCTCTACAGTTGGTATCAGAGGAAAGGTTTAGTCAACCTTTGGAAACTAGGATGCCAGAACTTTAGTGAGATCCCTAGAGATATTTATAAGGTATGTCTAGGGATGTCCCTAAGGATAAGTATACGTATAGGGTACAGTCTTAGAACTACATTAACGATCATAGAATTTAACCTAAGATGTTAGATATTGAGGATACTCCACCTTTATTATGTTGTTTTCCCTAGCATGATTTTTGCCTCTCACACTATTCTTTTTGGGTTTTAGACGATGGCTGGATCCCGAAGGAACCGTGTTGATCAATGCAATGGACAATGCAATGATTTTCCTCCTGAACAAACAAATGTTATTGGAGATGGAGTGCAAAATCTTATTTCTATACTTACACAAGCTATGAATCATTTTGGACTTCCAAATGAGCAGAGAAGGGAACAATATTCTATTGAGTCCTTCATGAGGCAACGTCCACCTTCTTTCAGTGGGTCTTCTGATACACTTGTTGCTGAACAATGGATCAGTACCACTGAAAAGATATTTTCAGTTCATCAATGTTCTGAACATGATAAAGTCATCTTAGCAGTATATCGTTTGGAAGGTGAAGCTGATCAAGGGTGGAATCTTATCAAGAATACAAGGCAAAGAGATGAAATTGAGTCCATGGAATGGGACGAGTTCAAGAACTTATTTTTCAATAAGTACTTCCCTCTTATTCTTCGAACAAAGATGGAGAAGGAGTTTCTTGAACTAAAGCAAAAGGATGATGAATCTGTTGGTATATACGAAGAAAATTTTACAAGACTTGCAAGGTATGCATCTGGCATTATCATCCAACCTGAAAGTAAAGTTGATCGATTTTTCAGTGGCTTAAAACCAAGTCTTCAAAGGGAATTAGCTAAAGGAGACTTCAGTAGCTATGAAGAAATTGTGTGTTGTGCTATCAAGGTAGAAATGGAAGTTGGTGTTACATATCCATCTCATGGTTTTGACATGAAACAAAAGATGGAGTTCAAGGAGAAATCTTAGAATAATGGTGAAAAGAATATGAATGTTTCCTTATGCACAAAGTGTGGAAAGAAGCATGGTGGAGATTGTCTTAAAGGGACTAGAAAAAGTTTTAAGTGTGGAAAAGAAGGTCATCGAGTAGCTGAGTGTCGAAGTAATGGAAAAAGGGTTTCTAATGATGTGAATAAAGCAAACAATGCAGAGAACGCACCACCAACACTTCAATGCTTCAAGTGCAAGGAAATGGGGCATTATGCTAATAAATGCCCTAATCCAAGGGTTAGTGATGATCAACATGAGCAACCACTGAAGGCAAAGGACAAAGGGAAGTCACATGCGATCACTATTAGAAATGTTGAATATGACAACGATGTGGTGGAATGATTAAGTGTTTATGTAATGGGATTCCAAAATAATGTTGTATCATTGAGTATTGCAATATTTATTGATGTGGTATTCAAAGTGATTGAGATATTTTTTGGAAATAAGATGATATGCACATAATGAAGGGAAAACAAGAAAATGAAATGTTTAATAGTATTCATGAGCTCATGATTGATATAAGGACTAAGTGATATCATGGTTTGAGTATATAGAATTTTGAGGATTTTGGTATGTGGAAAGTGTAAACTTTAAACTGCATTCATGTTTTCACTAAGGTATTCAAGAGAATACATGATTAAGGACTTTGAATGTTTGGAATGTGACCAACAAAACATATCTTATGATATATGGGGATCAACGATGGTATTAAATCTCTGGTAATCGTTTTCACTATGTTATGAGAGTGGACTGCAGTATTATGGATAATCCTAAAGATTGAAATGGATTATGTAGGACATAAGTGAGTATTTTTTAAGGATAGAAGTTTTTTTTTGATATTATTGATGGGATGTTATAGTAATGTAGTTTTAGAAAAAGGACAACCTGCAGGACGGGCGACATCCCATCGCTTCGGACAAGGCTGTGGGAATCGAACCCACAACCGAAGTGCGACTGGCCTTTATCGCCTACCACTGGCCTACAGGAAGTCCCTGTTTAGTAGAAACTAGTTTTATTATATTAAGCAGTATGATATATGAAGTATAAGTCCATTTTAGGAACCATATGTGATTAATCTCACTATAGATCGACTTATGTATATAATTTTTTCTAAGCTTTTGTTTGAGACAGATGGAATGACCCGTCATTCTATCACATGATCTGCTAACACTTCACGAATAACAAATTCAACTTCATTTATTTAAGAGATGAAGTGGAAATTGTTCAAGGCATGAACAACAGTGAGATTGTACCAAAATAAAGAAAGTATTTTTTCTAATTCAAATTTTCAACTTTAGGGAAATGATCTTGAAAACCAAAAATGTTGTCCTAGTGATCTTATACCTGATGAATCGGATGGTACCTTAGATCATCACAAATTTATGGATTTGTGATTGTTGGATTTTCCATAGCCATGTTCTCTACCACTCTCCATCAGAACATGATGGTTAGATTTTTCTTCCATATCCATATTTTCACCTATGTGGAAACCCAGTGATTTGTCTATTTGGGTAACCGTTACATTTAATACTTTTGTTTTTAAAGATTGGTTTTGATATTCCTTTTTACGATGTGGGTTTCTATTAAAAAAACCATTCGAATAGTAAACCATTTATAACCCAGACGGATCTCGAGGGAGAAATTCATTTTAAGGGGGGTAGAATGTAACAACCCGAGATTTTATGAAAAATATTCTTTTTAATCATATTAATATCTTGTATTGTACGCTACACCAAAAGGAGCTTGCACAACACCCATCCATGACTTGCCTTGCATTACACGCAATCGCGGCCTTCCTCGATAGCGTGTGTAGTACGCAATACCGAGTTTCACTAAACAACGATATGCTATTAAAACATTATTATAACTAGCCGTTATGAATAGTAATAACCACCTTTTAAAATTTTAGAAATTTTAGCTCTCAAAATTGACTTCATTTTTGGATTCGGAGTATCGAATTTAGCCTAAGGTGAAATTTTGGTACTTTTCGGATAACTTTCATATTCTGATGAATAGTGAAAATTACTAAATTATAATTAAAAACAACTTTTTTTAATCGAAATAATTAATAGTGATAAATCATTAATTTGAGTGGTTTTAAAGTATATTTAGAATATATTTTTACAATTTAATACAATGTTGGTCATTGGATGTAATTTCACATTTAAACCAGACATAATCAAGTGTCAATCTTTTGATATATATTGTTTCTTAAAAACATGCTATTTGTTTTAACAGCGGGATTTAATTATAAAATTAATTAATGAAATTTCTATGTTATGAATTTGGTAAAATACACTTCATTTTTGAATTCGGAATATGAAATATAGCTTAGGATGAAATTTTTGCATTTTTCTGAAAACTTTCAATTTTTGATGAATAGTGAAACCACTAAGTGGTAGGTTAAAAACTGAATTTTGCATAAAACTTAATTTTACCGCTTCTGTGAATGGAATTTAGAAAATCCGACAGACACAGTTAATATCAAGGACTAAAATGTGGTTCAATTAGATGAAAATAATTTTTGGTGAATAGTAACTTTTTACTTTTTTTACCACGGTTAATAGTAAATAGGGTAACTAAGGGTAAATATGATATTACTACTACCCTAACACATGTCCTAATTCTATTGGATAAGTTTAATTCGACCAAAAACAACCTTATGAATATAATATGACCATTTAGGTCCACTTGGATTAGATTATGACATTTAATATTATTTTATTTAATGAATAGTTAAAATAGTTAAAATCAAAGTTTAATAACTAAAACATTTTTAATATGGGGTTATACATAAGCTAAATTCGACTATAAATATTCATTATAAAGCTAAAAATATTTCCTACATAATGATATTTTATTTATAATTTTTAGACTTTAAATAAAGTAATTTATTTATGACACAACGATGATGCAGTAATTACCCTTTTTTGGAAATATTAACATAATTGATGTTATAAATGCTCAAATGAATGTAATTTGAGACTTTTTATGAATTCCACTACTTTTATAGGTTACTATGATATATTAGTGTTGATTTAATAAACTTGGTTTGAACATATAATTCTGTTATGACTTTCACAAAAATCATATATCAAATAGTGTCAAAATTGACACCAAATAGTTTTTAAATCAAATATTATATTATTAATTGTTATTTTATTCATAAAAATCTAAGGTTAGGCCAAATGACTTAGATAAGGATATATATATTAATAATAAACAATTTGGGGTTCGTTTGGCATGTTATAGTAAGTGTATTAACCATATATTGAAAGAAAACAAAAAGACACGGTAAAAGTTAAATTATTTAACTTAGAGTTAAATCTAATTGATAAGGTTAAAATAATACCCTAAACTTGTCTAAATCCTATTGGATGATATGATTTCGACCCATCCCCACTTTATCTTAGAAATAAGACCCTTTGGAACCATTATAAACCGATTTTGACTTTAATATAAAATAATATTTTGAGATATTCCTAAGGTGCCCCTCTCCTCCCTTATAAAAGGGTACCTCCTCCCCCTCCTCCTCACACCAATTTGAGCTCTCAATCTCGGCCAACCCCTGCCAAAATACCTTCTCCACTTCCCTAGAATAATCCCAGAGGTCCTAGTCTTCTTCAAAGACCAATCTTAGTTCCCTAAGTGGAGGATTCAAAGAGGCGTTTCAAAGAAGAGGTAATATCCATTACTGATCTTTTCAATTACTTTCTTCTTCAACTTCTTCTTCTTTAGTTGTTTCATGATAAAGTAATAACATAAGTATTTCTTATATACTGATATGTTATTATAAATATGAAACAACTCTAATTCATTTTCTATCCATCCTACGGAAAAATGAAATCACCGCGCGTGCGTACGTACGGAATACCGTCTCCACGTCGTGGTGTAATATATTTTCCTTCACCACCTTAATTGGATTGGTATAATGGTGTAATGAGTAACTATATATGATTATTATAAAGTGATATTGATACTGAAATAGTATACATACACTTCATCACAATTCCACAACCATGGGAACGATATCATCGCTCGTGCGTACGTACGGACTACCGTCTCCACGACGCGATGAGATTCATTTTCCATGTTAACCATTTAAGAATGATTAAAAAGTATATATAAGAAATAATAATGAAATGTATGACATTATGAAGCTACTGGATTTATTTATATATGTATATGTATGTCATCTACTTACTTCCATTCAAGACAATAAGGAAAAGAAAACAGCATTCATGCATACGTACGGACTACCGTCTCCATGAACGGTGTTTTTCATTTCATTTATCTATCTTATATATATATATACTGAATATATATGATATATAAATCATATTTTATATTCTGGAAGTAAGTAAATCATAATATAAGTAATAATAATGTCAAGAACAACAAGTCAAAACACCTACGATAAATGAAACGATTTTACCCAAAACGCTTCTTTAACATGGAATTTACAAAAGAACGGGCAATATAAAGTCATAAGTGAACCATATATGATATCATAACAATGAATATGATTCCGTAATAAGTCAATGACATTATTTAAATCATTATACAGGAGGTTCAGACACATACGAAGCAAATCGGACCTAAGGTAAGGGAAAATATCACAATCTCATTTTTATCCGAGATTGTTTATACTTTAGTATTTACTGGGGTGTATTTTATTATCCAAATCCATGTTTCCTCAATATGTAATATTATTTCCATCCACCTACAATTGTTTAAATCCAATTTTACCCTTCAGTAAGTTTTCAGTAAAAGATATGAAAGGAATCTTTTGTCGTTTTTCATACGAGGTACCTTTTGACTTTTCCGACAAAAGTATGGGAAGAATGTTTTTTTTAACTTATACGGCATGAATGGATTTTTAAAACATTATTTCCAAGAAGCTTACTTTACAAGTTTTCAAATTTATTTTTAATCACCATCTTTTAGTTTTAAATTGTAAGACATGTTAAGAAAGGAAAATGTTTTTGAAGTAGAAAGGATATTTTCCTCAAGAATGGATTTCAAGTGTTTTATCAAAATTATTTTCCATCTAAGATAATAAAGGGTTCTGTTTCTATCCCTATTATTACATGGATTTGATTATGCTGTGATGGAAATATTTTTATGAATTCCTTTATCTTATATGAATTGTTTTATGATGTCATGTTGTTTAAGAATCCCATTTTTATTACATGGGTTATGCAATGATGTATGATTTATGATTTTGTGGCACACATAAGAATGGTATCATTATGAGATGGGTGGGACCTATATTTCCCTCCAATGAATTGGGTAAAGATTTTATATCTCATGAGATAGACATGGCTGGAATGGTAGGTTATACCGGTTCAGTGAAACAGGACTGAAATGAGGGTTACTCGATTCAGAAAGGGACTTTGTCCACTAAGATAGTCTTGGTAATGAGTCTTGACTAACAAGAAATGATTCTCTATGATTATGTGTGAATGCCACAAAGTTTCATGTTTTAAGTTATGATTATTGTGATTAAATTTCACTACCAGGATTTATCCCATGTTATGAAATTATGCTCTCTTTTGCAGGTTATGATTTCCAAAATGTTATGTTCTTATGAATACGATGTGATTTATATTTCTTTTGTTTACCCTTACTGATCATTTGAGCTCACCCTTTTATGTTTTCTTTTCCCCAGGATATAAAGAAAGGTTTTAGGTAAAAAAAAGGAAGATCTTTATGGGAGATGCTGAAGATCTTTCACCACGATTAGAAGATTTTATTCCGACTTTCCAAAGACACTAAACTATTACGATCCTTGTGTGTGTGTTTTTGTTATGTACTAAGTATTCCGCAAAAATAATGTAATGTTCATGTACGTCAAGCTTCGGGTTTCTACAATAATACTCTATTTATCCTAATCGTATAGGGTTCCAAATATAATGAATTTATAATTCACATCTCAGACCCTTTATGTAATGAAACTACATTATACCATCCAGGAACTTCATGTAGCACAATGGTAGGCGATAAATCCTAATTTCACTATGGTTGTGGGTCCGATTCCCACAGCATTGTCTGACACGAAGGGTCGTCACATGGTCTATGTGTTGTCCTTTTATAAAAATCCAAAAACGATCCTTTCAAACTTAATCCATTCCAACCATTAGACTTAACCAAAATACTATTATCCAACCTCACAGTCTAGAATTTACAAAGAAGTTAAACATAATGAGGATCCTTTTTTCCAGGTATTAACATGTGAACGGCTTCCTCATATATTCTTTTACAACACCGCAACATCAAGAATTACCAAAATCAACCATCTCTTATTCCAAAATCACTACCTCAATATTAGGACCATATTAAGGTTTATCTTTCTTTTAACCATGTAATTTCCAAATATTTTAACTCACTGTAGAGTCACTTTTCTTTGTACCATAAAATCTCAAATCCATAATTAAATTGTACTGCAGTAAAATCCTTATTTATTTCCAGAATATCACTGATACAACACTTAAATGAAATAATTCTAAAATAACAACATAAGAACATTAGTCATTACTCTTCATCTGTGGTATTATCATAACATGATTATTATCCAATAGAATCATTTTCGGCATAGTCTAATGACTGGGACATTGGTTCGCGTAGTGTCCAAACTCCTTGAAAATGAAGCATTGTAAATTTGAAACCATTTTCTTACCCTTGTAGTCACGTACATTGTGCCCTTTTCCTCCACACTTATAACAAAAACCCATTCCTTTCAGGCAAGTTCCAGGGTGTTTGTTCCCACAGTTATCACATATGGGAAAATTCTTCTTTTCCCTCTTCCCTTTATCCATCTTTCTCTCTTCCATCCTTTTCTTCTCTTTCTTCCCTTCAAAGCCATAGGACTCCAAGAATTCTTTACTCATATTATCAACACATGATACTATTTCTTCATATGATGATAAATTCTAGCTTAGTACCACGAAATATATGATCCTTCTTACTCTTTGTATCATACGCATTACGGGAGTTCACATTCCTTCTACTGGGTGCCATTTCTATAAAATAGCATAAACTAGTTTAGTTTATGAATTGTAATGAATAATTACCAAACTTGTAAAATACCTAACACAAATTGAATAGTTTGTGGATATAATCCATAATCATAAAAATGTTTTCTTTGAGTAATTATATACTCATAACCCTTCATAATGGTTTGTAAAGAAAATGAGAACTATCCTAAGCATATCCCCCGGGAGTGTCGTAACCAAGAGTGTTGCAAGGCCCGTTGTCGTGCACCAGTTCCCGTTTGAGTCTAGCTCAAAGCAGTGTTTTCAGGTTTTACCCCTAGGTACATCTGTGCCAGAGCCGCCTCTACCTGCTCATATCGAGACAGGGATGTATTTCTCGGAAAACACAGAAAATCTATACAATACCAAAATTAAAGAAAGTTCTTCTATACTAATCCTCAAAGTATATCTTAGGTCTATGTGCTCTAATCAGAGTTTATCTATACCTAATTTCCATGGTTATTGGTAAACTTCCTCTGATACCAACTGTAACTCCCCACCCCAGTTACCCAGAGTTGGTGCATTATTACATAACATTGGAATGATTAAAAGAAATCAAGTCCCGAAGGACCAATCAGTTTAGAAGTCCTGAAAAAATAGATCACATACATGAATGTTACATTTTCACTTTAAGACGTACAAAACAACATAAATAATCTTTGTGAACGCCATTATTGCCTTTTCTTAACCCTGCATATCAATCACATTACACTTCCTGGAATCTTGGGAAAAATAAAACATAGAAAGAGGTGAGCTCAAATGCTCAGTAAGGGTAAGCAATACAGAGGAAACTTTCAAAAATAAGCATAAATATTTAAGGCAATGTATAAAACTAAAACAAAAGACTTTTAAACTTGAACATCATCATAATATTGCATAAATAAAATAAAAAAATTCAATTTACTTATTCACATGGATATTCTACTAATTGAATAATCACATGCAATATCACTAACCACTTTCATAATGATGGAATGCATAATGTCAGACTATCATAACCACATAGCCACGACCTCATGCCAAGACTACAAATAAGATTTTTCCAAGGCCTTGTGCCAAGACATTATTTTGTCTCATGATACCTACTGATGCATAGAGGAGATATAGCGGGCTCCACCCATCACTTATTAAGTCCAATTCATTCCTCATATGAACAGGTTTATACATAACATAGACATTCGTAATAAAACTAGAATATGAAATGTCAATACTTTCTCCATAAACCATGAATGGTATAGAAATAACACATCCACAATCAAACATATCACAAAACCTTCAATACAATATGGAAGTTTTGTATCATAATAAATCAACGTCAAATAATCTTAAAATCCATTAAAGGATGTTGACATAGATGAAATCAAAACAATTTGAGAGAAATGTCTCTTTTTTTAAAATCATTTTAAAGTCACATATTTATAAAGGAAGTAATTTAAAATATATTTTTGAATCAAAGTGTCCCATAACACTTTAAATTTTTTGAAAAGAAATATCATTTCAAAATATTAATGTTCATATAAATAAATCCTTCAAATTATTATGAAAACATGGAAATTAATTAAAAAGATTTATAAAGATAAATCTTTAAAACATTTAAAATTCTGATCTTGATATAGAGTACCTTTCACAAATTCTTAAAATATTCATTTTGAAATCATTCAAAGGACACATAATTATAAAATAAAAATTTTACATTGAAAATATTCTTTTAAGCTTGTAAGGGAAGCTTTAAATATTTTATAACGGAAGAAAATAGATGCACCCACCGTATAAGTTAAAAAAACATTCTTACCTTAATTCTGTTTAAAAAGCACCTTGTTTGGAAAACGACAGAATGATTTCTTTATAAAATTATTATAAAAAGTCAGCAAGTGTATAAATGAATTTATACCATATTCTTTATAATAGTAATAATGATTTCAAATACATTTTTAAGAAACATGGATGTGGATTCAAAAGAGGTCCCAGTAGATTATTACGTATAAACAACCTCGGATAATGAAGAGATTGGGAAATAAATCCTTAACATTTACTTTTACTTGGTTGGGGGTAGGTTAACATCCTGTATAATGGTGAAATAATTGTTATTAAATTATACAAGAATAATATATATTAATATGATATCATATATGATCTTTTAATATTGATTTGTTAATAATATCTTAGTATTATCGTTGTTTCGGGTGTTAACTTACTCGTTTTCTTTTATATGTTTTGTTATGTAAGCCATGTTTTTCATGGATAGGTTGTACCTTATTCATATACATAATGATATCAAGTCCTTAAACATTATTTTTAAATCATTAAATGATAATTATACTTGAATGGATACGATGGAGAATTCATCTCATCGCATTCGTGGAGACGGTAGTCCGTACGTACGCATGAGCGAAAATATCATTATTTTGATATTAAAATTATATATAATTGGATTGTATATCATATATAAAGAATAATTATCATGTTATATTTATTATTTACATAAATTACACATCATTATTATGCCCATGCAAATAATAATATATTGAATAACAATTACACCACGACGTGGAGACGGTAAGCCGTACGTACGCTCGTATGGTGAAATGTCATTCAAAGGATGGATAAAATACTGAATATGGTTTTAAAATATTTATAACAATATTACAGTATATATGAGATACTGGATTAATTATTTTATAATGATAATAACATAGAAAGAAGAAGTTGAAGAAGAAATGAATTTGAAAAAGGGTGGTGAAAACATTACCTCTTCTTCGGGTTCTTCCTTTTAATTTGATCAAAAGGGCTCCTCATGTTGGCTTTATGATCAAACTAATCCCTCTAGGTTGTATTGAGGGAAGCTGAGAGCATATTTGGGAAGACTTTGACTGATCCAAAAGGCTTTTAAGGTGTGAAGTAATGAGAAGGAGGAGTGCCCTTTTATAAGAGGGGTGAGGGGCACCTTTGGAAAAGCTAGAAATATTATTTTATAATAAATTTATATTCGGTTTCTAATGGCTCCAAAGTGGATTCATTAAATGTTAAGGTTCGGATAGGTCAAAAACCATTCAACCAATAGAATTTAGACAGGTTTGGGTCATTATATTAACCTTATCCATAAGTTTTAACTCTTAGTTAATTAGTTTGACACTTACCATGTCACTTTGTATTTTTATATTATATAGTTAATACACTTACTATATACATCCAAGAGACCCTCAAGTGGTCCATTAATGACACAAATATTATGATATAAGTCTCTTGGACGAACCTTATAATTTTAGGAATTTAATATCAATTAATAATATAATATTTGTTTTAAAAACCCTTTTTTGTCAATTTTGACACTATTCAATTGATGATTTTTTTTAAACTCATAAAAGAATTATTAATTCTAAAAAAGTCATTTAAATAAATCCTAATATGTCATAATATCCTATAAAATTATTTTAATTCATTAAATGTCTCAAATTATATTTATTTGGGTATTTATAATATCAATTATTTTAATTTTTCACTATTATGGTAATTAATGCATCATCATTGTGTCATAAATAAATTAAATTATATAATGTCTAAAAATTATAAATAAAATATCATTATGTATTAAATATTTTTATATTTCTAATTAATATTTACAATCTAGTTTATCTTTTGTATATCCCTATATTAAAATTGTTTTAGTAAATAAACGTTTATTTTAACTCTTTTAACTCTACTTTGAATTAAATAATAATAAATGTCCTAATTTAATCCATGTGGACCTAAATGATAATATTTTATTCCTAAGGTTGTTTTTGGTCGAGATACACTTTTCTAGTAGAATTAGGACACGTGTTAGGGTAATATTAATATCATTTTTACCCTTAATTACCCTATTTACTTTTAACTGTGGTAAACAAAAGTAAAAAAGTTACTATTCACCAAAAACTATTTTCATCTCATTCAACCACATTTTACTACTTGAAATTAACCGTGTCTCTTGGATTTTTGAAATTACATTCAGAGAAGTGGGAAAATTAAGTTTTATGAAAAATTCAGTTTTTTAACTACCACTTAGTGGTTTCACTATTCATCAAAAATTGAAGTTTTTCAGAACAATGCCAAAATTTCACCCTAAGCTATAATTGATATTCTGAATTCAAAAATGATTTCTATTTTAAAAAATTCCAAAAATATAAGTGGGATTAATCAATTTAATAATTAATTCCCGCTTTTACAACAAATATCGTGTTTTTAAGAAACAATATATATCAAAAGATTGACAATTGTTTATGTCCAGTTTCAAAGTGAAATTAATTATAATGAACACCATTGGATAAAATGGTGAAAATATATTCTAATTATACATTAAAACCACTAAATAATATAATTTATCACTATAAATTATTTTGAATAAAAAAGTTGTTTTTAAGTATTTTTCACAATTCATAAAAATTGTAAGTTCCCAGAAAAATACCAAAAATTCAACTTAGGATAATTTCAATATTCCAGATCCAAAAATGAATTCCATTTTGAGAGAAAAAATTTATAAAAATTTAAAAAGTAGGTATTACTATTCATAACGGCTACTTTGATTGGATGTGGTGTGTGTTAGAAGTCAAAGTTGCGTACAACACACGCTACTGTATTATTCAAAGAGAAGCGCACCATGGAAGATCGGGGTGTTACAAGCCATGTAATCCCACATTCTATGTATTTCATACATTCATCTAACTTATCAGAGATTGGATAAGGTCGAAGGATATCCTATTACGGATATCTTAAGAGACGAGTTTGATGTAGGATCAAACTGCCATGGATGGTCGATGGGGGTGATGTTTGGGATTGTGTTTCATTATTATCAAACATCACAGATTTTGTGTGTTTTTGGGGTCTTTAACCAAAAATTGTAGTGTCATCAATCTTGAAGAACTCATATGGCATCGATCTCTACTCTTAGATGATTTTTTAAAATATTCATACCCTGTTGGGGTGGTTGTGTGGCTAATAGAAGTTATTTATCTATATATGTTCGTGGGATGACCAATATATGAAATAATCAATATCAATGGTTATTACTGAAACGTAAATTACCATTGCATAACCTGTCGATCATGCATAGGATTAGTGATGAGTTGGGATGCATCCTATTCCTTATTGAATATACATGATGTTGTGAAACCTCCTATAATACTCCCAAATATTTGGAGATATATCTCATTGATTAATTTCCCTATTGTATCCTCATTAAAGAAGTTTATGGTTTATCCTAGTCGAAGTGGGTCTTTTACCAACAAACTCCATGGTTCAGTGGTTTATGCCATATACAGTTTTATTCTATTATGATGTTAAAAAACTGTTTATCGTGGATGGCACAATTGGTTGTTGGATTTCTTTCAAATGTTTCTTCTCCAAGATATATCCTTTACATTGATCCATATCCTAATCATTCAATAGAAAATGATCCTTCCTCCTCATCATCCCTCAAGAATCCAAGGTTTACATAAAATCCTCCACCTAATCCCATTCCCTCTTCATTATTTAGGAAATCCAATTCTATGGATCATCTACATCTGGAAAGGATAGATACTTTATACTTTTTATCACTAGAGTTGTAGGGTGTTCATTTTTAGATGGATTTTCTCTTGGCGTTTCACCTATTATTCATATCATATACGGTCTCAATATCTTTTTTTCCATATAATTTCTAGTGGGAATCATCTTCTCCAGGTTAAATATTTCTTTTGACATTAATTCAAAACTAAGCCCTTTGTAAGAGGTTTTATTGTAAGAATTTCTATATATATGTGTTACTTTGGATGACAATGTACCTAGTTCACCACCTATGGCGTTGTGTGGGAAAAATAATTTTTCTTATTTTGTTTCATCAGGATACAAGGATGGAATCGTTTGTGCTTCATCATATAAAAATATTGAGTTCATTCATTCAACCTTACATGTGTAGGGTAGGATAATTACCCATGGGTAGGGCAACGAGTGTTTCCAAATCATCCACCATGGATAGGCTTTATATCCATAAGGCTAGCATTATCTACTATACATTAATTCTATATTAATTATAAATTTTAGGGGATTAGGGGGTCATGAAAACTTCTCTCACCTTGAAACAGAATCTCAGAGGGAAGAGACTTATCTACAATTTGTTCTCAAACCCAAACAAGATGTGCACCAAATCATGACCTATATTAAGTGAATTGGATTCTTGGATTCCATTAATAGTTTCATATAAAATTAAAATATCACTATATTATGGACATTTATAATCTCTATGGATTGTAATTCTATCTCTCCTAAATGCATTAAAATTAATTTCTCTAATGGAGGGATTACATCTTGTTTCACATTAATTTATCGTATGTGTGAAAAATAAGAATGGACATATCATTGGGATTATCTTTCTAAAATTAAATTAAATAATTTTACATATGTTTTTATAAGTAATTACAACACCATTACTAAAACTTTTATAAATAAATGATATTATTTTTATATGTATAGTTTCTAGTAGGATATTAGGGATATTCAGGTCATAATTGGCTCATGGAAAATGGGTTCCCTGGTGACCCATTCAAATAGTGGAACATCCAAAAAGGGAGAGGTAGAATGTGGATTAGGATTGATAGATATTTGTTAAATCTATAATTTTTTTATTCATTTCCTCAAATATTTTTTCCATTTTAATCATTTCTATTCGAATCACACTCTTCTTCTAGTTCTACAAAATAGTGATAGAAGGGGAGGTGTACGCTGTTTAATATAATCCTCATTATGGGCATGGGAATAATGATTCATGTTTGTTGAAATGATATACTGGGAGAGGTAAACGTAGGTTTATTAGTCGGTATGTTTATGTAATCATAATATACGTCTTAAGAAGGACATGTAGATGTGGGTTATTTATGTATATAAAAAATATTCTAGTATGGAGGGGATTATAGAAGTGCTAAAGAAAACAAATGTGAGGATCCAGGAAGGTTGATATGATGATATATTAATTCTCATATCTAAAAATGATATTTTTCTAATAATAGTATTATAATTGAATCATCCAAATGTGGGAGATCGTGGGATCTCTAGATTCATGATGTGGATAGAAAGACCTCATACATGAATTATTTATTGAAGTAAAAGATGGTGATTAGAAAAATAAATATATAGTTCAGGGATGACTTGTACATTATGTATATGGAGGTTACATGGAGGGTTTCTAAAGATCACTTTTAAGGTATTCTCTTAGGGACTTGTAGAATGAAAAAGGGGGACATTCGGGGTTGGAATGAAATAATTGTTTCTAAAAAATATAAAAACGGTGTTGGAGAGTTTGGATAATGAGGCCTTGGAGGCCATTATGTGAGATAATGATATCAATTAATCCCTCCTTATAATGAATATGGAATGCAAACATGGTCCTAATATCCATCCTATATCATTTTTTGTTACAGCATGGGACATTATTATAGAACACTTAGTCAAAAAATTTCAATTAAGATTAAGATTGGGTTCCCCCAGAAGGGACATAATAACATCTATAGTGTTTTTATTCCCACGGTCAAGGATACCATTGCACTAAAACTATATTGGCCAATTACTCATTTCAACCAATCATTCAAAACTCTTAAATTCATAATGAACATGATACTCATGTTATAATTTCCTAATTTTTTTTATTATAACTGGTTATATTAGAGTAACCATGAGGATTCTAGATAGAATTAAAAATAATGCCATAGGATTAAATGTAAAGATAGAAGTAGATATAGATAAAGAACGCGATCAGATGTATTAGGGCCTTATTGTAGGTTCCATTTGATAACATGTCTTAAAGGAGCAGATGATCGTCTTAATTTTTAAATGTTATGCTTCCCTATTGATATTCATTTCAATCATGGGGATATTGATAACCCTTTTCAAAATAGTTCATTTTATTTGTATGGGAGATCATATTTCACTTATCCTCTTCATCATTTCTCAAGACTATCTAATTAAAATTACAATATACAAACAAGGTGAAGTAAAGTTCCTGTAATATACAAATAGATCAGAATTGGGAATTATTTCTTATATCACATTTACTGATGTCATGCTATTAATTATCAATGAATGGGAAATAGTGATCAATATATTCAACAGGTTGATGGGGATATATAGTGGATAGAGAATATATTAGAACAATCATGTGAAAATATGTGTTTTTTATTTTGAAAATCTATACCCACTATCATTGCAACAACATTTAGGATAAGATGTGTATCCTTTGATGAATCTTCACATGAATTACTATGGCATTTTTATTTTTGATAGAATATCGAGGAATAATTTCCTTGATATCATTTTTAATAGAATCAAATAGAACATTTGTGGATATAAAATTAAATTCCTCTTATTTTGTGGGATAATAACACAGATGAATACCATTATTATGTGAATCCCAATGTGTATTCTTTTCATTATCTAGGAACCTAAAGGAATTATATGTGCACTATAAAAAATAAAAATATCATATATATGTGATGCTAATGAAGATGGTAAATTTCATTTGGAATCTGGTAATATGATAGAAAATATGTTATGTTACATGGTAACTAACATAAATTGAATTTTAGGATCATTGAAAATTAGGAATTTAAGACATTCATGGGACATTATCAAATGAAATACCCTATAGGAGAGGTGCATGGAGTATTGGTATGTATATTATTGTAGAGCATTGGATAATTATCCCTATATGAAACATTGTCTAGAGAGATGAATGATTAAATAAATGATGATAAAAAATGATATGACACAATGGATGGTTGGATGGGGTGACATCATAATTTGAAAGACTAGGTGGGGGAAACACTGTTCCTCCCATGGTTTATAACCCTTGACATTGAATCTATACAATGATAACACATTCATGTTTTACTAGAATGAACCTAAATAAAGGGAAATAAATTATTTTTAAAAACAAAATTATGGAAAATGATATTGATAGTTTTTTATTTCTTGATATGGAATCATGATCCATCAGTTACGTTTAATTCAATATCATAATACCCAAATATCATGTTCATGATGATTGGATGATCGTGATTTGGTATGAATAGATCCAAGTGAAAGTGAATTTTTTGGTCGAGGGGTAGAGGTTGTAATCTAGTACCAGAATTGATAATTTGATTAATAAATGTATGAATCTATAATCATGATGATGGTTCTATACGAACCTGATATTGGAGTCGACTTTGAATCTATCATTCAAGTGTGATAGGGATCATGTTTTCTAGGATCATATCTGTTAGGGGATAAGGACTTATGTTTTTGTGGATTACCTCTAGTATTTTATATTTATTGGTTTTAATGGTGGATCCAAACACTATAAAACTATGGAATGTGATATGGTATTTGAAATGGGGTTATGGGTTATTTGTTATGCAAAAAATAAGGAATGGGAGAAATGTCACTCCCCCAATCACAACATTATGGTTTGGGTGGGTGTGATTGTCGCTGAACATGGCTACGTCACAATGTGAGGGAAAACTCTTTCTACCCTCACGGGTATATTTCATAATAATTTTGTTCTCACTAATAGTCATGAAAAACATATTTCAAGGTTCTGTTTTTAGTTGAATCCTCATAAATTGAGCTTCAAAATTCTTTTAAATTGTTCTTGTATTGATTGGAAGATGCATGGGGATGCTGTTAGAGTTTCAAATGATATGGGTTCAATTATCTTTATAGATGGTCAATTTTATATTATGGTTATCTGAACAAGGGAAGGGATGAGGTCTTTACAAAATAGCTAAATTAGGTGAAATATTTATAATATTAGTCTCACTATAGTGGAGTTTGAATCAAATACACTAGTCACCTTCATCAACGATAATGCGATAACTCCTTGGGAACTAGTGTAACTCATAAGGAAATGGTAGATGCACAATAGACATGTTATTGAGGTTTGACATTATTAGAGGGATTCTAATTTCATGACATATTTGTTTTCACACTAAAGAAGTCCAACTGATAGTATCTATATTTATAATTGTACAATTTCCTTAGATAAAGATTAGATTTCGGTTATTTTTTGTGATCCGCATGGGATTTGTCAATTCCCCCTAATTTCATTTATCTTTTTCAAAAAGATAATTTTCACAGTGTGAGATAAGGTGTCGGAATTAGTTTACAGTTTAAATTTTGTCCCTCATTATTTTCCATACATATCAATGAATTTTTTTTGATACGTAGAATCTATTGGACTCTTAGAAAAAAAAGTTATCAATGAAATAAACATGGATGATACTCTTGGAAGAAGATATAAACCTTCATAGCTTTGGCCATATAATATTTCCTGAGCATATTTCCATTAACGACAAACTTGAATAGGTGATTTTTTATTTGGTCGAAATTAAATTATCATTAAACTCAATAAAGGATATGTTCTATTCCATAGATCATGTTTTATATATAGTAATACCCCAATAATTTTTAATATATTTCTCTTTCATAATATGATTCATTGTATTGCTTGCGTTGCATGACACACCTAGTTTCAATAAACAACAATATTATATTAAAATGTTATTATTTAATATATATCCAATAAATTGGATTGGTGGGTAAAAATATGAATATTTATATTATGAATATTTATGTATTACACATTTATAAAATGAATTCAAAGGTTAACAATTAATTATAAATTAAAATAAAAATCCCTTGAAAATAAATGAGCGTTTTTGAAGAAAAAAGCTAATTTTATTTGTATAATATGGGTTTATAATAATAAATGAAATAATCACTATTTTTTAAATTTATAAGTAAATTTATTTATTTTTATTCAACCAAATTATTTTATAATATTCTAATATATTTTAAGGAATGGATAAGAATATATATCTATTTTTATACTTAAAAACATTATTTTTCTAAAAAATAATTTCATCATGTTTTTAAAATTATTTTAAATTTAATTTCATCCACTAAAACATATGTAATTGTGAGAAATGGATTATAAATTTGTAATAAGGAGGATAATTTTTTTATTTATGACCCCTTGATTTCTAGGCATTATGAATAGTAATGTGGTAAAATGTATTACCTTAGTAAATGTTGAATCTAGTTAACATTATTTAAAACACATTGTTTAGGTCACAATTTTACATATAAAATATTATTGTAATAATAAAAGTTGAACCTCAACACCTAAGGTGTGAAATATGTTTATTTATGGGACCTTAGTCTATGAAAATTAGCCATATAATATTTAAAAAAAAGAAAAATATAATGTGGAACTCTCTATATTCATAATATCTCATATGTTTCATCATAAGAAAAAAATGATGTTATAAGTGAATATAAATGTGTATTTTGAGTATTAATTGATGGATATTTATCATTTTTATTAGTAATGGAATTACCTTATATGCATATGCAATGTTGCTACAATATCACATCAATTAATAGTAAAATAAAATAAATAATTTTAAAAATATTAAAAGTGAAATAATTTGAATTAGCTATAGTGGTACATGAATTTTATATATGAATATGAAATTTAGGGTTCTGTTAAAGGATTATATTCGAATTACAACTTTTTATTTGTGATTTATAGTCAAATTAACTTAATAGTGTCCAAATTAACAGTGATGATAAATTTAAAATATAATAATTTATTATATTATTTAAAAATAATTATAATAATGAAAGAGGAAAAGGGTGATAATAAATGGACAATAATTTCAAAAAACTTCTATTTATGTTCCATTTTTACCTTGTGAGAAAAATTACATCTTCTTGAGAGTGAAATAGACAGTTCAAAGTTAAGTTTTATATGGGATAACAAAGGTGTTAATCCAAAAGGAAATGATATAAATACAATATAAACATATCAACATTTTATTTTTTTAATGATATTTAATACATATAACACATTATAATTTAATATATATACTTTTTTAATCATTTGGAATGAGTATGAATTAGTCATATTTTAATCTTTTTATTTATTCTGCATGTGTCCTTTCCCTCCCTTTTAAATGAACACAACATCCCACTCTTCTTCAAACCAATTTTAGGAAACTACCTTGACCAATCCGTACCTATTTCTCATTTAAATATCATTATCCAAATTCTATAGGTTTTGCTCACTTCCAAATACTAACCATAGTTCCCTTAAGAGAAGGTCTAAATGAGTTCTTTCTAAGAAGAGGTAATTACCACAACCAGTAACTTTATATATACTTATTTATTAAAAATTATAAATATACACTTTTAATAATTAAATAATTAATTCATTAGTCTAAATATACTAAACATTTATTATAATGACGACCCCATTTTCCACCCCCACTCCCATAAAATTTGATTTGAAACTATCGCTCGTGTGTACGTTCGACTTATCATCTCCACGTAGCGATACAATTATGTTTTCTTCATCGTCATTAATAGAAGGTTATTATAATGAAAATAAGGTTCATATATGTATTATATGATATATTTAATATTCTTATTAGCTAAATTATTAATTACCTTTCATATGTTTAGTACATCAAAATGTTTAAACCACATTTATGTGTGTGTATGACCTACCATCTCCAAGAATGATGTAATTTATTTTTCTATTTTAAAAATTTATGGAGAACTTGAAAAAATAATAATTAATATATATGTTATTTATATTATTATTATAAATCTAGAGATGATTGAAAAATAATAAAATTATAAGGATTGAAATAACCATAACAAAAAATTCATGGGAAACAATGTAATTATTACCCAGATCAATGATTTTTACAAAACATTTCCCCACGCAGGTGGATATGGTAGCAAAGGTTTAGGGTTTGGGGTAGCGATCATAGGGTATAGTCCCTAGGCCAGTTTTGATTCATTGAGTTAATTCTAAATTAAAAGTTTCAGTGAGTTTTTATAATGAATTATTAATAACATGGTTCTACAATATTTGAAATAATCCCTATATGTTATGATATATATGAGTATGGTTTTTAATAGAGTTATAATAAATATATATTTATAATATAAGACATGAAAACATATAAAATAAAATTCAATGTTGTGGTTAGGGATTATTTCTTGCTCTCATCATTATTCAGGAATATTTTTGTTTCAAAATGCATTGGTAGAATTTTTTTTATCTATCCAGAATGAACCCAATTTTTTTATAATATATTAATTTATTTTAAAAAAATGTTTTCATTTTATAGTACCATAATCATGCACACAATTTACCTAAGTAATGTTTTAATGGAATGTAATATTATTTTTTATGTTAGTTGGGAATCAATATCTTCCATGTCCAAATTTTACATAATATACATAAAAGTTTCTTGCAACATTATAAAATTATTTTTCAAATACAATTTTACCAGTATTTTATATATTACATTTTTTTTTAAATTTATATAATTTTCATTTACCAAATGAGGATTCTTTTTACCTTTAAACAAAAGTTCAAAGGAAATTTTAATAACCTATAAAATGTGGATGAATCTTTTTAGTTATCATGAATTATCATTAATAATAATATTACATTACATTTTTATATGTTTTTTTCCAAATGAAACTTGTTTTCATATTTTTGTGTATTATTTTAAAATGCAATTTCAAGGTGAAAAGTTTATTTCCCTTATGAATTTATCCAATGATCATTTGAATGGATTTTTATCTATGTAAATATCTATTGACGATTCTTATGATTTACAATGTTTACACTCCAATGATAATATCCACAATATTTTTAAAGATGGTTTACAATCAGTTTTATTAGAGAAAAAATTGATAGTTCTAATGCATCTTCATCCAATATAGAAGTTATCAATACACTTGAGAGGTATTATTGGGTAAATTGACATTTTATATTTAAACCATTATTTAATATTTTAAAATATTTTTATTATTTTAGAATATTAATAAAGAAACAAATTTTATAATCATAAGATCAATTATGTATAAATTTTTCAATTCATTTTAAGTGTTTCTTTAGTTTTTAAAATAAACATTATGATACATACTGTTAGGATTTAATCAAATATATGAATTGTATTTCAAATTGTTCGTAGTTTATGGAATCAAAACTATATCAATAAACATATTTCATGTATGGACTGAACCATTATGAAAGATAATGAAACTATAGCTAGAGGTGCATTTTGATCAAAATAAAATTATAAATATATTAGTATAGAGGACTCCTATTATGAGAAATATCCTTTCCCAAATAGAGAAACATAATAGTCCCCAATGTGGCGTTACATGCTCAAAATGCTTCAAATATCAACAACCTCTACCATTGAATGTGATTAAAATTTCATTTCTAATCTTCACAATGGATAATATTTATAGAGAATATATTTATTTCTATAGGATGTAATGAGAGGGAGAAGGTTTTCATGGTAGGTTTTTATCTCATAGGGGATGTGAATCAACTGGGGTCATTTATTAAAAACATTAATGATGAGTATTAAAAAAACATGGAATTCAAGAAATTTTTGGAACTTTTCATGGAATGATATTTTCAATATGAACAATTAGAAGATATAAAGAGAAAATTCTTGAGTTTGAGACAAAAGGAAGAAGAAAATGGTTCAACGTATGAAGCAAACATTACATGGTTCTCCACAAATATTTTTGGCTATGTATGGAATCTATAGTGCAATATTGACCCCATAATTGATGGGATTATTCAAATCCATATAGGGGAACAATTCTAAAAAAAATCACTTCATATAAGGAAACTATACCATGTTCTATCAAGAATGATATTGAAAGAAAAACATTTTATAGCCTTCATGGAATGAAAATATGAAGATAATGAAAATGAACAAAAATTGATAAGGGGAAGAATATATATAATAATTTTAAAACAAATTATATTTATATAAATAAATGCCTTCATAAAATTTTAGAGGTAAAAAGAGATTAATTTTTGTGTTGGGAAAAAGTCAATAATGATCATGAATGAAATGGTAAGGGAGAAACCATCATCGTATAGTGCTTCAACTCTAATGAAATCGGTACATATTTTTATGATATAATATATTGTATGCAATTTTTGGGAAATGCTGCCAAGTGGAAGGAATCAAACCTGTATCAATACAAATAATCCATTTAGCGATTTCTCTTATGGGTAAGATAATGAAAACATTGTTGGAGTTGTATTTTGAGATTAAAAAATAATAAATATATCTGGGTAAAATTTTAATGTTATGAACAATATCTTTTCTCATATGGAGTATCCTTTTCATCCATAATTTGGTGCTAAAAAATTGGACTACTTCATATGTCACCAAAATCTACCATTCAATTAGAACACAAATACATATGTAGTTGTGCAATCAATAGGATCCTTATAGGTGATATTTATTTCATTGGGATGTAATGAATGAGAGAAGGCTGTCATGGTAATTTAACATCTTGTAGAGGATGTGGATCAATAATGGTCATTTATTCTAAACACTAAGTATGAGGAGGAAATAATTAGCAAGGAATGGAATGGAATTATAGAATTTTTCATGGAATGTTATTTTCATCATGAAAAATTAGAATACGTTGAGATGAAATTATTCAGTCTGAGAAAAGAGTAATCCAAAAATGAATCTATGTATGAGTATAACATTATAGGGTTAATAAGGAATAATTTTTACTACATGTATAATTAAAATTGTAATATTGACCCCTTTTAGATGGGATTATTCTAATCCTTCATGGAGAAATATTCTACAAAACTACTCAAGATATGAGAATAAAATATCATGTGTTTTCATGATAGAGAAATTATTATACATGTGTTGTGGCCTCGAAGGAAATAATATATAAAGATTTAAAAATATAAATATTTGATAAGGGAATAAGGGAAGAAATACATTCCAACATGTGAAATTTATTGAATGAAACAACTAGTTTAATTATTAAAATGAAAAATAGTTTACTTGTGTGGGGAAAATTCCATAATTTTCATGAATTAAAGGGTAAGGGAGAAGCCTTCAATATATAGTTATTTAATTATAAAGAAATGGGTCAATATTCCATCATTTTCCAAATTTTGAAGGTAAATTACCCGAAATGAAACCAAAAAAAAGAGGGAATAGATTAGGCAATTATTATAGTTGATATGGATATTATAAGAGATGTGGGGAAATGTACACATATTTTCCACTCAAATATTACAAATATGTTATTTTATTTTGGTTATACACACTATATTTTATCTAATTAAATTTATTTTTATCGCGTTAACACCACAATTGATAGATATTGAGTTGGTAGTTAAAACTATTAATTGTAGGGGGACCACATATAATGTCTATAACTCGTCTCCTATAAATGTTTATTAGACGTTTCATCAATTGAATCATGTTAATATGAATCTGGTTTAATTTTCATTAATTTTTTATATATATTGGATCTTATTGTGTAGAGATTATATCAATTTTCGAAGAAGGTAAGTCATATTTGACATTAGAAAATAACTATTAATTATTTTTCAGTTCAATGATGATCCTGAACACCCAATGGAACCTAATTCCTTCATATAGGGTTTTCCACAAAATCATGATGGATATTTATCTCAAATGGTTTTTATGAAACTATATATTTATATAATCCTATAGTTTGGGAATATTCTGATGTGTTTCCTAAGGAATTTCCTAGAAATCACTAGAATGATGAAGTTGAGTTAGGCTATTTAAAAAAAATATATAAAATGTCTTCATTTGAGTTGTAGGAATTGAAGAATAAACTACAGTGATTCAAGATAAGGTATCCAATCAACAGAACGATTCATTATGAAGTATATATATTCGTTTTTTAAGAAGATAGATTGGTTAATGTTACTTTTCATTGATTACGGGGAAAATAACAAGATCACTATTAAGAAAAATTATATTCCACATTATATTAATGATATATTTCATCAATTATGAGTATATTTATAATTTCCCACGATTGATCGTGGAAATAGATATAATCATTTTTTGATAAATATTGATACACCCATGAAATACTTCCATATTAGGTATGGTCATTTTGAATTTATATTAATGTTATTTGGTCTTACCAATGCCCTTTCTGTATTAATGGATTTTTTAAATATAGAAATTAGATATTACCTTGATTGGTATTTGGTATTTTATATAGAATATATTCATATATACTCAATCATCTTTCTATTTTCATGGATTTAAAAGAATTACATTGTTTTATTAGATCAGATGGATACTAAAAATTCCTTATGATATATTTATTATTAATATCTAATCCACTCAATAAATATACATAAATGGGTGTCATGATCTTATGGACAGATTAATGGGATGAGTGTTTTGAAGAATTAAAAAGAAGGTTGGTCAGTGTTCTTGTTCGTACAGTACCTTACTTTTTTGAAGTGTTTGTAATCAACAGTGATATGTCCATGAATGAATTTTTATGCATTATTATATAGAATGAAATATTGATTTCATATCCATATCTCAAATTAAATATTTATGGGAAAAATTACCAAACTCATGATTTGGAGTTAGCAGTACTATTTTTTATTGATGACATGGGGGTATTATATGTTTTGTGAATGGTGTGATAAATATAATAATATAAATATTGAATTATATATTTACATAGAAATTGTTGAATATGCACCCAGAATATGGTACAATTTGATTAATGATTATGATTTCTCAATAAAATACCACCCAAGGAAAGAAAACCTGATAGATGATGGTCTTATTATAAAGGATTATGATATCATATTTATTTCCAGTATAATAAAGTGTTTAATATTTCATTATCTTCAATGGATGGATATAGAAATAATGATGAATGAGGTGAAATATTATCTTTCCCAATAAAGTGTTCAATCATCTATCTATGTTATAATTAAAGAGGAATAAAAAATAACGTGGAACCACAAAATAATGTTATAAACGTCATGGAGTTAAAATATAATTTTTATATAATGGGATTATTTATAAACCATGTATTTTTCCATTCAATACAAAAATTAAAGAAATATAAATTCGATGAAGCTCATAGTTCAGAATTATTTATTCATCATGGAAGTACAAATATGTATGGAGATATGAAAGAGTGTATCTAGTTGGAAAATATGAAGAGTGATATTTGATAGTAAATATATTAGTTCATGGTATTCTTGTAAGTTACTTTTTAGAGATTTAAATCTAATGGGATTTTATTACGAATACCCAACCCATAATTAAAAATGAGAAAATCTCAATTTATGTTTTCATCAAACACCACAAAATTTCTAAAGTTCAAAATATAATTTGAGTTCTCGATAAATCTATAATGATGTTAACACATTAGATATCTATCATAGATGATTTATATCTTCCTTAAATTTCAAAATAAATATATTAATAATGTTACGAGTATTCATAGAATACCACCTTATATTGAATCTGAAATGGATCCAAGGTTTACCTTAATGATATTACAAGGTATTTAGTGATATCTGGATAGAGAGTTGATTTTTTATACTAATTAGCATCCATAGATATCTAGTTATTGTAGATGTAAAATTTAAACTCTCTAATAAATTTTGAGATCTCCCCTACCGATATCAATGGATTTCAAGATTAGAACCATCTATTGGATGAATTTTTCATAGAAAAATATAATTTTATTTAAAAATAAAAGGGATCATAATGATGACCAGTATAGATTGAAGTTTATAAATCAAACATACTATTTTGATGTTGGGAAAATAATGTTTTTGAGACTGACCAACCTAAATAAATTGTATAGGTGGCTTGATCGAATCACAAAAAATAATTTTAACTCATATTTGATAAAAAAAAGATATAATAAAACTCATTGATGAGATTTAGAGTTTTATGATGGTGATAATGTATTCTAACAAATATAATACTATAATAATTTGATTATATTTTGAAAGAGAGTAATGATTAGCCTTTGATATACGATCAATTCCATGTTTTTAATTATATCGGGTTAGGAGCTTATCACTTAGCACATCCCCCAAAACTCTTTCATGTTCACCATGGTTTTCATATATCTCCCATGTGTAAGTACATAAATAATCAATCATATTATCTAAATTAGGATCCCATATTTTTTATGTTACTACCATTTTTGAGTTTTGTTTGAAAATATTTGAGTTTAGTTTTCCTTCTTCTTTAAACCATTGTTTTTGGGTCACTTTTTGGGGATATAGTGATTTTTCTCTGTAAAATGACTTAAATTTCCAGAATGTGGGTTTTTTTTGAATTAATGGATTCCGGGTGTTATCATTCCATGATATTATGAGGTTTTTATATGACTTGAAATATATAGTGGTGATTTAGGTTCATTCTATATAATATAGGGTGATTTTTTTCAGTTTCACACTATCACACCATGAATGGTTTACTTGAAATAAATCCATTTTTGGAATGAAGTTCTAAATGGGTTCAAGGTGTGAAATATGTACATGCTGTGAAATAGGTTCACATTGTTAAATGGTCCATCATGGCTATTTTGACCAGCTACAATGTGTTTTTTATCATATCTCTTAAATTTAGAAATTCATGTCACAAAAAGGTTTCACGTTGTAATTCTCCTAGGATCAATGGTTTTAAAACATGTTGTGATATGATTTCATTTCATCCACCATACAACCTCATATCTCAAAATATTAGGTGAAATATTTATATTTTGGAGTTATTTCATCCCAGATGAATGTCTTAATCATGCATTTAGTCTCTAATGAGTTACTTTTCTTAGGGTTTCTCCTCTCAACTTCTTGTTATTTGTAATTTTCGTTTAATCTATTGATAGCTGTTGAACTAGGTTTTGATCATGTGAGATCTTGGGTTTTCATTGTAATCTCCATTACCTCCATTCCTCATTGGAATTCCTCATTGGGTGTGTTGTTTGAATATCCATATAAATGTAGGTAGTATGAATCAATACCCTAAAAAATATTTTGATTTTATCATGCTTGTGAAATATTATTAGATTGCACTAGCAGAACATGTTCTATAAAAAACAGAATAATCTGTGGTGATAATCTTGTGTTTGGACTACATTTTGGATCCCTTTGGGTATAAATGTGATGATACAGGGGATCTGGATACCCATAGGGTGTTCCAACCATTGAATAATAAATAACTAGATGATGAATTATTGTATGGATTATAATTTCTTGAGACATATGGTGATTTATTATGATAGATTCACCTTGGAAAATAGTTTAATTGATCATTGAAATGATTTTATAATAATTGACAATAATTGGGTGTGAAAACATGAATAATACATACTTAAGGTGTAACTTAATTAATTAATGGTTAATTGAAAGGAAACATGTAATTTTGAAAATATTCAATTTTGAATTTTGAGAAAAATATTGTATTATTCTTTTCATTTTGACTTGTGTTGTGATTTATGTTGAAATGATTATACAAAGGAACTGTCATGTTGATGCAGAAATGATTATATAAAGGGATATAACTAGTTAAGATTAATTTATTATATAATTTTCTTTACTAGATGACGTTGAACTTATTATATGAAGGTCTATGCTTATTGATAATTAAATGCTTATAGATTGGGATTTTCTTGATGATGTTGAAATGAATATTTCAATGGATATCCCGATGATGCTGAAATGGTTATTTATGGGGATACTGTTACTTATGATGAAATTCCTATATGAAGTGATTTGAATAGATATTCTATAATTCTAATAGGTCTTGACCCAGTTATGTTATAATTCAATGGGCTTATGGCTTCAGTTGGCATAATTTTGATACTTGCTTCGATATATTCTGACACGGTGATGAAGTTTCTTGTTTATTTGTATTGTATTAATTTATTATATAATAATCATAACAATCAATTTATTTCATGAACTATTTATCCAAATTGTTTTGTTACAACATGGTGGTGTTGATCAATTGAGTTTTACTCACACACTATTTGGGTTGTCGTTTGGTACCTGATTAAATTACATGGATGCATTTTTAGATAAGGGAAATGAACCTTTTTTTAGAATGTGGATAATTAGATGGGTTGAAGCCATGAATTATTATCCACATAGGGTTCATGAACCGAGTTTTTTAATTTTAATTTTTTTCAAAATGCACTTATATCTCTATTTCTCTTCTATATGAAATTATAATACATTTTAGGATGACATTACATGGTTTATTATCTGATTTACTTGGTTCATCCTTTATCATCTATTTTTATGATGTATGGTTTTAAATTATTTATTTTTCCCTGATATTTATTTATATATACAATATTCTAAATATATATATTTTTTTATATTTTCCCCACTATGTTCTATACACCCTTGAAAATAGTCAGTAATGTTTTTCTTTCAGGTGATATGTGCTTGAATCCCAGTAACTAACCTGATTTTTCCACATAATGGTGTGTCGTATCAGGTAGTGTTAGAATATGGTATCGTAGGAGAAGGATGTTATTTTCTATATCATTATAATTTGGGAATGTTAGAAAGAATAGAATGTTTTTCATGACATGGTAATTATTTTTATTGAAAAAACTAACCAATGTCCCAAATCAAACCTCACCACCCAAGATGGGATTGTTGTTCATGTTGTTCATTTTTTATATTTGATGTCATTTCAATTTATGTTATTCACATATTGTGTAATGTTATTATTCCTTTCAAAATATACAAATGGACTTATATAGAGTGATATGAGTATTCCTGAATCATTATAGGATCATAGGTATATATATTGACAAATATTATCAACGATAAGTAATTATTTTTCTACATGTGAAAAATGTTCTTGTGTTAATTTAAAATAAGATACATTTGAAATCTAATAAATGAAAATGAAATAATTATTATGTGATTCAAATTCACATGGTAAGATAATTTTAGAGTGACCATGAGACAATGGATCTTTGTTATTGTCACATAATAAGGGTGAACATTATTTTTTCCAATGCTCGAAGGAGTGTATTTTTTATTGTAGAGGAAATGACGCCTCAACATCCTTGAATTGAGTATTTTGGAGAGCGGAAATAGACACACACATAATAGAGTGTACAAAGTGTTTCAACTATCTATTGATGATTATATTGTTGTGTATATTTTCTTTAGCTTCTCATGGTTCATCTGATCAAGAAAAAGGGAGACCATTCACATAGTCCCTTCGATACATTAACATACCTGAGAATTTCATCTATAGCATCCAGCTATGGATAATATGAAGAGAGGAGCCTACATAATCATGATCAAGAATAATTCTATCCAGATGATATTATAGCACCTTGAGACACTCACAGATAGGAGGGTGAATCATACTCTATATACTCTTCATGGAACATCTAAACAATGGTAGGACTAAATAATGAATGTTGGGAAGAAAAATGAGTAATCATAGAAGGAATTCAGGGTAATTTTTCTGTGTCACTTCTATCCTAAAACATTGAGTGATTATATGACTCACGTGTCCATGCAACTAACATAATAGAACATGTAAATGATAGACTATAATGGATGTTTCAATTAATTATAGAGCATTGAAGCATCATTTTTAGGTGATGATAATTCTATAGAAAGAGGTTTGTAGGATGGGCTTCACTATGAGATCAGGATACCACCAGTTGAGGATAATAACATTAGACACAACTATAATTTTTTTATGATCATGTATGGATTTTACGTGTTCATAGTGAGTTGATTGGATTGAAAAATGAATTGGAGATATTTATGGCCTTAATGAATTTCATCACTCATCGATTTAATGGATTTTCTTATGGAGGTTTTTTGGATGATATCTTATTTTACTCCCAATTAGTTTCTGATAATTACCATTCACATTATATCATCTTGAGTATATTTAGATAGAAACATATTTCTTCCAAGAGAAACAAAACATGTATCTGTATTGATAAGTCCACATGCTATGGATTATCATCTTAGTGGATGGAGTATGAGGGGCCTAGAGAAGGTTGAAGTCATGGAATCTTCTGATATTTCCAATAATGTATTTGAGATATAGGGTTTTCTTGTTTGAGCATGCTATTATCATAATCTTATCAAGGTATTATCCCATTTAATAGCACTGATGTCCAAGTATACCAGTAATGGGGTGACTTTTTTTGTTAGATTCATTTGAAAGTGATTTGTAGGAGCATCCGGGAAGGACGAAATCATCAATGATCATCAATTTATCAATGATAGCTATGTCATGTACCATGTTTTGTGATTCCACCAATGTTTTACTAATAGTAGTTTTGATGCAAGAGTACTGATTAGTTTCTTATGTATCAATACTACTATGATAACATGAGAGGAATTATCCTACTCAGGATTTGGAGTTACATGTTGTGTTACAGTCCATAACTTGACATAAAAATCATCTTTGGGGTGAGAGTTTTCTACTGTATAAAGACCAAAAGAAACAAGGTAAATCTTTTCTCTATGGGGCCAGAACCTTTGATAGAGGTTATGGGTTGAGTATCTGCAGTCTTTGGAATTCGAGTTAGATTACATATTATTAAAGAGAAATGTTATTTTCGATTCCATGAGCTGCGAGATGAAGATGGTGGGAGTGTGTGATTCAAGTGCTGAGTTCCTAATATTTGTTCTCCTTTCAGACACGCATCTACATGTTCATGAGTCTCGTGGATGATTATCTCTAACATTGATATTGGTTTTACCCATGCTTCTTGTCCATTTCAATAAAGAGTAGTTATTAGGTCTAAAGGGCGTAGATGTGAGGGATAACATATATAGTGGGGTTTTACATTATAGATGGTCTCTTGGAAGTTGAAATTCCATTCATTTACATGGTCATGTATGGTTCCCTACATGATTTCAAGACGAGATGATGAGAGAGTATCAAATATTATGATGGGTGTTACATCCATGATATAAACATGTGTATTGTGATCTCCATAGAAAGTACAGATTCCTAGGAATGAAGAATGAGGTAGTAGTATATGTGGAAATACGATTCACTTATTAGTAGGTGAAGGCCGAGCATTAGACGCCTACTAGGTTATTACAGCTTCTAAGAAATCCAGAATGGAAATTGGATGATGTCACTATGTGTTTTGTGATAAGATTACATAGGACACCACATAAAATGATACAATATGTGTGATCATGGATTGACTGAAGAAGGTATCCTAATTCATTCCTATAAGAGATACATTCCTTGTTGTTGATATGTGAAGTATCTATGTGAAGGAGAAAGTTTGATTGCATGGTGTTCCGTGGAGAATCATTTTTGATAGGGATCCTTGTTTTACATATATGTTCTAGAAGGTATTCAAAAACAATCTGGGATCACATTTTTTTCAAAGTGAAACATATAATCCATAAAATAATATTTAATCTGAACACACTAATTTAATAATGGATGACATATTATGACCCTGTGTTTTGGATTTCAGTTTATCATGGGATTGGAATTTAGATCTCATGGAGTTCACTTATAAAAAAATAATTTAGGTATCTTTAAAAATGTCAGATTTTGATTCTTTGAATGGAATACTAGGTCGTTAACCACTTTTTTGGTTAGAGGTTGGTTTGCCATCCCTTATTGGACCTTGTCTCACATAAGATACAAATAATAATGTTCAATTGATTGGGAGGTAGATGGTGACTGTGCAGTTCAAGGAGAAATCATATGATGACCATTAGAGATGACCTCAAGAAATTGAGGTGAGGTATTTTATTTTGCATCAGGTTTCTCCTATTTAGGGTAACGACATATGAAGAAATAGAGAAAGCTAACACCATGGTTTTTCATGATGTTTGTGAAACTTGATGAATCAACTCGAAAATTTATGCTTTTAATATGTGATTATTTAATTATTTATTTATTATTAAAATAAAACACATTATTATTTAACAATCACCTAATTACATTTATTTAAAAAATTCGTTTATGTCTTTAGATAATATATACCTTTATTTTATATTGGATTATGTTAGTTTATAATAATTCATTTATATTATTTATCATTTAAAATTTTACGAAAAATATTTAATCCTCAATTTTATAAATTTGGATCATATTATGATAGATAAATTATATTATAATATTTTATAATAATAAAATATTAATTAATGGTAGATATAACCATTCAAAAAATATTGTAAACAAATGTTCTAGGTGTTAAAAAATATTAACATTATGAAACATGAAAAATAAATTATATATATTTTATGAATATGTATATTTTTCAATACATATTGATATAAAATTAATAAAAATTATTTTAAAAAAGAAGAACATATATATTATGAAGGGTAATATATTAATCTAAAATAATAATATATAGTAAAAAAATTTAATTTGGGTAGCAATACAAGAATTATTATTTCAAAAATAATATAATTGCAAAAATTTAAAATTGATAATAATAAAGATATATGAAATATTAATATAGACACAGACAATTTTATTAAACAAAATTGTTACAATAATTTATAATAGAATTAAATTTTTTATTATGAATATTAGGTGATATATATATAAGCATAAAAATAGTTAATTAGGTAAATAATTATTTATGATGAATTGACTACAAATTAACAATCCAACACATGTGCTAAATATATATGTGAACTTACATAAAGTTGTTAGGATTTTATATAAATGAAACATTAAAAAAATGGTATGAATTATTTTTATTAAGTGTTACATATATATATATATATATTAAATAGAATATGTTTATAAATATAAATATATACATATAAATAAAAAATTTAACATAATAATATAAAAAAGAAATGAAATAAAAAACAAACGAAAAAGGAAAATTTGAATTGGATTATCATCTTTCTTATGCCGCCAGTTGACACAATTGACTAAATCTCCACATTACCTCCCTCCAGACCATGACTCCACCACCATGGAATTCCTCGACCACCCGATCACCTCGCTGTCGATGCTGGATCAGGCCACCGGCTCCCTCATGGGGATTCAAGTCTTCCTCTGTAAGAAAATATGAGCCACCAAGGGTGTCCCGTTCAATCACTATCGTTTTTCCTTCCACAACTCATGAAAAATCAATTCCATCACTGTGTATCAACCTAACCTCTATGAAAATCTCTAGAGAACATAATATTTAATCCACATTATCTTTATATACTTTTTCCCATAAGTAATCAATAGCCTACATGTTTAACTATTTGTTTCCCGAATTCTCTTGGATACTACAGCCGTGGACCTATGAATATATATATATATACATATATGTTATAGTAATTCTACCTTGTTGGATAACCTGAATAGAAGGCCCTCCATCTGTTTTCCTCCCTTCCTGTTTTCAGAAGGATCAATCCAACTCGAATAAAGTAGAATTCCACTTCCATCCCCCGGCTCTGCTTCTACATTTTGGTTTTGAGTATCAAGTAGTGGGGAATTTTTATTTTAAAACTATTATTTTAAAATACTTAGTTTTTATATATACACTTATAGTGGATACAAATTTCATGTCTTTTTTATATGCATATATATTTATCAATTCATTCATCACCAATTTATTCAACACTTCTAGTTTTAATTTTATTATCATTTATGGGTTTATTATGATATCATTCAAAATTTTAATTTTTTTCAATTATATAAGTACATATAAATACATATACTATTTATAATTTCATGTTTTCCAACATATATTTTTATATATTATGTAAAATATGATTTTAAATTTATTCAAGTACATGTTCATAATATAAATATATGATATATATATATATATTTATGTCATTTCATTTTTACCAACCAAATATATGTAGGTAAATATGAGTATATACATCATGTGATGTAAATAATTTTTATACTCTTGTTATAAGAAACATATGTGTTCATGGGATACGAAATTCTCAAAATATTCCATATTAATACTTATTATGAATATATATATATATATATTTATATGTATACTAATTATAAAATTCATGTTTCTATAAGTATTAATTTTCATCAAATATTCTAATTTGTAATGAAAATTATATAATTATATGTAAAGGGTTTGTTTAATTATATATATTTATGTATAAATATATACATTCCATGCCATCATTTCATGATTTAAATTAGGTATACAATTAACTTCAAAACATGATATCATCCAAATAAATTTTTGTAAATTAAGTAATAATTTTTTAATTAATAAATATGACCATTAAAATTATTATATGTGTTATATAGTTTTTCTTATAAAGTTATATGTTAATGGTATATTTACTTTTACCTCTAATTTTTCGTTAATACATAATTACATATATAGGTATATTGTTAATGGAATTAATTCTATGAAAATAATAATTTTATAAATACTACTTTATAATCAATTAATATAAGTCCTTGTATTTTATTTTCATATAATAATTATACGAATTTTAAATTCAATGTCTATTATTTTATTTTATGTAAATATACTATTTCAAATATTTTATGTGTATTATATAATTCGGGTCAGGGTTATCCTTGGTATGTAAAAAATAATACCTATTATTTTTTGTGTCTTAGATTTTAAATTTTAAAAAATTTTATGTGGAAGGATTATATATTATTTAATGTTTCAAAACATCATATTATGATTTATAAAAATTATTATTTATAATGTGGGTTTAAGGATGAGTTTAAAAATAAAAAGTTCATCATTATGATGAAAAGTAATTTACGGAATATCAATAAATACATGGATGTTAATTACTGAAATATAATGGAAAAGATATATGAATTGATATTGAGTAGTTATAAATATATCTAGTAAATTCCTAATAATGTTAATATTTTTTATTTATGTATAAATATGCATGTGAATTTAATTAATTGTAATGTTTTCATGCAGTAAACTCTAGTAGAATATGTTTATATATATAAGTCAAGGGACAAATGTTTTTATAAAATTGTAATTTGGAAATTATAAATAAGGTGTTTAGGGAGTATAATCATTCATAGAGAATGTGGGGCGGCCCAAATATCCTTCATTTTTAAGTGTACATATTTTTTTGTTTTCAATATCATACCTAGTATTTTTTGAAAAAACAATTGATTAATTTAATGTATTTTGAATGTTTAATTATCTTCAAAAGAAGTATAATGTTCTCAAATGTGTAACAACTTTCACATGCCTTATAGAATTTATTGAAGGGAATTTATTTTCAAAAGATTGTAATTATATGTTTTCAAAGTCGTAAGTATTTTAAAATGAATTATCAAAAAAAAATTCAAAGGGTATTCAATAGTGTTTTAAAAAAAAATTATACTTTTAAAAGGGCTTTCAAATTTTTTTTTTCAAAATTTTAAGTATTATATAATGGATTTCTAATGGGGTATCCCAATGTTTTTTTATTTATAATGGTTTTTAACAGATTTATTTTTCAATTATATTTTCATATGTATTTTCAATGGTATTTCAAAAAGGCATTAGAATTTTCCAAAATAATTTTTCCTATATTTTATTAAAAACAATTCTAGGAATTTTTATTCACCCTATGTTTTTATAAAATGTTTCATAGTCATATTGATATATAATGGAGTCTATCTTAATAAAAATCTAGTGCCATAAATTTTTCATCACTACCTTTTGTTGAATATTTTATCATTGATAATATATAAGAATGGTAATTTTCCTCCAGATCCATAACCGAAAGAGAACCTTAGATGTAAATGTATATATATATATATATATTTAAAATAATATTTATAAAAACATATACATCATTTTTAGGTACTAGATCTAGAAGTCTGGGTATTCGGATCTATAGTAGAATGGTTTGGTCTAATGGCTCACCAGTTTAATTTTCAGTATCCTTACTCATCTATCAATAATATTTTTCACAAGTCAGAGAATCGACGATTCCACCCTGACCCTTCCCATTTGCTAGACGTTGATGATATTGATCTGAATTTGGATTCAACCATTTTTTAGGATTTGATATTTACTATGGACCATAATAAGAAATCTCTATATTGAAGGATTATGCATATAGATCGATTGTGGTGTAATTGTGGGAGTTTCCAAGAGGCTAATTGAGATGGGTAATATGATATGTGAGAAATGTTTCAATAATAGTTTACTAAGACCCTGTAATGATTCTTAGTGAAGCTCATGGATGAATTTGTCTATGGTGGGGTGGTTGTATGATCCCACCATTATACATGTATATTCCACTTTGAGCTTTTGTTGAACCTATTTTAGTTTGGTTTTCATTATTTTTTAAAACATCGTGGTCGAGCCCCTTTTCAAGAAGAAGGTACTTCAAGTAAAACCGAACTAAATCTCAGGGATGCGAGTTTGTTTAAATTAATAGAGTTTTGGTATATATGTGACAAATTGGTATGGGATCCTTTTTAAAAAGATTGAATGAATGATTTTTTCTCAAAAATTTGACATCGTAAAACGTTTAAATGACATGAATCTTTTACTAGGAATAATCTGTGAAGTGGTTTAGGGTAAGAAATTAGTAAATACTATTAAACTAGTTTACAATATTTAATGGTTTTTTCATGTTTATTTTAACATAATGTGATGGTTTTTTCAAGGTATAACATAAATTATTTATTTTTAATCATGAAATGGTTACACATCAGTAATCTATCAAGATCAGTAGTTTTAAACTAGGTTGTTCCAAATATTTTATTTCACTATCAATCAAATATACACTCATGAACTATTGGGAAAATCTTGATGATTTTTATGGATCTATTCCCTTTCATATATATTGACAAATCATTTAATCTATAGTGATTTTATTTTCATTTCCCCTATATTAAACATGATATCTATTATCATGGTGTAATCAATTGACCACTATTAAACTATGTTTTCATCTTAGGTTATCTTGGATTTTCATTGTGATATCCTTCACCTTCATTTCATATATTCATTCCTAATTGAGAGTGTTTTTTTGGATCACCGTATAATTTTAGGTAGTCTATATGAAAACCCTATGATATTTTTTTCATATATCTACAAATTTATGAATGTTCGTTCAAAAAATGTAAAAATTATCAAATTGAATAATTGGGATGATAATAATCAATTTTGACTACGTTTTGGATCCAAAGGTGTGGGGACATGGCATGAAGCTACCCATAGGGTGACCCAACCCTTGACTATAAATGACATTATAATAGATTGAAATATGTATTAGAATGACATGATACCTCACAATATATCATGTGATATATTAACCTTTTAAAATTGAATAAACGATTATTGAAATGACTAGGGATAATTTGATCTAAATTTGTTATGAAAACTAGAGTGATAATTAATTAATATATTACATTATAAATTAATGGGTAATTGAAAGAAAAATGGTAATTGGAGTATTTCAAAATTGTTGATTTTGATATAATGTTGAATTGTTCTTATCGTTATGACATCTTTTTTTATTTCGGCTGAAGTTCTTATATGAAGGGATTTTACTAGTGATACTGAAATAATTATATTATAGGATATTCCAAATGATGATGAAATTATTATATAAATCTATTTTCTAAGGAATAATGAAATTTTTATATATAGAGATATTCCTGGTGATGCTAAATTTTTTATACAAATGGATTTTCCCTTTGATGATGCAATGCTTATATTAAAGGGTTTTCCCGGTGATTATGAATTTTTTATATAAAGTGTTTCTTCATTGATTCTAAAATTCTTATAAAAATGTATTAGAGGGTTTTTCTAAAATTATTATTTGGATTTAATATGTTATGTGATTATGTCATGGACATGTGGTTATTATTGTCAAGGCTCTACGACATGAGAAAAGATATTTTGTAATATTTTCGAAATAGGTTTATTATGGTATTAGTTTAAATAATTAATTAATACTTCAATTTATTTCATTGTTCCATTAAAATATTATCAGGATAATATTGTTTAGACACAATGGATTTTACTAGCTTGGTGTTACTGACACCCTGTTTATGCTACCATTTGGTATCTGAGAAGATTATATAGATGCATGTTTGGAAAAGGGAAAATGACCTCACTGTTCACAGTTTCCTGATGGATGAGTTAGATATTGAATATTTTAACAAAATAGGGTAAATGACTATGGTTTTTTGAGATTATTTTTTTAACATATTATTTTCTATTAATTAATGTTAGTTTGACAGTTATATACATTACATACTGAGATTACATGGTTTTTTATTTTATTTACTTGGTTCATCCTTTAACTTAAAGTAATATGAACTATTTCCCTCTATTTATATTTATAGGATATTTTTTTTTATTTTTCATGTTTTAAATCACTATACAGGGTTGTATTATCAACCCCTATGTTCTCGACATCCATGCTATTCAGAATCCTTGGGTGTACAAGGTGGTGTGCTTGAGGTATAGTAACCAACCCGATTTTTTCATATGAGATTGTTCTACATTAGGGGACATGAAAACTAAAATCATAGGTTATACCACTAGAGGAGTGTCTCTATTATTTTTATGAACATGCGGAGAATTTGAATCATAGGCATAAAATTTCCATGAAATATGACAACTCACCAGGTCACTGTATTGTGGGGAAGCCAATAAATTTAAGGAAACAATGTGGGTACATAAATATGTGATGAGGAAACAATATCCTCATTGTTTTTGTATTTGAGTAATGTAATTTCAATAGATAAATATATTTTATGGTTAATAGAATGTAGTAGTAAAACATTTTATAATATACTATTCTTCCAATAAATGTCACTTCATTAATGTCTTACGTTTCACTTAACACTGAGTTTAATTCAACCATGATATTCTATTAAAATCCTATTATTTAATATTATAGCTATGTTTCTTTTAGAAATGGGGATGAACATGTTTTTTAAGGTTCTAACATTCCAATTGGTTTCTAACAAGTTTATTCGTAGAACTGAAAACATCCAATGATTCTATATCCATTTGGACCTACATTCCAAAGGTATGTGCCCATTAGTTGTTGATTGATGAGGCTTAAGAATTTCCATTGGTCGAGAGGATGGGAGGTCAGACTCATCACAACTTTTTTGGGGGAATTATTATCTACCACGTGACTCTCTAATAGATTTTATTTATGTTCATGACTCCTTATTGATTTAGTCATCATGAAAATGAGTTTTTTCTTTAGATGTTGAAATCAATGATTGATCTGTAGAATATTTAGAGAATCATTTATATGTATTTGAGGTTCTTCATCAATAGAGAATCATCCATATGAATTAGTTATTATTAGTCAATTGTATCCTTCCATACATTATATAGAAATATATTGGTCATTATGATGACCATACTGGTTTTAAAGCCACTTAGTTGTCCACGTGAAGTTTATTGTCATTCAGAAAGATAGGATTATTTTGGAGTTGGTATCATACCTGCAGATGGGCTACCTACGTATCCTGATAGAAAAGTATTCAGAACCCACATATTTCTAGGGAAGAAGTATGCCATTTATGCATGATTAATGGCCTAAATGGAAATGTCATAATTACTTTTACACTCTAATCTCACGTGAGTCATGCTCTATGTGAGAAACAAGAGGTATTAGTAAAACCTGACGATTTTGCCACAAAAGATGCAATCATAAGAAATCATTTAGGGATTACATATGTATGACCGCCCAAGTAAATGAAGATAAAGACTTTTTGGAAAGAAGCCTAAGAGAAGGGTCCATAAAGGTGTTTGTACATTATGAATATTAGGGATTTTAACCTGGGGCTTACTCTTGAAAAGGAAGCCAAAAATTTAAGAGGGATTTATGATTGCGTTTTATTCTTGAAAAGGAATCCCAAATCAAAATAAATCATGTCTAGGGATTAATCTTGAGGAGGATGCCAATATTATGGGGATTTTTAATTTGGGGCTTACTCCTGAGAAGGAGGCCCAAATAAAAAGAACATCTCAAAATTACTTTCATATAAGGAAGCCAACAATGGAACCATGCCACAAATGGCATTGAAGAGGGTTTTGAATGCTATCTTTGAAGAGGAAAGGTGGATATGAGGAAATGAATTGACTAGGAAGGAGGCACACAAGTTTTGTTCTGGAACGCAAGTCCTGGTCACGCAAGTATACTTGAGCGACATGAGTCAACTTTGGAAAAGAGGAATCCCTGAAGTGATACTTGGGAGACATTTAATTGGAGCCCTTAGTATCATCCAAAGTGGCTTTCAAATGTGGGGCACACAAGTTTCCTTGAGAGTGAAAGGTAGCTTCCAAGTGTCTTCACATCCCTTAAGGGCAGGACACTTAGGAACACAAGTATTGATGAGTTCTAATACATAGGACTTATTCTTCTTCTTTAGAGATTCCCTTCTAGGTAATGAATTACCTTATAAGTGTTCAGAAGACATCCGGAAAAGACTTGGGCGACCAGAGCTAGAATCTGAGTTTTGGAATATTTGTTTTTGTAATGTGGGGCCCACAGGGGATATTTATAGTCCACCTGAGTTTGGGAGAAAAACCACTTTGGGCGTGAAAGTGACATGTTTACCCATGATTGACGCGCATGTGACTTGCGCGCCCAAGGCTGGCGCGCAGGTATACATGAGCGCCTTAATGACTTTTTGAAATTCTTGATATTCTTCCCTCTTTTTTGCTTAATGTACTTACCTTAGTCAATCATTGGACTCTGTGATGAAACAAAGCTTCAAAAAAAGTCCCCCCTAAGAGTTGGATCCGAAAATGGAAAGAGGATTTGACTTTGAGGAAAAGGAGAAACCATGATCCTGCAGCGCACATATAGTATGCGTGCAGGTATTGTTCTATCACGAAGGTTCCGACATGAAAGGAAAAACAGATGAATCTTGGGATGAAATAAATCAAATGATGAGTTATGTTGAAAGCCTCTTGTAATTTCTTGAAAAAGATAATATAATATGATATGTGGATGTTCTTCTAATTTTGTGCATCAATGAAAAAGACATTTCACCTTCAATAATTTGTACCATCATCCTCTTGGTAATTACTTATATTTTTTACCTAAGCCAATGGTCCTAGTAATAATAGTTTAATTGTTTCTAGGATTATACAAATAATCCCAAAAACTATGAATTTTTTGTTGCTCAATATTACCTAAATCATACAAAATATACGTTTAGCGAGCTAGGACTTGACTTTTGTTCAGAGTTCCTTTTATAGGTTCCCAATTTAATGAGTACCATTTCTCTTATTGGCAGTTTAAATTCATTCATTTTGAACATAAAAAGGCTAATTTTTAAGGACGAATAACTTTGACCAAATGGATTAAAATTGACTCAATTCCTTGATAATTTATTTGAAAACATATTACCACATTCAAGTGTTGGGGAAAACATGTAAACTATGACTTAAGAAATTTTGAATCTGAGGGATGATAAGAAAAAAGGTCAAAAATCATTAGAGGAAGTATTTCCTAAGAGTGAAGTTACCACCGTTTAACAAACCTATTAGGGGGGTTGAATTATGCAGGGCCACTTTAGGGAATTGGCTGTATAGTCAAATAATATCATCTTTTGACTGACAGGTCCGTTATGTAGACTACTTATGCAAGGCCACCTAGGGGCACATGCTTCATAGTCAGGAAAAAGAACTCTTAGAAATTTTACTTTTCTATTTCTAAAAACTAGTGAAAGTTTATGGAGATTCAAATTTTCCAATGCATAGAGTTTGCTGTATGGAGAGAGGTACTTGAATATGGAGAGGATATTCCCAATCAATATTGTCAAATAATTTGATGAATTTCACCCCTATGAAGGTCTGACCGAGTCGTAGGGAAGTGAAATATAAACTATATACTTGAATACTTTCATATCATGAAAAATAGTATGGGATAAATATGTTAAGGATGACTATTTTTGTGGATCCCTACGTATCGTTGTTAGGACTAATAAGGAAAAAAGAGGTTCTACCCACAATAATGAAGATACCACTATTTGAAAACCCTATATGGGCGTTTGAATTATGCAGGGCCACATAAGGGCATAGTATGCATAGTCAAATATTAGCATCTTTTGGCTGAAAGGTCCGTTAGGTAGATTACTTATGAAAAGCCTCCTAAGGACACGTGATGCATTGTCAAGCAAATTAATTGTCGAGTATCAGACATTTTGTGACCATAATTCAAGAAAAGGGTTTTAGAGACCTGGAAGTATTTAAGATTATTATTATGACACATCAAAATGGGCATTGTACAATGCATAAAGGAGATACATAGTCAAATTCTAACCATAAACATGTTGTTGTTGGGTACTGAATTGAGAGGCTAGACTTCACTACGTATCCCATAAGGATAAGAATCAAGCCATACGTAGTTCTTGAAACATTGTTTAACATCATGTGGGATAAGAGTGTAAGAGATCTTAGTTTAAGGTCATAGAGCTCAGACCATAATGTGGAATACACATTGTGTGTTTTATAAACATGATGTGAATGAAGACTAGGGTTTTCATACCACATTCATGTTTTCATAGGGGGACATTTCAGCAAAGGGACTGAAAGTGAAATTTTGGGTTCGGCCCAAATTCCTGGGGCTGGATTTGAGGGATGCTTGAACATTCGTACGTATCCCATAAGGATGAGAATCAATGCATATGTATTTCTTGAAACACCCTCTGTACATATTTGGTTCGTACAAGTGAAGGGTGAAATGGGACTTTTGTGAAATGATGGTTTGACCCAAGATTAAAGGTTCGGGCATTGCCATATATGCACGTAGTCCTTGGAATATGACATGGTTGGAGATCAATGTCAATAATTATTCCCTCTTAGGTGAGGTTTTCAAAGACTGTGGTTGTTTATTTTCATACATGACAAAAGTGCGAATAATTTAGGGTCATATGCATGGACCGATGTTGCGTAGTTTAGCATCATGTAGCTAAGACGTATTTCTATGCAGTTTAATGTCTGCAGTGAGGACAATGGGGGACTGTATAGTTTAATTTCATATATTAAGGACGATGGTGAACCAATGTGAAGATATTGGTTTTGGGATTGAACCTCAGGAGGTTGCCTACGTACCCATCCTAGAAGGCAAGGATCAAAGTCTGTGTAGTTCAATTGAAAATGAATTTGTGATCGAGTTGTACTTGGGGAAAATGACCTAAAACTGGTGTCGGGACTTACGCATGGTTAGTGGCCCAGAGAGGGTATTATGGTTGATATTTAATCTAAACTCACGTGAGGCATTCTCGGTGTGAGAAACAAGAGGTAGCAACAACCCTGATGATGCACAGTTTAACATCATGTATGACATATAAGGTATTGGACACAGTTTAATGTCATGTTGGAAAATGGAGGGACCATGTAGTTTAATGTCTTCCAGTAATGAATATTGATGTATTTGTGTTACAAAAAATACTTCTTCAGAAATCCAACCCTGGTTAGAGTCCTGATGAGTTCTCCATCCATTGATATTAAAGAATAAGCTCCATTGGAGTAGACCATATGTATTGAGTAAGAACCTTCCCACTTTGACGCAATCATTGGAGGTTTCTTTCCTTGTATCATTGGATTTCTGAGGACCAATACCAAATCTCCTTCAATGAATGAATGATGACAAAATTTTTAGTTGAAAGCCTGTGTTATTCGATTCTGATAGACTTCCAATTGTTGCATGGTGCACAATCTTTTTTCATTTAATCATCCCAATTCATCCAATAGCAATTTAGATTGTTCATATATAGATGACTGATCACAAATGGATACTCTGTGTGAAGGTAATTTAACCTAAATGGCCACGACTATATCTGTTCCATATACTAATGAATATTGAGTTGACCGCGTAGTAGTGTGGGTGGTGGTCAGATAAGCCCATAAATCATGAAAATGTTTATCAGGTCATGATTTATTATCTTTATCCACAATATTTTGAATTATATTTGAATGAGTCTTATTAAATGCTTCTATTTGTCCATTGGCCGCCGCATGATACTGAGATGAATGGTTGGAATTTATGTTGTATTCTTGATACAACTTGCTTACCTTGGATGAACAGATGTTGGTACCATTGTCTGCCAATATGGTATGAGGGACACCATGTATAGAAATGTTGTTAGACTTGATGAAGTTAATAATTATTTTATACCTTACTTAATTGAGAGGTATTGCCTATGCCCATTTGGAAAAGAAGTCAGTAGAAGTAAGAATATACTTAAACTTCTTCGATATAGCCGAAGGGTAAGGTCCTACTTCATCCATTCCCCATGTAGAAAATGGACATGAGTATTTAGATGTATGGAGAAACTCTGTGGGTTGATGAATCAAATTGGAATATACATGTATAGAATGACACTTCTTAGTGAAATCAACACAATCTTGTATCATTGAAGGTTAGAGGTATCCAAGCCTTCGAATTTGATCAGACAGTCTATGTCCAGACTGGTGGCCACCACAGACTCCTACATGTACTTATTTCATGAAAACCATTGTATCTTCACCATCAATACATATGAAGAGAATTACATAAAAACATCTCTTGTAGAATTTTTTTTCTAGGTGATATGGGCTATCATAAAGAGTAAAATTGACCACACGTCACCAGACTTGTTCTTTCCCGGTTATATTAGGTGTGAGTGTTCCATTTTGAAGGTCTTCCCTGATAGCGTTCATCTATCCTATACTATGACCATATGGTTCAGAAATGGGACTAATTTCATTGATTTCGTCTCTTCTGATTTGATCATAAGGTGAAACTATACAACGGTGGGAAATTCTGATGATTGTTTCATCCCGATTTGGATCTGCCAAAGTTGTAGCTACATTTACGAGTGAATCAGCTTAAGAATTTTGTGAATGTGGGACATAATATAATGTTTGTTTCGAAGGAAATTCCTCCATTAACTCTCTGATGTAATCATAAAAATGGATTAACTCTTCCTTTCTGATGGCATAGTCCCCATTGACTTGTTTGATTATCAAATCTGAATCACCTATATCCTTTAAGTGATTCACTTGTGCCTGAAGCGCGAACTCCAATACTGTGATGAGAGTTTGATATTCAGCTTCATTATTTATACTGCCTTCCAATCATATGAAGGAATCTGGTAGTGTTTCCCTTTCTGGGGAAATAAGTACAATTCCTAACCCAACTTTGTTGAATTTAGCATCTTCCATTTTTTCCCTGTTGGACTTCTGGAAGCACCATCAATGTACATTTCCCATGTTTGAGGATTATTGTGAATAGAGAATACTTCCTCACCATGAAGTTCAATATCTAAAGATGTATCTTCTACTGAAGGGTGTCCAGCAATGAAATCAGCCAGATCTTATCCCTTTATTGCCTTTTGAGACACATACTGGATATCAAACTACTGCAAAATAACTTCCCACCATGCCAAACGTCCTGTAAGCATTGGACGACTAAGGATAAATTTGAGCGGGTTATTTTGAGATACCAATTGGACTTGATGATGTTGTAGGTAGTGTCTCAATTTGAGAAATCTAAATATTAACGCTAGGAAACACTTTTAAATTCTTTAATATAACTTTTCTGCCTCAATAATAGTCCGACTGAGATAATAAAGGACGTTTTCATTCCAAACATCATTCTTTTGGGCAAGTAAGGAACCCAATGATCACTCTAAAGCTGTTACATAAAGAATAAGTTGTCTTCCTTTGACTGGTGGCCTCAATAACGGTGGACTCAATAGATATTTCTTGAGAATATTGAATACTTCTTGACATTCTTCACTCAACTGGTAATTGAATCCCTTCTTCATTAATTTGGTGAATGGTAAACATTTGGATAACAGATAGGCCATGAAACGTCGTATATAGGATAATTTTCCTTGAAGTCCTCTCAATTATTTCAAATTTTGAGGTGGTGACATACCAAGGACTGATTTTGTCTTCTCAGGATCAATATTGATACCATTATGGAATGCAAAAAATCCGAAAAGTTTCCTGAGGATTCCCCAAAATCACATTTCAAGGGGTTCATCTTTAAATTGTGTTGTCCAAGTTTGTGGAATATGATTTCCAAATCATACAAGTGATTAAAACATTGTCTACATTTAACCACTAAATCTTCCACATAACATTCAACAAATTTCCCTAAAAATGGTTTGAAGATACGGTGCATGGAACACTGATATGTTGAACCTGCATTCTTCAGGCGAAAGGGAATTACCCGATAGCAAAAAACACCTTGAGGGGATATGAAGGTTGTAGATTCTTCATCATCTGGAGCCATTCAGATTTGATTATTCCCAGAATATCCATCCATGAAGGAAAGAGCTTCATAGCCTGCTGTTGCATCAATTAAGAGTTCTGTGATCCGAACTGAAAAATCATCCTTGGGACAATGCCGATTATGATCTCTGAAGTCAATGAAAACTCTAATTTTTCCATTATTCTTTTTTATAGGGACAATATTATCCAACCATTTGGTATATTGAACTTCTCTAGTGAAGTTATCCTTGATAAGCTTATCCACCTCAACTTCAATTTTGGAGGCATAAGCTGGGTGTGTTCTTCTTATGGCTTTCTTGAATCCTTGATGTTTTTATGGAAAACCCACATGATGAGTAGCAACATCAGGATAAAAACCTGGAATTTATATATAATTCCAAGCAAATATATCTCTATATTTCATTAAAAAAGAAATATACATTTTTTTATCTTCAAGAGTCTTGGCCGTACTAATTAAAGTGGGGATCAAATCTTCTTTTGTACCCAGATTTATTTCTTTGAGTTCATCCACAATGGTAGAGATACATTCTTCAAATGTTGGAGGAGCATCCCTAAGATCTTTTTCTTCTTCTTCAATATGTGTTACATCTTTTGTTTCTACTTGCATAGTTGATGACGAAGAATAATTTCCATGACCAGGAGAGAGGTTAAAATTTGAACATCTTGAAGAAGAGGCAACCATTTCTGACCCTATTAATGATGAAGGTTCTTCCTTGTGTAATAAAGAGGAGATGATGGATTGAAAATCGACATCATCATTCATCTATCACATTGCTATAACTTTTTCTAGCTTGGTTGATGAAGTATAGAATTTCTGGATTTCAAGCGGATGAAATGAAGACATCTCAATTTGGGTTTCATCATTGTCTGGTGAATCAAAAATTTCTACCATGTTGTCTGGCTTGGTTTCCATAGTTGACATTATGGAAGTTTCTGTAAGAATATTTGGATTTGGGTCTATCCTGTCAAATTTACTAATATGCAACACATAATCTGTACTCACATGTATGAATGGGTTTAATATAATGTTTTCCAAACCATATGGAGAATTAATTTTGGTAACCTCCTTTGTCATAGATATCTCCTTTCCCTCCTTGTGATAAAACTTTACCTCAATGTATTGAGATTCACATGTTTTGAATGGGGATTTATCACCAGACAATGTCTTAATTTGACCATTGAAACAATATTTGAGACATTGATGGTATGATGAAGGTATAGCCACATGTTGATGTAGCTAAGGTATTCCAAGAAAAATGTTGAAGGTTGTGTCATGACGAACAACCATGAAATATAAATTGGATACAAGGTCTATAAACTGAGTTCTGAGTGTAATCTCGCCCAGAGTTTCTTGTTCATTTTTATCCTATCCTTGCAACATCAAAGTAGAAGGAGATAAATCAGATTCGGTGAGGCCCAATCAAAGAAGTGTATGAATAGGGATGGGGTGGACTCCAGAACCGTTATCAATGAAACCTCGTCAGATGTCAACATCATTGTCCTTTCTAGATATGTACAAAGGTCTAATATGTCCATGTAAAACATCATATTCATCTTGAACTGTAAAAGATATCACAATATGGAATTATGTAGGATCATTCTCTATATGGTAGACTTCATCCATAGCAATTATAGTTTCGAATTCATGAGGACTTCACAAAGCCTCAATGAGTGCTTCCCGAAGATCCTTTGATAGATTCTAGGGATCCAGAATTGATATCTTGGTCGGTACATGGGCCAAAAATTTAAAGACATCATAATTTCGGTCCAAAGGTCTGTGTTTCCCAATAGGAACATGTGGTTTCACAAATGCCTTATAATTTGATACTTTGGAAGTAGATTCGTCTTTTATTGGGGTAGGAGTTGGAAATACTCCTAGCTTTGGAAGATTAGACCGACTAGTCCTATTTATTTTCTGAGAGGAAGAAAGTGTAACCTATAACCTATCTTTCAAAATAACTATGTCAGGACTGAATCTGCCATGTGTGGAAGAAAATTATTTTTCTTATTGATCCAACTGAAGGGATTTTCCACATGTTTTTGCTGCATATATAGTTCTAGCAGGGGTAGGATTAGAATAGTGGATTTCGAAATATCAACATCTTCCTCTGTATCTTGACCTATGGAACTCCCTATAATTCCATTGTTTGATACAGGGAACTTATGCTCATCAAGATCAAACCTATGACTTTCATAATGATCTATTATTTGAATCATGTTAACAGAACCAAAGAACAACTCTTCATCTAATGAAGACTCTGCCTAATGAACCATTTCAGGTTGTGTCGTTTGGCGGGGCAGTGCCCATGCATTTGAAATATATGTCATAAAATCTTCCAGGGTCAAAAACAACTTAGGCTTTGACACAAGCTCATCTTCTTCTGACTGCTCTTCTTTCTTCGAATTATGCCGCCTCTTTGAGGATTTTCCTTCATACGAAGAGAGTTTCACCATGGAAGAAATAACAGAAGGAACCATGGGTTTCTTCAATTGCGTTCGTAAAATGGCATGAGTTTGGTTGATCGTTTTCCTGGCCATCCAATCATCATATTTCTATGCATTTTTTCTTTTGACATTGTTTCCCTCACCTTTTTCCTCTGGATCTGTAGCAGTAACACATGCTACCTGGGCTGAAGAACCTTTCAGTTTTACATGTCCCAAGTCCACCATCTTTTGTAGAAGATCTTTGAAGACAAAACACTCCTGAATGGGATGCCCCAACATCTGATGAAATGGGAAATATTTGGGAAGGTCATCATCTCCTACCTTGTTAGGAATTTTAGGCCTTAGAAACTAAACAAAATTATTTTCCAGTGCCGAAATAAAGTAAACAGGAACTTGTTCACTTCAGAAAGAATAAACATTGTTCTTTATCTCCACAAATTGTTTCCGTATTTGAAATGTTTGTTCATCTTGATGAGACAGCCTCTGTTGTTGATGCTCAGGAGGTGGATCCCATCGATAAGTTGAAGGTTTTGAAGTGGAAGTAGGTATATATGCTTGTTTAAGTGTAACTGTAGCAGTCTTTCCTCTCCCTATTCTCCTTCCTGGAGCTGATGAAATTACACGAGTTTTAGCCTTTGTCTCTATAAGAGAATCTTCAATCTGTTGAGATATTAAAGTTAGGTCTTGAAACCTTCCTGTTAATTTCACAGGAATCAACGGTGTGTGTAATTATTCATGTAAATTTACCACATAGATTGGCAACAACTCTTATTGAGGGAGTTCTACGCATAATGAATATTTTAATCCCTTCTTGTGAGCAATGAAATCCAAAAAATCTTTCATTTTCCCTTTTCATACAATTTGTAAGATCAAAAACTGTCATATTTGGTAATTTTGAGAAAAATTGAATAATGAACCGTTGACAGAGATTTTACCACTCAGTAATTGACCAAGACTGCAAACTTGTATACCAGACAAAAGCAGGCCCTTGTAATAACTGCACAAAACATCTAAGCTTAACTATTTATTATTGTCGAGGAGTTCCCATAATAGGATAACAATGAGAATAAAAATGTATTCAGTGCTGTTGTGGGTCTCCCGAACCATTAATAATTGGGAATGTGGTAATTCCAAATTTGATGGGTGTGGAATTTCATCAACCCATTCAGGGTAAGATTTCTTTTTCAGTTGAACTTGTGAACTTTTTCCATCTATATCATCCAAAATAGCTATTAATGACTCAATGGTAGTTATTAACTTTTGAGAAACAACTGGTTGAGCTTGGACCTGAGAAGGTACAATAACTGAAGTTTGGACAGGTGTGGTGACTAGTACTTCAACTGATGGTAGCACTACCAGTTGTTGTTGTGCATGACCCATAGGATTAGACCTATGAGGGTGAACATGTAATGAAAGATATTCTTGATCCATCCCAGTAACTGAAAATAATTCCCATGACTGACTGACTCCAGCACACATAGGAGGAATACTACCTTGAAGTAGTTCAGTATTCAACCTCCTCCACTCCTTCATTTATTCCTCTTGTTGTACGAACTTCTCCTCTAATGAGAGTGATCGGATTTCTCCAAAGGTAGGGTGGAATGTAACCTATCTTTTACCCTTTTCATTGGCATGTGCCTTTCTGGATTATGTAAGGGCATTGCCCGAAAGAATATGTTGCCTCTAGGCATCCCTCTGGCTTTTAGTATGCTCACCATATTCATTTATTTCTATATGTACAATTTCTTGAATATGAAATTCTTTATCTGATTACTCTGAGTGAACCTCATGTTCTGTGGGACCAATGACAATCGCATTGATGACATTTATCGACACATAATGCATTGCATCCCTTCTATTGGCATTTCTGTGATACTATCTTCTTCCATGTCCTTGATGAGACATTTCCTTTTGTTGAGTTGATCAATCAGAAACTTCTTGATGAACCTTAATTTGGTGGGAATCTCCTGAAAATTCATCTCTACATTCCACTTGTGGCTTCTTCCCTAAACGATAGAAGACTGAATTTCACTAAGGAAGAGATTGAGTATTTGAAAAAGTACCCCGTCCGGTGAACTAGGGTTGTTTCTGCTTTTACTGATCGACTCCTTGAATCCCATCTGTTGATCTGAAGCGTTAGGCTAAAAGAGTCTCCAGACTGGTAAGATGAGGTTGTTCTTGAGCTGCAACATCTAAAACATTCTTAAAATCTCTTCTGATTCTGTAGATTTTAGTCCGGAAATTAGCCGGATGCATCATCCAACATCTACTCAAATCACCTGGCTCAAATGACCGTTGGATAGTTTCTGACACCATTCCCACCTGATGATATGAATGCTCTATATGAGATGCATGTTCGATATTCTCATTTGCATGATGCAAGAGTAATTCGATAACTTGTTCTGTATATGCCCGACATTGGACGAACCCATTTAGGCTTTTTCCTGAGCAAGACATTGATTACACACAAAAAAAATTGGTTGTGGATGGCCATGGGAAATAACATCACATGAGACCACTTTTGGCAGGATTTTTTGACTAGATAGTATAGTGAAATTAAATGCTCCATGAATACCCCATCACCGGATATGAATACCAGATGGGGAATTGGAAATTAGCTGGCACAATATTTTTAGTGTGCCAAAGCATGCACGATGAAGGAATCTCTACTGATTTTCAACATTTGGATATCGGGAAACTAAGAGAGATGAAAAATCAATTTGGTGTTGTAACCCTTCTATTATATTAACATGATTTTCATATTCATCATAAGATAATATTTTCTTTTTTATGTGACAAAGAGTTTTCCATATGTTGAGACGAATATCATGAATACAATCTTCCATCAACATTTCTGAAATATCATACTGAGAGTCAACCAAAGGCCAAAACATGAATGGTACTTCATCTTTCGTCAGTTGTTTTCTCATATTCAGCACTTCCTCCTAATCATTTGATGGAGATTATTCTACATTATTAGACCAAAGATGGTGCTTCTTTGTTGCTTCATCAGATTCAACAAGTATTTGTAGAGAATTAATTTATCAAATTAGAAGATGAATGACCCAGGGGTGGTTCGGAGAATGACCTCCACCCCGGGACATCTTCTGATTGAGAAAGTATTTCATCAAACACGATTGGTTTCACATATGCAAGTGCCTCAAGATAAGAGGTCTTTCTCATTATTGCATATTCCATTAATTAATTTTCAAAGAAATTAGAATTACTACTGTAGAGAGGACTCTCATAGCTAAATTCATCATCATGGGGAGGACCTCCATGGTGGGTTACATTAAAAGATGAAACCTTTTTCTCCTTGATCTTTTGGCTACACAGAGGGTTATCGTGGATCTCATCTGAAGATGATACTTCAAAATTGACCGAACTGTCATGAAGCAAGACTTCATAAGTAAATTTCTGATGAAGACCTTTAGAATTGTTGTTATTACTTCCAGAATTTTGAAATGAAAGAGTAGAATCTTGAGTTGCAACAGATAATTGTCTAAGGTCTTCAAGAACTCCATCATCAAGAAAGGAATTATTTCATATTGGATCTTGATTTCTCAACTCTTCTGGGAAGGTCTTTTTCTTAGAAGCCTTCTTACTCTCTTTGGAAACCACTTATTGAGAAAATTAGTTATTATGGGTAGGTGTATGTTCCTTCTCGGGAGAAATGGTCAGGTAGGGCTGATTATCTCCATTCAAATCGGGTGTATGATCCTGACTTGATTGTTCGAATGACATAGGGGAGTATTCCCCACAACCCTCCTATACTGGGATAGAGGTGTGTATCTGTTCTGGAGTGATATGTTGATGAGTTACTCCCCTGATAGTGATATATTTATGATTCCTTCCCTGTGATGCTGCTGAAGTTGTTATAATATTCTGAAAGGCATCCAGAATATGGGTAGGGTTTTTTTTCTACTCTTTCACCAATTTCAGAATGTGCTTGGTGAATTTAGTTGCCGGAATGGGAATATACGTCCATTCCATGCTTGGATTAGGTGTGTATTCTTGCTCATGTCCTCATTTTCTTGTCACTGAATTCTGACAGTACTCATGTGTGGGGGTATAAAATTGTGTCTGCCTCTAGCTTGTCATTTGAGCTTTCCAATTGACATCTCCGGGTTCTACCAAATGAGACTATTGGTTTGCCTGATTAATTTCATGTGTATGTGCCTACTGATTGTTCCCCACCACATTTGATTGGAAATTTTCATTGGTTGCAGTCAAAAGGGCCTGCTAACTAGATGATGAATTATAAATATGTGTATTCGCATTCCTATAATACTCCGCCGGAATTTCCTGGCGGGATTGGCGTGTTACTACCAGACGAGTTTACTGGGTAGTAATATCAGGACAGATGGGTGTATATGCCCACTTGTTGTTTTCCATCAACTTGGATTGATGGACTTCTCCGAAGGGGGCATAAGTAATAACCTGCTCCATACTGACTGGATTTCACCTCTAAGGGTTCGTCTTGTGTTCTCGGGTCTGAGGAACCTGAGCCGAACACCTAAAGGTGATACCCTCATCATGTTGATGGATCACTACTACACAAGTCTGGCGACAATTGTTGATGTGAGCCCTCAGGAAGGACTCATTTCTTCTTGAATTAAGGCCTTGAGTGACCTTCTCATTCACCTCCCCATAATATGGGAGAGTCTAGATATTTCTTTCTGGGGATAATGACCCAAAACGGTTGGAGACAGTGGTTGGCACCACCTGCTTCTTGACCACTAGTCATCGTGGTCTGGACAACCAGGGTGAGTTGTTAACTTGGAGGGATTTTTATGCGGCCTCCATAGTCGGAATGGTACCATGTTGAAAGTATTCCTTAACCAATGAATTTGAGACCCAGTGTTGAAGACGCTGAGTAGGTGATGTCATCCTCAGAGCGGATGAGGATCCAGCAGGAGTAGTGGCCGAGGCATTCATAGGTGTGATCTTTAAAGAAGACATTTCTTTAATGCAGAGAGATCTTGGAATGGAGTGCCTGTTTGATATAACAAACATAATCAAGATATGATTGTCCAAACTACATCTTTTGAATGATCACATATGTTATTTATTGCTTTGATGGCCCTCACATTAAGTTAAATAGGGGCCTAACAAATAAGTAAAATATCATTTAACTTGGTTAAGGACTCACGTCGGGTTCACCATTTTTGTGAATTCTGGAAATGGGGAGACCTTGTTTGTTTAAGTTTCAAACATTCCAATCGGTTTCTAAATGGTTTATTCGTAAAACCAAAAACATCCAATTATTCAATATCTATTTGGACCTACTTTTCTAAGGTAGGTTCCAATTAGTTGTGGACTGATGAGGCTTAAGAATTTTCATTTGTCGAGATGATGGGAGGTCAGATTCATCACACCTTTTTGAGGGGAATATTTTTTTACTCCGAGACTCTCTTATAGATTTGATTTATGTTCGTGAATCCATTATAATTTACTGAGAATGAAAATGAGTTTTTCATTTAGATCGTACAATCATTGATTGGTATGTAGGAGATTTAGCGAATCTTTTATATGTATTTTAGGTTCTTCATCAATAGATAATCATCCACGTAGTTTGAGTGAAGGCGTATGAGGTTTATTCATGATTAATGGCCCAAAGAGAAATTTCATAATTAATTTTACACTCTATTCTCACATGAGTCATGCTCGATGTGAGAGACACGAGGTATTAGTAAAACCTGACGATTGTGCCATGAAATATGGAATCATAAGAAATAATGTGGGGCTTACGTATGTATGACCTCCCAAGTAAATGGAGATAAATACTTTTAGGAATGAAGACTATGAGTAAGGTCCATAAAGGTGTTTGTACTTTATGTGTATTTGAGATTTTAACCTGGGACTTACTCCTGAAAAGGAAGCCAAAAATTTAATAGGGGTTTATTGTTGGGTTTTATTCCTAAAAAGGATTCCCAAATCAAAAGAAATTATGACTGGGGCTTACTCTTGAGGAGTATTTATATATTAATGGGATTTGTAATTTGGGGCTTACTCTTGAGAAGGAGGCCAAAATAAAAAGAACTTCTGATAATTCCTTTAAGATAAGGAAGAAAACAAAGGAACCACGCCACAAATGTCATTGTAGAGGGTTTTTATGGCTATCTTTGAAGAATAAAGGTGGATATAAGGAATAGAAGTGACAAGGAAGGAGGCACGCAAGTTTTGTTCTGGCGTGCAAGTCCTAGTCGCACAAGTATACTTGTGCGACATGAGTCAACTAAGGAGAAGAAGAATGCATGAAGTGATACTTGGGAAACATTTAATTAGATCCCTTAGTATCATCCCTAGAGGCTTTCAGATGCATGGCACGCAGGTTTCCTTGAGAGCGAAAGGTGGCATACAAGTGTCTTCACTTCCCTTAAGGGCTGGACAGTTAGGCGCACAAGTATTGATGAGTTATAATACTTAGGCCTTATTCTTCTTCTTGAGAGCATCCATTCTAGTAAATAATTACCTTAGAAGTGTTTGGAAGTCATCAGGAAAAGACTTGGGCGACCAATGCTTGAATCTGAGTTTTGGGAAATTCGTTTTTGTAATGGGGGGCCCACATGGGCTATTTATAGGCCACCAGCGTTTGGGCAAAAACCACTTTGGGCGTGCATGTGACCTGCACACCCATGACTGGCGCACAAGTGACTTTCACGTGCAAGGCTAGCGCGTAGGTATACATGTTCCCCTAAATACCATTTTGAAATTCTAGATTTTATTCCCTCTTTTTTTCTTGATGTACTTCCCATAGTCAATCGTTGGACTCTGTGACGGAACAAAGCTTTAACAAGCTATCTTCTAACCATTAGATTGGATGGTATGAATATGAGTAACTGAATTATTTAATTTTATTTTTTACACATGTATAAAATTAATTTATTACTTAACAATTAATTATAAATGATAATAAAAAATATTTCAAGTTTGTTTAGATGTTTTAAAGAATAAACATTTTTATGGACATAATGAGTGATTATATTAGTAAATTAAATTTACCAATATTTTTTAATTATTTTTTTGAAATATATATATTATATATTCAATAAAAAGTTTTATATTAATTTTTTTTTCATTTAGGAAGGGAATAAAATTTTAAATCCGGTATTTTACCGTTTTTTTTTTCAAAAAAGAAGTTGTCATCACTTTTATGCACTTATTTCAAAATAATTTCCCCCAACATATAGATATTGAATTTTTGAGAAATGTATTTGATATTTTCAACTAGAATGTACATAATTTTTAATAGGTTATTTTTATTCTAAAGCATTATGAATAGTAATAGTGGAAGTATTTATAATTTTAGTAATGGGAATTCTAGGTTAATATTTGTTAAAACTAAGTGTTAAGGACACTTTACTCAATATTAATTATTATTTTATTAAATTAATTATACCATTTAATTTTTTTCTCAAATTTTGCTTATGTAAGGGACACGATCCCATGAAAATTATACATTTTATATTTAATTTAGTGAAAATACAAGATGTGACCCACTTGTGTTTTAATATCCCATATATCTCTGCATATATACAAAAGTATTTTATGAATGGATATAAATAATTTTTTTTGAGAATAATGAATATATATTAATGATTAAAATTAATTACTAATTTATAGTAATTATATAATAATGTTAAATTCAAATGCAACATCGATGTTATATTGTGTAAATTTTTTGAAAAATAAAAAAATAAAAAAAAAATATTAAAAATTATCTAATTTAATTGAGATATATTATTCTAATAATTTTTTAGAATGATATGATGAATAATGGATTTTTAATGGATTATATTTGAATTGAAAACATTTTATGATGATATTTATGTCCAATTAAATGAATAGTGTCAAGATTGCCAATAATTATATTTTGTAAAAGTATTATTTCCCAAAAATAATTTAAAAATAATTAAAATACTAAATGATGAAATGGGATAAAAATATTTTCAAAACAATATCCATTTTATATTTATGAAAACAAGTTCTCCTCATATGTAAAAATATAACACATTAATTATGAAAAAAGTGTTATCCCAAATAAAAAAAAATGTTAACTATAGGGTTAAATCAAAGGATAACATGTAAAATAACTCTAAAAAATATAATTTGTTTTTAGGATGATTTGATTTCGAACATATCATTCCTTATAATTAAATATATATCCATTTGGATTAATTTTCCATGATAATGATTTAGTTATATTTTATTCATTTTAGTAATTCCACTTCTGTCTATTCCCTCCATTATAAAATGAAACCACTTCCCTTATTGAAATACTATTTATAAACATATGATGGACAAGCGTATAAAATTTTTATTTTAAAAAATCCATATCCAAATTTTATAGGTTTTTATATTTCTAAAATACCATCCATAGGTCCCTTAAGATATGGTATAAAAGAGTTCCTTCATTGAAGAGATAATCACCTTAACCAAACACATTATTCTTTTAATTATTTATTTATTTTGAATAAATATATAGAAAGTATCAAAAATTACCTTATGTATCTTAAAAAACATATAATATATTATTATTAAATAACCATCATCTAAAATCATTTTTATCTAATGAGAAGTGGTTTTATCTTCCTTGTGTGTGTATGAAATACCATCTCAACCTAGAGATACAAATCAGTTTTCATCACTATATTTTATTGTAGATTATTATTATGTGTATATTGTTTATATATATTTTATATTCTATAATAATTATTCTACAAAGGTGAATTATTATTTTTCTTTCTATTAATCCATCTGTCAAAAAGTGAAAATGATGTTCATTTCATCCTACATCCTACCATCTCTAAGAACAATGTAATTCATTTTCTATCTATAACATTTTTGGATTATAATAAATACATATATATTAAACAGATATAATATTTATATAATTATTATAATTCTTCAGAATATGGAATCATAATCAATTTATAAGGACTAAAACTACTGAACTAGAAAGTACATGAAAAATGAAACAAGTACTACTCAAAACAGTGATTTTAAAAACAATTGTCAAGAAATAGGACATAAAATATTATAATTTATTCTTATATGATGTTATATTTTTTTATTTTATTTCAGGAATGAATTTATAATTAATATTTTTTTTTATAAATTAGTTTTTCTATCATGTGAAGGAAGTAAAACCTATGGTATGGGTTAATTTCATAATCACATCAATATTAAAGATTATTTATGTTGAAGTCTCTATTATGAGAATTATTTGTTCTTTCTATATTCTACCCATTTAACTTATTTTTAACTATTTATTTCTATAAACTAATATTATCTCTTTTTATTTTCCTCTTTTTATGTACTCATGATATCAAAATAATGTTTGAAGCAAAATAGGCCCTATTTTAGGACTTGGTCTGAAATCTTTCACATTAAAATATCAATGTTTTTATTAAATTTTCTAAAGGTAAGTTTTTTAATTTATAAAATGATTTATTATTTAAAATTTCAGCAATATGTTTTTACAACTTGTTATAAAATGGAACATCATTATGTTTTCTGAACATGGTAGTTTTTTACCTTTTTACAAATTTGTAAAAGTCATATTTTCTTATCTTATACAACATGAATAGAATTTATTACATTCATGAATACTCATATAAATGAATATGAATATTAAATTTTTTTATTTTTATTTTCATATAAAACTAAACAATTGGGAAATGTTTTTGGTTTTAATTATTTGATTTCATTGTAAAAATGATATTTTCCTCGAGAAATTTTCCAGTAATGTTTTGAATGTATTTTCATCTATGTGAAAATAAGTTGTTGAATCTTAAGCTTTATAGTGGAAATATAAATATGAAACCATCCACCATATTTCCCTACATTATTTTTTAATAATTTAACTAGATAATGTATTGATATTTTGTACTATAGTTTTTCTAATACAAATATTTTTATATTTTATGGAAAGGTAATGAAGTTGTCTTTTTAATTTATATAATGAATTAATTGGACATATAAATTATTATGTTGGGAATATAATTCCATATCGACATAGTTAACTTGTAGGGATCATTTTAAAAAGAATTTTGATTATTTGGATGAGGTCTTACAAATTAATGTTTTTTTTCTTGAAATGATGCCTTAATAGAATGTTTTATGTGTCTTTGAAATAGCCCTTGAATGTTTTTTAGATGTCATGGAGTGATGAAATTATGGTAATGTTAAATTTTCTAGAATAATGAATTATAGAATAATGAAATATTTTATATATTTATATTTTATTATTATAATTGTCTTTATATCCTTGTGAATGACTTTAGCTCAGGTGATTATTTATAAGGAATTATATGAATGTAATTATTTACAACCATATTATTCCTTACTTATGAGTTTCACCTATATATATATTCTTACCTAGCATTTGAGATTTCCCCTTTATCATATTTTCATTTCCTATAATTCCAAAAGTGTATTTTTATTGAAATATTGGGAAATGATAAAGTGGAAAATTCCATTATCAATAAAAATACAAGGATGTTGTTCAAGAATTCAAGTGTAATGTGAAATTAAAGTACATATGTAGTTTTCCATGTATACTAAACATTTCAGTTCTTCAAGAAGTGATTACATATACCAAGTACCTCTTTAATAAATTATCACCTTTCTCATGGATAATATCATTAGGGTATCTACAGAGATAATAAAATCCAGATAAGAAGTGATTGAGTTTAAGGAATAGTTAATAATAATTTCAATTCTTCTTTTATGTTATTTTTCAACCAATAATTTTATTTCTATTATTTTCATTCTAATACATGAGTTTATAGTATAGGACTATAATATTCCCTTACTAAAATAAATTGAGTGGTGGACGATGCATGTAATGGTGATCCTGGAAATGAATGGATTGTAAAATAAGGATATCCTAGATCTATATGGAATATATAGGCAGTAATTGTTAATATCATGGGTGAATTTCATCCTCTATCAACATTGGATACTCCCTCAGTATAATTATCTTAATAGGAGAAGACAAGGTGGATGTAAGTTAGATGGATAAAAATATGTCTTCATTCAACAATATAAGGTACATATTAAACATTCTCACATTCCTCTTGGATTTCTACAAGATTAATTTTTTATGGATTATTGTTTTTCACATGATGGCCTATGTTGAGTATGATCATGGGTACTAATTACTATAAGGTGTGAAATAGTCTTAATATTTGATAGATTACTAATTGTTTCAATAATGAGAGAAATAACATGTAGTTTAGAGCCTACTGAGGGCTTTACTATATTATATTTTCCTCCAATATACCATAGGCTAGTGGATGAATCCCTAGAGGATATGTATTTTATTGAACTAGCTTCCATATGACCCATGGAAAGTATTATTCTAGGGGAATATTTATGAGGAGAAGTGATAGGTAAACTTAAACTATGGCTAAACAAGGACATCCATACCATTATTAAAACTACATAATAGTTGGAGGATAATACCACATAGTCTTCAAATGTGAGAGTATTTCCTTCCCAGAACCAAAAGGCCCATACCCTTACAGATGTGAGTTCTTTATGAGTGGTAATAGATAAATCCTAGGAAATATTGGATATATTTGTGTGAACCCTAATTTTTCTTACTTCCATTTTATTCAATGATTCTTTTAGGGCTATGGATTCTACATTTCCCACTCTCCTTGAGAAAATATATTTTTTAATTTTACAGGGGGAACCCATGGAAATGAAATTGACCACATTGGAAATTGTGGTAAAATCCTAGAGAGGATAAGAAGTGATATTTAGTGGAAAATTTTTATTCTTCACTTATTCACATCCAATGATATTGGATAATATTATAGATATGAATATCGTAATTGATTTCTCAATTTCTAGTCTTGATTTGGAAATTACCTATATTAAATAAGGTTAGTGAATATTTATATTCGTGTAACCCTTCAAGTAGTTTTTTAATTATGTTAACCTATTTCATAAATAATATATAGTTATCATTCATGGATAGTCTGATTTGCATGAGTTAGAGGTGAATTATGATCATTTTTCTACAAATGAGGATTTCATTCCCCAATGAATAGAATTTGATACAGAACCCATGGTGGAGGATGTAGATTAATGAGACCTAGTGTCATATCTGAAATCCAGGGACATATCTGTTGTGGCTACAATGAGGGAAACAATAGATTATGAGGATAATGTTTCATCGTTTGACAAGTGGAACTCCAAAAAGAAATTATTTTCTTCATTTTATTTCCATTAACAAATCATAGGTGATAATTTTAGAAATTCCAATGTGATTTTATGAAAATAAAGATATCATTTTCCGGATATAGAAAAAAATAAAAGTTATACGGATACAAGAATTTATAGGTTGAGATTTTTCAGGAGGGATATTGATCATGTTCCCTAACTATGTGATCTCGTCACTGAATACATATCCCCCCAATGTGTAGATTTGACTTATTCATTAAGTCATAGAGTTATTTCTGTGTAAACTATCATTTGTTTTTCAATGAAATTTGGATTTTAGTCTTAGATATTCCTCTAGAATAACTTTTATTATAATTCCATAAGAACGAAATAATTTTTACAATAATGTGATATGGTGGAAATTATTAACATTTTTTCCATAATTGTATTATGTTGGCCATTCGACTGAAATAGAAATAGAACACATCACAATGACTTATTATGAGGAAAATATTAACACAATACATTGACTTTCATGATGTGTTGTCTCGTGTTGAGTATCATTATACTGAAGAGATAGTGTTACATACTCTTAAAAATTATGAATAATCGCCTTTTGATCCCACATTAACCAAAATTTTATTCTACCAGGGAGTGATTGATAGGGAACCACTATTTATGTAAAGAATTCAACACTATAGGGGAGAGATTCCACTGGTATCATTGTGAAAAATATTCTTCAAACTAATTGGGATATGACCATAGTTCTAGATAGGATTCAATATAATCTTGTTGAGGCATGAAGATCACCCCATTAAATTCAGTAATATGTTGACATTATCCTATTATGTAACACTATTATATAGAGTGAGTCCAACCAAAGGAGATGCTACCAATAATTTCTTTAATTAATGATATTATTTATTTCAAGTTTTTTTTAATTAGAAAATTTCATACCCTACTCTAAATACCTAATTTTTTTGATCATTAATGGAACAAGTTATAAATTATTCCTAAAAATTTTATTCAGAAGACGTTTCTTATAAGAATGGACCTGGGATGAGTATATACACAAATACCATCACCATAAAACTCATATAGGTCTTGTTGGATGAATGATTTCCTCCTATATTTGGACTTTGTATGGTTATATGCACAAATAACATCACCAAAATAGTACAGTTTTTATAGAGATGATTATTTGAATCAATGTGGAGAGCATCACATAAAAGAAATCTTTGGAATGATGAATCCAACGATCAACATGGTTTGAGTACCTAAATTTTAATTCAATACCTATTTTTTGTGGATCCTCTAGGATTATATCTTAACAATTATATAATTAATTAATTATCATCTTTCATCTATGGTCAAGTATCATAGCGAAGGAAACAAACCTTTTAACGGGGATATAATGTACACACCATAAGAATTGATTATTTATGTTACCAACAAAATAATTTCATTAGAATCATATAAGAGAAGACTATATCGTAGAAACTCATATTATGTTGAGGATATATTTAAGGGTTTAATCAATGAATGATTCATTCTTATTTCCCCAAACTATTTTAGGCTTTACAAGGTGAGAAAATGATGCTAAATTTTAAGGAGAGAAATCATTGACTAATAAAAAGGTATGTTGATACATATAGAAACCAAATCATGGAAAATACACAATTATAGTTTACCTAACACCATCATAGATCTTTATGGGTATATAAATGTAATATCATAATTCTTATATCAAATTTATCTTTTGTCTTTAGTGAAAAAACATTATAAAATTGTAGTGGGGTTACTCATATAACAACAATAATGAGATTGACTTGATGTGAATTAGAAATTCCCAATGATTCTGATATTAAAAACATTATCAAAATGTGCATCCCAATCAACCCAATTTGAGTGGAAATCATCATTAGTGATCATAGACTTCCAGTCTATAAGTGTGTTCCAATGAAGGATTGTTTGATATTAGGAAGAAGATATAGTTTTTATATTATTAGTAGAGAATGGGATGAATTGTATATTTTTTATTTTAAAAAATTACCATGGTTTTGTGCCTCCATATACTACCCTACAAAAATGTGGCATTCTATTTTTGGTGATGAAGCTCAAAAGAAGATGTAATATAGTTTATTCTTATGGGGTGAGTACAAATAAGATTATTGAAGATGTGATGTGAAATATATGTATTGAGGATGTACAAGATGAATATATTTATAATATTTATTGTAGTTAATCCACATAAATAATTGATTTTTTTGTAAAACATCACATGTTTTTTTGAACTAGAGATGATGAGATGGGACACAAATACTGGGGATTTTCACTGAAAATATTAGAATTAATGGTTCTATTGTAATCATTTGTGGGTATATGAGGTCGAGAAGATTCTCTACATAGGAAACATATGCCTTAGTTGGTATGCTATATCTATGACACATATATAGGGAAATATAGTGGATTTGAATGCATTTTCAATAAAAAATGTACAGTAGTGTTGAATATTCTCAGTACTGATAGATAGAATGGTTCATTAGGATTAAGAATATTATTAATTTAAACATGTTAATAGATATATAATAAATTCAAGAAGGGATACGAAACACTAATGGTTACACCACTATTAATGGGGAACTCAATTTGTGATAAGAGATATAATATTTCAGTAATATTATATTTTCCTAAACTAGTTGGTCTGGTGATATGGATAAAAAATTTCTAGTGATACATTTTAGGCCCCGTGAGATATATTAATTTTCTATTTATTCACCATTTCTTCTCAAAATACTTGTGAGTGGGGGGTTTTGATAGCGATTAATTTCATATTTATCCAATTTCTTTTTATGGGTTATCATCTATAAATTTCATGCATCATTTTCACCGACAACTTATGGTCTTATAGTCAAACTTATGAGGGATAGAGTTCAATGTTTTACAATTTATTCCAATAAGATTGATATTTTATATAGTAATAAAAATATAAACCCCACACAAATGGATAGTCTAAAGCCATTATAACCCTTCCTAATGAAAGTGCATATAGTTTGTAGTCATGATATATGGACTAGAGAGGTGAGAAAAACAACCTAATTGGACTTAAAGGAAAATAATTCCCCAAAATACATTGAATAAAGGATTATAAAAATGAAAAATTGGAACATGAGGTTATCATATTAGAAGAAGTGATTTTGGGTAGTTTCAAAATGGATGACTTCTAACCACATTCAAATGACTGTTTTTGTTGTAATGTTATGGTGACATGCCAATATTAAGGGATCTTACACCTATACACTAGCACCATTATTGGATAGTCTGTAAAAAGGGAGCATAATCAGATCCATATCAGTGGACAGTATTCTTATTAATGGTCATGTTTACATTGGAGTTGAATAGTCTCATTTCCAATAACATGGAAGATTTATGGATGTATGGGATATTCAAAGTTGAATGTGTGATTGATGAAATGATATGTCATGGAGGGGTGATGATGTAATTTTATAATTGTTATTAGATTTATTAATATGATATTATTTCTATTAATGGAGTGGAAAATGATTAATTCACTTGGTTTGGTCTAATATTTATGAATGAAATTGCACTACCTATCCTATGATAATTGGTATAAAATATTACATAGTACTTATAATTTAGATGATTTGTGAATCATTTGGATATATATTTTTTAAATAGGTTGTTTAAAGAGTTTTGGTTTTGATGAACAACTCTACATCAAGAACAAATAACACTATATATATCTATTGTAAGAGAATTTGGCCATATAATTTGTTTTTGTAGAAGATTAATTTAATTATGTGTAGACCAAATTTTTTTCAATTTAATGTCACATGACAAGGTCTCAGGATCAACTAAATTTATGGTCATATGATGATGATCTTTTTATAAGGGATTTCAGTAGATATGGGTCATTCACAAAGAGGTAGTGGTTTGTATTAGTGTTGTCCTTATTGAATTAGAACCCAATGTGAATGATGATATACAAACACATATATTTATTCTATGTTTTATTATAATCAATTATTGGTTAAAGGATATGAGAAGAATTTTTCATTATATATTCATATAGTATAACAATCTTGAAACAAATGGATCTTTATAGGGTTAATTATTCCAATCAATCACTTTTTTTAGGGTATATTTTTAGCATTGTTTTATAACTGAAGAACTCCATGATGAAGAACAATATATATATTTGTCCCACATGTATGAGGAAAAGAATTTTTTAATATATTTTGATGATAAACCTATACTACCATCCATATATAAATGTATCTTCTACAAAGGATAGATAATGTTTATAGAACCATACATAATTCTGGTGAGGCTTCAACTACACAAAATAAATTCATGTTCAATAGATGAAATAATGAATTTCTTTTATGTTGGAACATAAACTATGTGTACGAAGGACATTTTTTTGAAAGAATTGGTGGGAACCATATAGAAGTTATAGAAATAAATAGTTTCCCTGAAGTAATCATATTCAGTCCACATTTATTTCATCTAGAGAAAATACTTTTATAAATCATGTTTATGTGGAGAGAAAAGGGATATTTTCTATAAAAGGAAATGTAAACTATGAATTAATGAATGGATAATTTTTTTATTATCATTTAATCACCTATGAAATGTAGTGATGAACCATATATAGAACAATTTATAACACTAGGGAGGGACAACTATTTTTTTCATTTTGGTCAAGGAATAAGTATCCATGTCTCACAACATATCATGATATAGAAATAATAATACCCCAAATTGTTCTTAGAGAAAAATTACATCCATTTATCAAGCTCATATGCAAGGTAATAGGGGATTAATATCCTTAGAAACATGTCTATTATGTTACAAGAGATCCTTCCTAAATGTGGTTATTTTTATATGAATTCGTCAATATGGAATGAGCTAGTCTAATATGTTTGAGTTCATATATTAGGGTCCATATCATTAAATTTATTTTTCCATAGTGATCTTAGTAATGATAAATGGAGTGATCAATTAAGAACTGTTAAGTCATTGAACATTTCTTGGATGTGAGAAAAAAAATTAAATTTTATGATTACCTATATCAAACTAGTGATCATTATACGGTAATTTTCAACACATAGCCAAAAAATGGAATTTATGGTGTGAAAGGATTAGTAAAGATGTATTCCATCTAACTTGAAATATTTTTCATTGATTTAAAATATGAAAATTAAAATTATAGTTTATAGTTTATAGTTTACCAGATAATACTGCGATCGTTTTTTCGTAATTTTTTATAATGAAGCTATTTTAATGTACATTTACATCACATAACATGGCTTATTTATTGTAGTTCACAATCACATGATTATGATTTTACATTGTCCAGTTCAATGTCCTAAAGTATGCACTTTTACCTTATAGTTTATCATAATATGGTGAGTATGTTGTCAGCAATTGTTAAATCATTTGAGTTGCATTATGTCATAAAATTTAATATCACATGAATAAACAATTATGAGGTGTAGTTTAAAGTATTATAATTAATATTTGGGTTTTGGAATGATGGTAATATGATTAAATTCTTTAAAACCCATACATTAATGGTTAACATGATGCATTACCCATTCATTGAGAATTAGGAATATGTTTCCTAGGATTAATCCTTAGGTAGGACCGAAGGTAATCCACACACTGGATTACAATTTATGAGATTATTTATAGTATCCTTGGTTTTTTAGAACCAACATCAACTCTCTATAGAAGAATGAATGAAGGTGAACCTTCTTATTAAAAACTCTTGAAAATAAATTTTCATAGACCTTTACAATGTTTGGGGTGAACAATCTCTATTCATGGTGTCTTTCGATATCAAATAACTACTTATGACACTATGGGTCTTTAGATAGATAATTTTATATTTAAATTCAATGTAAGGGTAGATGATCTTTAATTAGTATGATATCCACTACACAATGCAAAAGAAAATATGGAGTCTCATCTGTATCTATATGGATTACAGTGTGGTAAGAGAATGATTCATGCATGATGTTATCAATCCAAGATTATTTTTATTTATGTACTATCTTATAGAGTAAAATATTGGTTTTTTGGAAGAATCAATCGACGAGTTTTCTTCTTTTGGAAATAGGATGACGGTTTGGATTAAATTCCATATTTCTGATAGAACCTTTTCACCTATGAATAATGTAATTTGGTGTCAATTTTTTTTATAGTATTCCATGATGGTTACCAAATTTGATAATAATATTCTGTTCTTAAATATATTTATAGGTTTCCCCTTGAATTATTTTAAGGATATAACCTGAGTCCACATATATAAAAATATGTTGGTATTAAGGGTTTAATTGATTTATCTTGATATTTATGAGGGATAATTCTCCTTGAAATCTATTACAATAAAAAAAGAACAAATGATTAGTAGTTTAAAAAAATCATGTGTTTGATGGATTAAATTACCATATATCTAGATATAATGTATTGTCTTGGTAAATTCCAAACAATCTATGGTCATTTATTGATAGAAGTATCCATGGAATAAGATCTAATGTGAGGGAATAGTCATAGATTGGTGATCACCAAATGTGCCTGCATGGAATTATTTCATTAAAGAGAGGGTCTCTCTTCCTTTAATACCTATATGGAGAAATCCATCAATGCTTAATTTATTTAGGATTTAGAATAATCTAGGCCATAATAAATAGTGAATTTTACTATCCATTGTTAAATCTATACATATTCAACGAAATACAATAGAAGATTTTCAGTTTAAAGATAGTTGGATATATATGACATACATTAAATAGTGTTATAAATTAGAAAGGATATAAACATTCTATGTTCAAGTGTAGAGTTGATCTTATTGATTTATACCATGGAACATCCTAAAAAACGTGGACAACAACCTATGGCATGAAATGATGATGAATATATAATCCTAGTGAATATATTCTATTAGTATAGATGCATTATATAATGCATATATATGGGTGTTTTGTGAAAATAATACATGAAAAAATTCTAGATAACAAATTTAAATTAAAACAACAACATTATTACATAATGTAAGAGGGGAATTAGTTCCCCTATCTAAATGATATATTTACTATTAATTTTAATGATAAAAAACTCTAAATAAACCATGACATGTAGTCCTGAAAATGGTATCTATAGATACAACTCCAATATTACATTGAGATAATGATATTATACATTATTGTTGGTGACAACTATAGAAAACATGATGAATACCGAAAATATATATATTCCATAATGATACAGATAATTTCCAAGATGAAACTATTGTGTTTTATGTTTTCCATCCTTCTACAAACTAGAACCCTAGAGGATACATCAAAATTAATCTCCCATATTTGTAGAGATTCAAAATTTTATAATACCTCTCAATCAAGGAATATTTTTATATATTTTTTACATTATAAGGAGGTATGATTCTTGGGTAAATATTATAATGCTTCTTATTTTAGAATCTTCTATACTATGAACTGAATATTAAAATTCAAAAAAAATTAGATCCCTTATTTATTTTCATCTATTAAACATTAAAAATAATGGAATATATTTAATTTGGTCAACAGGGGTGGATAGGTTGATGTAAATATGATTACTATATAGTTATTGGTTCATAGCTATGAATACCTTTCCATGGAAATGATTATCGATATAAGTATACCAATCCTCAGTATCTAGCATAGTTAATTTTAGATAACAAAGATCATTTTCACTTCCCAAATCAATATTGTATGTGATAGGGGCACCAATTTGTCATTATAAATCATCCACATAAAAAAATGGTTCCTTGAATTTGATAGGTGGCACCTATACTGATGATATTAATAGATATTTATTGACATTTATCAACTCTACATTAAAATATTAATTACACTGATTTATGAAATAATTAATCATTTTATTGATAATTTTTATGCACATATGTTCAAGGCTCTTTATGAATAATTCTATTTAATTATTTTATATATAGATACCTCTCATATCCTTAAGATTTAAAGAAGGTGGTATGACAAAGATCACCTAGCTATTCTTAGGAATACATTAATGCCACGTTGGCATAACAAGATGGTAAAAAATATTTTTTATATCACCCAAAAATTTTGATATAGAGGGGGTTAAATTTTTTATTGTTATAAAACTCTTTATTTTGAAAAATATATCAAGTATAGTGGGATGATGAAATGGTTTTTTGGATATAGCCTCCATATTATCCATATAACTTTCCATACTATTCACTAGAGTTGTTGTAAAAAAAGTTATCATGAAACACTGATATGTGGAACATTTTTTTAAACCCTGTGGGATTAAATGATTGAAATACACTCTAGGGGAGATATAGAAGAAATAACCTCCTCACACTCAGGGTTCATTGAGTATACTTATAGTTGTAAAATCCATCCATGAAAGAGATGGCTGAAAAAATTGTAGTTTTTATTGAAAACATATTCCATGATTTGAATTGGGTAGTCATCCCTTAGGAAATGATTGAAGAGACAACTAAAGTAAATGCAGACACATATATTCCAATTATTTTTCTGTTAAGGATGATGCTGGAAAGATATTTCATGAACTAAACTACTAATTTTGGGTCATATTCGATGAGATTATAAAAATCATCATCATCCATCAATACATGAATCAGATTAATCATATGGATTCCTAAAATTAATAAATAATATTATTTATGTTTGAAAAATTAATGGGTGTCCAAATTGTGATTACGTTATGGAATCATTGTACAATTCCTATTGGATACATCAAAAAAATTATGAAAGACATATAAATCTATTATTATTTGAAAAGAATCATTGGGTCATAATAGTACTGATATATGAGAATCATTGTCATATTTTTTCTGGATATTCTATCCCTCTTCTCCACTATCACATATTTTATAATATATATCTAAATCCTATGAATCAAGAGATAAAATATTGGTATTTTCATTACCTACCAAGGATACAGAGGTATTTTATGATACAAACAATAATGCATTGATCTACTTAGGACATGGAGATAAAATAGTAGAATATACATCTAACCTGTCATCATTTCGTATTGGATAATAGTGTTTTTAACTTTTGTATTTAATTAATTTTGTGATTATCATGAGGATGGTCTTAATCATGCCTGAATCTAGAGTTATTTCCACAATTCAGTTATTTTGAAATACAAAAAATTTATCATGGTTATTGATTGGGTTGACATGGGAAATGTTTAGGTCATTATGGTTGGTGACTTGAAAAAAAAATTATCAATGAAAATTTTCGTTATCATTAATAGAATCCAAAAAATATGTATTAATATTAACAAGAGTCAAATTGCGTACTATAACCACGATAAATTATAAGATATCCATTGATATAGTACTTGAGACACTGGTGGAATGATGAAGGTATTTCCACATTGTAATGAAATAATAGTATTTTTGAAAGATAATTAAATTTTTTGTCTTATTTGTTAACCATAAATTTATAATCGTTGATAAGGTCTCTATATTTTGTTCTAAGAATTATTTTTCCAAGGAATGTCTCTTCCTCTAGTCATAAAGTTGAATTTTTATAGTATAGGGGTAAAATGATCCATTATTGTAACCCAATAATTGAAGGGGTTGGAATTGAATGAGATTGATTTTGCAACCATTATCAATGAGATGTTTATGAAAATATACATTCCCCAAAATTATTAATATATATATACATTGGGCCTAATGTGTCCTTTTTCAATAGTCTCTATTCCTTTATCTGTGAAGGATATGACCACATACCATTCAGTAGGGTCCATCTTTTTATTATATACTTTAGTGGTACCAACGATGAATTAAAATTAATGTAGAAATTTTAGGGATTCAGAATGATATTCCTATATATCCATTGAAATGTAATGGTATTCAAGAATTTAAATATTTTTTAGGGAAATTACCAACTCATTTATGCTGTTATACATTTTTTAAGGGATGACACTTCCCCGCATGGTGTTTCTCCATTGTTAGATGCATGATAGGTGAGGCTTAATTTATGGTTATTCGCATGATATAATTGGAAAATGAGGGTATCCTTTATGGATTAGGATAATTCAACCTTAAAATAAATTTTTTTCTTAATGATAAATTTTTATTACCCAATTGGACCACTAGTATTATTGTGATTGAATTGGGCACAGATGATTCTAAAGTGGAGCAGTTCCTCTAAAAATATCTCTAGAGTGTATGTTATAGATTTCTATAGTATATTTTGTTTTATCAAGGATATAACATGAGAATTAATGTCCATGTAAACCTTTTATTCTTGACCACACTGTCCATAGTGGAATAATCATTCTCAAAGTTTGTGAGAGGAAAATATATAACCTTACGAATATTCATTGTTAGATAAGGGATCAATTATATGAAGTAAGTTGAAATATCGGCAGTGTGGCCCATATTTTGATGAGGTTTTCTTGTGATGTTGTGGTGCCTATTTAACAATTTTGGGGGGGTGGTCTATGTTCTTCAAATGAAAAGATAAAAATAATTGTGGGGTTTTTAATTTTAATCGATGTAACAATGAGTTGAAATTTTTTTTCCATTTCTCTTGAAATTTTTATTACACTAGTTTTTATAAGACTCACTCTTGTTTAAATGTTGTTCCAATGATGTTTATTTTGTTTTCATAGAAGGAGTGGGGGTTATAACTAGTTTATTCATGTACACCCTTATAATAACATGTTTTCATTTGACTATATTTATAGCCATCAAATAATCGAAATCCCATGAAACTTACATAAAATAATCTTACTAATCCCTTCTATGAGTAAAGTGATAGAAACACGTGAATCATGTAATGGGGGTTCTCCATGCCTAACTTTTTTTAAAGTGAACTATTATTTGGATGTCTTATTTAAAGACTATGTTATAGAATCATAGGGTTATCATATATGGATATTACATGATTTTGTATTAATATTCATTTCATTACATGAACAAAAACATGAAAACTCTAATAGTTTAATGCCTATGGAAATATGGATCATAATATTCTAATCCAGAAAATAATATTCAATGACTCCCAAAAATATATCCCTATTTAGTACTCCATTTTAAATCTTTTAATCATTATAGGGGGAAAAGAAAAATAAGAAAGGGTGATATTAGATGCTCAGTATGGGTAAACAATGGAGACAGGTATATATAACATGAACATAAGGGTCTGAGAAGATGAGTAAAGAATTTAAAAAACATACGAAGATAATATATGGTTATATTCTGGAGGTATGAAAAACATATTGGATATTCATAAGACAAGAATAAATAACGGAATAAAAGAACATTAGGCATGAGATAAAAACATTGGCATAAGACAAAGATGTGCCGTATACACATAAGAATGGAAAATAATTTCTATATTAGTCATCAATTACTAACATGTCTATCATATTAGAATGATTTTACTCCCTAAACCATCATAGTAGTCAAGGTTCACTCCCACCAATATCCAAGTGGAAAAAAATACCTTACCAAACTGAGTCCACTCCTCATTCAAGTCATTTATTACTGAACCATTTCACTCCTCATTTTAGTCCTGCCTATTGCATGATATATTTAACTTACCCAATCCATTGGAGGGATATATAGGTCCCACCCATCACATAAATAAATCCATATTTATTTTTTCTTAAAGATCATAAATATTCATCAAATCGTATCCCTTGAAATAAAATGGGTATCATAAACTTTTCATCATATAAAAATATGTTTAAAAGATAATGGTTTTATAATAATTTCATCATTGTGTAAAAAAATGAAAGAAGCGGGTTTCATAAGAACATCATCATTACAAAACCTTTAGAAAAGAAATAGGATTCATAAGAATCTTGGGATAACCAGTGGATGAGAAATGGGTATAATAAACATCATTCTATCATAAAAAAACCCCATTTCAAGAAATAATAAGAATGGTATCCTTGAAAAAATATCTTTTATGGTATAGGTAAAATCCGTAGATGAAATCTTATATGAAAATAATTTTGATCAATCATTTAAATAATTTTTTATAGAAAATAAATTATTATGGAAAATAATTTTTAAAACCTAAATATTTTATTTCAATCCATTTTATTTAAAATAATTTTGAAATACCATAAATGTAGGTTTAAAATTAATTTAACGTTTTTATTGATGAAAAAATTCTTTTATGTTCAAAAATTATATTTATTAAAATTAATCATTACCAAAATCATTTCCCTTTAAAATCATTTTTCTAAATTATAAATTTTTTACAACTTTTAAGAACAAAATTTTTATTGAAAATAACTTTATAAAATTGTATCAGAAGCATCATATCATTGAGAATTCAAGAAAATGTGAAATATTTTTCATTTTGATCATGTAAAAGACAATGTATCTTTTCACAAATTCAATAAATCAAAAATTGTAATTGTTTTGGAATATAACAAGAGGATTCCAATAAAAATATTTTTTAAAATATTAAATCATGTGAAAAAAATATTTTATCAATATTATGAGAATGATATGCTGCATTTTTTTATTTTTATAAAACATGGTTTAGGAAGAAAGCAGACATCCGAATGAAGAGAGAAATAAATTCAGGTCTTCATAAAAATATTTTCTCAATTATATAAATTAAAAAAGAGAGTAAAATTTTAATTATAAATAAAAACTAGAATGAATAACATATTTATAATAAAATAAAATAGTTTCATGATATACATATCATAATATTTTATAATCAAAATCATAATCATAGACAATCCTGTTAAACTAGGATATGTTAACAAAAAATCATTACAAAATTGTTAAAATTAAATCATAATACCTCTAATAGAATTGAATAAAATGGAACATAAAATATACTATTTAAAATAAAATCATGTCATTAAATGTATATGGTGTTGTAAATACACATCGTGATAAAATATAGGTGTAAAATAAAGGTTATGTCTCAATGAAATCAAAATGATGAAAAAATCCATTACTGCTTGAGTAACATTTGAACCATATGAACCATGAAAGAATAATATAAATAGAAACATTATATATCCTTTAATGAGTGATATTTATAATATATAATGTCATATTGTAGTATATACACCAAAAAAAGATATGAGTAATGAAAATTTCATAAGTGTCTTAGAATTAAAAGTGAGACAAGGAAATCCCCTTACTGATTTGTTATCATTTGACCTGAAACCTACATGAAATAAAGATCCTAAAAGGTATAGGTAAAAACTAATAGTTTTAAGGAAAATTATAATAATATAAATTATTGGTCAGTATATACACCCTTTAAAATAAATTGATGGTGAATATGGAATGTGTCTTATAGAAGATAAAATTGAAACATAAATCCCTTTCCTTAAGTCTTGAATTATTTCATACATGTTCGATACTCCTTTATAATAAATATAATATTATTATACATATGTTAAATCATAATAATAATTTATATCAAACCATACATAAGTTTCTTATGACCTTCCATTACTTGTTTTTTTCAATTCCCTGTTAAAATCGTGTTTTGGGCAGTAACTGCTCTGTTTTCCACATAGATTTTTAATTTGTTATTTTTTTTACCGTTATATAGATCATGGTTTATTCATATATAAAATTTAAAATATTATATTAATATCATATATATTTTTCAAAAACAATCAGTGTTAAGAATAAAATTCGGCAAGAGGAAATTTAATATACTGTTCATAGAGACCGTAGGTCATACCTAAGTATAAATGTATATTTTATTGTCTTATAGTATTGAATGATAGTATAATAAGGATATATATAATAATTATAGTGTATTTTTTATATCATACATAAAAATTATTTTTATTAAACCAATCCTTCATACATTCAATGTAAACCATGAAATAATCCCATCACTTCGTGAGGCTGTAATCCATTGTATGCTTGAGAGATGTTATCGTATTCACATAAAATAGGAAGCATGATTTAATGATTGATATATCAATAAAATAATAATAATAATATCATAAATGTCATAAATAAAATATATAAACTATTAATTGATCATTATAACCATCCATTAGTGGTGGTAATGGGAAAATGAATGCCATTAGTTTGCAGGGTGGTAGTCCATTGTGAAAACTACCAATAATTTATAAACCTATTTGGTAGAAGTGGATATGGGTTTAGGTCATGATATTAACATAACATATTACAATTATATTTATGATACTATTTTTATAGGTTTTTGAGTCTTTCTTTAGGACGCGTGCATCCGTTTATCGAGGACGATGAGGAAGCACTAGTTGTTGCCCAACATTCCCGCTTTCCAAAGGTGGCTGACATCCGTCAGTTATTCAGGGAAATTTTCTCCTTGATCGAAATGTGATGATGGGATGTCAGTTATTTCTTCTGTGGATTCTTCCTCATAACTCGACACCTATTCCGGGTCTCCCTAATAGATCAAGACGTGGTTCGTGAAACTCATCCCAGTGCCATGTCTTCATGGAACCCGGTTAATTAAAATGCCTCCATCGAGAGATTCCAAGGGGTCCAGTTAGGGTAGCAACCTTTGGTTGGGGGATTAGTTACATTGGACATCACTGGCTTGTTTCGATGCTGGAATACTACCGTGTCTGGGTTTCTTCCCCTTATTATTGGTCATCTCGATTTTGCAGAAGCCCGAGGCATCCCACGTTGAATACAAGGAATTATATGCCATAGGCGTGTATCAGAGGTTTTCCTCAGCTTCCCATGTTTATAATAGTGTAAGACATTGGTTTAATTTCTAGAGAAGACGGATCAGACTGATAAGAACAGTGACTTGAGAGGATCAGATGGGTGCAACCCCATGAGGGAACACTGATGTTGGAGCTAACACATGGTTATCCACCCAATTGTTTCTAAATTTAATGGGAAATGAGGTGGCACAATACCACCAGGATGTGGTGGCCTGAATAAGAAAATGGATGGATTATGGAGGGTTTAGTGTTGATGAAGAATGAAACGAAACTTATGTGAGGATGACGGTGAGGTCGGGCTTGAGTCTCAAAAATACTTCCTACGTATCCCCATGGTAGGGAATCAAAGTCTACACAGTTCGTGAAGTGATGTGGAAACTAAGGAGGAGAACCATATTAAGGGGACCTAGAGGAAGTGGATCTTCCAGGATGGGGGCATGAAATTGTGCTGCGTGCGGAGGAAAGAGACCCGATGACATGGTGGAGCTTGCTTGTAATTAGCGGCCCATGAGTTGGTGATATTCCAAATGGGATGACCATAAATGTGGTTCCCAATGGAGGGGACTACAACGCCTTACTTTTGGATGGGGTTACAATGACTTACCGCTGGTTGGGGACACAACGACTTACTACTAGATGGTGTTGAACCTCATGAAGGCTTACATTGTACCCTGTCTAGGTGACAAGGATCAAAGAATGTGTAGTTTAGGATGAAGTGGGAACTAACTTGAAGAAGTTCAGGACCAATGTTTGGTGGGATTGGACTTCAGGGAGTCTTCCTACATACCCTTCCTTAGCAAGGATCAAATTCCACGTAGTTTAGAATGGTGGGAACCAACGCGAAGGGGGTCCGAACCAATATATGGTGTGATTGAACCTTATGGTGGTTTCCTATGTTCCATGCCTTGGAAAGGATCAATTTACATGTAGTTCAGAATGGGTTTGGTGAACCGACGTGAAAGTGGTCGGGACCAATGGTTGTTGGGGTTGAACCTCAGGGAGGCTTTCTATGTACCATTCCCCAGCAAGGATAAAAATCCATGTAGTTTAGAATGGGTTCAGAGAACTGATGTGAAGGTGGTTGGAACCAATAGATGCTGGGATTGAACCTCAGGGAGGCTTCCTATGTACCTTTCCATGGCATGGATCAAAGTCCACATAGTTCAGAATGGGTTTGGTGAACCGACGTGATGGTGGTCGGGACCAATGGTTGTTGGGCTTGAACCTCAGGGAGGATTTCTACATACCTTGAATGGAAAGGATCAATGCCCACATTTTTCAAAATGGGAGTGGGGATTACACTCTAGGATACCCAGAGGGGATGTCTTGGATGATTCTTACTCCAAGACCACGTGATTCATGCTCGGTGTGAGAAACATGAGGCAGCAAAGGCCTGATGATCATGTCGCAGAAGGTGCGTCTATGGGATGTGGAATGGGGCATACACGTAGTTAGCGGCCCAAAGTTGAAATAGGGGATTACGCATGGTTAGCAGCCAAGTGAGGTGGATATTATGACTTACTCTAAGGTGGAGGCCCATTGGAGACAATTCCCAAAGGGAGTCAGATTTGGAACCAAAGAAAAGATAGCATCGTTGCCCATCTCCCCCTCCTATCTTCGGCCAGGAAGAAGATAGGAGGATTAGGGGTGTTGCCTCCTAAAATAATGAATTTGGGCTTAATCCATGGTGGTTTCCCATTCCCCATAGAAAAACACCACTCCAATAAAGATTATCTCATTCCATGTGAGAAATTATTTCACTTTAGTGGAGACCAGTGGGCATGTAGAATGTCCAAGGTGGGGAACCCCATGTACGACACACAGGATGAGGTCACAGTTTAACGTCATCTACTGAGTAAAATGGTGCTTGGTAGTCTAACTTACTATATCTCAGATGAGGAAAGTTCACTCCTCACCCTTAGGACTTACATAATTGATACCTTCCACACCTTGAGGAAGGGAAGGAATCAACAATGTCGTGGTGAGGGGTGTTATAGAGTAATCTATTGAGGGGTCCACGTTAGTGTGGCTATGCAAAGAAGTAATAGCTGTTAGTGTGCCTATGAGAATAAACATGAGGTGATGCAATACAACAGGAAGCACTGCCCCCAATAATTTGAAATCACTTCATGCAAAACTGGTTGGATGCATGAGAAAAAGAGTTGCAGAGAAAAGTGATTCATAGGTAGAAGCCTTCTGAAGCTCTGGTGCTCCATGATGTGGAGGGGCTTGGAAAAGGGTTATGATTCACATAATAGAGTGGCCTGGCCTACAATTAGGACATATGTGCATATGGAATGTGCTTCATGAAGTGGAAAGGCATTTGTGGAGCAGTGCTTTGTGAAGCAAGGGAGCCCTGTGAAGTGTAGCATTATAGAGCAATATTCTTCGTGAAGCACAGTGACCATGCATTAGCATGTGGGTCACATGTGCATGGAGGGTACATCGTGAATCATAAGTGATCTGTGAATATCTGAGTCCCTTTGGGGATGTACCTACTTCACAGAGGACCGTGGTCTCCGTGAATGGAATTCCACTTTGAGGAGGGGCTGAATTCAAGAAAAGGGACAGGCACTTCGTGATGCATATGTACATTGAAATGATCTTTGTTCTCATAAAAGAATTTGATTCACGATTCAATATCTATGAAGGTTAAAGGTTGGAGGATCCGTCATTTGGTCTCGAGGGGAGCCCTATATTTCTTTGAAAGGGGCGCCGCGAAGCAGATCTCACTCAGCACGAAGTCACATTGCATTTTGTCATAACCGCATGATGGCTTCACAAATGTAAAATTTGTTTGCGGAGTGTGCCACCTCCTTGCTCTACTGTGGGTTAGAGAACTTCAATTGGTTTTTCCGAGACTCCTTCCTCCTTCCTCCACGGTATCTTCGTGAATGTCAAATGGGTTTGAGGAGCATCCTACATCCTTGCTCCATTGAGGGTTCGCAAACGTAAAAGGGGTTCATAGAGTGTCCCACCTCCTTGCTTTACAATGGGTTTGTGATCATAAAATGGGTTCAAGGAACCTCCCACCTCCTTGATCCATAGTAGGTTCGCGAACATAAAAGGGGTCCATGGAACGTCACGCCTCCTTGCTCCGTGGAGGCTTCACAAAGGGGGACCTTTTCACATGCCATAGGGCAATGGGGGATCCATTAAAAGGCTTCTCTAGGAAACACCTAATGCTCTCTGTGTGTTCTTGTGCTTCCAAAATTTGGGTTCCATAAAATGCCCCCATAATATTGAGAGCTGGGGAGAAAGTGAGGGTCAGTGTCTGAGGGTCAATCACTATAATACGTCAGCCAATTGGAATGCTGACTCGCGAAGGCGGTTCTCGAAGAAGAGAGGCGACATGAGGGCTGAGTGTGCTTCAAATCTTGTTGCGATTGGATGCGTCACGATGATCTAGGGTTCCTCTCATATAAATAGGGGAGATGACCTCACTTTTTTATTTATCTTCTATCCATTTTGGGTCTGTAGTGGTTTCTATTCACGAAGCTCTGTGCACTCTGTGATTTCCCTCCGTGAACTGGGCTTTCTGCTTCCTGACACACAGTGAGAATTCGACTTCACGTCAGTGTGCTCTGCGACATTTTTCTGAACACTAGGGTAGGGCTTCGTGAAATGCCTTCACAAACGAGCTCTGTGAATGAGATCTGTGAAAGAGCTTTGTGATCCTGAACAAAAAATTCCTATATCAATAAAACTAAATGGATCACCAAGAGGCTTCCAGTGGGTCCTTACCGATGTTTCCCAAAGGGAGAAGATGGTGAATATCTTGGGTTTAGGGGAGTCCATTCGAATCCATTCTGGCCACAATTCACTGGTGGTTCTACTATAAAAACTACAAAAGAATTATCCTCTATGAAAGAGGATTCCTCTATATGGCATTGGAATGATGGATGACGTCTTCTTCCCTGAAGCGAGTAGGAACAAACCAGCTTACTAGTTCAGGAGCACGTCGTGTCAGTGCCAAATGTTCATGGCGGTTGACGGCCATGCCTGGGAGGACTTCACACTCGTCAACGGCGATTGTCTATAAAAATATTTGAATGAAGTTGATGATAAGGAAATATTGCCAGAGACATCACCCCTATATACAACACTATCTTAAAAGATTCCCTAAGGGAATCAGGGAAGGGGTGGTCCGATTAGTGGGATCTGTGTTAGGGAAGCAACATCAGAGATGACTGGTCCTTAGCCTATTTGGTTGGTGCTTTGTGTGATGAATTTGGGGCAGATCTGAGGATATTGGGTCTGTATAAGGAAGATTTGGCCTCCCAATTCCACATTAATCAAACGAAGTAGCTGATTCCGGAGTTGCTGAGAAGATGGAAGTCGAAGACCAATACCATCCATTTTCACAACAGAGCGGTCAACATCAGTCTATGGGATTTTCATCAGATCTAGGGGGTCCCAATATTGGGGGAAATTTATGATGATTTCCTCCCCTTTATGGGTGCATGGGAAGACCCCGAGAATATTCCACTGCTGTTGAAGTCATTAATAAACTAGGTGTCGGAGAAGAGAATGAAATAGTGTGGGACATCCATTTCAGATGATGGTTGAAGCAATTACTGATCTTCCAAAAATATAGCTAGTTTCCTGTGATGCCTCAAACATTACTGAAGGGGGCTCAACGGGGCAAGGAGAACTTGTACTAGTAGCTCCTGGAGGATATCCAGCGGGAAATATGGGGATTCAGAATCAGTACCAAGAAACAACCGCTAGTACGGTTGGATGTATTTATTGTGGCACTCTTCTACAAATAGATTCTGCAGGTGAATAACCCAAACATGGGTGTGAGAATGAGAACGTTAATTATGACACCCATGATGGTGATAGGCGGGAAGGGCAACATAGGGATTCCAATGCTCTCTATGATATACATGACATTGTGGCATATCATTGAGGGGAAGAGACCACATTGAATATGTGGTCCATTCAACATCTAGTATGGGTGGATAGCAGTGCACATAAGGGTGATCTATGAATATCTGAACCGAATATCCCCTCTAGGATCAAACTTCCACCCGTTCATTTTGAATTCCATAGGTAGATTTACGGCCAATATGACCATAAATTCCGTACGAAACTGAGTCTGGAAGGTAGGGGAGTTCAACATTCATCCATTACCGTTGCCAATGGGTGTATTCACAGATGATGGCTAGGGAGAAGAAGATAATTGGTCCTACATCCTGGCCCTTTGAGGTAGAGTCCTGGTGGCAGGGGTTGATCGTGATCCCCTCTTTGAGTCATACACCTTGCACCAATTTGCAATGCAGTTTCAGTTCATGCAGCGACTAACCACTCAGGTCTATTTGGGGGTGTTCCACGAGGTTCACCAATGCATGATGAGAAAAATGTGGCTCATGGTCACCTGGAAAGATGGGAAGACGCAGAATGAGCTACCTCCACCCACAACTGTCTTCGGGGTGGTGAAGGAGTATGCCAAATGCTGGGAGGTGGCCTACCCGGGGGAGATTCTAAAGCATGCAACCATTTGGGCAAATGATGGTGTGCCTCCCCAACCTCGAGGTCGGGTTCAGATGGAAAAAATGATATCCTACGGTGGTGGGGTAGCTGTGGCAGTGAGTCCCATACAGGTTGAGGGGTAGGTAGTGGCAGTGGATCCAATAGTGGATGTAGACCTGGCAGTCTCAGAAGAGAATAATTATCTGGAGGGGAGTAAATCAATAGGATTTCGTATAATATCCACTTAGTCTTTGGGGAAGTGGTAGTTCCATATAGACACGTTGGAGAATGTTTTCTTCTTGAAGGTGTGGGGTATCTGGGATGTCTACAGAAAATTATTTGTCTTGTTAGAGATTTGGAAACACTTGAACCACTCCGGGATGGATTTTTCAGGAATCGGCCATGTCTGGACATGCTTTTCAGTATCCCAGGTGGTGTCGAAACAATACCTATCTGAGTTGGAGGACTTCATGCACTCTTGGTGCCCCGCATCTAATGAAAGACTGAGTGTTGGTGTTGTTGTATTGAACGTCCCCTTCACAGTTGTTAGTTGTAGAATAGAGTGTGTGATTCTCTTTTCTGGAAAAATCAGACAAGCCCTCCTGGGGGTCGGATGCATGTAGAGGGAGCCCTCTAGTGGAAGGAAAAGTTAGTAATCAAGGTTCATAGCTTGAAGAATTCGTAGATTCCCATGAGGTAAAATCCTAAGCTCCTTCCTCAGGGTCTATATCCAAGTTATTTTGAACTCCTTATGGATATTTTAACTGTGTAGGAGGACCTCATTCACAGAACCCGTTCCCGCCCTACAATAGTTGTAGATGCACCTTCATGATTCACATCTACTGTTATAGAGATTAGTGCATCTAGTGGGGCCAGGATGCCCGAGGTGGCTCCTCAGGAGTATTCAGTCCTTCAGATGATATATAGAGGGCCATGCCTTGGGGTCCCAATGGAAACAACCAAAGAATGAGGCCATGTGTTCGATCTCTGTAAGTATCCTCTAAAAAATTCACGACTTCCACCAATCGATCTGGTTAACTATCATCTGTGCACTTCCTTTTAAGCACAATTCTTCCAATGGTGTGGGCTACCATGGTGAGGTTGGTTGGTACATCTGGTTGCACTTTTCCTATAGGAATGTCAGTGGTTGTGGAGGTAGATATCCAGAATGACCAAGCAGCATCGCTCCTGATCACTGGTGGCACGGTTTGGAGGGATGGGCCAGAAATTATTAAAGTGGGATCAAACAATGAAAATCAATCAGATATAACAGGTCCTTCCATAAATGATTGGACACTAGATGTGGACCCTGCTGATGAGTTCTTGGGGGAGTTCCCTACATATGAGCTTGCCTACCCCGTGGACTGGGACTGAACGACTTTGATGAAGAGGATAACAAGATAGTCTGTCTATAGTCATAGAAGAAGATCAAGGGCTTCATAAATGACACCCCTCAAGCACAATGGATAGACCAGATGGAGAGATTTCATTTGTGACTTTGTGAAATGTATGCTGGGGTGGTTAATACCCAATGTACCCACATGCTTGTCCGAGATCTCCTAGAGAAGAAGATTCGGGAGTGTGACCGTGGCCTTGGCATGGGATGGAAGTGGAGAAAAGTAGTGATAATCAAGAGGCTCCAGGAGGCTGAAAACCAGATTCTATGACTTCACATCCAATATTTTGAACATTCTGCTTCCCTCAACATGCAGTCGGAGTTTATATCGTGGATGAAGGCCCAGCTGGCAGAGGCTGAAGACAGAATGAGGCAATCCTCTGAGGAGATGATCATTATCTGAACCAACATGGAGCCCACTCAGATCGTAGTTAACGAACTGTTCCCCCTCACTGCTGAAGAGGAGCGGGAACTAAAAAGGAAATAGTGAGTCCTAGACGCCACAAGCCAGATGGTGGTGGAGCTGCAACACTATTTTGACGGGGTCAATCCTTCCATGGGAGGGGTCGATCCTTGAGTAATGTGATGCATGTAACTTTTGATCACACTTTCATGCCTTTACTATTTATTCTAGATGCATGCATGAGTTATATTATCCATTTCTGTTCTATTACATTTTTATTATTTTCATGAAAAATTCGGCGATCAGTCACTAAGCTCATGTGGGTCGGTCCCGATGCCAAAAACAAAGGATGACCACCTTACCATTCCATCTGAATATAAGAGTTCAAACGAAGATCCATGCATCTAGGGTATGAAAATAAATTCCAAATTTTTGAGAAGAAATGGAGATGCCCGATTGGAGGATGAATTCTCATAGAATAGTTGAATCATCACTTTCCCAGTGTGATCTAGTGCACGAGTGGGGTAATTCTAGGGGAATTAGAATTAATCCAAACATAGGGGAGTAAAAGGTGTGAATCATGATACCAAAAATTTGGAACACCGTAGGGATGGAATGACAATGAAGAATAAAATTGGACCTTGTTTGAAACACAATATCTTTATTGTGTTAGCCTGAAATGTGGAAAACAAATGAGGGATGAATACTGACCCTGTTCGAAACACGGGGCTTGACTCGAAATGTCATCCATTGGTCTTCCTGAACATTGTACTAGGACAGTAGGTGAGCCATAGGCCGAGCATCCATACTATTAGGTGATTTTTTTAGATGTGAAAGAAGACAGGGGTCCAAATTAAGGGAACACAAATCATGGAGTGTGGAGTGATGGGTTTTTTGAATGGATTCCAACACATCTTGAAATTACGCCATCGTAGTGAAGCCACATTAGGTGGGGCTTATTGGTCTGATCAGAGATATACCTACTTCCGAAGAGGACCTCCCTGGTAAGGACCTGGATTGACATGTAGTTTTACTTCATAATAACAATAATGATGGACATGTAGTTTAACGTCATACGGTAAGGACAGTGCATATAATTTAAAGGTCATACTACATGGACCAAGATCGAGCCAGAGGGGCCAGAAGGGTTAATGGCCCTAGGGATGGGCCCATATAGAAATTCTTGGGCATCGCTATGTATCCCATGAGGATAATAATCAAACCAAACGTAGTTCATAAGCATGGCGTGGCTGGAGGCCGAAACTGATAGGGGAAATCCTATCTGGCAAGGGATTTGGTGCATCCCTTGATTAACACATGGCATCCTGAACTTGTTCTAGGTAGAACCATAGTTTAATGTCATGTGTTGAAGACATATGGACCTGTGTAGTATAACATCATTTGACAAGATGGGGAGTGAAAGGGGAGATCCCAGGAAGGGAGTATGTGGTGTGACAAATATAAAATTGTCATGATTGAGGACATAAGGAGTCTCCACCACACCATGTATCCCCGGAGGACGTTCTTTTGGTCAATGGAGGAAAAGTGAAAGTTAGGCTAGGCCCGAAGTGAAGCGGTTGAGCGTTCCAATGTATCCCATGAGAATGGGAATCATTCCATACATTGTTCTTGAGTGCAGTTTAATGTCATGTGGGACAACACTAAGCATGTGTGGCACAGCTATTCCAGTACACGCCCTACCAAAACTACTCTTCCCATGTGAGTCGTGTTCGATGTGGGAAACCAGAAGTAGTGATGGGACATTCCAGAAATAGTAAGGATCATATTAGGGACTATAGGATGCTAATTTAATGACATCCCAATGATGCTAACCCGCATATATAACGCAGCTAGATTTTATAAGGTGTAATGCCGAGTATGTTGGAATTCCACATGAAAATATGGGAGTGGAAATATGTGATTCATGATTCTCGAGATGTAGACCACAATTATGGTGGGGTGAAGATAGGGGATAACCATTGACCATGTTCTAAACATAGTATCCATTTCCCTTTAGCCTAGAATGAGGACAAGAAAATAAGGGTCGACCACTGACCATGCTCAAAACATGGGACCTATCGCAAATGTCATCTAAGGTCCTCAGGGTCGTCAGCCCAAGATGGTTGGTAAGACAGTGTGGCATGAGACCAAGCCATAAAGGGGGTCCCTTCAGACATGGAACATGATGAGGATCCAAATGATGCACTCACAAAGCTTAGACATGGAACAAGGGAATGTCCCTGTGAAAATTTTACACTTCGGGCACTGCCACAATGCATCTGAGTATGACAATAAGATGTGTCCGATAGAGGGAGTCGAGTCCCCCTCCAAGGAAAAGGGTCCTATGGTTGCACGCTTCCAACTTAATGGTCATAGGGTGTTTCATTTAGGGGGGAATTGATTTAATGGATTGTTCCCAAGTCGGAGATAAGGAAAAAGTCCATGTGTAGTTCACATGGAGAGATCTTAGTTTAGGGTCCTCGAACTCAGACCAGGTTGGGAAAAGACATGGAAGTCACACAATGTAGCTATTGAAAAAGTATATGTCAATGAGAACCCATGAGGTACTCTCCCTATCAAATGATAAATAAAGGGGTTCATCCCTAAGGGCCAAAATATAGGGGACACGATTCTATATTCATGTGGCTGGAACCAGAGACGAGATGTTTGGGCGTTTTTATGTATCCCACGAGGATGGAAATCAAGCCATACATAGTTCTGGAAGGTGTCATGTGGGTTTCTCCCTCGCACTAAAAGAATAGGTATTTGATAAGTCTTGTTTGTCTTTTAGGATGAATGTGTTTTTTTGAAGTGATGGACCTACGATAGAAAGTCCAGGCATCACCACTAGAATCAAGACATTAGTTGGTGTTGAAAAATGGTATGGTGTTTGACCGATACCAAACATGATATCTTCTCAGATGAGAACAACACGATACAATGCCATTTTTCTTCATGTGACCATGATGATAATGTCACATTTTAGGGTCATGTGATGGAAACAACCATGCATTATAATGTTATACTATATAGACATAATAGTATAAAGCAATTTGGGACTAGGCAACATAGTTTAGAGTCCTATATCTCAGTCATATAAAAGAGAGGCGAGGATCAAGAGGTAATGTGCACATCATGATAAATAATACCCGAAATGAATGAGGACGAGGCCCATGTCACACCGCGTGTGATTCTGAGAATGAAATGTCGGGCCGAGGGGCCAGAAAAGGTTTCGGAATACATGGTAGGAGAGACTAGCTAAAGGTTTTACAGGACCCTAAGATGAGGTGTCTCGACATTCCAACATATCCCATGAGGATGAGATCATTCCATATGTAGTTCTTACAGTTTAATGTTGTGAAGGACAATATACAATTTAATTTCATATGGGATAAGAGTTAGGAGGGAATAAATCCTTGAAGGGGGGGGGGAGTACATGGTGCGGTAATTGTAAACCTAATGTGAATTATTGAATAAGCCCACACAAGCCACATCAAATCGTCCTATAAGGGGAGGGGCCTAAAAGGAAGAAAAAAATAGATTAATTAGAGGAACTCAAGATGGACCCAATGACGAGATTTCTAGGCATTCCAATGTGTCCCATGAGGATGGGAATCAATCGATACATAGTTCTCAAGAGGGGATGTATAAAGAGATCATAGTTTAAGGACATAGTGCTTAAACCATGGAGAAGAGGAACTCATCCATGTTGGCACAAACCTCAATCCAATCCCTAATCCCATGGGAGTCAAACTCCATGTGGAAAACAAGGGAGGAAGAGGTTTTTACAATATATAGAATACATGCCAAGGGGAGGTCAGTGTGGAGCCCTGAATGATGCCTTACTGCAGCTTTGTCCTCATAATGTAAAAATTCACACTGAGCGATAGTTATGGGAGTGTCAAAATTCCCCTTGGACATGATGGGGTGGAAAATTATGTGAATAATGTAACCAACATTAAAGGATTTATGGGGTTGGTGTGATGATAGAGGATAACTACTAACCGTGTTTGAAACACAACATCCATATCATGTAACCTGAAATGAGGGCAACAAATTAGCATCAACCGCTAATTGTATTCATAATTCGGGACTTGTATCAATTTTTTATTCGAAACCATAGAGGATGTTGGCCCAAAATAGTAAGAGATCCCCTGGGCTGAGAATCCTGGACATTTGGTGGCCCCTTCGAATGTGATAGATAATGAAATACCAAATGAAGGGGAACACGATGCCGAAACAATGTGTGAAAGCATGTCCAGGAAGAATCAGACATTCCAGGTTCTAAACTAGAGTACTCCTAGGCACATTTGTAAATCCTTGAAGAAGGTTGAGGGACCCAACCTAAGAGTAGCTGACTCGAAATGATGTGTATAGGGAAAAGGAATGAAGGGCACTTAGGAGAGAGAGGTATGCACCGTGGTTGTTATTAACCCGATGTGAATGGGGATATAAGCCCATAACACACCATATTACCCTCTCTTATAGGAACTCAGGCCTAGGGGACAAGATGATAGGGAGGTTTATAAGAGATGGAAATGGACCCAAAGAATAGACATTCAAGCGGTTCTACATATCCAATTAGGATGGGAATCGAGCCACACATAGTTCTAGAAGATGTCATGCAGTTTAACATCTTGCGGTAAGGGATTAATAAGGGAATGATACCCAAAAGAGGGAAATGTAGGACCTGAATATTATCCCGACATGAATGAGGATATATTCCATACCACACTGTACAATCGTAAGTGAGAACATGAGACATGGGCTTGAGGATGGGCCACTAACAAAATTTCATATCGACATTTCAGTTCAACATCAAGTATTGAGGACGATGGTGATCATAGTTTAAGGTCACAGAGATCACACCATAGACACCTAGTTTATTGTCAAATGTGTGGTATAGTTGAGCAGAGAGGGTGAATCATCGTGCTTATAGAAGACCACAAAGAGGAAATGATGATAGAGGACAACTCTTGACTAGGTTCACAACACAGAATCCTCCCTTGTATGACCGGAGTTCGGGGAAAACAATTGAGCATCAATCGTTTAACATATTCAAAACACAGGACATGTATCAATTTTCCATTCGCTATCCCCGAGGACGTTAGTCGGAAATGGCAGGAGGGCCCTTGGGCTGATCAGTTGTGCTATTCAATGGTCTTTTTGGATGTTGAAGATGATTGAAAACCCAAATTATGGGGCTCAAAAACCATGGAGGAGCATGTGCTCATGAAATGTATGATAAATTGAGATAGGTCTCAAAGAAGGTACATGCGGCATGGAAAAATCTCCATATGTGAACGGGGGCATAAGCCCGAACCACACCGCACATTACTAAATGATAACTCGGGCTAGGGGGCTGAAAGGGTCAAGGGGCCTACGGAATGATGAGATGGAAATGCAGAATGAGCTATTACACTCCATTTTTGCGACATATGGGGGTGATGATAACGAAAATGTATTGATTTTTTCCAAATTTGATACACAACATCCACATCATTTGACCTAAAATGAGAAAAAACCATGAGTGTTGATTAGTGACCATAACCGCAACACGGGACTTGTATCCATTTGTCGTTCGAGGTCCTCGAGGGAGTTGGTCCGAAATGATTGGATATCCCATAGGCTACGTACCCACACCGTTCGGGGGCCATTTCAAATGTGAATGATAATGGAATCCCAAATGATTGATTGTGTGGATCATACATGTTCACATGCTATATAATGTTAAGCTGGGAAATAGTAGAGGCATGGATCTTCAGGGGGAAGGGATACATGGTAAGGTCATGATTAACTCTTCGTGAATGAGGGAAAAATACCACACCACACCAAGTGTTTCGTCATAATGGGGGATCCCGAAGATTGGGGATAGGCCTACAAACAAACTTTTTGGGTGTTCCAATGTATCCCATAAGGATGTGAATCGAGCCGTACGTGGATCTTGGGATGCATTTTAATATCTTGCTGGATGACTCACAATTTAATGTCATGCAAGACTGGATAGTTTACGGTCATGTAATACCCTAATGCTATTTAGGGTCGTGGGGGACCCTAAGGACCCAGAAAGGTATATCTTGAGGAACATGGCATTAGTGGGAGGAGTTATCTGCTCCACACCCATGGTAACTAGTGATTATTCACCATTGCAGTAAACCTTGTGAATGAGGTAAGGTACTTTCCATTTGGGCTCCAACATAGGTGGTTTCCTACCAGGTATCATTGGTGTTCTATGGTCCAACACCAAGTCACATTTCAAGAATGAGAAGAGGGGAACATTCTTGTTGAAAGCTCTAGTTATCTTGTTCTGATGCCTTTCCAAATTGTGTAGGGAATGAACCCCATACTCATCGAGCGCATCCAACTCAGTAAGACAGAATTTAGCTACTTTATCTAGCGCTTACTGATTATACAAAACTATGTTCTATGAGGGAAATTGAATCCTGATGGGTAGGAAGACCACTGATTAATACACTATGGAATATGGGGTCCCCTGAGTGGAATTACGAGTCATTATCTAATAAGCCCAGAGGTCGTTGGGGAGATTGTACATCAAAATATACTTATTATGACAGCCAATTTTCCATAGAATGTTATAGAGGGTTTTGTTGAACACCTCAATCTGTCCATTTTCTTGTGCATGTGAGTGAGAGATATGGTTAGAATGAATGTTATACTTAGCAAAAAATTTCTTCAGCTTAGCTTATTAGATGTTCGTGATGATGTCATTGAGGACGATCTGAGGGACTCCAAATCGGTAGATGATGATTGATCTCACAATGTCAGAGATAGAATGGGCCATGACCTCCTTGAGTGGAACTTCCTCTACCAACTTGGAGAAGAAATCCGTAGTGGTCAGGATGAACCTACACTGGCGAGTTGTCACTGGTGGATATGGTCCCACAACATTGAGTTCTCATATGGAAAATGGAAAAGAGTACATGGTGGAGTGGAGAGGCTCTGGCGGTCGATGCATGAAGTTAGCATGAATTTGGCCCACATGGCACACTTTGGTGAACTTGATGAAGTCATAGATTATATAGGGCCAAAAGTACCTCGGTCTGCAGATCTGGTGAGATAGATTCAGCCCATTCTGATGAGCCTTTTAGGAACCATCATGAAACTCCTACACGACCAAGGAAATCTCGACACCTTAAATGAAATAGGGGAGAACCCCCTCAGACATGTGCTTGTAGAGGATCTGCACATGACCAGAACCATCCTGGTGGGTAAATTGTAATGCACAACTTCGAATTCAATCGTGCTCGACCCATTCTACGGAGAGATTACCATTCTAGAGGTACTCGACAATGGAGGTTCTCTAATTAGGAGTCACGTCAATCATAGCATTATGGGGACCTGGGGGTCCTGACAAGGAGGCGCTAGTGGTAAGGTGTCTTACCTATGGGATATGATCTTCATCTAGAGTGAATGGAGAAATGACCCTATGATATTCCTCATGGATAATTAGCTCATCCGTTTCGGGCTCTATAAGTGACACCAATATACTTTCCAGGGCATCAGATCGACCATTCTGAGATCGAGCGACATGAGTATCTTCTTTCCGTGATTGTAACTAGGCCATTAGCAGGAGAGTGTGTTATAAAAATGGCACGAGCTATGGATTTCTGACAACATAGTCACCGTTGATCGTCTTGATGACTAGTTCTGAGTCCCCATTTATAAGAAAATGGGGAACGTCTATCTCGAGAACCAGATGGAGGCCAATAATTAGAGCCTGATACACTACCTCATTATTGGTGAATCCATCTAAAAATAGGAATGAATACAGCAGAATGGATTGTGCCGGGGTAATAAAGAAAATATGGTGGCCTACTCTGTTGAGTCTGGGGTCATTGAGCCTTATCCTGGCGTGGATTTGAGAAGCACCATCAAAGTGCATTTTCCAATACAGGATGACTTGTTCTACCGAGAAGATTGCCTCATTAGGAAAATCAGGGACCAGAGACTGGTCCATAGGGGCTGGATAGGCAGTGAGGAAGTATTGCAATTAGTTCCCTTTAATATCCTTATGGGGATAAAACCTAATGTCCAACTGCTAGAGTATCACTACCCACCGAGCTTGACGATCTATCAATATGGGGAAGTTCAGGATGTACTTTAGTGGATCTACTCGGGATACCAACAACACCTCATGGTGCTGCAAGTAATGCTCCAATTTTTGTACTGTGAATTCTATTACAGGGCAACTCTTTTTTGTTTTGGAGTATCTGGTCTCCGTATCGAGGATCATGCGACTGAGGTAGTAGAGACTATTCTTTGTCCCCTCATTGTTCTTCTGGGCTAGAAGGGCACCGAGAGACCATTAAAGGGTGGTCATGTAAAGGACCAGTGGATTTCTATAGATGGGGGGTATTAATAAAGGAGGATAAAGTAGATACTTTTTGATTTCCTCAAAAGTATTCGGGCACTCTTCGTCCCACTCATAGATGGTGCCTTTCTTCATGATCCGGGAAATGGGCTTACACTTGCTGTCCAAATTTTCCATGAATCTGTGTATATAGGCTATGTGACCTTGGAATCCTCAAATCTTACAAATTTTTCTCGGAGTAGACATCTGGATAATGGCCTTGATCTTCTCTATGACGATCTTAGTGCCCCTATATCTGAGAATTTAGTTGACAATCATTCTAGAGGAGACCTCGAATGCACACTTCAATGGGATTATCTTTAGGTGATGGGAATGGAGGAAGCCGAACACTTTTTCAAGGTCTTTGAGGTGATCCGGATGCTGGCAAGATTTGACCACAAGGTCATCCACATAACATTCCAACAATGTTTCAAGGATTGTCTTAAATATGTGATACATAGCCCGTTGATAGGTGACACCTGCATTCTTTAAACCAAATGGAAAGACTTGGAAACAAAAATTACCTTGTGGTTCCCTAAAGGCTGTAGAATCCTTATCCTTAAGGTCCACTCAGATCTGGTTATACCCAGAGTACCCATCCTTGAAAGAGAGGGCTTGGATCCTAGCAGTAGTATCGATCCCCAATTCTTTCACAGGAAGGGGAAAATATTCTTTTGAATAGTGATGATTGAGTTCCTGGAAGTCGATGCACACTCTGATCTGTCCATTCTTCATCCATAATGATACAATGTTGGCTAGAAAATTGGGGTACTGGACATCCTTTAAAAAAATTTCTTTGATGATCTTATCAAATTTTGCCTCAACAATGGCTCTGTGAGATGGGTGAATCTTCTTGGGAGGCTGCATAAACCCGATGTGATTTTTCAGGAGACATAGGTGGTGGATGGCTACCTGAGGATATATTCATGTAATCTCATCATAAGTCTAGGAGAATACATAAAAGTGTTGTTTAAGGAATTATATGTACCTTTGTTTCTCCTCAAGGGGAATGACGGAACTGATCAATGTGGGTTTCGGGTCTGCCCCGCTACTGAGGATCACCTATACCAATTCATCAAATTTGGAAGAGATGATGTCTTCAAAGGTATGGGGAGCATACTCTAAATCATCTTATTCACTTATGGAGGGGGTAGGGGGGGGGGTTCCTTGGGGTGAGGAGTTTCCTACGAGTCGGCAGCTCCTGATGAGAGGTTGGTACCGGTGTGAGCGGCCATGGACACAGCATCGGTGGACTCTTGTGCTGCTGCCACCATAGCAACAAATGATGTTGATCTAATCCCTTATATTATTCGGCCCAAGTGGCCACACATGATGATATCAAATCAATAGTGGTGTGTCAGCTTGAGCCAGTTTATCCCAGCCTGACTGTACCAGAAAGTATGATGTATTTTCGTTGTCATGGTGTGGACACCCTGATACCTTTTGGGGGTAAGAGGATCCGGGATCAAATGAGCCTTATTTTTATAGGAGTATGATGTGATTTTACATCGTAATATATACATGGGAACGTCTTCCCCCTCATCCCATAAACAATGAAGCACTTTCCCATGTATGTGGTTGTAGCCTCCAATCGGTGGATTGGAAATACATAGGCATTTTCTAGATCGGTCCATGGGTCTATCGCAGCTGTGGAATGCTTGAATTCGTTAGTCTGAATTTTCTTTTCCTTTCTATTGTAATAGATGGCATCTAGATAGTGGTATTCACATGAGGAAAATGGAGACACATCATCTAGAAGCACGCCAACTCAGCCATTAAGGGAGTACTTGATGAACTGCTGATACGAGGAGGGAACTACTGCATGCAGGTGGAGCCATGGGCAACCCATCAATTCATTGTAGGTAGTATCCTCAGATACCACTGTAAACTTAGTTTTGGAAACTATACCATTGAACTGGGTCTTCAAACAGATCTTTCCAACTGGTCTCTGCTTCGTTCTGTCATAACCTTGGATTCATAGGTCTGAGGGACTCTGATCATTGTCAGACAATCCCAGTTTTTGCAGTGTCTGAGTCAAGATTAAGTTTATTCTAGATCCTGTGTTGAAAAGAAAGGGACGAACCTTCATTCCATCGAACTGGTAGGTGATGTATAGTTGGAGAATGTTACCCTATATGGGAGAGCCTTCATCTTCTCCAAATAATGAGATGATGGCATGGAATTCTGCCTTCTCGTCTACCTCAGCATGAAAGTATTCTTCAACTGCAACCTCATTCTCAAACTGGAGGGGGCTTCTTAAAACCTCGGTGAAGGAATCACACATATCTGATGGCAGGAGAAGTTCCCATAGGATGGAGAGAATTGCAATAATGTTAGAATGATTCTTGAGGACATCAAACTTCTGTGCCAGGCGTGAACTTCTACTTATAGGTGGTCTCTCTATGATAGGAGGTATGGTGGGCCCTTTCATCTAGGCCATCAACTAACTGGTGCTAGTAATATCCCGCTACTCACTAGTCAAATTCGTCAGAGTGACTATGGGATGAGGGCTAGACGACTGAGACCGGTATGTAGCAACGCGTGGCTAGTCATGACATAGTTGAGGTGGCCCTGCGTAATCCAAAAACATGAACAGTGGAAAAGCTGGACTTGATGTCACCAGATGAGAAGGCTGTGCATGCTAAGCTCTGCATTGGGCCGGCTACCAGGTTTGGGTAGCATGCACTGCCATGCTTGAAGCACTGACCGAGTCACTCTAAAGACCAATATAACCATGGATCTGTCGATGATGGAGATGATTGGGGACATTGGGAGGATGCTCCTGGTATTCCTCATCATCAGGAATCATGTAGGGATTTACCAACTCTACGGTATTAACCAAGGCATACCCTTGACAGTCACTCGAATATTCATCCACTACTAGACCTATTCTGGATGTAATCGCTATCTCCTGGGGAATGAAGTTGCCAAGAGTCTGGGATGATGATGGAATTTTGTGGGGAACTTTTATTTTCCTTACTCCACCAATGTTTGATCTTCTGGGAAAAGGGTGACTAATACTACAATTCCAAAGTTATTGTGGCTTCCAAAGGCTCTGAACAATTTAGGTGTGCACGAATAACCCCTAGGGAATGGAAAACTATTTTACAAGACATCCAGTCATCATAATACTGGGTCCCAGGGTTAGGAACCTAATACCACTCACCTACGCTATCACTGCTCTTTTCTGGCTTCACAATGACACATGCCCACTATGCTGGAGATGGGCCTAACCGGACTGTGTTCTTATCAACCCGGTCTTAAAGACAGTCTTTAAACACATAGCACTGTTTGAGGGTGTTCCCCATGATCCGATGATTGGGGGAATAATTAGGGCGATCAGTGATGTTTTCCTTTTCTGGCCTCATGCACTCAGGGAGACGTACAATCCCCTACTCCAAGGCATTTCAAAAGTAACTGGGGAAAAGGACTCATTGAACAAGTAGGTCTTGTTTCTACTGTCTATAATGGGGTCCCATGGAACTTTCCCCATAAGAGGAACCAGAGGAGCTTGTTGAGGAGGATGATTTTGGTTATCTCGCCTGGGCGGTGGCGGGGCATTGTGTTGGGGAACCTGACGATTCTGCTGTGGGATCTACTGGGCTAGAAGCTACACCTAAGGTGGAGGTCCTCTGTGAGGCTATAGAGAAGGCTCCACTAGTAACAATTCTAGTTGCCTAAGGGCCTTTATTTTATCCACTACGGCAGGCTCGGCACTGGATTCCCTTCTCACGAGGATTGTAGGAGGCAATGGATGATCCAACCTTGCCTCCTATAAGGCTTCCTTTAGGCCCTGATCCTTATTAGGGAAGTCTCAGAATACCCCTGGATAGTTCTGGGTTTTCAAAGTGGGGACTATTTCTGTCTTGATGTTCCTTACAGACATCATTAGTAGTTTATTTTAAGTTAGTGACATGTCAATAGAGTACATTATCCCTTTCCACTGGGCCAAAAATTCTGAAATGCACTAATCAAGCATTTTATTTCACTTGAAGTCATCCATGATACTCATCTTCCGAGTGGTGGAACTGAACTGGTAGTGTAATTGATAGAGAGGTCCTCCCAACCGTCTACTGATCCGACGGAGAGCAGGCTGTACTAGACGTACGACGACCCCTCCAATGTCTGTACAAAAAAAGATTTTAGCGTCCTCAAGATGTGCTAGAGTCCCCAATATGGGACCACACCTTGAGATATAGTGGGCCAAGTGCTTCGGCGGGTCCCCTGTCCCTTTGAAGGGGGAAACGGTGGGATTTCCTAAATTCAAGGGTAATGAAATATCATCCACCATGACTGATACAACTTTCCATAAGGTGGGAGTGCCACTTGTCCAATCTCTAAAGCTTAGAGGAATGAAATGTGGGCCAACATTGGAACATATGGGAAGGTATTCTGATATTGACGGGTGTCCATCAACACCAGTGTGTTGGCAGGTTCTTCAACACAATAATCCAGACCATCAGCTCATGGAGTGGTAGGTGGAACGACCAGTGGGGCATCTGTGGGACCCTTAGTTTGGTACTGAGGGTTTTCATGCCTTTCAGGAGGATTTGGTGACACATACAGTGCCCTCTTGCCGTAATTTTTAGCCTCAACCATGTCTGCCAGGGCAGGATAGTCAGGGTCACCTGGGGATAATTCTCCAAGTGGAAGTTGTGCCTGCCCCTGCTGCCCCAGATGAGGATCAACGTAGTCTGGTCGTCACACTGTAGCACATTCATTAAGAAGTTCATCGACCATCTTCTAGTGTTCGGTGATTTTCTGATGCAATGCAGTTTTGTCAAGATCATCTTCTGACTTATACACTGAGCGATTCAGGTCAGAGGGTATGATGGCTCCGAAGAGTTCCATGCCCTTTTTGGGATTCAGATTGAGGACTATTGCCTCAGTGGGAATGGGAAGACCTAGTAGATTTCTCTTCTAGATAGTGACCCTTCATAATGGATCCAATAGCTTTGGCACTCCCTCAGGGGGTAAGTCCCCATCAAGGTGCTCCCACACATTCTCTCCCTCTGATAGGTCAACAAGGTTAACTGCGTCCCTACCCAAATTCATATTCTCTATGTCTCTTGGAAAATATAGATGGTGTTGGTTGGAAGTGAAATATAGGGCCACGTACTACCCCCATCCATGGATTTGGATATGGGAAAAATACTCCTTGATTATATTTTAGAGAACATTAATTCTCTGAACGCATCTTTGTTGGATGGTCTTATGGTGGCCACGTGACTCAGGGTGTTGGGCCACAAAGAGTGCGGCCAAATCGATCAAAATAAATTGTTGGATTATATATTTGAAATGCGCTTGACTCATGGGATATTCCACTTATTGATGTCGAAGATGGAAATGGGTCACCCAGAGGGTCTGGTGAAAGCATCAATACTTTTATTGGGTGGGTGCTTTTGGTGCCCTAAAATTGGATGCTCCAACTGGACAGAACATCTTGGGGAAATGGTTTGCTATGAGAATATCCTAGAAGCTCCATGGTCCAGATTTTGGGTCTGGCCCTTCATTTCCCCACTCATCAACTGGAGGTGTCTGGGGAACCGGTAGTTGCACAGATGCAAACCACAGATATAGCAGGATGGCCAGCAGAGAATACCACGAGTGATCTGACAACCTGCCGCATCTCAAGCTATCCTCCGAAGAGTGTAGTAACTTAGCCACCACATCGCCATAAGACTGACTGACAACCTCAGTTTCTATCTTAGGTACTATAGATACTGGTGATGGATCACACTACTGATCATCCACTATTGATCCCCATAATATCTCTCCATGATCTCTATTCAAGGAATAGAGTGCTTCTGGGAATGGTGGTGATGATTGCATGAACGTAACCTATGGAATTTCCAATTTTTCGTCCACATGGATATACCTACAGTGGGAGGTGAGAGTCTTATGTACCTAAAATTATGGAAGTGTGAGGATAATGTGCCTTATTCCTCCCCCAACACATGACATGGATGATTATGGTGATGGTTCCATAACCGAGTCGTATTCCAAGTAAGAATCTGAGACACAAAAAGTTTGATCTCAGTCTGAATATTTTCAGTGTTCTTGTTTTGGCGGTGACGACCTGACCTCATACCCTGTGATGTATCTTCAGGAGAGGGTATATTTCAGGCAAAAGGAGGTCCTTCGACCATACTGGTGCTGGGGTGGGGAGGACATCCGCCTGAGTGAGATGGGGTATGAGGAGCACCTGGAGTGATATCAAAGGAAACATAGGGAGGACCACCATGCCTATGGACTAATGTTTGGAGAGAATCTCCGAATGAAATGATGGAGCATGTAGGACCTTCGTTGGAGTTTATAGTAGCACATGTAGGGCCTATATTCTTGATTCCCCTAGCATAATCAATACATGTATGGTCCTCATATTGGTCAGGCCAAACACGGGTAGGACCTCTCTGCGGGGTGCTGGGGAAGTACAGATGACCTTCACTCCTTTGATTTTTGAGCCGAGGAGGGCCTTCACCAGCTCCTGCACGGATTTGGGGGAATCCCCTATACTATAGATTGACTGGATGTGTAACATCTCTATATTGGCTGTCTTTGGAAGGAGGAATGACCACATACCGGATGTAATGATCATAGCAGAGGATTCCATATGGAGTTCCACTTCAATGGGAGTACCCTTGTTTAGAATGATGGTATCACAAGGTGGGCATACATGCCAAGCTTGGAAGCGGGGAGGATCCACGTTCTCCAAGATGGCGGTACAGGGGGAACCTCTGTACTGGGTGTCAATGTCGTGGGTCGGTCCACGGTTGGTGCTCCATGCACCAGTGACCGTGAGAGTTGACCCAGCCTGCCCTTGGGGTAGTTGGGGTATTGATGTTGGCTAGGAATATATGTTCCCCAACTCAATGTGCACAGTAGGCTGATGATACACGTCATTGGTGGATTGGTCCACAATAGTTGTTAACATCAATTCCCCTTGGTGGCATGCTCCCGGGCTTGCGCTCAATGCTGGAGTCAGGTTAGCTGAACCGGGGCCGGTGGTGCTAGTATATAGCTCACCTGCTCTTCATCTCTTGGGAATTATTGGTGGTGCGGGATCAGTTGAGTGGGGGCCCATCATGGCGGTCCTTGGAAATGGATCTCGGCCGGGTTGGCCTAGACATCCCCTACCTTATCGACATAGTGGAGGGAGTCATCGAGACATTCCAAGTTGAGGCTCCCAAAACGAAAGTACATTTGGGTGGGGAGAAGTGACTCCATGCGTGGCCCTTGGGGGCAATAGTGGAGTTGAGGCACAACCACCTCTAAATCCTGGAAGGCCATATCTTGAGTCTGGATAATCCCCTCATCCTTATATCGGCGTAGGAGCTCGCTCATGCCTATTCTTTTAATGAATTAAAAATGGGATACGGGTTGTGGGAACACAACAACTATGGTTATGGAAGACATAAAATAAGTGGTTGATCCATGCAATATTGTCGTGTTGGAATTTCCCCTTTCCCTACATCGGTGGGCTGGTGGCAATCAGATTCCTAGTGCAGCAGCATGGTTCCTAAATGTTCGGAAATTAATCCATTAGTTCTGAAACAATGAAATTGATGTCCAGTTACCTAGCTGCATTCTAGCCCCCATGGATGTTAATAAGGATCCACACTGACAACATCGTAAATCATGATGTCCAATGTTTAACTAACCTAACATCTGGTAAGTTTCATTCTAGACCCATTATTTTTTTGGCGGGACCCGGCGCCTAAAAACTGGATCCAGTGACATGCTAATCCAATGATGTCTTAGACAATACTAATCATCATATTGAGGAGAATAACTTCTCATATGGATCACCATTTATGTTTTTTACACTTTCACTGAGGGGTTCACATTAGTCTGTCAAGGACAATGAGGACATGCTAGCTATTTCCCCTTATTCTTGCTTTCCAAGGGTGTGTGACATCCATCTCTTATTTAGGGATGTTTTCTCCTTGATCAAAACCAGATGATTGGATGTCAGTTCTTCCTTCCGTGGATTCCATCTTCGAACTCATCACCTAGTCAGGGAATCCCATATAGACTAAGTTGTTGTTCATTAAACTCTTCCTAGTGTCATGTATTCATGAATTCCAGTTAATTACACTTCATCTATCGGGACATTCAAGGGGTCCAGTCGGGGTAGAAACCTTTGGTTGGGGGAGTATTCATGATGGATATCACTAGTGGTTCTGGATGAGGGAACACTAGCACGTCTAGGTTTCTTCCCCTTATTATAGGGCTTCTCGAGGGTGAAAATACCCAAGGAATCCCACATAAGATACGAGTGATTATATGACATAGGCATGTATTTATGGTTGTTTTCAGCATATCGTGTTTAAAATAGGGTATTCCACTATTTTAACGTATAGTGTAGACAGATCAGACTTATCGGAACACTGACTAGAGTGGATCATATGGGTGCAACCCCTGGCGGGAACATTGATGTTGGGGCTGACGCGTGGCTAGTTACCTGATTGTTGCTAAAGGGAATAGGAATTGTGTGGCATGATCACACCGGGATGTGGCGGCCGGAAGGAGAATTAATATGGTTGATGGAGGGTGAGAGTTGATGAAGAATGAATTTTATGTGACGTGAGGACGGTGGTGAGGTCGAACTTGAGTCTTGAAAAGACATCCTATGTATTCCTGTGGTAGGGAATTAAAGTATGTGTAGTTTGTGAAGTGATGACACATCTACGAAGGTGGCCCATATAAAGGGGACCCGAAGGAAGTGGAACCTCCAGGTTGGGGGAATGAAATTGGTTTTCATATGGAGGACAACAACCCGATGACATGCTGGGGATTAAGCGTAAATAGCTGCCTGAGAGTTGGTCTGACGCTCGAGGGGAAGACTAGAAATGCGGGTCCCAATTGAGGGGACTACAATGGATTACTGCTGTATGGGGTCACAATGGCATACCGTTAGATGGGGACACAACGACATACCGCTGGATGGGGTTGAAACTCTTATAGGCTTCATACATACCCTGCCTAAGTGATAAGGATGAAATCCCACGTTGTTCGGGATGGAGTGGGAATTGACATGAAGATGGTCGGGACTAATGGTTTGTGGGATTAAATCTCAGGAGGCTTCCTACATACTGTGCCTTGGCAAGGATAAAAGTATACATAGTTCAGAATGTTGGGAACCGATGCGACGGGGGTCAGAACCAATAGATGGTGGGCATGAACCTCATTGTGGCTTCCTACATACCTTTCCTTGGTAAGGATCAAAGTACATGTAGTTCAGAATGGGTTTGGTGAACTGACATGAATGTGGTCGGGACCAATGGTTGTTGGGCTTGAACCTCAGAGAGGCTTCCTATGTACATTGCCTTGGAAAGGATCAAAGTCCAAATAGTTTAGAATGGGTTTGGTGAACCGAGTGAAGGTGGTCGGAACCAATGGATTGTGGGCTTGAACCTCAGTGAGACTTCCTACGTACCTTTCCATTGTAAGGACCAATGTCCACATAGGTCAGAATGGGTTTGGTGAACCGGCATGAAGGTGGTTGGGACTAATGGTTGTTGGGATTGAACCTCAGAAAGACTTCCTATGTACCTTACCTTGTCAAGGATCAAAGTCCACGTAGTTTAGAATGGGTATGGGGCATACGGTCTAGGATACCTAGAGAGGATGCAATTATTGATTCTTACTCTAAGATCACGTGAGTCATGCTCGGTGTGAGAAAAAAGAGGCAGCAATGGCCTAACAATCACATCATAGAAGGTGCGTCCATGGAAAGTGGAATGGGGAATACACGTGGTTAGCGGCCCAATGTGGAAATGGGGGCTTACGTGGGGTTAGTGGCCCCTGTAGGGGGATATTGGGAGTTAATCCAAGGGGGAGGCCCATTGATGACAAAGCCAAAAGGGAGAGTGATTTGGAACCGAAGAAAGGTGGGATTTGTTGCCCACCCCCCCCCCCCTGACCTGGAAGAAGATAGGAGGAGCATGTGTGCTGCCTCTTGCGAGAAAGGCTGGGTGATTACATCAATGTGGTTTACCTTTCGCCAATGTCAAACGATACTCCAATAAAAAGGATGTCATTCCATGTGAGGAATAATTTCACACTCATGGAGACCAATGGACATGTAGAATGTCCATGGTGGGGAACCCCAAGTACGACGCCTGGGGTGGGGTCATAGTTAAACTTCATGTGTTGAGGACGATGGAACTTGGCAGTTTAACATCCTACATCTCAAACGAGGTGGTTTTTCTATGCATATATAGTACTTACGTAACCGACACCCGCCTTCCCCCTGAGGAATGGAAGCAATCCAAAATGTCGTGGTGTGGGGGTGTTATGGAGCGATCCATTGAGCGGTCCACATTAGCATGATAATGCGAAGAAGAAATAGCTGTTAGTGTGCCTATGAATAGAAGCATGAGACGAAGCACAACAATAGGATGCACCGCCCGAGGGACATTGAAATCAATTCATTCAAACCTAGAGGGGCACATGGGAAAAGGATTTGTGGAGAAAATGGGTTCATAGGTAGAAGCCTTGTGATTCTCTGGTGCTCCATGAAGTGGAGGTGCTTCGGAAAGGGGTTTTCTTCGCATAGTGTAGTGGCCTGGCATAGAAGTAGGACATTGGTGCATATTGAATGTGATTTATGAAGTGGAAAGGCATTTGTGGAGCAGTGCTTCACGAAGAAAGGGTTCCATGCGATGTGTATCATTGCAAAGCAATGTGCTTCGTGAAGCATAGTGACCCTACCTTAGTAGGTGGTCACATATTTCAGGAGGGTTCTTCACGGAGAATTATTTCTTTCGATGAATCTACTCCCTTTTGGGATCTCCTTCCTTCACGGAGGCCCATGGGCTTCATGAAGGGAATCCATCTTTGAAGAGGGGATAAATTCATGCAAAAGGTGAGGATCTTTATGATGAAAAATTTCATTGACAAGCTCATGGGTTGCATAATAAGAAATTTCATTATGATTCTGGAGCTAGGAAAGTGAGAGGGTGAAGGATCCATCTATTGGGATCCACGGAAGCCCAGTATTTATAGTAAAGGGGCGCCGGGAAGCAGAGCTCGCTCGTCGTGATGTCAGGTGACATTTTTTCGTAACTGTGCGGCGGATTCATGAACATCAAATTGGTTCGTGGAGAATCCTGCCTCCTTTCTCTATGGAGGGTTCGCGAACATCAAATGGGATCAAGGATCCTCATGCATCATTGCTCCATGGTGTCTTCTCGATCATCAAAGGGGTTCGTGGAGCATCCCACCGCCTTGCTCCATAGTGGGTTCACAATCATCAAAGTAGTTCGCGTAGCTTCCCATCTCCTTGCTCCTGGGCAGGTTACCAAAAATGAAATGCGATTGCATAGCCTCCTGCCTCCGTGCTCTGTGGTGGGTTCACAGATGTGAAATTGGTTTGTGGATCATCCTGCCTAATTAATCAAAGGTGGATTCATGAAGGGGGAGCTTTATGCCGGACGCGGGGCTATGAGGTCTCCATGAACTGGATTCACAATGTAGCTCATAATGCTCTCTGTGGGTTCTTATTCCTTCCAAATTTTTCCTCCAAAATTTTATAATCATTTTATAATAATAAATGAGGGATGTGGTGAAATAAATAAAACAAAAAAAATTGTTGATGAATGTAACATCTTCTTCAGGGATCCTCTTTTGGTTTGAACTGAATTACTTAATATGTTACTGTTATTGAAAAAATAAGGATTATTGGATGTGGGGGGAGGGTGGGGGTGGTTATTTGGGATTTTAATTTCGAAGTTCTTGGATTACTAAAATATTTATTATGGTTTAAATTATAGAGGAGATGTGGTGGGCTTTTATAAGTGGTGGAGGGAACTAACTTTGTATTTTTTGAATAGTATTGTGTTATATCTTGTTTTTCATATCCCAAAAGAGTCCAAATGGACAATTATGGAAAACAATTAGTGTAATATTATTGATATGGAAATGCAATTGTTTTTATAATTGTTTATAGTTATTTCTTATCATTGTCTTTTTAGTTTAACCCCCGGTAAACCGAATTTTACCTTAACCAAAGTAAATAATTTATATTGCATTTGTTACTCATTTTGGATTTTTTTGAATATTAGTTATTATAAATTATTATTATTCTGAATATGGATTCCATTATAGTAAATTACATTCATATAATTGTAAAATATTAATTTATAATAAATCCCATAAATGTGATGAGAAATCATGTTTACAAAGAGATAATGATCAGATGTTTACAAAGTTTTTCTGTCAAAATACAAATGGAAATTGATTAAAATAACCTAAACTGTATTAAAGGATGTATAATTGAAATAATATATCCTTAATATATATTTAAAATATAATTTATCACAAAAACTAAATTATAATAAAAGGCGGTTTCCAATTAAAAAGCAGTATTGTTCATTATTCATCAAAAAAAAAGAAAATTTTCAGAAACACTATAAAAATTAATCCTATGAAAATTCGATATTATTAATTCCAAAATTATGTTTTTATATCATGTTTATTTTCTAAAATTTTCAAAATTTAATTTTATTAATTCAAAAAAAATTATCGATTTTTTTTGAAAATATCATTTTTGAAACATATAAATAATTTTCATGGAATTAAGTATCCTTTTATTAGTATCTTTTCATTATATAGAAATATTATACATAATAATTTAAAAATATTTATTACCATTTATATTTCTATTTTAAAATACTAGGTTATAAAATTTTTGTTCAAATAACTATATTAGTAATATGTTGTGGTTTTGATAAATACTAGTGATACATGTCGTGTGAGCTTAAGAAAGTGTTGTATATAATAGATGCTAAAAACAATGTTTAATTTAATTAAAATATATATACAATATTATATTTAATTGAAGAACATATTACACTAAATCTCATGGTGTTACTTTTTACCCACATTAAAATATTTTTTCTCCCCCAAAAGTCATCATGTTTGGTACCAATAACCGATGATACAGATAAATCATTACATCCTTAGGTTCCCATGTAGCTTACCCAACCTTGTGGTTTCACCATAAAAAACTTACCAGGTGAGTGTTATTACTTTATAGAATGTTCTCTATCAGATCCAGAATCCCTAATTGTTTTTTCCCATAACAAATCTCATTGCCTATTGGTATGACCTAGGAGTTCAATAGATGCCATGTATTAGGTGTTTACTTTTTCAAGAGTGATACATATATGATAACATGAACCTAGTAGATTTTCAGTGGAATAACAAAATGATAAGATTCCATCATGGTATGACCAAGTCTTTCATAGGGACTCATATACCAAGGTCACAATGTTTACTTATTTCTTCCACATAGATATTCATATAATGATCTTCTTACCGGCATCAAATTCTTGAATTTTTGAATTATTATCAATATAACCACTATATAAAATATGTCATGCTCATAAATGTTTTTGAATGGATCTAACTGTCTCTACCATATTACTATCTAGCTCAAGTAGTAATAAAATTAATTTTATAACTCTATTCTAGTGTATATAAAGGTCTTAGTAGGAATCCAGAAAAATTATCAGTTGTAAGTTATTTTTGTATGGAAACTCATTTTGATGATGGTGAGATCCTATAAATATTTTAAAATGATTGGATAAGATATTTTCATATTTTTGGATGTTTGAATTTTTATCAAACATGGAAAACCCTTCACTATATCAATAGATCCCTGAATACTTCAACCAAACATTGATAAAAACATCAAATCATGATCAGATAAAATTGAATATCGTACTTCATGAAAAAATACATCTTCATTAATGCATATTAAGGCAAGATGATCCAAATGTAAATATTCAAAGATAGAAAATAAGTGTTTTGACTTAATAAGATGATCGAATGAAAATTTAAATTACCTCGACATAAAATATAAGCTAAATAATAATATTATCCAATACCTTTAACCATATTTTCACTAAGTGTAAAGGTATTACTCCTTAAAAAACCTTTTCACTAAAACATATATAAAACCATAGGGTTGTACTATAATAAATGTCTATTAAAATATCCTTAATATTGATAAACTCCCATCACAAGAAACCTCAAAAGTGGTTTCAATGAAATTGAACTTATGATCAAAATTAAAGTCATTAACCAATGATGTTATCTATAACTCTTAAGTTAGTTTTAAACAAAGAATTAAACTCATCCATAATTAATCCCCTTTATTCCTTGTATTTTCCATAATTTTATAAAAACAAATTTCATTGGAAATATGGGTTCATCATTGTAAAAATAGAATACATAAAGTGATTTCATTATTTTATAATCAATATAAAGAGAGGTAATCACATGAAATTTGACAATAAAATTTTTATAGGGCTTATTCATAAAAATACAAACATAAATTTCATTCTAAATAATGGAGGATAGTTATTCTCTAAACATAGCGATTCACATCTTCCATTATGATTTCATAAGATTTCCCTTATTTCCTTTTCCCTCTAAGTATGTTTTAGATTATCATCCATAGTAACCATTTGACTATGGAATTGATTCAAATAATTGCCAAACTCCATGTAATTGAATCAATACAGTGTAGTAGTGAACATTTTATATCTCTCTCTTCAATCATTTCATTAAATGTCTTCTTCAAATCACATATGCATTATTTTTCTCAAAGACCAGGATTCCCAAATATGTAAAACCATCGTGATCCTTTTAGTAATTCACCAATGTGCTTCATCCAAGATTTATTACATGCAGGTGACTATAATTTATTTCTATGTTGTGATATATTCGATTCCTCGTGAGGATTGATCATCCTTTTCTTATCAAACCATGGGTATGGGTGGAATTCATAATTTCAATTTCCACTTTCAATGAACATTGAATGAATTCTACACGGATAATAATGTCTCTTGTCACCAAATCCTTTCAAATACATGGTCTTAATCCAATAGAGAATCAATAAATTTTTCCTTCTAGACCTATGACTAAACCATTATTATAAAGAGAAATTTTTTAAAATTATATTCATAGGTATAATTCGATTCACCATATTTTATTCTGGGGTTGATAATTTCCTTATCCATGAATGTATATAGAATAAAAAGGAAGTTCTTATTGAATAATATCCTTTTAAAATCATCCCATTTAAGGGAGTTATTTTTATCATGTTTCATAATATTCATCATAAGGGTCCCTCATTGATAAACTTGAACTTCCAAATGGTGGCAACAAAAATAACATTTTCATGTTCCAGGAACTAAAGAATAAAAATGTATTTTCAATGGTATGAACCCATTTCCTAAAAAATAGAAAATTTTCAGATCTAATAATGGAATATGGATTTTGCCTCCGGATGGGAAAAATAGAATATTGATTCGTTCTTGTTATTTTTGTTTGTCGTTTATGATCATAACTTATGAATGTTTTGTGAGCATAGTTGTTATATTTTTCATCCCAGCTCCCATTTTTTTTGTTTCTTATAAATAAAATAATTTCACTTTACATCACACTCAACATTAAAAAAGTTACATTGGGTTTCATCCACCAGTATTAAAAGAATCAAGAGAGAAACATTAAGCGTATTAGAAAATCAAACAATCATTTAAATTCAACTTATGATTGTCAACATAATGACATCTGCTTTTAAATTTCTTGACACCATTGGATTAACATAGACCATCAATATTCATATTCTATTTAAATCATTCATTATGGTTTCTATAATTTTCATGAATTTCTGAAGTATATCCTCTATGAGTTTAAAACCTAGTGTCTACTAAGGTAAGACTTCATGAACTAGGTGATGCATGAGTCTAGCTCAACGCACTATTTTCAGAGTTATTACACCTAGGTACTTCTGTTCTAGAGCCACATATACTTTTAGAATCTAGATATGGATGCGATTTTTTGGAAACCCCTCCCTCTAATAATTTCCAAATTTCATGGACATTTTCATAAACATTCAATCATTCTTATATTTATCCTTACAGGTATCCCTATAAATATCCATAGAAAGATCCCCTAGAATCTCACTAAATCATTCTCATCCTAGTTTCTAAAGGTTAACTAAACCATTCCCCTGATAATGAGAAAAGTGAATTTGTATTATCATATTTTGAAAATTTAATGTTTTAATATGAATATTCATTTTATTATAAAAATACAAACCAATGAACACTATTTGTTTAGTAAATTTCATTACATAGAACATAATATTATAATATGGTGAAAAATATTCAATGTATCCCATGTTGATCATACCATATAACACTAAAACTTAATACTATTCTTCGTAACCTCGAGGAATGTAAACATAACAAAGGGTGAGCTCAAATTATCAGTATTTTTAAACTAAGGGGATACTTATCTAAAACAAGATCCTAAGGGTATGGGAACATGAGGATAAAATTTCAATACTGTACATTTTGTATTTATTATCGTAATCTTGAGTTATGGAAAGAATATTGGATGTTTATAATACATGAATCATAATGGAATCAAAGAACACGATCCGTGAGATAATGATATTAGCAAACGCATTGATTTGTGAAATTTAAATAAGCATTGAAAATAATTTACATATTAATTAAGGATCATATCCAATATTTTAATATTAGAATGGGTTATCTCCCATAAATGTTATATTTGTAAAGGATCACTCCCATGATAATTATTATATAAAATCCTGATAATGAACCATGATCTCTCTTAATTACAGACCTATATTACAGATATGTGTTCACTCCCTATTTTAGTATTTTTTTCTCATGAGATACAAGTATTTACCAAATTCCTCTGAAGGAGATATATGTACACTATATCAAATTATGAAAACCATACATGATCATAAATATTAATCATATCATAGCCCAAGAAACTAATTGTGCATCATAATAATTGCATCATATTATAATATATATAAAGAGACAACTTTCATGATCCTTTAATCATAGAATATCCCAGGAAAAGAAGTTGGTTTCAGACGAACTTCATCATTCTTGACTTGAGGAAAAATAGAAGGGGTTTATAAGAATCATTGTATTACCCATGGAAGAGAAACATGTTTCATAGACATCAATCCATCATAAACATAAATCAATCTTAGAATTAATAATAATGGAATCCTTGTATCTTATCCCTATTAAGGCCTATATTACAAAAATAAATGTAATATTATGGGAAAATTAATTTTGAGTTAAAATTTAAATTTTTTTAAGGAAAATAGTTTTTCATTGAGATTAATATTTAAAACATAAATAAATTTATAATCCATTTACTTTAAAATAATATTAAAAACATATATAAGAAGATTTAAAAATTAATTAACAAATTTTTTGATGAAAATTTATTTTTTATTTTGAAAATAGATTTTAAAAACATAAAACAATTTCAGAATAATATCTTTTTGAAATGATTATTTTAATATATAAAAAATTCTCAAATAGTAAGGTAAATATATTTTAAAATAACATTGAAATCATAAAAGGGAATCATGAAATCATTGAGTTGTCATGTTATAGGAATAAAATTTTATATTGTTCACTACTGAAACAAATATTCATTTCAAATTTTTAGTAAAAGACATATGAGGATGGTAATAGAAAATGACCTGAAAATTGCATTCAATTTTTTTTAAAAGAAAAAAATGGGTAAAATTTAGTTTTTTAAAATCATAGGAATATAAATAAAATAAAATATTTATCTAAAACATGATTTTGGAGAAAAATAAATTTCTGACAATAGTGAGAAAATACTAATGTTTTATAAATGTTTTTTTAACTTATCATATGTACCAATGAGTAGAAATTTTTATTATTACTTAAAAATATCATTAATAACCATTATATTTTAATATTAATGTGTCTTATGGTATATGGATCATAATATATGATCCATAGAAAACATAATCCTAAACAAACCTGATAAATGATGAGATTGTAACATAAATGATTTACCACCTGGATAACTGTGAATCATAATACCCTAGAAGGAATAAAATAAAATGAAACAAAACAATTTATGAGGATAATAAATACATGATATTACATGTAAAACAGTTTGTAATACACATCATGAATGAATATTGGTGCATAACATAATGTATCTCTTAAACAAATTAAATTGGGAAACAAATACTTTACTACTTGAGTAACACATGAATCATAAGACCTATGAAATAATAACATCAATATAAAAATTAAATATCATTAGATGATATATATTCTTGATATATCATCACATATGAATGTATATTAACAATAAAAAATAAACTAGTGGGGAAAATGTCGTAAGTCTCTCATAAGTAAAAGTGAGATTAGAGATCCCCTTATTGATTTGTTTACTATTGAAAAGTAAAACCCAAGAAATAGAGATACAGAAATTGATATTTAAAAAAATATTCTTAAGAATAAGAAGCATACTATACATTCATGTCAATTATATACATCCCATAAAAAATATATGATCCATATGACATGTGTTTCATAGAAGTAAAAACTAAGAGGAAAATCCCTTATCTTAAGTATTGAATTCCTTCATACATGTTTGATACATCAGTTTAATAAACAGAAGTTTTTTAATAAATATATCAAATAATATATATATATATATATATATATAACATTCCACATACTATTTTCATATGACTTTATAATACTTTTTTAATATAAAATTCCATTTTACAACCATGTTTAAGGAAATAACTAATTTGTTATTCACCTCTGTTTTTACTTGTTTTTTCAAAGACCACTTAATTGGACCATGGTTTAATAAAATCCAAAACCTGAAAATTGATATAAATATATTATATATATTCATTTTAGTTTTATTTTCATTAATAAAAAAATGTTGTTGATATGAAATGTAACACATCGTTCATGGTGATGGTATGTCATCCATAGACATGAAAATTGCTTCAACTTTTCTTATTATATAGAAATAATAAAAAGTAAATGATATATATATATATATATATGATATAATTAATTTATAATATTTATATACTATATATAACATATATTTATTAGAACCATACTAAAAACATTTAGAGTAAACAGTGAACGAATCACATCGCTTCTCCTGCTGGTAGTCCGTCATACATTCATGTATTTTTATTATATTCCCACTAAATGTAACACATGAAGGTATGTATAAATAAACAGTTGAAAGATAATAAGAAAATATATATCATAAATATCACATATAATCTAAAAACCCATCATTTAATCTATCCCTGAAAGGAGGTTGTGGAAAAACAAACGACATCAGTTCGTGAGGAAATAGTATGTTGTATACATGAAAAATGATTTAATAACCCATTAAATGGAAGTGGTCATGGTTTTAGGTCATAAAATGTAAATAAAAAAATATAATTATATTTAATATTTTTATTTAATTTCATAAAAATCATATTTTAAAAATTTAAGAAGTTGGAGAAAAAATCTCATTAATAAACGCTACATCTTCATTGAGTATCCTTCTTAAGTTGGAAGTAAATGACATTATAAGATGAATTTATGACCAATAAAAGTATTATAATATGTGTATATTGATGTTTTTATTTTATTTGGATAGGTATTGTCTGATAAAATGAGGTTTCAATTAGAGAATAAGATAGGATATGGGTGGGCTTTTATTTGTGACGGAGAGGACACACTTGGTAATTTTGAAAACAAATTTACGGATCTAGAGTTTTTTATTTGTAAAAAGGTCCAATATTTACCATTATATAACCTAATATGTGTAATAGTATAAATATGTCAAGAAAATAGTTTTCATAATGTTTATGAGATATTTATTCCCTTATATTTTTAGTTTTAAATAGATAAACCTATTTTTACATTTACCAGAATAAATAATTTTTACTGCATTCAATTTTAATTATGTTAATAAATTATGCTGAAATTATTATAAATTATAAAATATGATTATTAAAAATACGTATTCAATTTTTCCAAATTTCATTAACATAATTTTTAAATTTATATTATTATTAATCCTATTGAGGTAGTGGGAAAACATGTTTTGAAATAGAAACTTTTCTGAAGTTTATATATATTTTATATCAAAATAAAATATAAAATTATTTCCAATGACCTAAACTAGATGGAATAATGTATTATTGAACTAATAATTATTTAATATAAATATATAATTTAATTTGAATTTATAAATAAATTAAATGAAAAGGAAGTTCTCAATTTATATTTATTTTTTTAATAATTTATAAAAATAATATTTTCAGAAAAATAACAGAAGAGAAACCATAAGATAATCATGAAATTATTATTTTAAAAACTATTTTTATTTTTCCAATTAAAATTTCCGAAAAATATAAATTTCATTTCATTTCCTTGTACAAAATGAACTAAAAAGATTTATGTTGAGAAAATAGTATGTTAATAACATATAACGAAAAGTCTAATTATTATGTATAATTTTATCAATACATATTTATTATATAAAACCATTATACTTAATATTTATAATATATATATAAATATATAACAATTTATATATCTAATTTTAAAGGAAAGGATATAACACTTGTTTTCAAAAAAAATTATTAATAATATATCATGGTTTTGTTAATAATCAGTGTTGCATGTAGAGAAAGATTAACATGGAGTTTCATGTAATGAAATCTAAAATAAATAGAGTTTAATGGAAAATCATTGAAATATTAAATTTAATTGAAATTAATATACATTAATATATCTAGGTGTTACATAAGGACTCCAAATTGGAATGTTTCTATATTCAATTAAAAGGAAATAAATTTAGGAAGTCACCAAGGCAATGTAGATTAGGATTCTAAGGATTTGATATCATTATAGAATCATTTTCTATAATTTTTATAAAGTAAATAGGAACATTATCATTTCTTAAATAATTATCTTTATACTTATATATTAATTTAAAGTGGTCATGTCTCCCTATTTATCACCTCCTAACAAGGTTATAGTTGTTTGTGTTAGAATTCAAGAGGAGGTTCCATGTGACACTTTAGGGGTTTTGGTGTCAATTATTATATTAGAGTAGGATTTATATTTTTATTTTTTTATACTTTACCTATCCTCTTCCATTGAGAGTTTAGAATTGGTACAAAATTGTTCTCTTTTATATGGAATGGGATTTTCCAACCACATTGCAATTTTAAAAAAATTCCAAAAACAACTTTAATATGGTAATATAAATGAGAAAAATTTACAACTCATTATAATGAATATATATGAATATAAAAAACAACTCTTCATTGTAGAGTTTCATGTCCATATAGTTGGTTAAAAAATTCCGCATGGGAAAAAAATTATTTGACCATCAAATTATCTCACTATTTTTAGTTTGAGAGATCATGGACCATTGTATATATCATTTTATAGATGAAAATATAATGTAATTGAATGATGTGGTCTTCCCATCATATGTATAATATAGATAAAAAATTATATAGTAGATAAAATATTTCCTATGTAGAGAAATCTCAGGGAATAATAGAATACCCACATCTTACTATTCAAAGATTTTCTTATTTTTTTCCACATAATGAAATTATGTGCATTAGGTATTTTTATGTGTCCCCAATTTCATTGGTCGATGAGAATCATCAATTTAAAATGTTTTTCATAAGAAGATTCCATTCCATCTAATTAGGGTTATAGTTTTCTTTACAGTTACACCATTACATGTGTCCCTTCAAGGGAAACTATTTAGTATTCCTGATATTCAATAATGTCTAACAAATCATGTTGGATATTTTAATGACTATATACATATATATAATAAATGGGTGCAGTGATATATTTTGGACCCACTTTTGTTTACTATTGATAGTAGGTATGAGTTGTCCTGGGATAACACTTCTGATATATCTCTTTCTATTTCCCCAAAAGAGGGAACTCCTAATATTTTTCTTCCATTATTTATATATAGACTAGTTTTCTAGATACTCAGTTAACTGGATTGCAATGTTATACTCTCATAGGTTGAGTAGCTTCTCATGGTTGGGGGAGATTCACTGATGGATATATATGCGTCCCTTCATGGATATTATACTCTATATGGAACATTCCATAATGTAATTTAGTATTGGGTGTATTTAATTACATTAAGTATTAATTATAATGTAATAACCTCTATTTTTTGGAAGGATATTGAAATTATCTAGATAATAAGTGGGATGAAGCCACACCCTTCCCAATTTCTTTGATGGATGCCCCTTAGTGAAATTTTAAGAGATCATTTTGGGGATCAACCAAATTATGGGTCTACCACTATTGACAAGTATAAACACATTATTCCGGAATCTAATTGTGGGTTTTATTTTATATATTGGATTCATAAAAATTCTCTTATAAATTAGTAGCATGTTCAAGGTCATACGTGTGTTCAATATTATTAACTATTAATGTTGAAATAAATAATCTATATCATATTTCTTTTTTTGGAACATCATTTCAATTTGTAGGCTTAGTGAACCCTTTTATTTTCCTTTCCTTAATACCATAGAATGGATCTATAAATGATTATCCAAATGGAGAATCTTGAAATAATTTCTGAGTGAATATCTAAATTAATAGATGGGTTGCACAATGGGATAAACATTGAATGATATTATTGATACTCTTCTATTATACTGGATAAGTATGATTTTTAACTAAGAGGAGATGGTTCTGCTAAATATTCACCTATCCCTTCGAGCAAGGTTTGATTTTGATATAAGAAAATGAAATTTAGAACCCACCAGCGGTGTGAGGCTCATTTTATTTTATGTGGAGATAAAAATAACATTATCCTTATGGGAATTTCTTTTTTTATAGCAACATATGTAAATAATATTACTAACATTTTGACTCTGAAATATTTTATTAGATCATCAAATGGATACATATCTTGTTTTTTATTGGAGCTACTTAGTAATAAGGGTTTCATTTCAACATAGGGTTTGGATTTTTCCAAATAAGATGCATATTCAACCTATTCATATTATTAATATGTGAGTTACTTAATGGAATTACCACCATTGGGTTCCCTATTTATAAGATTTAGAGAAAGAAGGACCCTTATGGGAAGTATTACTATCATTTATTGAGCTCATTCTTATGATTTAAAAATTGATAAATTTTTTACATTAAATTTCTATAGAAAAACTCTATTAACTACAGAGTGGAATAAAATAGTAACACCTTAAATTTACAAGACTGAATCCAGAGGTGATTATACTACACTAGAACAAAATTAAGGGGATTAAATCACAAATTGTCAAGTAGTTTTGATGTATCAAAAGAATAGATACAAATATTATATTAATATTACATATAAAAAACCTGAAATAAAACATAAAAATCATTTTGAAAGATTATTATTTTTAAATTAAATCATTAATATAATTTTTATATCCCATCATGGTATCATGGTGAAAGGAAAACAAAATAGAGGATTATACCAGATTCCAAGTATGTGAAATCAAACAATATAAGCTATGATAGGATAAATAAAGTCTAAAAACATATGATAGAGGTATAAAATAATTTAATATTCCATAATAATAAAATCATAAAATTGGGACTAAATACATCGACAAAAATATAGTTTCATAATGTTATAATTAATTATTTGGGACATTACAATCTTTCCATCAGAGCCTCATTCCAAGACATCATACAAACGTAGGTAAGAAATACACAAAATCCCCAAAATAGTCTGTGTCAAAACACATACCATTGCATCTAGGGGTTAAAACAATCCCTTACCCTCACTAACCAAGTCTGACTGACTAATCATATGAATGAAATTAAAAAAAATCAACACAAAATGAAAACAAACATCTATGTTTAAAGAAAGTCTCTAAAATGTTATAAGATTTTGAATTTGAGAAATAGAACAACATAATCACTATCTATCAAGTATAATATAGTTCATAGCATCATTATAGTATATCCATAGTAATGAATAAGTATCATTCAAGGATATTGGCATTGATTAAAATACATATAATAGATCACTGTGGTATTTCTTGAAAAAACTACCCTTTTAATTTTTAAATATATTATTTTAAATAAAAAATTAGAATATTATGAGAATTTTTGTTGTTAAATCAATTATAGAAACATGTAAATGATGATTCGTGTTAAATTATATTCATGATGGGAAGAATTGTTCACATGTTATGTATTTATACATTGTTTTTATTCACGTATTCAAAAAATATACTCATTCTAAAAATGATAAGAAGATTAATTTTAAATTTATTAATGGAATGAAAATAAATGAAAAACATTAATCTAAAAAATAATTTTATGATATAAAAAAATTCATGAAATTTTTTTAAAGATCATATGGACATTTTTGAAAAGGAATCAAATTTTTTCTATATATTATAACACCCTTCCAAATATCCACCTTTATAAAAACAAGATCTAGAACTTCAAATTGTGAATTATTCATTAGGATATGGGCATAACATTCATTTCTACATTGAGTTGCATTGATGTTATTCTATAAAGTCTCACTATCAATATTATCCCTTCCAAGAGATCTAAACTTTGAAGCTTCATTTCATTAACTTCATCCCTTTATGATAGAGTATGATACCTATTTCAATTAGATACTTTTTATTGCTCCATTTGAATGATTGAATAGAATATATTATTATACGAAGATTTATCCAATGAATAATTATAATCCCACAATCCTTGAAAGTCGATCATGAATGATAAAATTATATATTCTAATGTATTTAAAATCATTCTAGACTACTCATTATTTTTAGGATGATACTACGTTATAAAATTTATCTTAGTGTGAGATTTTTGAAGCCTCTTATAGAATTTCTATGTACACTATGAATCATGATGAAATACTGTCGAATTGGGTTCATGGTGATGTGTCATGACTTCTTTAATATAGAAAACCATGAGAAACAAAATATTTATATCTTACCTTATTGATATTAAATATGAAAATATGGTAAGGTGACCAATAACAACCCATATGAAGTGATTCATTCTAGGTGTATTTGTAAATATGGTGATAAGGGCTATAGTAATATCATCCCATTTTCATATAGTAATTTATAGATTTTCTTGAATACTTTAGTACATTGTCTCTTAGGTTTTAATTATTGAATAAACTAATAAAATTGATACATATTATAAAGTTTCTTATTATATTTTATTATAACAAAAATGTTCCATTAAACTATGAAACATTTAGCTGCTAAAAGGGTCTATAGAAAAATTCAAGTTATGTGCTTCATCTAGTAATTTGTTTAGTACCCACATGGATAGAACACATAACCTATTTTTTATTTAAATACATTCATCAAATATGGTTTCATATTTATTCCCATCATTTTTTGAATTTATATTCTTGTTAATACCCTTATAATAAAGTTGGAAATTTGTTATTTTCCCTTGTAATGATGTTTTAAAAATCATAAAATAGATGTGATGTGTTTCACTCTTTAATGATTCCCATTTTAATTATTACATAATGTATTAATATATGATATATATCGATCCACATTTTAGCAAAAACTCAATGAGATTTCTGACTCAATGCATCATCCATCTTATTTTCCTTCCCAGTGTGGTAACGTATAGATAACAGATAATCCTTAACAGTTTATTCCATCATATATACCTCAAATTGAGATGTTTCTAAAAGAATATATTATATAAAAATTTATAATATATATATATCACATAATTAACCATAAATATGTATCATCCATATAATATATACAATCATTATAGCTACAAAATCCATGTCATAGCTTGGATAATTTGATTAATGGATATGTAATTTCATTGTTTCATGAGAAACATATCTGTTACTATATATAATGACATATCAATTTACTTTATTTGATACATAAATAGATTTCACAATTTCATCTCTAATTGATGAAAATTCCAATATTGGGGCATTGATATATCTCTGATTCAATTCTTCAATGAAATCCTTACATTCTATAGACTAAATGAACTTAAACTCATTATGTGTAAAATTATTTAATGAGTAATATAATAATGATTTTTTTGATGAAATATTTGAGTATAAATTTTTAATATATGGAAACAATGTACCTCATCTATATATTTTGTAATGTCCCATTACATCAATACAATTATCCTTGAAAGATCAATCAATATTCTACTATTAGAGGCAATATACCGAAAAAATGAATCTTTATGAATCTAGAATTTTCATTTTTATGTTTTCCATATACATCCTTCTCACTATTTGTCTTCTTATTTATTTATAGACCAATCATACACATATATATATATATATATATTTCATATTATGATATGATATTATAAATATGTTCCACAATGAAATTACTGAGATAATCATAGAAAACACTTTTAATCATATTTATAAATATAGACTGAATTATTTAACCCATATGAAATTATTATAATATTTTAATCTCCAAAACATGTATGAAATTTCATATATGTAATATCTTCTATGTTTATATATAGTTAATGATACATCGAATTAATATTAATATCTAGTAAGAATTGTATTATATTAATTTGACCTAATAAGTCATAACTGTAGGAAAGAGGATAAATTTTATTTATTAGAATAGAATTGTTTTCCCTAAAATCAATGAAAACTATCATATACGCATATTTCCTTTTGTGATACCCCAAAATATTATTACCATGGTGGAACACATGGGAAGATAAATATATTTCACACAAATATATTAGTATTTTGTTCAACTCCACTAATTACATAATAGATATTATATTGGGAGTCAAACATATTGGTTTCAAATCCTGGATGATATCATTGTATAAAAAAACTACAAGCTTAGGTGGGTGCCTAAGTATTTCTTCAAGAAACACATCAAGTTATTTGTACACAATTTTTATATCCTTTACTAGAAGGTTACCTTTCCCATTCATAAATAGTGTATTATTTTATTTTATAATAAATTCATTGTTGTGAGATACTAAGGGTTCAATAGTATATGATTTAGAAGATTTAGTATCCCCTATTAAGATGGGAGACTCCATATCTGCATCAAAAATTTTAACTCCAACAATTCAAAATAAATTTGGGAAATATAATTTGATATACAATCCAAATTAGCGGTTATATAAAAGTAAACTATATTTATAATAATAATGTTTTCAAATTGGGTATACTTATGTTTCATAATTTAAACTTACTATCATATTCTTATTGAAGTAATATTTCATATAGTATTATTGTTTGACAACTCCCATATTATACTTCTAGAGAAATATCTATTTTTTCAACCATGGTTGATTGAAAAGAGTTTGAAGATACAAAATCATATAAATCACAAACTAAATTTGAGTCTCTAATAAACCAACTCTATACTGCATCAATATTATCTTCATGAAACATCCAATAATCTAATATTGTAGGTAAATACCATAAAATAATGTATTTCACACATGCTCCATTTAAGGATTCTTTATCAAATAATTAATTTGAGCGATAAAATTTTTAATTTTAAATTGAAAAATATAATTACATTTTTGAATTTTTTATATAGAAATTATCTTAGTATAAGTTTTCAATATTTTGTTTAAAAAATGTCAGTTTTCAGAAAAAAAAATGATTTTCATGAAACACATAATTTATAAGAATTTACCAATATATAATTATTTCCATGATTTTAGAATTCATTTTATGTATCAGAATTTAAATTCATTGGAATAAAATATTACATATTACAATATAATTTTATCTTATAAAATTGATTGAAATCATTTTTAGAACAAATTAAAATGTTACATTAGTATGAAAAAATGTTTTTAGTTTTTTTGATGAATAATGTATATTCATTAGATATTTGATAATAAATTTCAATGAAATTTACATAAAATTTATTTATTGAATAATAAATCAAATTATCTCATTAATATTAGTAAATATATTAATTATACATTATATATTTATTTCAAATTTAAAAAGATTATTCTCTAAAAATACATTACATGTTATTGAGAGTAATATTTGAAATTAAAATTTGCACACATTTAAATTTATTAATTGATAAAATAATGTTTAAATATAAAATTATAATTATAAAATTAGGTAAAATGCTTAATATAAGTCTTTTAAATTCAAATTAATTACAGTGATTAGAAAATAGTTACCATTGAAAAGTAAAAGGGATATATAGAGGTTAACTAAATTTAAAAACCACTATTTTAAAAAAAAGCGTAAAATTGATTTTTTGATCTTGGGATATAGTAGTAAATTTTTTCGTATAAATATTTTTTTTCTTAGCATTGATCCTTGAATTGTGAAATTGAATTATCGAAAAAATTAATGGTGTTCTAAAACTACCATTCCCTTCTCTTATTGAAGGGGAACATCTTATCCATTTAAAGACACACCATTCATTATAATTTATCCTTAAAAATACCAAATTTGTTCTCCTCATCACCAGATCCTAAAAAAATAATCCCATTATCATTCATTTTTATCATAATACCTTCATATTCAATGAGGATTCAAAACAATAATCAAGTCCCCTAAGTTAGTAATATCAATAAATTATTGGATATAAGGATGCTATTAAAGTTTAAATATGATTTTAATGACTTCATTGTGGTTATGATGTAATTTTTTTATCCTAATAATTTTATAAAGGAAATAAATAATTATTACTTTAATCGTTTAAAATAAGGGCACCCAGAGGATAACATTTTATTAAAATTGTGTAATACTTTCATATCTATTACATATGATTTTGAATCATTATAATTTTGATAAATAATAATTATATGAAATAAATAATATCATTAAAATCTTGTTAAAATTATATTATAACAAAACCATTTCAAAATTATCCATTGATTATGGTAGGATGATGTTTGGTTTTATTTAACCATCCAATTGAATAATACTAGTTGTTTATGTCATGGAAAACTATGATAAACTATTAACATGAATAATATGATATATATATATAATGATCATTTTTGTTCATATTATATTATATCAATATATAATTCATAAATTAGTGAAATAACCTCAATTCATCAAAAATCAGAAAAAGATGCTTATTATAAACTTTTTATTCAAGGATAAGATCTGACATATTAGTGAATGGAGTTTCATACTTCATAAATTTTCATAAATAATAAGTAAAATTACATTTAATGACTTATTAATAATTTCATTTTGAAAAATAAAAAATGTAAACATTATTATAATGATATTTGTTCAAACAATCAAAATAATAAACATCGATGTAGAAAATGAGCTAATATTTATAGAGAATGACCATTTATAAAGAGTTTGAATGAAAATAGATATCAGTAATGTTTTAAACAATGATATTAATAAAGAAATGTTTTTGATTTATGATGTAAATGTATTTTTTAGGAATTTATGATAAGTGGTGAGGGTTTTTCTGTCCCAAATTCATATCCTTGAGATATAAATCTTATTATACACATAATTTCAATTTTTTGGTGTATATACTAACTATTTGAGTTAATATATACTAAAATTAAATTAATAATTTGATAATATGTTAAAACATAATACCACTATTTCATGATGATACGATTTAGTTTCTACTAAAACTATATTTTGGAGTTCTCCATCTTGATTTTCATTCTTTGGGAATCAGGTTATGAACACAACATATTAGATTTTTGTATCATGAAATAATTTCATAGAAATTTTTATACCATGTTACTATTGAAATTTAGGGGATTTAAATATCTATATTATTTTTCTATCTTTTCTATTCTTCTAATAAAAGTGTTTCCATTTCCATGGTGTAAAAATGTTATTTGTTTTGAAAAAGTAAATTTGTAACTAATTTACCTGAACGTACATCAATATATGGATGCTTTCAACTGTATTAGATTTTAAAACAGATGATGCCAGGTGTAATCACACTAGAAATGGTTGGTTAAGAATTCTATCAATCATTACCCTATTACATTATGAGTGGGCCCATAACTAAACACCTAGAGAGATACTCTTAATGGATATGAGTTGAAATAATCACATGCTCCAAATAAACCATGTTGATGTAGTTTTTTCTACAATTTCCCTAGTCTCCTTGTGTATTTAATTTATTCTCATTTCTATGTCAAATTTATATCCTTGAATATTTTTAATGACATGCCAAAAATATTTCTTTGAAATGGGTACCTGATGTTAATTTGTGGAAACTTCATGGATTATATGATTATTAATTGATGCTAGGCATAAACATTGTTCTATTGAAGGGGTTGTATTTGATATCTATATTTCTCATTATACAGATATATATTTTTTGAATAATAGGATCCTTAATAAATGGTATAAAATATATCTAATAAATTTAATTTCAATTCCCAGTATATTAACATGTGACAAGTGGGTCCTGACATTATATATCCCCTTGAGGCATCAATTGGACTAATGAGAAAACAACGATTGGGTTTTGGTGTAATTCTCTTACTATAATTGGATAAAATCTTAACTTTGGTTACTATGAAAAGTAATTTGTCTTGAAATAATGTATTGAAATTATTTTTTTGATGACTTATATTATACATTACTTCAGTTTGAGATCAATTTTTATTATTATAAATTATTTTAATTATTTCCATGTGTATAGAATTCCCCCATTTTTATTTATTATAGATTCATGTTGTTCTTTAATTATAAACAAATCAATTATTCAATTTTTACATTATATAAACATCCACTGTGTGATACTCATTATTTAGCATATAATCTAATGATAATTTTTTTCCATTCAATAGGAATCCTAGAGGGAAGATATATGTTAATTTTAGGGTTATGATCAAAGATCAATGCATGCTCAAAAAAATTGATGATGTAGTGTCTTATGGTTTTCATGTGTAATGTGTGTTAGTATCATGTCATAAAAAACTAATACAATTTTCAATAATTTGAGAAGCCTTTTAACTTGTACTGATATTGTAATAAAAATATATTATCATGATTTTTTAGTCATAGATAATATAAAAGGTATAAATGGAAGATTATTAGCAACTGTGGGATTATATTTAGATGGAACATGTATGACATCTCATGTAAAATGGAAAACTATCAAGATTTATAGGGAACACTGTATAAAAATAGAACGAATTGTATTTTATAATATCATGAGGTGATTATGTGTATTATATTATAGATTGATGGCCACTAATGACTAGAATGGAAATAGTATAATCTTGTACAGTCATTGTATAGATGGTCAACCTAATCCAGTCAATTATAATTTAGTTTTCAGGTGTGATGGTTGTTGGGATTCTTATTACAATAAGGATTCAACAATTAGTCACTTATAATGGAAAGATATTACTTGGTGGAGAAAATTATATTTATTCTTATGGGTTATTTTGACAATATTTTTGTAATGAATAGGAATTCAATGTATAATGAAATTTTTTAATTCCTAGAGATGGGGACTATGATTCATGAAGGTGAAGTTGAATTTGTTGTTATTAGAGGGAAAACAAAAAATATATAAATAATCTATGGATCCAACATTGGTATATATTATTAATAAAATTATGGGAAATGTTTAATATAAATTATGATCTATAAACATGGAATGTATCATAAAAAACTCTATGTACCAAGGATATAAAATTTTAGTAATGTTTTTCTAGAATAATTACCAATCATCCACCATATTGTGATCTTTAGTTCTATATTTAACACATTCCTATTTAAAATACCCATTTCTAAAACACAATATAGAATGGAACCAATGGAGTATGTAGAGTAAATGAAATAGCTGTAGGACATGAGTGACATGGTATTTATATGAGAAAGAGCATCACTATTGGGATGAAATTCATTATTGTCAAAAAAGAAGGATACAGCTCTGTGATTTTTTATTGACTACAGTGAGATAAATCCCATTACAAAAATTATTATGTATCTTTTTCCACACATTTGTGATATAATTGATCAACATTAATGAACCCAATAATTTTCAAAGATGGATCATCACATTATTTCTCATCATTTAAGGATGAATACGCATGTTTATAAAATATGAAAATTCAAATATGGTTTGGATATTTATATATTTTGATATAAACTTTTGGATTTACAAATTCACAATATATCTATATAGATTTTATGAAAAAGGAATTCATGGATTATCTTGATAACTTTGTGAAGGTATTCGTTGAAAATATTGTGATGGGAGTTATATGAAATCAATTTTTGAGACGCCAATTTTTTTTTTATTATTTCAGATGTATGGTAAGTGTGAATACTTTCTAAAGGAACATTGTATTTTTTTATATTGTATCCAAATATGCGATGTTTTTTAATCCTCTAAATAAAAGGGTATCCAAATAATGGCCAACACAGATGAACATAAATGATATCTAATTTTTCTAAGGTGTATATGGTTTCTATCTATTTTTAGTTAAATATTTTAACATGTTTGATAAATCATGAAGAAGGTTAATATATAAAGGGGTTAAATTAGCATGTTTAAGGGAATTTAAAGAATGTTTTGATATTCCTAAGGGGATAATTATTAATGAAAAAATATTAACTCTACCATCACAAAATGGGATGATTTTTAATTTATGTTGAAGCATTGGTTAAAGTAAATTATTATGTTATAACGAGTAATGATAAAGTTATTTCCTATAAATGATGGAAACATAAAACCCATGAATAGAACTATACAAATCAAAAACTCCAACAAACAACTATATTATATTTATTAAAAATATAGATACATTACCTCAATGGTGAGAAATTTTAGATATACATGGAACGAAATATTGTGAAGTATATATTCTCTTAGAATATGCTCTACATGAGGAAATGAAGTGGTTATAACTACTTAAGGACTATTATTTCTTGAAACTATACCGCCATAAAGAGTAAATTATGTTAGATAACTCATTAATATTGAGGTAAAATAATGTTCCAACAAGGATGAGGATTAATAGGGTTCCAATATATATATAGAAAATATGTATATGGTGATTTATAAAAAAGGCACATCGTCATTCCTTTTCCAATAAATTTCCAAAACCTCTTTATTTGAAATGATCGAGAAGTCATTGTATTCTGATGAGAAAATAAAAAGGGATATTAAATCATTGAAGGATGGTAAATTGGTAGAATTTATCTTTAGATATATAGTGTTGATATTTGGAAATAGGTAATGTGTTTCATGAATAATAATATGGAAGAGGTAACCGCTAGATGAAGCACATTGGTCAAATATATAAATACACCTGATTGAAAGAGAATGAAAAGGGAGTTAAGAGAACATTTATAGTTTAATGTCATGGATTGGGTAATTTTAGAAATTGCGTGTACATGATTTATATAATATAAGGTATAGGATGAAAGATAAATATCAAAAAGAAGTCAGGAAACTGTTACCTATATTGATATAGAAGTTGGGCAATTTTGAAATGGAATTTATCATTTTACTACAAAATACAACAAGGAAGAATTATTTTATATTAACCATTGTTATCACATGAATAATTCTTCATAGAAAACAGTGATAAGAAAAGATCTACCCCTTGAGTTAATTTTTAGCTCTATAATAATAAAATTATAAGTTATCATGGAGAATATTTATCCACTATATCCCCATGTGAAACTCAAATCAGATAAATATTTTAAAAGATCCTCCAATGGTAACTCAATACTATAATAAATGTAAACACCACCTATTAACCAAAAACTGATGGGTAGTCTAAACAGAATATTAATAATTTGGAATATTGGATATGATCATGTCTTATTTAATTCCATGTTATGTGGGATCGGTCTCAACCTTTATAGGAATGTTCATACAATATTATTTTCAATTTGAGTATCTCGATGGAGGTATATGAATCATTATATGGGAATAGGTGTTGTGTGGCATACTTTTGGGAATAATATTATTAGAGAATGATATACAACCCTTATATTTTCTAGGAGATAACTTTTAAGGTGCGAACTATTTAGGATAACATTAATGAAAACCATAGTGTAAAACATATCTATGAAAATAATTGAAGGAAATACATTTTATTTTTGAATGATGTATATGTATTGTTTATGGTTTTACCATTAATTTGATTCAAGAGATTTTTTTAAAAATGGGATGTTAATACCTTTGTATATTGGTCCATTAGAAATCCTAGGATGAATTGGGATTGTATATTGTGGATTATTTATACATAAATTCCATTATAAATTACAAAATGACATCAATGTTTCATTATGTAAGAAATAAAAACACTATACAACACATGTTCCCATGTATGAGGAGATATAATTACAACATGACTTGTCTTATAATGAGGAGCATGTTCATATTTTTGACACTAGATAAAACCTATCGATTAATTATCCAACTCATTGGGTGAAATTGCATTAGATAAATCTCAAACATGAAGCAAAAACCTATAATTGTAAAGAAGCTACTGGGAGGGAGTAGCCACATTTGTTCAGTTTTTGATACATATCCAATTTTTAGTATAAACTTTTTGGGAGGAGAATTTCAAACCTGTGATTTATTATAGAATGTAAATAATTTATAATGAACTATTACAAAAACCTTCCACTTAAAAACCCATTATTCATGAAACTATTTTAATTTTTAATTTTTTTGTTTTAAATTTACAAATCTATTTCAACATTTAAATTTAAAAAATTTAAATTATCTTAGTATTTTTGATTATATATTTCTTAAAATATCTTGGTTTAGTTGAAAATTTATGTTTTCAAAAAAATTGTAATATGTATGAATAAATAATTGATTAAAAATGACAAATAAATTAATAAACCCATTTAAGTAATGAGTTTTTAATTTAATTAATAATAATATATGTTTTACAAGATTCTTTTCTCTAAAAAATTCTATGAGAAACACAATTCTGAACTAATTAAAATGTTACCTTATTATAATTTTTTTAGTCTTTCAATTGAATGAATTATTTTCAAGAATGATTCAGTTTTGTATTGAATTTAATTTGTCAAATAATTAAATTTTTTATATTAAATCAATATATATCATTAAAACCAGAGGAAAATAATAATTTTACATTTTATATAAATTTATACATTTAAAACATTTTTTCTCTAAAATTATATTTCTGTGATTAAGTATATATATTTTAAAATATTTATTTCAAACCCGTATATAATATTTTAAAAAAAATTAAAAATATGAAATTATAAGTATATGATTTAGTTAAAAGGTCTATCTTAATATTTTTTATAAAATTTAAATACAATGTTTAGTAATTAACTACAATGGTAAATTTAAAAAGACTAAATTGAATTTACCAAGGATTAATAGTGTAAAATCATTTTAAAAATTCGGAGGTTTGATGTTTTGAGATTTTTAATAAAAAATTATTGTGTCCCCTACATGTTTTTCCACATTCCACACTTTTATCCCTGAATATTTCAATGGAATTATTGAAAAATTTAATGATGTTCAAAAAACAAACATTCCCTTCACTTGTAAGAGGTGTACATATTAACCACATTAAAACACCCATTTAATTGTAATTTATCATTGAAATATGATATATTTATTTCCCTATAAGAATATCTTAATAACATAATCCCTTGCTTACATATAGTTTTTTTATTCCATTCACATTCAAGGGTACTTCTGAGGAAGAATAAATCCCTCAAAATGGGTATGATCAACTACATAATCTTCATCTTATAAATCTTCATTAAAATTTATTTTATCCAAAAAAATATTATGATATTAATAAAAATATATTATTATAAATTTATTACCTTACAGCTTTTATAATTAATTATTTAAATAAACTATCAATTAAGAATAATAAATTAATTATTTGTACATTATGAGGACTACAATCCCAACGACGCTACATGTTTCTTTTTCCCCAAATGACATAAAAGTATTAATATATAGATATTATTTAAGTATAAATATTATTACTGTGATAACCATTATGGTATAATGTGAAAAATATTTTTAACTATTAATGATATGAGATACAAAAAAATATATGGTTAGTAAAATCATTTAAAATTAGGGTACTAATAGGGTAGTTTTTAATCTAAATTGTTTTGTATTGTTGTAGAAGTTACATATTTTTAAAATTCCATTTAATTATGATATATCACTCTAAATAACTAAATATGATCATTATAATCCTATTATAATTATATTATAACTAAACCCTTACTAATTTTCCACTAATTAGTATAGGTTTATCTTTGGGTGATTTTTATAACCGACATGAACAAGAAAATACAATTATGTCAAAGATATCCCCGAAATCATATTTACAGTTTTAATTGGATATAAATGTGTAAATAATGTATTTTAGGTTTTGGGAATATTATATCAATATTTTCTTCATCATTTATAGAAACACCATCTTCAAGTTAAAAATCACATAACCATTATTATTATAGACATTATCTGAAAGGATAACGTCTAAAACAATTAGGAAATAAATTTAAAATATAGTAAAATATTATAAATAATATATAATAGTATATTAAATTTAATATAAATAATTTAACTTTTATTTACAATTAAAATGAACACTATTATTATGAAACTGGTTAAAACCACCAAAACTATAAATAACAATGTGGAAAATCGGAAGAATACATGTATAGAATGACCATTTATGAAGAGTCTGAATGAAAATGTATATGGGTGAGGATTTTAGTTATGTGATTATCATATATATTATAATGATATAAGAGGATAATGTATATCCTTGTAATTGATTACATTAATTAAGTGTCCTTCAATGTCGAATTCTTCTCCTTGAGATATAATTTTTATTATGATCCAAATTTCATTTTTATTGTGTATATACATTCTATTTTTGAAGTTTTATTACAAAATTAATTTTTTCCTGGTTTTTGATGATTCCATTTAATTTCAATCTTCCATGATTTTATCACTTAATTTCTACCCAATCAAAAATTGTGGGTTTTCATTCTCAATTATCACTATTTGGGAATCAAATAATATTCACCTATATTTTTACTTTGCGTGGTGAATAAATTTACATTAAATACATTTTGGAAGAGTAATCAAGAAATTTAAGGGATATTAATTTTTTTATTACTATCCATCTATCCTATTCATTTAATTCAAACATTACGTTTTATGATGTGGAAAAATAATACCATTTTTTACTAAAATAACATGTTGTATAATTTATTATCAAATATATACCTATCTAGACACTAGAAAGTGTATGAGGTGGTGGCACATATTCAATTTGGGGTAATCAATGAAATGGTATATTTTATTATTTAATTAATAACTACTAGGATACACATTTAGTGGGAGTAAAACATTAAATTTATCAAGGCACAACCATTTGATTTTCTTTGGAATATTAACCCGCCCTTAATAGAACATTATGGAAGATTTTTTTCTACAATTTCCAAGGTATCATACCAATTAAATACAGTTAGTCCTATTATTATCATCCATGAAAAAACTCAAACAATATATGTTCCCAATCTTCTATATTTCATTTATAAGGTCACATCATGATACATTCATTTTAACCCCTATCTTTCAGGTTTATTAATAAGTGTTCTCTTATACATTGAAATTACTAAATTAAAAGGGGGAGAATTTTATATATCTATTTTTAATTATATGGATAGGCAAGATCTTTTATATAATATTTTTCTCATGGAATTTCATTAAGAGTATTTATGAGTATTATAATGGATGAATTGTACAAAAACAAGTGAAATGTTGGGTCCATCATTATATAGTGCCTCGATGGATTGATAGGTCGTAGTAGACAAAAAGAATTTAGGTCTTAGTTTATTTCACTTCCTATTACAAGATAATGTATGGACTATGATCTCAAAAAATTAAATTACCTATATATGAGGCATTGAATAATTGTTTTTGATTTTTTACAGTATATATTCCATCAAAACAAGATCAACGATTTATTTTATACATGTTTTCATTTAATGTAATAAATATATCACACAATCTATTTTAATTGATTATATTAATGTTGTTCATTTATTCATTACGTATATATTATAAAATAATTATGTATTATAAGTTTACATTATATTATACTCATTATTGTGCATACAATCTCGTGATTATATATATACCATTCCCTAAGAAACCTAGAGGATGACAATGTGTAATTTTCACATATATAATTGAAGTTATATTCATGTTCCAAAAATATTTTCTTGTGGTATATTATCTTTTTAAGTGTAATGTTTGATTATATGAAGTCTTCGAAGAGTAGTAAATAATTTGATACATTTGGAACTATAATAGTTTATAATAATTATTTAATATGACTATTGGATCTATGTTTTTTGAGTCTAATAACTGACATTGAACCTCAAGTGTAGTGGTCTCATTTTCTAGGCATTTCTCCCTCTTCCTTTTTGGACAAAATTACCTTGATAAGTTTTTAATTCACTCATATTTTTCCCCACCACAATATAATTGAATCATTTCAAAATGGTTGAATCTTTGAATACCTTAATACCATAATCATAGTGGTTTATCGTTCCACACATGCAGAAAACATCCATTCCCATCATGAAAGTTCCCCGGTGATTCTTTTTGCAATTTTTTCATGTCAGAAATTCTACCCTTCTATTATTTAATATTTTTATTTTTCCATCTTCCAAATTTCTCAAACAACATCTTATTTTCTATTTTTCCATTAAAAATTTTAGAAATGGATAATAAATTTTTTATTTTTATGGAACATTTTATAATTTCATCATATAATGAAAATGTTATAGAGAAAAATTTCCTTAAAAGGCCATCTTATATTTCATCAAAAATTGATCAATATCATTCATGTGATTATGTAAATAATTTAATTGATGAGTTTTTATCCTTTTAATGTTATATTTGTAATCAAGAACACTTTTTTCTTATTTTCCCCTTAAATTGAAAACTTTCGTCCCCATTTTAGCATGTTTCTAATGAGTATGTTATTTTTAAAATAATATCTACATGGATATCCTCTACACAACAATATTTCGTTCTTCAGACACCTTTGTGTTTTCAATCAATAACAATAATTGAACAATGTATTTGTTAAGGTAACAATCTATCATGAAAAAAATTTCTCCTTCATTGTATACTAAAGAGAGAAATAACTTCTCTATAGAGTTGATCCATTTCTCAAGGACTCTTGAACTAGTAGTCCCATTGAATTATGGAGGATGTTGATGCATCAAGTGATCCAGCATTATTTCTCTATATTGTTATTAAGATGGTTTCTTTATATGGGAGTGGTTATTTTTATAACATTATTCAGATTCCCTAAAATAGTTATAATTTCATCAACACCAAGATCATTTTCTTTCCCAAATGGTAAATTCCTACAGAGATTACATGAATTGAAGTGGTTTGATTCCGGCTATTGTGAACCATTCCTAAATAATACAATATACACAATTAACTCATAGAATTATAGTTTATAAATTATAGTATAAAATTATTAATCTAGGGTAACACTTAATCTCATATTAAAATCTATACATAGGTGATATTAGAAACATAAAATTAGTGTTTTTGGGAATATCATTAGTATTATATTTTTATTCCATATCTAATGGTTTGTAAATATTGTTTTAATAAACCAATTAATTTGCCATAATATTTTAGATCTAGGTTTGTAGTCTAAGGACTACTGGTCGGGAAAAAGTGATGATGTTGTTAATAACCAATCAACCCCTTTCACTATTGTTACCCCTATATGAATTTGTGGCCCAATCTCATCCACATTCTGTTATAAATATATGTAAATATATTCTAGGAAAAATTCCCAATATCTATAATAAAAATTTTATTACTATATTAGCCTATATATAGTATTATCATTAGAGTCATCTATATGGTTATGTTCAAATATATTTCTTTTACTGTATGAAATTATAAATGTTTATAAAAACATCTTTTATTACCAACTATAACATAAATACTCTTATGACCTAGATCTAGTGGTAATTAAATTAATTATTATTAAATAAATTTGATGGTATCTTGATGGATCAAATATTTTTTTCCATGGGAGACTAGATACATAAATTATAGAAACATCACATTTTAAGACATGAAATTAAAAAAAAAATTATGTGGTATGTTAGTTATATCTCAAATTAAATCCTTGAAATAATTAATCGATACCTTATTTCTATCAAATGGAGAGAAAATATTAATAATTGTTGAGATCAGATGCTCTGTAAGGGAACAAATAAAACAAAATATACAATATGTTTTATAATTTTTAAATAATATGTCATATATAAGAATTAATCAAATATATATTATAAATAATATCATAATAAGGGTACTCAATCTATTGATTACAAAAATTTAAAAACAATGACATGGAAAAAAAATATTATCATTGTTATAAAATATTAATTTTTGGTCTTCATAATATATTCGTCAAGGTCCCATTATAGGATATTGAACATAAAAAGGTAATGCATACACCAAATATGAAAACAAGTTTGTCTAATGTGATATAATGATGCATAAAGGGTTTATAAAGTTCGCCATGAATCACTTAGTAAGTCTAATTCATTCATCATATAATGTGAACAGAAACAAAATTCAATACATAAACAATTATAACATCTACATTTTAAGATAATAATATAATGTCTTAATATTTCACTCAATAAAAAAAGAAAAATATGATCATCAAAAATCAAGATTAGTATGGTGGATATTATAATTATATTATATCCCAACTAAATCATAATATTGACCAGTAGATGATGATGTAGATTAAAATACATTTAGAAGATCTGTGGACCATTTTTTGATGAATATTTACCTTTTCATTTTCAAATAACTTATTTTAAATGAATAAATTTCAAGAATAATAAGATAATAAATTTCCATTAAAATTGTCAAAAAAAAATATTTTCATTACTCTGTGGAGAGAGAAAGCTATATGTAATAATGAGCAATGTTTTATTTTTAAATAAGATGGAAGAGAGGATAAAAATAACTATATCATAATAATATTAACAAAATATAAATATATTTATGATACTTGAGAAATTATTTTTGAAAGGATATAATAGATTTAGTGTAATTAGAATAACAAATAAAAAATTAATGAGTCTGTAACGTTGGTTGCCTCTTCCTTGGGAGACAACCATTTTCATACACATTAATCATTATTAGTATAATCATTGGATGATAAAAATATCAATAGAAATAATTTTTTTAATCAATTAAGGGATTTTGTACATATTTTCTGATATATAGTGCTCCATTATTGTTAATAACAGAGTAGAAAAGGTACCGTTTTATTGGTTTAGGGAGTGACACAAGGGGAATTAATTAAAATATTTATGTAATGTAATGAAATTTTATAGTCAATGTGTCCCAAAAAAAACAATAATTAAAATTTAAGATAATAAGGGGTCTATATACCATCTAAAAAAAATATTTACTCATGTTTATGTGGAATTTTAACTACTATATCTTAAATTATCATCAAAAAAACATGTCATTGCCAAATAAATATATACAAATTTTCATTAATTAAACTATTAATTATGAATAAACATTAATTTGTCCATATTAAAAAATAAAAAATTTCACCTTCAAAATATAAATACAAATTTTTAATATTCAATTTGATAGAGTTTTGGAAATTAATATTTATATATGTTCCCAGGACACAAAAAATATAGTTTTGAAAAATGTTTGTTTTAAACATAAAATAATTTCATATTAAAATACACTATATCATTGACTCAAATGTAATTAAATGTATTATAATAAATAAATGTAGAATTATTTTTGGTAAAAGCATACAAAAAATTAATGTAATCTTGTTTATACTTGACTAATAGAGTAGAAATAAAAATGGTTTTTATATGAAAAAAACATTACATGGATTTCCAACATGCTAAGAAAGGAATCTAATTTCAAAATTATATTCCTCTTTGAAATATATTTCTTTTTAATTTTTATTTTCTTTATAAAAAATATTTCTTAGTCATTAATTTTATTCTTATATAATTATAATTTCCTAAATTTAATCTTTTAGTAAAATTGTTTCATTTCAATATTCACCCAAAAATAAATTATTTCTGAAAAATCTATAAAATAAACGGTAAGATAATTTTGACCTAATGAATATATAAAATAAACTAATTTCAAAAAATTAAACTTTTAGAAGTAATGAATTTTTATATTATCACATTAAAGAGTGAATATATGGCCATTTTCCTATTGATTCTATAGAAAGAATAGAATATATAATAGAATCATGGGTGTTATATAAATTAATTACATGATACATAACCCATATAATGATATTCATATAAGATGGATATTTAAATATATAATATAATATAGTCATCATAACATTATGTTGTCCTTGTCAGAGCTCTCTATACTATTATTGCAATTTAGGGCATCGTCATACTTAAATAGTCGCTAAGATGATTTGATGGAAGAGTTATCTTATTTGCATGACATGGTTCACATATTCTGTATAAGTTAGGGAATTTTTCTTTAAGATATTGAATAGTCATCCGTAGACTCAAATGATGATGATGAATTCATTAATCTCACAACGTTTCTTGAATGTCATTGTGATATAGAACTTTGGGCTAGAAAATAACCAACATATTGTCTTTGGATAGTTCCATGGAATTATCTTCATCGTCATGAAGATATTCTTATACTTTATCTGACTAGTGTATTCATTTTCTAGATTCCATACATAGGTGAGAGGGATCGATTGAAATATTCCCATCAATATAAGATAATGTGTTATTGGATTTTGGTAGAGATAATGACTACTATCTTGGAATATAATCCAATTAAAAAAGTATATAACATTTTATACATAGGGTTCTAGGTTTAATTAGCCTCAATCTCTTGAGTGTCTCTCAGTATGAGAAGTTTCTAAAAGTTATATCAGAATTTTGTTTTACTAATTACAATGATGGGATTCCACTTTGGGTGGGACCATTGAAACAAATGTGATTATGGAAAGGATTGTCGTTAGGGATTGATGTTTCAACACACTGATAATTCCTATAATATATATCATAGGAAAGACATTTTGGATAGAAAATTTCTGTTCCAAAAATGGGAGTAGAATATTTAACATTGAACTTACATTTTTAAGGATTATATCAGTATATCTCACATTTATAATTGTTTCCACGATTGAAAATTATATTTTTATATAGAATAAAATTTTGGCAGGTGGTTTGGGGAGAACCTATAGAGAGTGTGGTTGAAAAATAATAGGGGGAGGCTTTGAAAATTCAACTAATCATTATTTATTATTATGATATTGTGGAATCATGCGATACTATCTAATTATTCACTATGAAATCAAGGACCCTAACATTGAGTAAGATAAGATATAGGATAACCCTTATATCATTGGTTTCCCGAGACATATTTTTACTTCGATGAACTATATTTATATGTTATGAATGAAAATGTTATATAGAAACCATCAGAGATGATATCCCCAGTCAGAGACTCTTGAGTTTCTTTCGTAATATACCGAGATGTTTCATTATTCTAACAGGTAGAAGAAATATGAGAACCCTCCAAAATGATTATCGAAGTATACTGATTGTAACATATAGAATTGGTATGATTTTTTTTTCACTGAAGTGGTCTCTATAATGGGATGGTGAAATTTATATGGAATGGGGAAATGATATAGAGCGTTATTTTCATTCATCATTAATTTGAGAAAAAAATCTGTTTCGATTAGGAATATTTGTTGTCTCTTGAGTATCTTCAAATGTATGTTGATGATCTACTATGGTGATGAGGGTGGGAATATATTCCACTACCTATATCGTTATTCGGATATGATAAGGGCTATCTTATTTTATAATTTTAGAAAGGATATATAACATAAAACCTTTTTTCAAAAATATATGATAGTGGGTTTCGATATTGGTAATGTGGAAATCAGTCCATTCTATTATGGTAGTGGGCATAGCAGCCCGTTCCTATCCTCTAGTTGTCACCATGAATTTTACAACTAGATAAAAGTAGGGGGGAGGGTATATTTTCCAAAACTATTTTCTAATGGGATATATTAGAAATATTCCCTTTATATGATTAGAGTGTACTATATGGCTTAATGATAATGAAAAAAGATATGGGATCTCTCATCATATTCCTCCACCATATAATGATATGATCTATTGAAGGAAGTAGGGATATAATCAAACTCATTGTGGTTGGAAGCTCTCCACCCATAGTGAGATCTCCAAGATTCTTGGGATTTATTTAATGGATGAGGGGCATGTAGGGTGCTATCATTTTTAGGTTTCCAATGTACTATTTCCATAAGGATCTAGAAACAACGATTATTCAAAATATCCCTCCTATGATTGTTATATGTTATGGTATGGTCACAGTCGCCCTCATTTCCCAACTACCTATGAAAATGGTGGAACATGTTAGTTTATTCTGGGGAGAGTGTATCTAAATTGATCAAGGTTTAAACAGGAAATATCCAATCCTTCAATGCCCATCATTGATATAAAATTTAATGGGTATTCATGTTGATGAGGGTTTTATGAATAATCACAAATGAAATGATTGTACTATTATGGTTTCACTCTATCAATTATTATATTATAATATGTTGTTAAATTGGTTTTTTCTGATAATTTCATCCTATATGATGGAGTCACAAATTTTGATTCTTTAAATGTATAAGTATATTTTCTATGTAATGTCTTGTTTTTTGATTGGTGGGAGTTCTTAGTCTAAAATTAATTTTTAGATGCAGTAAACATATATAAGGAATCTCATCAAGGAAACATCATTAGTAAAATATTTTTTGAAAAATATCTTTCATTGTTAGTGGATTCACATGTGTTCCCCATTTATTTTTGATCGATACATCTTAAATATGTTCCCATGATTTAGTTGTGAAATGATAGATCATTTGAAATATTCATGTTTGGATCAATATAATAATTTTTTATAGAAACTCCATTTTACATCCTGATATAATTTTTTTTAAATAAAAACTCCAATTTACATCCAGATCTACAACAGTTCAATGTATCAATCACAATAAGCCCATATTATAAAGTGATCTAGTCACTAGGGTGATTTTACAGAGATTAATCTGAATGAAAGTAATCAAGATGTTGTGTGGTTAGTCTCAACACACTATTTTTAGGGAATTATTTCCTTTTATTATTCTCTCTATTATATTTAAGAAATTTTCATAAATCCGTAAAAAATATCGACAGGATAATGGTTATCCATATATTAGTGGTTAGTTATTAAAATTAGTTCTGGTGAACTTATATACGTATTATTATTTCATTATAATTTTTATTTATCAATTGATGATGATTTATATTAAGTGGATATGGTTTAAAGATACATAATTGGGAACTCTATAATTTATCTCTTTATAGGGAAGTGGTAGTTTTTTATGACTTTTAGATCAAACCTATAATAAAGGATTCTGGTATATCCCTATGAATGGAATCAAAACCCACATAAATTTTTACCACTTAATAATTCATGTAAATCCTTTTGTGGTTATGTTAGATAGTACATTCCCTATTGTTTAATGTCATGTGATAAGGATGACTAGGTGAAAGATTCGCCAAAATGGTATTTGGGGGACTTATGTATGATAGACCCTTTCTATTTATTCATAGAGGGGATATTTTACCAAGGAGGTGGGTTGTATTCACCTAGAATATTTCTCCATGTGGTGTGATATAGGATATGAAAGAATTAATATGGTGGGATTGGATTGGATAGTGGAAATATGTCCAACTATATAGAAAAATGAGTATTCTAGGAATATATCGTAATGATGGAAATCTGGTGATACCTAAAATGAATATGGCCCTCTATATGTTCATGTATTCATAAGTAATCTATCCCATTGATGATGAATTTTTTGATGATATGTTTAATCCTCATGGATGAATCCAATGTATCATGTTTTTTATTAATGATAGCCCACATAGTTCAAAGATCATAGTTAAAGGTTTCCAAGAAATTGAAACCACTATAGTTTAACATCATAGTATATGGATGTTGTCATATAAGTTTAAATAATGTATTCATTACATTTTCCACATATATTAAAATCATTATATAAAAACATTTATGTTAAGAAATATGTGACAATCGAATATTGAGTGCGGCATGTGCATTCGAGATGCCTTTCTAGGGTTCACTAAAAAACCATTATGATGAGATCATAACTGAGGGAATAATTTGTTTAGGGATTCTAATTAATGAGCAGGTCCATATGAATTAGATCTGTCTCTAATAATCAAATATGGGTGAAAAGGAAAGGATGGTGAAATTGGGTTTAAACCCAATGGAATAATCCTATATATGTTGATGGGTTGAAATAAAATATCACATTATTTAATGTTTATATTTTATAGTCATGTGGAAAGGCCAACCCATGATGTTTAAAATGATGTCAAAATATAATTTTCAAGATGTTTTAAAAACTTTTAATAAGACATTGGCTACATATTTCATCATCATTTTAAAGGGATTTCGATTATGTGTAATATGAAATAACATGGGATCAATTTAGGATTATACATTTTTGGTTTCCCCGGTTTTTCTTAATAAAAAACCATTGGTATGATTTCACAAATGAGGTATCAACTTGTTTTTGGATTACATTTAAGAATTTGTCCCTTATGAAACTTATCCCTCTATACAAATAAAAAAAGGAAAGGATATGAATGTAATGAGATATATAGATATATACCAAAATTAATAGGGTATTTCATTAATAGGTTTTCTAATCCACCCATTTTCTTATATTTTTTTATAAATATGTGGTGGTGCAGGATGATCCCTCAATGTCATGGTTTTTGATGAGTCGATATAGACCATAATCCAATTTTGGCTTCTTCTACTAATAAATGGAATCAAAATTCGACCAAGTAGCTTGGAAAATAAAAATTAGACTAGGGTAGATAGAATATATGAATACACAGTATGAAATATTGAATGGCACATAATTTCATAAAGGGAAAATGAAAAATATTAAGGACTGAAAAAATGAGACAATTCAAATTAATAGTTAACATTTAAGTCTAGATTCATTTTAATAATTGGATGTTTTGGATATTTCATAAAAAAACTTCCTAGATTTTTGATGATTGGTTTAGTGGTAGGAAATTTTCATAGATATTATCAGTTGACATCAAAACTCCATGGGGGTAAATATATAGACATCATAATAAAAATATGTGTCTTGGTTAGTGAAAAGTCATTAATGGTCCTAGTGAAGAAATTTAAGACAAAAAATTAATTAATTTTGACAGATATTGATTAATACCAATGGATAGTTTCTTAATACCACAAGAGATTTAGTAAGTGTCATGTATTATTATAGAATTTTTTATACCCTTTTAGATATCTAGGGAGTTCTACCTTCCAACAAGTGGGGATAATAGTGTTTTATGAGGTTTTATCACCGCTACTAGATAGCCAGTTCTTATTCAATGGGTAACAGACTTGTTCATACTAGAAAGGACCTAAAGAAATGCATCTATATTTTTTATTCCAATGATTGTTAAAGTTATTCCTTATAGAGAATATCAAATAATCTAACCATGAAATACTAAAAACAAAGGATGGGGAACACCATCAGTGATTGGGATCTTAAAAAATATAAGGGTTTATTTATATCTTATATTTTATTACAATAAAAATTCATATAATATTATAATAAATGAATAATGAATAAGTAGGTGAATATAAATGAGAGGATAATTAGAGGGAAATGATGCATGATTCAGAAATATTGTTTCTATTAAATCATATGTCTCTCCCTTGAATAAATATCCTTCAGTTTGAAACTATTATTCCTAGAAATTATAATTTTATCCACCTATATAAATTATTCCTATCTTCCTCATAAATATTAATTAATTCACCATATATATATATTCCCAATATCCCTCATAAAAAATAAAAATTTACCTAATTATGATTATAAAAATTTATAACAATGTAAATATATTATATAGATAGAAGATAAAACATGAATAATATAATAAATGATGATCATGATATAATTATTTTTAAAATATAAAACATAGAAAATACGAGGAAGGAAAAATCTATATAATTATGCCATTTGTAGCTCCCATTAAAAAAATTAAAATGATAGAATGAAATGGTTTTTGGGTGATTTTTGATAATTTAGGATTGATGCAAATATAATCTATAATTATATCTGTATTATGATTTTTTTCTCAAAAAGTGAATCCAACTATCAAGGTTCTCAGCGTGTGTATAATGATCCATATTTATGGATATTATTATTGAATTAAAACTGTAAAACATAATTATATCATTAAAAAATAATATCCTAAAACAAGATTGATTTTTTTTTGTCTATAAAATTAGGGTGAAATCACTCCCCACATTTATATTTAAAAATCAATTATAGAAAATAAACTATGTAGTTCATTTTTATTCTCCAAGAGATTATAGAATATAATAGATGCTTTCATATACAACATATACACTACCTATCTTTTTAATATCCTTCAAAATTAGATTCAAAAAACATGTATGATTTATATAGGTTCAATTTGAAAAAAATATGATTAATTTTATTATTATTTAAAAATGGAAATTCATTTAATTGATATTGAATTAAATTCGTGAGGAGTCTCTTGAAAATGAGAATAAATATAAAAAATAAATGAAAAACCTAGTCAAGTTATAGTATGTTGAATAAGACTCCCAATCATACTTCTATAATGTATGTTTTAAATTTTTTTTTCGGATTAATACAATGTTATCTTATAATAAATAATCTTTCCCATGCTCATTTCCAAGTTAAATAACTATTCCAAAAATTCTTTAATAGTTGATTAGTGTATTTTCATTGGTTAAAAAATTACCATCATCATATTGAAGGACTTTAAAACCAATAAAGAGTTTTCACTCTCACATAATATTCATTTCAAATTTTCTTACCAAAATAAATTAATATTGATTACTTAGATATTAATTTTTAGGAAAATATTTTGGGATCAACATAGATTTTATTGATTAAAATATAATTTTACTTTTTTTAGAAATAATATGAAATCTAATTTTCTCATTTTATATTCATTTTATAAAATATATCTTTTTAATCAGTTATACAATGACATATTGGGTTTATTAAACCATATAAATCCTTTGAAAACAATTAAACATAATATTTAAAATTTCAATTTTCGAAAAATGGATAGTTTTTCAATAAAAAAGTTTTATAATTAATCCAATTTATAAAAGAACAGTTAACCACTATTTTTAATTAATGATATTTTGATGGGTTGTGAATTATTAAAATATTCTTATGGATTCTCTAGAATTAATTATTGTGATGGTTTAACCATAATCAATTCCATCTTGTTGATTATAATTTTTTTATGAGTGTTGATTTTTATGAGTTATTTTAGCTTTCCTATATTAATGTATTTCTAAAAACCCATTGGGTATTAATAATCTAATGATCCTTAGGTATTTCAAAAATCATCTAAGATTTATTCAATTTCTATTGGTTTAAATTTTATTACATATAAGAACCTATTTTTTACTATTTAATATCGTCAATGTGGGTTTTTAGGTTCTAAAAAAGAAATGAAATTAAAATGATAAATATCATTTAAGATTGAAAATTTGGTATGAATTCTAACTTTAAATCACTAACAATATTTTATAAGTTAGGTTATTTGGATTTTCCCAAACCACATAGTAACTAACTGTAATTTGATTCAACATTAATAGGTTTTTAATTGTATCAGATTATTTAAGTTCAATTGATCTAGGTTATAAATTTTTTCAAATTTTAATGATGGTTTAAGAATATATTCATATAATTTGATATGAATAGTTTTTTCAATTGTTTTGGTTATTCTATTAGAATATTAATTGTTTTTAATTATGTTCAATTACATAAGAAATATTCCAAAATCAATATTTAGACGCAATTTAAATAAAATGTATTTAGTTTTAGGTATATAACATTATTATTAAAATATACTAAAAAAGATAACATTTAGAGTTTTTTTAATGTTCATAAGTTTTTTTGAGAGAGGGACATATGTTGAAAAAATTTATGATATGATAATAAAAATTTACCACCTCATCCAAATATACTGTGTTATTTTAAAATCATTTAGTAGGGATCATTATATTTCTTGTCGAGTTATATTTCTTCATTCAAAAAACCAATTTTTTTGATTATTCAATGAGCAGAGGAAATATGATTATAACCATATTAAACAATAAATTAATTAAAAACATTATTATAGAAATATAACCCATGATCACTTTAAATATATATTATTTTTCTCTCTTTTCCAGGTTGACCTTCTTCTAATATACTATATAGAATTTACAAGACTCATTTTGATGTGATAATAAAAATTCCCATAGGAATATTATATAATCATAAATAATATAAAATGAATATTTTTTTACTCAAATAAATTCTACTTGATTAAGTATAAAAATATTATTTTGAACAATATATTGAGATATAGAGTTTAGTACTTCTTCATTGTGACTAATTTTCTTTGTTTCTTACCATGTTTTCAAGGTTCACAAAAATCCTTATATTTTAAATTTGATTTTTGTATAAACAATAAAAGATGATTTTAGTGGAAAAAAGTGTATGTATGTTACAAAATTACCAAGGTGTCTATTTGAAATACAAAATTACATATCTTGGAAGCACAAAAATGTAACATTTTGCGACGAAATAAATTTTAATTCAATAATTAATATATATTCAAAATTAAATTTAATAATTTTTTTTATTAAAATTATAAACATTAAAAAATTAATATTTGAATTTGATTTTAAAAAAACTATACTATATTTTGACATTGAATAGAAAATTTTATTTTAAACTGTCAATTCATAGAATGTATTTCAAAATATTCAATGTGAGAAAATCTAGTGTACAAATATTAATGTTGTTATTTCGTTAATTATCATTGAAATTGACATAGCCTTTATTAGGTTTCTCATGCTGACTAAATTGGAGTATTCATAACCAATGTCTCAATAGAATACAATATTCATCAACTGTGCTTATTTTTGGGATGTACTTTTTATATGTGTTCCCTATAATATATTGAAATTATGGTTTTTGTTTACAAGAATTTGGTTTGAGAAATGTTTTCTTAATTAGAGGGTCTTTTAGAGAATTTATTTTTGTATAATATATTATTAGATAAGAAATGGGAAGATATATAGATTCTTTTTTCTTATCATATCATGAATTTTAATTACATTCATAAATTTAATGACCATATTTATGACTATAATATGTTTTTAAATCACTTTTTCAAATTTTTTCTTCATAGAAAACCATTTATATCATGAAAAAACAAAAAGAAATTTATTATATTAATGTAAGGGAAAACCTAATTTTTTTTATATTTTATCACGATGGGTTATATGCATATTGTAATTTAGATATCATCAAAAGTTGATTGTAATTTACTGATATTGGATTAATCTTTAATTTTTTTTGATGATTCGTCATTCTCAATTTAGAGTTGACCGTTTAAATTAAGTGCTTGATTATACATCATTTTATTAAATTTTTTCATTTATTTTAGTTCAAATAAATAATCATAATATTTCTCATGGCCATAATTCAGATCTTCATATATTATTTGATTTGAGAAAGAAGACAAAGAGGAGTAATTTGTGTTGAAAAATTAAGATGGGGGTAGATTTTACTTATTTACTAACCACAACATGATACATAGGAAACATTACACATTCATCACTTAACTCAAATAAAGTGATGGAATCATCCATTTTACTCCATGTTTAAACATTGGATTATTAATTTAATTTATTCTTCCACTACTTGAATTTCATTCTGAACATGGGTCTTTTAGTGTTGATTTTTCCTTTTTTTATTTGATATACATTAATTCATTATCACATTCATAATTCTAAATCTTCAAAATGTTATAATATTTATTTATTTTGAAATTTATTTTTCATATTATTGGTTATAATATCATTTCATCAAAAAATACTTGAAGAAATATTTATTTATGTTTTATGAAATTTCGTTTTCACCTTTACTTAATTCACTTCCTTGTGGGATTCTCAGTTCATTATGATCTCATAGGTCATGAATGATCAGATTACATCCTCTTCTATCATGTTGTTTTTTAATTTTAATTCTTTGAATGTTTTCACAATGGGTTCCTTAAAATTATAAAAGAATTAACATTTTTTTAATATAGTTTCTATATTTAAATAATAACAATGATGATTTCTAAAACTGCCTATTTTAGTAAATTATGCAAACATATCAGAAATAGATTCGTTTTTATGCTAAAAAATGACTACAAAATGATTCATATAGATACTCATAATATTATATTTAACTTTTTTCATTCCATTATAAATAACATCAGTAAATTTTCATAATTCATGAGCTCTTTTTCAAGAATATATATGATTCAATTCCTATTTTGTCTAATCCATGATGACATTAATTCATATCATTACTATCTAATTAAAAGGAAACAATTTAAAATGGTGTGTGTTTTAGTTCCCTTTCATACGTAGGAATGTAGCCATGTGTAATATTTTTAATATAGGAAAATGTATATATATTTATATACGAAAATTTGGAAAAAATTTATAATAAATATAGGTTTTTCCATCAATATAAGGTACACAACCAATAGATTTACCTTTAGGATAACCATGAGTATTTTAATAATATTTCATTTAATATGATCAAACATTAAAATTAGGGATGATTTTAAAAAAAATTATTTTTTGAATAAAATTAAATTTTATGAAAATAAAAATGAACTCCACTAATACGAATTGTGTGTTACAGATAAAATTGAAAAGTGGGGGTAGTGATAGGGATGAATTTTATTTTAAAATAATTTTATTATGATGATATAATATAGAAGATATTAGAATGAATGAAATATTTTATTTATATAAATCAGTCAATATAATGCGAGGGTAGTAGAAATTAAACAGTTATGCAAAATAGAAAAACAAAAATAAGAAAATAAAAAATAAAAATTTTGATAAAGGAGTTACCAAATAACTCAAGAATGAACCCTACATGTCCTATCCAAAAAAATTAAATAGAATATAAAATATGGAAAAATATGAATAATTGAAATCCATGTTTTTAAAAGAATCCAATACCCAAGAATAGACCCTTCTTTTTAATGGAATCTAAAAACCATGAACCCTTATTTTAACAGTGTTGAGTGCTTATTGATAAAGTTGAGGATGGTTATGGGATATTCCTCGAACCACATACAGAGAACATGAAACCCAGATAGAATATCTAAAATATTTTGAAATATGAATAGATATACTATGGGATAAGCTAAAAGAATAACTTATATAAAATATAACAAGGGAAAAATAGATAAAAAGATAAAAGTGAAAAATAAAAATGATTGAAGTAGATGTTGAAATTAAAATTGGGAAATATTTGTTGATTATGGTAATCATTTTTATTATTTTATATTTCAAGTATATCTCTTGTAAATGATATAATGGATTTTTCATTAGTCATTTTGATGAATTTTGTTTTTTTATATATTTTTGTTCAATATTCAAGACTCCTTGAGGGTCTATTTATTTCTTTTGAAGGTGAAGGAGGCATCTAGGGTTGAGAAAATCCATTATATGGAAAATTAAAGAAACTATTTACTAGAATTTAATGAATTTTTAATCATCTATATTGAAGAGAAATTCTTGTTAAATGATTCCACCAACTAGCCATTAACATTCTGGTAGCTTTATAGAATGCTTTAGATCCCACCAGCTCGCTAGTTAGCTCCTCCCGAAAGCTCTCAAGCTAGAATGTACTGCATGTGGTTCTGTCACCACTACCATATGATAGGTGAAAATGTACCAGGTAACTGGTGTGTGCATACTATCAATGTATTCAAGAAACCCACTATCCTTCAATTGATACATTTGATTAGTTTGGTGATTCCTTATTATTATATTCATATACAATAACCAAGATATAAAAAACAATATTTAGAAACCACTCTACCTGATTTTAATTATAAAACATATGTTTCTCATGCAATATTTTATTTGTTTCCTGATTCCATTTAAATTGATTCATTGGTATTTTCTAATCTAAATTTATCATTTTTAATAGACCATTAATAATGAATGTAGCGACAATAGTATCACATACATTTCATAACAAATTAAAAACCATATTTTAAAAAACAAATTATATATAATGTTTGAAAATATTACATAAAAGTGGAAATTGGATAGTGTGAAAATAAATAAAATTAAATAATAAAACTATAATTTTGTATTCTATTACAAAATGGCATCCAAAAAGTATCACATTCACAAAAGAATAAATAATAAAATATAAAACTAGTACTATGTTCAATAATTTGAAGATGATGAATTTATAATCATGAAATGAATTTTATTTAGTATTAAAATTAAAATATTTGTAGTATTTATAATAATTTTAATAAATTTAAAAATATTGTAAATGAGGTTTTTAGTCATTGTAATTACCATCATTGGAATAATAATTTTACTAATAGAATAATAATATGACAGTTGTAATAATAAAATGACTATGTGGGAAAATGGTTAATTAAAATAATATATAATGATGATCATGACTTAAATATGTAAATATTACTATCAAAATACCATAAATTATTTACTAAATAAATTAAATAAAATGTATCTATATATGTACATATTTTATAAAATAATGTCATTTTTTATTTATAAAAAACATTTTTTATACATGAATAAAATATTAAAATGCGAATTTTATGAATTGTATTTAATAAAAATATATTCAATTCTTAGAGTCACCATATAGATATTAAATTAGTGAGAATTATATAATATTTTTATCAAAAAAATGATCTGTAATAAATATTATAAAATATTAAATAAGGTATTTTAAATTTAAAGTTAGATACCTGATTAAAAGGCTGTCCTGATTGATCATGCATAAACACCTATGATAAGGATGAATTAGATATTATCAATATTTTTACCAAAAAAAAATATTTATTTAATCTTTCTATACACTATTGTTTTTAACCACAATGATCAATAAAGATTCGACCATATCATATATTAGTAACCTAGCCCACATTCACCATATGAATGTATATAAAATGAAAGAGCAATAAAAATGCAATTTCAAAATGGTACCACCAAAATTTGAAAAACCATTTCATTTTAGTGACTATTGTTAACTATGTAATGTATTTTCCACTAGAATTGTTTTATATAGAAGAAGGGGAATTTTGTTGTAGCTATAATAACCCACTCTCTCTATATTAAAGAGGATTGGGTGTCTGGAATATTGTTAATGTGAACTGAACCAAATATTCAATTAGTGATCCAAATATTATAGTAAAAAAGTGGTTAATTTACTTATATGTTATTTATTTTCACTCTCATGAGTATTGTAGAAACATCATCCATCATCAAAAGTTAGATCAACAATTATTTCTATATTTCAAACCATCAACAAAGTGTCTACCACTTCCTCAAGAAAATAGACATTGACACACTAAAACTAACACACTAAAACTCTAAAAAAACTTTATCTAGGTTATATATCCTTCCATATATTATTCCACAATTATTTCTAGAATCTCTATACTATTTTGAGTAACTCTTTTTTGTCACCTTACTATTATTTTTCATATTCTTTGAATAAAAAAAGATCTTACTTCAATGATGGAAAAACACACTCTTCTTCACACATATTACTATATGTAATGAATTCACCTTATTATTCTTCTGAGAGGGGTCTCATTTTTTCCTTGCCAACTCATTCACCCCACAATTTCTTCTATATTTCAATATATTTTATTTTATACTACACACTTCTTTTCTTAAGAGACACATCTACCTTAAACATAAAGGTTACCATAACTTTTTTTGTGGTGTCTTCTCATATTTCCATAGGTAGAAATTTCATTGATATACATGTATAAAAATACATTTATACCCCCATCCTGATTATTTAACCTATGATCTAATTATTAAAGAAACTCATATGGGGTTATATCTTATTTTATTTATAAAATACGTTAACATACTATTACAAAAATACAATTACTTCATTGATTTTTATTTCATTATCTATGAAAAAAAATATCTCTATATTTTTTTAGTATGATTTATATTCCTACAAATCAAAATAATATTATAGATAAACATTACTTCAATATCATCACCTATATAATTATCATATATCTGAACATATCTTATGGAATTGAACATTCTTTTTACAATATGATATCATCATTTGTAAATATGTATATATTCTACATTAACCTATATACCCAAAACTATAAACTATATATATCCTCTTCTTCTATAGATAGAACCACAATTATTTATATATTTATTTAAATGAATTATATCTCATTAATCTTCATATTTTTTACAGAATTATTCATTAAAAATCAATAAATTCCTTTCCAAGAATTTTATATCGTAGAAATTCCTATATTTTGTTATTATTATGCCCCCGACATGATGAATAGATTCAAAGGAATGAATCATGTTCTTGGAAATAATAACGATGTTTTGAACATGTTTGAATATATTTTGAATGATCATAATAGATTTTATCCTTTTAATAATTAATTCTATAATTTAAAAAATTTCACATCATTTGTAATGTTTGACGTCATAAAAAGTATCCTATAGTTTTTTCAACATAACATGAATTTATAAAGACAACATGTCTCTCTTTTAATGTCATACATTCATGATTAATTCCATGCATGTATTCTATTTGAATTAATAAGAATGGCTTCATAATTCATATATTTTCATTTGATTCATATATAGAATACATATGCTCCCAAAAAATCATATCAAAATCTATAATGTCATATAAAATTGAATGAATTACCAAATCATGAAATAAAGTAATTTGAAATTGTTCTGAATTCATACATTGATTTCATACAGTATAGATAAGTTTTATTATTTATTATAATGTCATATGATCAATGGAAATTAAATTTACTTACATTAATGCCAAAATTCAAGATTTACTTAAATAATATAAAAATTAATTCCCATGTCTATAGGGTTCCCCAAACATATCAAAAATACATCTATGGAATGTTAACCTATAATTCAGTATCCTTTAACCATAGGTTACCTTGTATAGTTTCCCAATAACTCTATCACATCAATTTTTCATTAAAGAGGTTTTCTTCAAACATTAGGTTTTTAAACAATTTTTTACATTCATATAATGTTTGATGATGAAATTGTTTCAACAATCCATGGACATATTCTCAATATTTAACTATCACCAACATCTAAAAAATATTATCGATATTTTTTATATAGTTGAATGGAATCTAATTTTAAATTCATTAATTTTTTGGTATAAATTTAAAGAATATGGGTTCAATTTCGGTTAAAAGTATATAATAAACACTCATATACATAATTAATTTTTCGGAGGTTGTAGAATTTTTTTTATCGTTACACATTTTTATTTTTTTCATTCTATTGAACTTATAGAAACAATATATTCATTTCTAATAAATGTATCTATAAAGTGTGAAGCCTTTCTTTATAAAGTTGAGTTATATTTATATCCAGATGATATTAAGATCAATTTTATATATATTGAATCTTCATAGATGTGAGAAACTTATATGATTATTTTATGAAAGAAATATATTTATAGGATCAAGGTAGTATGTATTCCATATTTTTCAATTTTACTTCCCTCTCAATATTTTTCATGATGATAAAAAAATAATTATAAATTGATCTCATCCGATCTTTTTAATCCATTATAACCTTTTATATTTCTTTACATATGCATTTTATTTTAATCAAATAAAAATTTTCCATCCACATTACAAAGTTTTTTTTAATTTTCTCTTGAGTTTCAATGTCATTTAATATTTTCTCCAAATCCTATTACACTGCCTAAACACCCAATTGAAATTAATATTTTTCAAAAAAGTCTCATTGTAATATTTCTCCATCTCTAAGAAATATATTATTTCAAATTTTTATAATTTATTCCTTGATTTTAAATATCTTTGTGAGAGTGTTATTGTAAATAATATAATTTTCTATTTCATCTTCCATTGTATCAAATTCTAAGTCCAACTATTATTTTGTATCAACGATTCTGCTGAATTATTAAATTATAAATGTCCCTACCAAAATAGTGTCATTCTTCGAGAAGTATTTATATTTAGAATATATGTCACTAAGTGAAAAATTAATTTCCACTCAAACATATTAAGAAAATGTATCATCATAGGAATAATAATCCAAATATTTACCTAATATATCATTACAATTTTAATTACCTTCACCGAATCGATGGTCTCATTTCTTTTTTGTGACGTTTAACTTATTTTTGACAACAATATAAATATTTTTTATGGTCTTAGATTAATCACTCAAATCATTATTAATAGGGATAAAAGTTAAATTTTTCATCCGAGTAACCATCAACATAATACTATATCAATGATAATAATTAAAAGTCCTCATTGATCATTTAGAAATATCTGATAGAGGAGTTAATCATGAGAGTTTTAATTTTTTACTTAATCTTAAAAAATATTTTCTAATTTTTAACATTATAGAAATTGAACCTATACATTCAGTTATGATTCAATTATATCTTCTATTATTATCTGAAAATATATATAGTATATGAATGAATGTAAAACTTGAGGGTAAATAATATTTAAAATTTTACAATGTTTGTATTAGATGTGGGAGATAAAATCCTTATTGTGTTAAATTTTATTTGTGTTATATATTTTACACTAAATGTTTTATCATAACTAAGTGAATGTTTTTTTAAATCATAACCCATTATCAATCCACATTAAGTAGGAATGGGTTTTCAAAATATTAAAAATGTGAATAGATCACTATAATACATGAGTGACATTACTACTATATTATCCAACATTTCATTAATTCTAATGAATCTTTGTAATTTCTCCTAAAATTTTCCTTGAAACATCATCTGTATTCATTAAGTACAACACAGGGTATGTCTAGATGTAATAGTATCGACAATTAATGATCAAATTTCGTTAGTATATATATTATGACTACATAAATATAATATTATGGACCTCATGTAACTAAATTTATATAATAATTCCACACTGATTTTTTTAAATATATTTTTTTCAGCTTATATATATTAGTTCAACCAACATAGTTTTCTCAACCTCTTCATCTCTACTCTTTTAATTTTTTTTACTTGAAACCCAATTGATTTTTATTCATCGCATACTTCACAAACATATTCATCCTATCTAAAGAATAAAACAACATTAATTTATTTTTCTACATCATGAGGTCAATAGTTATATTATATCATCTATAAGACCATAAATTCTTCTCATAAGAAACATATTATATTCAGGGAAATAAACATATTTTCTTATGATACATGAAATACTTATTAGTATAAATGAAAATACATCATTTTATGGTTTCATATCAATTTTAGACATGTTGAAATATTATGTATATGTATAAAATAACACCTTTATCTCGACAACCCCAAATATGATCTACTATGTCAATATTATCATGTGGGGTATACTCGTAATTTATTTAGAACTATTATTACAAGGAGTATTACAAAAAAAACCATTTTTTTGATATTCTCATTCATCCTCTTTGGTAAAAACATTTCATTATTTTATTATTAGGTATAATATTCCATCATCTAAAAAATACTCTACACAATCCCTAATTAAAACAATTGTATTCTATAAAGATCATACAAATCAAAATAATATTGTGTTGTGGTATATTCCCATTTAAGTGTCATAGATTCACACATAAAAGTGTATATATTACTGAATAACTTGTATATATTAGATAGGAAAACATCTATTTTTATCTTAATATCTTTAATGAATAATTAATTACTTTTTTATGTTAAAAAAAATTATGTTCATCTATTATATATTAAAAAGTTCTACTACATTATTCCTGAAATTTGTTTTCAACAGATTTGACAGTGATTTCATACATTAATTAATCAATATTATTCTCAGTAGTAATGAATATCATGTTATTATATAAAAATAATATATGTTGAAAGGTTAATGATACTTTAAACTTAATATAATGTAATTGACATCATTAAAAATTATTGTTTTACTTCAGATCATCAATTTTATTATTTCCTTGATTTTGGAATTTTTTCAAAGCAAGTGTTTATATATTTTGGTTTTTGGGATTACCTGAGTTTAATAAATTTATAATGTTATTTAATATCATTATAAAATTCATACTCAAATTTATAAAGTTATATACAACATCAACATAAATCATAATATGGGCTTCAAAGGTCATATATTTTTACTAGAAACCTTCCTGGATGTTATATACTGTAGAAAATTCAATTAATTTTTTGGAAACCTTTGGAAATAAATAATATCTTTTGAAATGAATTTAATTCAAAAAAAAGTATTCATAGGTCATACATAAATGGAATATGTTCTGTATATATTGTACATTACACTATAACATCATATAGTTTGGTAAATTTCCATTTATCTAGCTTAAACACTAAAATTATAGCTATATTAAAATTATATAAATATGATATTTAATTTATGAAAATTTTTCCCAAAATTATAAAAACCTCAACCAATTTAAGTTTAAAAAATTGTTAGTTTCCATAAAATACATGTTACCAAAGATATATGTTTCAAATCTCTTGAAATTCAATCTGCATTTCAAATTGGAATCATACTTTATTAATTATTGTTAGAAAACAATACTCATCATATAAAAATTCACTTTACTCAAAAAATATGCAGATTTTTCATCGAAAATAATTACATATCTTTCACCTAAATATCATCTCACCAATCAACATCTGATTTCTTTCATTATCTATGAATTCAACATGTTAGAAACTCTATTCTTCTTTACCAATAGAGAATTGGAACCCTTGTAACATCCATTTACCAAATGGGACAAAATTACTATTAATAGTACAATCAAATCCATATTCTCACTTAATTACACATTATCACACATTTAAATTCATATTTTATTGAAAAATAATTGGAATTAAATATATCTTCAAATTTAAACATCCACATGGATCACCAATTAAAATATACATTGAATATATAAGGATATTTGTATTTCAAATTAATATAAAGTAGAGATTAGAGATCACATTGGATGTATGAATATGTTGTATTATTTTTTTCAATTTTATTTCAATATATTTGGAAAGATAATCTTGGATAAATAGGAATGATGTGAGAATATGTTTTATATTTTATGTGTAATTGAATATTTCAGTAGTTCATATTCCCTTTCACCAGAGTAAACTAAGTCCCATAATAATTTCAATTTTTGGAATCCCATAGTCATGGATTTCTTTGCAAGGTAATCTCACATTAAGTCTACTATAAAATTACTCATGATATTGTTTGGTTTAGACCATTAGTTTCAATAATTCAAGAACCTTACAACACCCCCAATGTTGGGATCACATCATTTTGGTATGCACACCCCAAAATGTTGGCCATGTTGGGCCAGATCATGAATGTTTTGGAAAATACTAGATAAAATTCGGTCTATAAATCTCTCCCTAAACATTACATAATGGGATTTAAAAAATACCTATTCCACTAGAACTATGTATATGACATGTTTACATACCCCTATTCTCAACAATTTATTGGATGCTCTCTTTTATTGTAATCCCACCCTCAATGTTTTCCAATAAATTATATCATAACCTTTTTCAATGAGAAAAGGAATTATTGTTGGTTAAGGTTCAAATACATGTTATTAGGAATCCAATTTCCTCACCAAACACGACTGTGGGGCTCACCTCACTCTAATAGAAACACCCCAAGGGGTAGGTCGATTATGGATTTTACATGAATACTAAGGGAAGTGCTGGATAACCTGAGAACCAAAAAATTAAATACTATATTATATAAATAATAACTTATTATACTAAAATGAATGAATAGGTATATATATATAACTAATATAATCATCAATCATTGTAGTCTTGATAAAAATAATAAATGATTTAATAATTTAATCAAAAAAACTCTCCCCCACTTATAATTTACAAACCCCTCTACACATTTTTATTCACATTAAAAGAACCATACAATTCCCATTTTGTACCCAAATAAGTCATCCAATTGAATTGAACAATTATAAAAACCTCATTATAATTAAAATACAAAAATATGAAAGATTGCGATGAATTATAAAGAAGCTATATCATAAAAGGGAATGTATGTATTCCCTCTCATCCACTATTTCATTTATTTTCCTCACTCCATTGACATAATATTTATAATTCATGCAAAAAATAATTTCATCATACAACGAATAATTTAATTATATTTTAATATGAATTATATCATCAAATAACTCATAAAATTAATTATTATTGTTGTTTAAAACACTCATCCAATCATGGATGGATTTAACTGTATATATGGTTGATGATATAAAAAACATATTATAATCATACATGAATGGTCCAAAAAATGAATTTAAAACATGTATAAAATATTAATGAAATTTTTATGATTCACAAAATGTATGTTCTGAATTATATAAATGATAATAAAAATAGATAATCAGGGTTATTTTATCAAGTTTAAACAGATATATCAGGAAACATATCCTAACATGAATTATTTTGGATATCACATTAAAATTTAAAAATTAAACAATACTAAAATGATAAATAATACATTCTTATACTCTTTTGGGGATTATGGAAGTATTTTACAACATATTTGACTTATATTACCTTATTAATTTTATTTGGTTAGTTGGCCAAATAAACCCAATCATGTTGAAAAAAAAATAATTTTTTTTTATGAACTATGATAATAAATTGGAATAAATATTTAAAATAAAATTTAATATTATTATAGATAATTCAAATAAAAAAGTAATCATCTATTAATGTGGTTAAAGGAGCATCAAAATGAGTAAGAAATCTTAGTAAGGGAACCCCAAACCACCATATTTTTATTTTGGGTTATACATTCCCTCTATTTACCTCCATTTTCATTATTTTATTCAAATAAATTTCCTTTATATTATATATATGTGTTAGTTACATATATATCTTGATTATTATAAATTTAAATTATTAGGGATTTGGATGTTTTTAGAATTACCTTTTCAATCCCCTCTTTAAAGGAAAATTTTTTATAAGAAAATATTCTAATTTTTCTTTTCTTTTATTTAAAAGTTATATAATTAATTTAACCTTATATAATTTATAAATATACTCAATATTTTTAAAAAATATAAAATAGTTTATTTATGATTTTTGGGAAACCAAATACACTTAGCTTCATTAATGGTTTTCACTTATTTCTGAAAACATCATTTAAATTATTCATTACTACACCAACTGATTCACTGATTTTTCATTATATTTCATTTTTGTGTGATAAATCATCCATAATGTTGCTACTTAATTAATGTCTTAAATTTTTTAATACACAATCACTTATTTTAATTTGAACCACTATAATAAATAATTTTTTTATAATTTAAGATAAGATAATGTAATTCACATCCTTATTATAGTGTATTATTATTAATATGTATTATGTATTATTTAATTATGTGGAAAACATATTCATGTACATATTATAATTTATTTCTTCAAATCATAATTATACATCCCCGTAATGTATTGGTTAATTTTTTCTTCTTATGTTATATTATGAATGTTGAATAGGCAATAAGACTAAAAATATTATTTTATATTGTCATGGTAGTGAGCCTTTACATATTATCACGATGTGAAGTTATATTTTTTTACACACAGGTTTATGAATACATGATTATATGATATCATTTAAATTTTTTATTTTTTCCAAGTGGGGAAATCATTGAATCTCATTTTTAGAACTCTTCCCCATTTAACATTAATGGGATGAATATCGCAACACACATCATTAATAAAACATGGGTAGAATTTGAAGCTATAATGGGAATGAAATATATATCTTTCTATAAATACAATATAAACTTCTAGGATATTGACATAGTATTAGTAATCAAAAACCATCCTAATAATCAAAATAAGTGAAAGTAGAATGATGACCCTCATTTCAAATTTCCTTCCCAAAAAGATTAAATATTTCAATTTGAGAATGTTTACCTAGATAAAATTATTGTGGAAATAGATTGGGTAATCCATGTATACATTCAAAAATATATTGAATGTAGTAATGTATTCCCAGAATATTTTTTTAGTCTTTCTCTGAATTAATCAATTTATTTCCCAATTGAAATCACATCTATAGAACTATCCATATTCCAGTGTCCCTATATATTAGAAGCTAATGAAATAGAAAACAGAGAAATAAAATATAAGAGAATATTTGTAGGGAATATATATTCCCATGTGCTTCACCAGGGGTTCAATTGGGTATATTTACCAAGGAAATGGATGAGTAAATATATCTCAATATTTGATATCGTGAGATAAAAAGTATCAAAATGATGAAAAATTATCCCCTGTCATGGATTAGTTGTTACATCATCTATATGGGGATCAGTATTTTCAATAGTTGAATATTCAATTTGGAAATCATCAATTGATGGTGAAGAAGGAGGATATTCTCAATATTTACTTTCATATAAGAATTAAACACTATGAGTTCATAGTGATTTCATTCTATGTATTTTTTTTCAATGATTCCATGGAATTGATAATTAGAGGCTTTATAAATTACATTGAACATTTTTTTTAGTTATTGTAGATTATATTATCAATAAGTTAAAAAACATGTAGGAACATGAGGTGAATTTAATTATTATAATAATACATTGAAAAGGTAGAAGTTATATCTAATGTACATTAAATGTGATTTATTTATAGAGTAAGTTTTGTTATTATGTCTTGTTGTCATATGGAATGGGATATATTATTATCCATAAATGAAAAAATATGATTGGGAAAAAACACAAATGTATGAGATATCCAAATAAAATAATTCCATATGGTCTATCATGGATCACCTTACAAGTTATTATCAATTAATTTACATTTAAATAGGCCACTCACATGATAATATAATAATGATATACAATAGTAAAATGTTGAGAATATATGAAATAATGATATATATTATTTGTAATTATGATCCATGCCTCACCACTCTTTTTTGGATGATTCATTAATTTCATGTGGAGTCTTAATGATTCCATGAATATATAGAAACATTACAACATGACATATCATTAAAATAATAATGATGAATATGAATGTACAATTAAAACCATTAATGTCTTCTTAATAACATTCATTATAGATATTGAAGGTCATTGGGATCTACATGTTCCTCTAGTGGAGTACTAATACAACAATAAATTTCACTCAAGTATCCATATTTATTTAAATGTATAAAAACATAGTTAATTTAAGAACAATATTTTTAGTATGATGTAAGATTATGTAAACTATTAATATGTGAAAATGACGATGATATGGAAGGGAAGTTGAGATACATTCAATAGTACACAATAGGAACAAAAAGTTAAAAAATGAGTTATATTAATAATTATTATTGAGACCTAGTGTTTGATATTAGTGATTATTTATTACTTTGTATATCTCAATAGAAGAGAATCGTGATATTTGAGAATAGGGAAAAACTATGTCTTAGTTACATGTGAACCTTTTAAATACATGATTTCATTGGATCTATGTATTATCAAGTACAACTCCATACAAATTAGCCAAAATATATAACATGTTCATTAAATCCCTATTGAGTAATTATATTCTATATCACCTAAGTGTAATAAATTTATAGGTGGTCTGGTTTGATAATGTTCTATATTTTGAGGATAATTAAGTGATCTTTTTATACCACGGTGTTTTTTTTACAAATAATGAAATCATCTGTATTAAAATAAATTTAGATAAACCATAAGAATATTGTGGAAACATGGGAACCCAAGGAAGAAATGAAAACAAATATCATCATCCATTTTTATCTTAGATATATTTTTCAAACTTCAATGATGATATTTCTGATGGATGGAATAATATATCAACTTATAAATTTCAATATCAAGGTGATCATACTCAAATATATAGTCATGTATAATATATATTATACAATATAAGTCTTAAAAAAAATTATTTTACATTACTGAAAAACATTATTAAAATGAATGAATATATTCCATAGAAATGAAAATATTACTATAGTTCAATAAATATGTATATTTTATAAAAGTATAATTTTATATTCTTCTTTATAATAGAGAATAAATGGTATTACAAAAGTGATAAATACTATAAAAATAAATATTTGTAATTTTTTTTAATATTTCAAATTAAAATTATTGAAAAATTAGAGGTAATAGAGTGAGTATTGAAATAAGAATATATGTATTTTTTATAGGATATAAAATTACATGATGATGATTATAAATTGAAGAGATGGCCTTGGAAATAAGGCGGATGTAACTATTTTCTGATCATTAAAATATTAATGAGTCTATTGAAATAGTAAACTTTCTATTATGGTAAATACTAATTAAACATTATAAATAATAATTATCTATAATAAAAAAATTTAAACATCATTATTAAGATATCATAAAATAATTAGTGAATAAATGTTTCAAAAGATATGTATATATATTTGTTTTTCTTATAGAATATTTTTTTCGTATTCAATAAAACATTAATTTTAATAGAAGAACTAAATATTATAATTCACTAATATGGAATTTTAATTAATAAAAAAATACATTTAATTTTTATAATATTTTTTTCAAAATTATCTTATGGTTCTGTTTTGGTATTTCATGAAATATTTGTATTTTTTGTTAGTTATGAAAAAAGAAGAAATATGGAATTTTAAATTAACTGTTATTATATTATTAATTAAAAAATAGATGATGTGTGAAACCATTATGCAAACCAAAAATGCATAAAATATTTTATATAGTAACAAAATTAATTATTATTTGTTTTATTGCACTAAAATAATAATCTAATGAAATTTTATTCAAAGTCACTCATCTCCCATCTAATAAATATGACTAATATCCACCCTTTTATCTTCACATCAAAAACATCATCCCTTTCCATAAACCCAAAGATATCATTATAAAACACTTATATAAATTCATGGGAAGACCATTAATAATGTAATTTCAGTAATTGAGGTCGTATGGTGATGTCTGAAAGATCTATGCAAAAAAGATACTGTAAGTCTCCCATGTCATACAACATTAGATTTCTTTTCCTTATTCCTTCAACCCCATATTTATAATTTATAAAAAAAATACCCAAATAATTAAAAATATAATTTTACTACAATAAGAGTTATATCACTCAATAACTCATAAAATCTATTTTTTTAGTTTATAACACTCATTCCACCATGACTGGTTCCAACCACCTCGGTGGATAGTTTTATAATACATTTATACCCATTATATATGAATTGTTCAAAAATTTATTTTCCAAAAAAATATTATATTAATATCATTATTAAAATTTTAAAATATACACTATAAATTATATGATTGGTAGTAATAATAAATGAACTTTACCATTTTAACCAACTTAAATGAATGTATTTCTTAACTTATCAAATCATGATAATAATTGGGTCTACTTATCAAAATTTAAAAAATTGATTCTATTATAAAGATAAATATTTCTTACAAATTAATTTTCAAATTCCAATCAAATACATGAAAAGACCAATGACCAATATCCATATATTGAAATAATTTCCAACCAGTTGGCCAAATAACTCGAAGTGTAAGAGACGAGATACAACAATATAAAAAATGAATAACATTAGGTATCAAATGGATATTAATATATATATATATAATAAAAATTAATTTTCTTTTATTATATTCGCTTAACGTGTGTAACTCATCTATTTAAAAGATTAATAGAGTATTTAGTGCACTTCAAATCCTTGGTTAGGGATCTCTAAAACTACCATATTTTTCAATTAGTCTATGATTGTTTCTCCATTTCTGTCTATACCTACCAATTATTCACATCAACATTTTATATAGAATAATTTTTTTATTTGATATGAATGTTTTTTGGATTCCCTTTTATTATTGGGGATATAAAATTATGCAAAGATCCATTTCCAATCATTGTTTAATGAAAACATATTTACAGATAAATTTTCATTTTTCAGTTATTTACATGTACTTTCCCTATAGATATTTAATATTCCATGATTTCTATAAATAAATTTTTTTTAAATAAAAATATTATAGTAATTTTATATAAGAAGAACCTATGCACTTTTTTCCTTTAATTTTTTTCATTCATGTCATAGAACATATATTAATGTTTTAATTACCTTGCCTACTTATTCACCCATTTATCATTATTTTCCCTGTCATTTTCTCTAGAGTCAAGAATAATGTTATTAATTTCAATTATGAATGTCTAAAAATCCTTATTCTCTTATTTTTTTGGATTCATTTTGATATATCATTTTTCTGTCATTAATGATTGATATTGTAACCAATATCCTTCTCATGCATTTTTCTTATTCTTATGAATTATTTAAAATTTATTTAATTGAAACACATATTTATACACATAATAATATATGACAGTTGGTCACAAAATTTATACATCTCACATTGCATTGGGTAATGTTTTAATCATCTGATATACCATGTATGGTTCTGATGAAATTGTCCAAGCACATAGTTATGATTTATATATATTTAGGATTTATGTATGATTCTGTTGTCATGTTTCATGTAGTCGCAAAAAAATTATGAATCTAGAGTCTAATCATACTATATTCATTATGACATATTACTTGTTTTAGATCCTATACTTTTACTATTCTATGATTTATTGTATACTCATATATATTACATTACTATGTTTCATTACTCAGTTCATTCCCTTACTATTATTTATAGTTAAGTCTTTTCATTTATATATGACACTTGGGTAACCTATTATGTAATTCAGGTTAAATTGCACTTAAAAGAATATAATGGAATCATAATTAGTATTATATTTTTTAAATTTAAAATTATGTTTCTCATCATTTATAGAAACGTTACCTATAGATTTAATGGATGTTTTAGGGTTAATTATGTTAAAATTTATTTAATAATATATTTCTCATATGTTGGCAGTTTTTAAAATTGGATTCATTTTTAAATTTCATAACATATTAATCTAGATAAATACTAAAAAAATAAGTGTTTCATAATATAAGAGTGAAAAATAAGTATATCTATTAGGGAGAAAACTCATGAATATCCATTGTGCTACATTTTCCTAAGATTGTAAATTCATTTAAAAGTGATCCCATGATATTAATTTTTAAAGGATACCCATGACACTGTAATTAATCTTCTGTTTTTGTAATTACTTTCTCAATCTATGAAAATGTTTTATAATGATGTTGATAAATAAACCCTGATTAAAAGTTGTGGGTTAATATTTATTTCTTGGGCTTAGTTAAATAATATATTTACTATGATTAGTTTTTGAAAGAGCATTGGACCTACTATATTCAACTGATGTTAAATGAGAGAGCCAAAATTGGATATAATTTATCGACTCTAATATAATGAGAAACATTAACCAAATTCCAATATCCATATATGTTTATGAAACATCGCAAAATAGGTGAGACATTCATTTATGATATACTTATTTATTTTAGATCCATGATAAATGTGAGCCATCGCATTGTATATACTAATTTAATGTTGTGAGAGATTAAGAATATGGGCACTGTAAAAACACTTGATTTTAATATGTATTCTATTTTAAATGAATTATGTGAATTCAACAGATTATGATACATTCTACACCAATATAACATGAAGAATACTTTGTTTCAATAATTTATAATATATTAATAATTAGTGAAATAATTTATGAGATAACTAAACACAATTTAATTTGTATAATTATTTATGAAACTAAAAATCTATTAAATAAATATATTATAATATTTCAATTATATTCTACACTATATTTTATAAATATTATTCCGCCAATAATAATGATATAAAGGATACATCACACTAAAAATATGATGATCATTGTGAAAAATAAATAATTTGTTAAGATGAATGATTTTAGATATAACTCTAAGTTTATATATTAGAATGCTAAAATATTTTTATATATACGTCCATTGGATATATGAACATTAGTTATATGTATATAGGATATAATTTAAAAATAATAGTTATTATGGAATTAAATAAAAGATGACATGTAAATTAAATTATTTATTATGAAATTATGAAATATTATTCATTACATATTATTATTATTACTATTATTTAGAAAATATGTTATTGATGTGTTTATAATTTAAATAAATAATATAGTAATAATTTTCCCAAAAAATTTATGTGTAATAGGATAAATAGTTATTGGGATGTGATTTAAATATTTTAATCTTATAAACTGAATGTTCCTTATATGGATAATTGTATCAATGAGAGGGAGAGTGGGTAAATCATTGATACTTTTTCTTTTATGTTTCTATGCTATTGAATCAACCTTCACCCACTTGTAATGATGACATTCCCTAAAAAAAAACAATTCAAACACACATCTATATGACCAAAAGTATTTACAAGGGTCACTATTCAATACGAATAGCTACATCCTTGGTATTGTTTGAAGAAAATATAATACAAAAAAATCTATTAGAAAAAATAATCCATTATGAAGAATATAATGATTAGTATATAATATTTTAATCATTAACACATTCTAGAAAATCCAATAGTGTGTGTTCTCAAACTATAAAAACTGATACAAAATAATGAATGGGAAACAAAAATATGTTACATGTGCTTCTTTTCAAATTCCAAAAATATATTATTTGGAAAAAAATATTCAATTTCTTAACCTGGATCTTTTAATAACCACTTATACTTCATAATTAAAACTTATTCCAATTCCCCAATCTAATTAACATAATCCAATACTCCCAATCCTATTATCCTAATCCAAACCTCTAATCCTATATTGCCCACATTAAGTGGTCATCAATTGGAGGGTGTTGTGTTGTGCTCAGAACAACTGGTGTACCCAACACCATCTGAATTATTTTCCTAAAACGATAGGTAAAGTGGGTATCCCTATCCAAAATGATAGTGTGTGGTACCCAGGGAAGTAGTAATATCTCAATGATATACAACATTCCAATCTAATCAACACAGATGGTCTACTTGATCAGAATGAAATGAGAATTCTTCATGTTCCTGTAAATAACACACACTACATCGTTACCTTGAGGTTACCTTGGAAAACCAGTCATGAAATCCATAATGATATCATCCCACATCAACTTTAGAATTGTTTTTGATGTAAAATCCCAGCAGGTCACTTATGTTATTCCTTCATCTGCTGATAGGTGGAATACCACATAACAATACTATCAACCTCTATCTTCACACTCAACCACATGTAGTAACGATGTAATCACGATACATATTGGTGACTCTAAGATTTAGTACCCAAGATGATCCATGAAAATACTTCTTCATCTCCTCGCGTATATCGACTATAACAGAAATGTTTCCTTGGATACACATGATCCCATCAACTGCTATGGTCCATCTAAGAAGAGGTTTCTCACATTCCACACTCTCACATAGGTCTAGGCACTCTGAATCTGATACCATCATCATCATTAATCTATCCATAAGGGTAGATACCACATTTAAGGAAGAAATATATGTCTTTCATTGACTATCGTGCACCTCCATATGCATCTCAGAGTGCAACGACATAAAAAGACACTCGTTACTAAACTACTGCACTTCCTATATCTATGTCCCCATACTCAATTCACCAGCCATTGCATTTAATTTACTAGGTGTGGTGGAATGCTCTAAGTCAAACTATTGTAGGTACTCCACCCACCTTCACTTCCTTTGATTCAAATCACACCGAGTAAAAATATACATGATGATTTATTGCTCTGTGTACAAAAAAAATTTCTCCTAGTAAATATTGTCTCCAATACTGTAAATCATGAATGAACATTGCTAACTTGAGGTCATGTGTTGTGTAATTTATCTCATGTGGCCTCTACTGTAGATACCCTTACATCATGACTATATCCCCCTTCATTAACACTACTCTCAGCAGAATACCTGATTCATCACAATAGACAGTGTAGCTCATGACCTGATCTGTCAGTATCTATACTAGTGTTTTTTCATCCTCCCTTTCAGCTCCTGAAATGTTGTACCATAAGAATATGACCATTAAACCGTCACGTCCTTCTTAGTGAAGTCTTTTAGTGGCGATGCTAACTATGGGATGTCCTATATGAAATTAATATAGTAATCAGTTATCACCAAGAAACATTATATGTCAGAAACATTCTTGGGATTCTCTTAGGTAACAACAACCCTCACCTTTCCTGATCAACTAATAGTCCTGTCTCTCATATTATGTGACCTAGGAAGTGAATCTGATCCATCAAAAAGATTAAATTTGTGAGATTATCATGTTACTAATGGTCCCATTTTCTATTTATATTGATCTGAAGATGGTTTGAATGGTCATTTCGATTGTGATAATACACAAATATATCATCTATGAAACCACCACAAAATAATCAAAGTAAATATGGAAGACGTGGTTCATCAATGCTATGAAATTTTCTAAAATGTTCATGAGACCAAACTACATTACTACATACCTATATAGACCATTCCATTTATGAAAGGTTTCCTTAGGTATATTTTAATGTAGACAATGTACCAAGTGATATCATGGCCACATATTGAGATTTGAGCATAATCATGCTCCTAGAATCTAAGAAAAAAAATCATTGATATGTGATAAGGGATATTGGGTTTTAACCATTAGTTGGTTCAACATATAACAATCTACATATATTCTAAGAGTTCCATCTTCATTTTTTTTTTCAAAAGGATCAATTAACACCACAGAGAAGTATGAGTTCCGATAAACTCCTTCACCTCTAGATACTCTAGTTTTCGTTTGAGCTCCTACAACTCCATAATATCCATCCTGTAAGGACAATTCGATAGCGGTGTAGCTCATATTACTAGTTATATAGATAAATACACCTCTCTCTTGAGGTAAACTAGAAAATTTATCATGGAACATGTTCATACAATATTTCACCACTAGAGTAAAGTGTGCATAACTCACTCCCTAATCATCCAAAAACAAACTATAGATCTACATTGTAATTCCACCCATCCCAGGATGCTCTGGTAAATCTCGACTCGCCTGGATATCCCATTCACACTTTTGATTTAATATATCTCATAATCGTTATGTGAAAGTTACTCTCTAGCGATAATAGTCAATGTAAGCCCGATAAGCTACTAACCATTTCGTCATGAGAATAAAATCAACCCCTGTAATATTGAGGATATAAAGATAAATGATCATGTAAAACCCACCAACCTCAAGAGGAAATCCATACGTTGGATCACATCATCCATTATAATTCTCAACAGTGTTTCTAGATTCAAAAATCCCTTAGAAGACCACACAACAAGACCAAGGCTTTTCACCAAAAGTGGAGATATGAATCATTGAGATGAACGTGTATCAAAAAGTGAATATTGAATAAAAATTATACTATGATCATACCTATTAATGTTGATGGTTTGGAACCCTGCTCCCCTAGGGATGGCTTTATAAAATAGATCTTAATGAACCATGAACCTATGACAGAACCTCACTGCCCAAAGTTGGTCCCCAGTGATTTCTTCATGTAACTGGTGTCTATCTACATCTTCCACATACACCACTACCTCGAACTGATGGGCCTACACGACTCCAGACATCATCTGACATTGGGATAAGGAACCTACTCATGAACTTGGTGTTAGAGCTAACACTAGTAACTCACAACTCGAGGAAAGGTCCAATAAAATAACTATATGTATCACATCTTTCTATAAAACCAACACTCAATTGGGATGTTATAGAACCGATTCTTCATGTCGATTCACCCTCCACACTAGTAACAATATACAATGCTTCTAGAACCCACATTCTAACTCACATTCTTCTCATGCGACGCCTCAAAAAGAGATTTCTTCCTGATGATGTAGAACCACATGGTCAAGAAGCAACATTTCTTACTCCATTCCCCAAGATTCCCTTAGGCTACACTTATGTATTTAGATCTTGATTCACAATATTAGTTATAAAAGTCAATATAAAAATTATTGACTTGAGATTTGATAGTATGTCAGAGACCTTCCTCAATAAATATCTCTCTAGAAATCTAATCAGCATGGTAAATTGGTGAAAAACAATGAATCTCTATAAATTATATTGAGTACTCTATAACAATCATAGAACCCAACTCTAGACACATAGTCTCACTATCCCACTCATTCCTCAGAGTCTTTGGGAAAGTTTTGTCATAGAAGCGAGTCTGAGAATCATTCCAACCCCAATATCTCATCTCATCATCCTAGTTCAGAAAATTCCACTAGCGCTTTGTATCTCCACATATTGTGTAAGTGGAAAGATTGACCCTCCTATCATGAGGCATCTCTAGACGCTCTAATATAGCTTGTGTGGTATCAATCCTTAGTTCCTCGGCAAGTATACTTCCATCACATAAAAACATGGGAGGATATTGCTACTGGAACACTCAGGTCACATCCTCCATATTCATAGAAAGCAGCAGGGCTCCCTAAAAATTTGTATAGAGCGAGAGAAACCCTCAAAGAACAGTTCCTCCACACCTGTGTATAATGTAGTCTCTAGAACCTTAGCTTGAACTAAGGGAGGATCCACCTTTAGCTCATGGTCCACTACCTCTAGAGCATGGTCATCACCACCCTCCTAGAATACCAATGGCAGTCTTCATGGTCTCGTTTCCACTAAAATACCAAAATAAAACCATTGATAGGAATGATATGAAGATTTACATCTCTAAAGAATTGGATGGTTCATAAAGCCTACAAAAATAGAAATTTAACCCACAACATACTCTTAGTGCCATGATGGTATAAATAACATCTACCATACAACTAGAAAAACTTCCTCTTTCCCACTCAAAATTATGATCTAGTTAAAGTCCTTATATTATCAATTCATTTTGCATTTTCATCATACATTCTTTTTTTCTATGATTTAACTTCGTGTCCTAAAATATTTGATCCCTATGCTCCCATAACTCCTCATGAAAATAAATTTCATACCCATATAATTCATATACATATAATTCACTTTAACAATTGAATTTAAAAGTTCATCATTTTATAGTTTATAAGTCCCCATTAATCTTATGAATTAAAATATGATGTAACTCCTCTATCCTCCACACAATTTATACCACAAGATTAGGCACATCTATCACAACACATATCACAACAACATGGATAAAATAATGAATCCTAAATGGAAAGGAATAATGCATGACTTGTTATTTCTAACAAGTTCCTATATGATTCATGAGATGGAAAACCCTCATCTTATCAGGTTTCAAGGGAAATAAACCCCAAACATATCAATTGTAATATCATAAATCATGTCTGTCACAATATAGTTAAACAAAATCAACTATAGTAGTCATTTATAAATCAAAAAAATTCATGAAATTTTGTTTTCCCTTATACACAGGCTTATACGCCTGATATTAACTCATTAAAAAAATTCAATTTCTATCATATTCCCATATATTTTTCGGTAAATAGTATATAAAACATGAAATGAAATCCACTTATACCAATTTCTAACATCCTAGACCCAGATTCCACTCAACAATGCACTGAGCATAGTTTGGTACATGGCCTCAAGCGCATCTCCCCCCAACATTGGATGCTACTAGATAGTTGTGAGGTCCTAGGTGAGTCATTAGGGAGACAATTCCCCCATTACCAGAGTATAACATAGTGTAAGTCGTTCCCATCAATTAGAGGAAGTATATATAATAAACAGATATAACATAAAATAGAATATAAATAATGGAATATATTACATTCTAGAAGTGTATCATATACCCTGATGCAGATGATACAGGTATCCAATACAAGATAGGCTTCCCAAATCAAAAAAGACCAAAATGTTCCCCAATTGATCACAATATTCATCTCGGTACCATGCACCCATGATCCAAATCAATTATCAACAACTAGTTTTAAGGAATTTTCTATTTTATCACATGCAACAATGTAATCTATATGTGTCCCAATAGATGTCCAAATAGGGTGTGGGAACAAATATCAATAGCTAACAACTGAACGATCTATACCGTTCAATGCATCATGATGAAAAATTATAAAGAAGTGTCTGTAAAGAAGTAATGTTAGTGTGAATAACCATGGCACATGTCTTCAACAATAAGAAATATGAAACATCCTCTCAAGGCTCCATGTAGCATGTTTCATCTTTTATCTAGGTAGATTCAAAAAATATAAACTGACAACATAGACTCACTATAAATCTATCTATATCTTATCCACATGACCTTACCATATAATGAAAAAATATAAAAACCATCAACCTTTATATACTACCACCATCATATTTCTCACAATCAGTCTATATAATGATGTTTAGAACATGAAGGTCCATATCCAAGTTATAGAAGACCCTGAAATCCATGTCATGTACTGACATCATCTAGATGGAAACATGTTATTGGCAATGGTTTTGGTCCTACAAGAATATGTACCAACAAGTCCAATACATGTTCAACCAAGCCAGATCTATGTGGTATAAAATAATGAGTCATCCCACGAAATCAAGACCCAAGGTGCATACTCATCCAAGGTGTCCACTACCAAGTTCCAAATCTATGGAGAGCCTTACATGGCATCTATAAAATCATCAACTAGTTAATACCATTTAATAATTTCCAACCATATGAGTCTACCCCCTCATATAAACAATTACATTCCAATCCATTAGAAAAATATACCCTCTCATTTAAACAATTACATCTCATGAGTATACCCACTCAGGTACTCCACTCTAATTTAATCATTCCACATAGTTATGCCAACCCATTTATCTCACCTACCAATATAACTCTTTAATCAATCTAAAAACAAATGTGTATACCCAATAATTTACAAAATCTATTTAATAATGTAATCAGGTTAGGCACGGCATATTATGATTACACAAGGCAAGGAGTCAGGACATCTCCTATGAATCAAAATCAAACTCATTTAATTATAACTAAGATTCCCTAAACTGAAAAAACATACGAACAGACCCCATTGGGTAGTTCATTAAGGATAAAAACCAATGAAAAGACATGGATCACCCCATGGGTGGCCTCCGATTGGGGAAACAACCACCAGCACATCTAAAAATCTATAAGGGCATCACTAACAGATCCTATATTTTCTATATCAAAAAATCATTTCGAATCTAGTTATACATCAAAAATTATGATTAGAGGAAAAGGGATGATAGTACAATAAGGAATCAAAAGATGAATGAAAATTATAGACCACCTTCCATAGATTTATAGTGGAGTTCTCATAAAGTATCATGTCCTTAGTTTCCACGGTTTGCGAGGAATCTTAATAATAGATTATGATTAAAAAATTAGGATATAAGAGACTAAATCCATATATCATGTTTTTATTCCAATGAATGAGTATCAAATAATATAGAATCAATATTTTTGCAACATAGTTCCAATGAGACTAGTGGTGAATGAAACCGAGTCTAGATGGGTGAAAAATATTGAAAACTAAAAAAGATGGTTTTTTAGATTCGAATGAGAGGAAAAAGGATTCTATTTGAAAAATAAATACCCCTACCTTTATTTGTAAAAAAAAATAGTTGGGAAATTTAAAAACATGTAATTTACTTTCACATCATGTAATTATAGGTTTTCCCTTACAGGGGAAAACCATTACACATCGTGAAATGTCTTATTCAGACCATTACATAGTGTGTAATCAAATTACAGCTCGTTTAGATGGAATGTAGCCATTAAATAGCCTTCAAGCCCCTTAATTTCCAAAACCAACCCAATCGGCCCATGGCCTGGCTTAGGGACTAATAAAAAAAGGTTTGTAAAGAAGTGTTGAAACAGAAAATTAAAAGATCCAAATCTTAATAAAAATATGATATTATAGTCATCACCTTCATTCTTTTCTAAATATGAGTCCACTAAAAACATATTTCCCTTTTCCCATTAACATCATTCCCTGGTGAATTTTTTCCTTTTTCAATTTGGTCTATCTAAAAAATGGCACCTCATTTTTTCACATTACCACAAACCATATCATTATTTATTAATATGATAAACCCATTAGGATGATATTATGACTTGAATGCAATGACTTCTCTATCTTTCTTCTTTGACAAGCTTTAGCTTGTATCGTGACATCCTTTCTGACATTGAATAAATTGAAGATTTTGATAGACATCACCATTCTTTGATTATTTCTGTGATTAATATAAATAGTGTATTATATACAATTGATAATATTGTTACTTCCCAATCCACCAGAAACATATTTTCTTTCATTTCTTCTCGAATATGATTGACATGACTATGATCAGTCTGAATATGATCTGTATCACCTTTTTCCCTTTCAATCAATTAAAATATGATTGAAACCACCTATTTCACTACATATTTCCTTAATCAAGAATACAAAACAATTTTTACAACTAAATCGTTATTTGTGAGCATTCGAAAATAGAAAATCATCATCACATTTTTTTATGTCATATTCATATGTAATCTGATTCTCCGTCACTATAATCAAGCCATTAATATCGGATTAAGTGTGATTATGATGACTATTTACAACTAGGAAGATAAATCCTCAATATGATCAAGATTTTACCAAATTTTAATTATAATTATATGAATAAAATGGTCAGTCAAAATTTTAATATATATACAAAGGGTTGGGATTTTTTATTTCTTCTTAACCTTATTTAAAAATATAAGAAATTTCATTTGAAAAAAAATTAATCAATATCCAGAAACCTTTTCAAGACAACATTATCTCAATTATTACCCCCTTTTTTATTTTGTTTTCAACAAAGATTCATAAATAAAAGAAATATGTAACCTCATTAAATGGATTATATATCAACTATTATAATCCTTAACAAGCTAACTCATTGTAGGAATCAAGAATTATGGATTGAAAACCCACCCATATTGTCCAAAAGTAGTGTTTATGAATATCTTCTTCATCTTTATTACTCAACATTTATTCCATACCTCTTCAACATTCGTGGAATACAAAAAAATATTTCCTATAACCAATCCGACAGATATTTATAATAGTTCACTTAGAATAAAATGTCAAATTAATCACTTAACATGTTATATATAATAACCTAAAAAAAATCATAATACATCACTTAAAACACAATGGTTAATTAATATCTTACCCATAACTCCTTTTTTACATGCATCCATAGATTGATTTATGAAGAAATTATCCCATTAAAAACATGATGAAAATGTATGATGACATTGAGGATAAAATAAATATACCTTAAATATGATGAGGAAGAGGTTGGACTCCCACTGTATACCTTAATTTAGAAAACTATTCCTCTAGTAAAGGTTTTATGAATATAACATCAACATGTTCTAATGTAGAAAAAAACTCTAGATTCAATTAAAATCAATAAGTCTGTATTATAATAGATTTTGAATCCACAAAAGTTGATTAGTGGATTCATTGTAAGAAACATACTGATCTTCAACTGTACTATGATTTAATGAATTCTGTTAAAATAAATTCTAAATAAAAAATTATTTCAGATAATGAATACATAACTAGATTTGGATCTGATATCATTAACATTTCATGACCAAAAAACATCTAAATACCCAAAAAAAATCAATACTTTCCATGATGGATTACAAGAATCAGACATCTGTTTTTCCCTTGATGTGTCTGATAATTCATATTCACCAAATTAAATGTGATTCATTTGGAGAACACTAAAATCTATCACATAATGTAACAACATAAACAATATCAGATCCTAACATGGTCAAATACAATAAATATTCTATAAGTTACCAAAAGAATTTCTGTTAATCTTATTTACCTTATCTATCTTTAGTTAACTCTGTTCCCACTAAAATTAGTAAGGAAGTAGGTTTTGAGTTTTCCATACTGATCATCTAATGATGTTCCTTAGCATACATTTACAGATAGAGATAAATCTATTTTTTCTTTCATAGGATTTGTAACTAAAGAAATTATATCATTTTCCCTAGTATGGACATATAAATAATCATTTCATTATCAAATCATCCACAATTTCTTTCATAATTCCTACAGGGATTATGTCATAGACATAAAATTAAAATGAGGTGATTCACTTCACTTACTATGATGTAATTATTTTTATCCACTATTCATTTCTTAAAACACATCTTCCTTATGAAATTACCAAATTTAAATTTCTATTACATTGGAGCTTATTTTATCCCAATCATGTACATTTTCAATCTGCACTCATAAGATTCATCTTTCACAACAACAAATAAACAATGTAGTTAATTGTAAAATTACTCATCAAGATCACCATTAAGAAATGCAGATTTAAACCCCATTTTAATGATCATGTAACCTCATATTAAAGAATTGGTATGAATGATTTGGGAAGTCTATAATCTTTCTACTAGATGATTCTTTTCATTAAAATCAATAAATTCAATTTGTGAATACCCTTTGAAAACTAGTCTTTCTAAATTCCTTATCACATCACCTTCTTCATGTAGATTTTTTTAAAAAAACCCACCTTGCGCCTATAATGTTTTTCTTATATGTGTTGGGTACGAGTTCATATGTATAAATATTTTCAATATTATCCAACTCTTCATTCATGGATTAAACCCATTATGGATACTCAAAATAATATTTTAGAATATTTGTCTCAAATTTTATTACAACAAAATATGTGTAATATCAATTTTTGTTCTTCTTATTTTAACATTTTGATGATGATCTATAATAATATTATGAGTTTTCACTTATTTTCTAAGTATTGGATGAGATTTTTGAGAAACATCCTCTTCATTAGAAATAGGTGAGTTCAATTATTCTTCTGGAGTAGGATTACAATTATTTATATCCTTATCAGAATTGTTTTCTGTATCATGCAAAAAATCCATACCATCCATAGTATGTTTTTCTTCTTTATATTTTTCAATGACATTGACATCAATAGAATAAAATAATTCATGTTATATTATTGTTGAAGCATCTCTACCCTCTTACATTCAAATAATTTAAATGAAATATTCTGTCATCACAATTCTTCTCAAACAGTCCATAGCTTTCAAATTTCTGATTTATAGTACATGGGCTCCAAAACACACTTATGTGTGTAAAACATGGAGTTTTTGTACAAAAAATCATATGGTGTAAATCCTCCAATTGTAATGAGAAATACCATGTTCAATTAACATAGTTCTTACCATATACACCAAAAATATATTATTTATTTCAATAACCCCATATTTTTTAGGTCTATGAAGGGTAATATTCTGAATCCAAATTCCATGATTTTCGAGATGATATTAAAATTAGTCACTATAGAATTCACCACCATTTTCTATTCCCAACATCATAACTGAATACTTACATTCCATATTATATTTTCTTAGGAAACATTTAAAAATTGTCAAATAATATAACTTATGATTCATATACTTAACCCAAGTAATAAAAGTAAAATAATCAATGAAATTAATTAAATATTTTTCTCAATTTGTTTATTGTTTTCTCATTGTCCCATATGTATCAAAATGAACCAGCTCTAGTTGTTATTTTGACCAAATCTCAATATTTTTATGCAATGAGTTTGTAATCATTTATTTTTGAAAAATAGTGAAACACTAATTTTTTAGTCTTCTGAAATCAAGAATGTATCACACACTATTTATTTTAGATGACTTTTTCATGTTTCCTTTTAATCTGTTATTGATTATCTTCCACCATACTCAAGTGACATGTGTTTTTTATTTCACCAGTATAAAACATGTTTTTATTTGTATGTTGTCCTCTTGAATCTGTCTTTAGAACCTTCTCACAATTCCAAAAAAATACATATTTCCTAAAGGTAACTTTTTTACCATTATCGCACAATCAGAAGGTTATGTTTCAGCCCATAAACATGTAAATCCTTCTTGGATTCTAATTTTTCTTTCACTGGGATAACTGATCCAATACCTTTGATTCATTGTGATTAATCATTTCTAAATGTCATAGTTCCTTGTATGAAATATTTTAAATATTCAACATATTAAAATATCAAATCAGATGATAAGAACACCCACTATCAATAATCCATGTTCATTCTCATTTTAATGCTTAATAATAAATTTCTACAATAAGAGCTTTTTATTCCCCCTTTTCATTCTTAACCTTAACCTTCTATGAATTGTAAATGGAATTTATTATGCTGGAAACAATACAAATATTCCTTTTTGTGGTCTCTACGTCATTCATGTATTTCACAAATAGTTTCCAAGGGTTAGAAACTATATTCAATATTTACCCCATCCTTATCATGTTTCTTCAAAACAACCATATCATACTTCTATATTTATTGAGATTGAACCCCCCAAATCCCTGAAATTCAAAACATGAGGAATAATAGTAATATTGATGAGTTAAGAAAAACATATTTACCATATGTACAAACAAACAAAAATACCATCATTATACATTTAATTAGTATTTTCCTCTGATGATTCAATACCTACTAGTATTGTGAACACGATTTCTAGCAGCCCTATTGTCTTCCATTTCTAAGCCACCAAAAATCGTATTACCAATCAGATTCTTCCTATTCTTTTCATCCTTATCGGATTAAGAAATATTAGAATTATTTTTTTTATCCATAGTGTTTGAAAACATTTTAAGACTCAAGGAATTTTCAAACATCTGAATTATCAACTTTTCTGGTCTTGGCAATTTACATAACATTCCCAACATTCATATTTTTAGAAACATTTCTTGATTTCTTCTCAACCTTTGAAGTGAGATTTTGTTGAAACTTCTTAGTTTTATCCTTTAGATAACTTATACAAACTTTAGAGAATTAGTTTTTAAAACATTCATCCCTCTACTCAACATTAGAACATTTTCTTGGACAAATTCCAACTCTTATTCTTTTTTCCGTTAAATTTACCTCCAGCCAGCCATTACTATTCTTTTCTTCGGATGATATTTTATTAAATCATAAATTTATTTCACCTGTATCACCTTCTCATCAATAAAATATTATATCATTATTATAGAAGAACATTCATCTACTAACCTTTTATTTTTATTTTCAAGATTTTTAATCATTCATAGAAATTATTTCAACTCTTCTTTCAAATGATATTAAAGTGGAGTTTATTTTTATTCTTAACTAATTCTTCAAAATTATTCATTATAAACTATTGTGATAAAATAATTTTCAACACCATACTCAGAAGTTTTATCCGACTCAGCATCACTACATTGTTATTATTCACATTAGATAGGAATATTATTATTTTCGATTTGAATAATTATCTATCTTTCCCAATGGAACAATTTTTCCCATTATCCCCATGTTTCATCCATTATATTCATTAATGACATTAATATTCATCACAATCCACTTCATTCTTACATTAAGGGAAATTAGTCAACAAATTACCAAAAGATCCACATTCAAAATATTTCACGATATGATTCACTTTGTATTCAAATGTACCTATTTTAACATTTTTAGAAAACAAGGATAAGATATCATAAATATTTTCACATACATCCTTTTCAGAATTAGATTCCCCACCGTCATCATTAATAAGAATATTTTTTGACATCTCTTTCTTATAAGAACTGAATGAAATCTCTCTATTAACTTTCTTTTTATTTTTGTAGGATTCTTCATAATCATTTCATAATTAATGAGAGTTATATGAATATCATAAAAAGATAATGTTTTAGGATCTTTTTCTTCTAATGAATAGAATTTTTCATCAAACATTTTGGGAAGGATTCTCATGATCTTTTCAACAATTATAGAATAATATATATTTTCACCAAAACATCTAATTTTTTAAAAAATGTCATTCACCCTGGTAAATAAGGCCCTTACATATTCATACTACCCAATTTTCAAATCATGATACATAAATCTCCATATTTTTAGATTTTAATTCTTCACATTTTTATTTCATTCATATGTGTTTTTCAATTTTTTCCACAGACCATTTGTTTTGGAAAGACCTTACAACCATAGGAATTCACATTCAGAATGTGATGATAGAAAATATTTCCAGGTCCATCAATCATTCACAGTATTCTTCTTATCAAAAGATGTATGAGGAAAATTATAATTAATAGTAGGATACCCATATGTTTATCTTCAAAAAAATTATATCCAGTAAACATAAGATACAAAACAAATCTATCTTTAAATATAAGATAATCCTTACTATGAAAAATTGTATTTCCGTAACTCTTTATGTAATTAACATTTTCCATAACCTTTACTTCAAAACTGGAGAAATGATTATGTGATGGAAAACATCAACTATGATACCACATGAGTGTACCCAGTCAATATGGTTGTATAACTGAGAGTGGAAGGGTTGAATCAGTGATACTTTTTATTCTCTTTTTATTTCCAATTGAAATGACCTTCACCTAATGGTAATGATTTCATTCCCAACAAAAAGAAATTCAAACACACACAAATAAGTACACAAGTATTTACAGGGATCAATAACAAAATGTATAGCTACATCCTTGTATTGTTTTTTGAAAATAAAATAGAAAATAATCAACTAGGATGAAATTCATTTTGTGGAATACAAAGAGTAGGATATACTATTTCACTAGTAAAACACTTTGAAGAAAAACCAATAGCATGTGTACACTAACCTGAAAAATTGATTCAATAGAAGTTTTTGTAACAAAATATGCTACCAGTGCTTCTTTTCAACTTCCTCAAATGTATTCATTGGACAAAAACTCATAAAATTATTACATATAACTTGGTACGATCCTCCAAGAATTTATAATGAAAACATATCATTTTTTCCCAATCCAATTCTCCCAATCCAATCATCACAATCTGATTCCACAATATGAAAATATATCATTACTGAATACAATTAAGAAAATTTAAAAATCTTTTTTACTCTGTCCAAGAATCAAATTATAAAAATCCTGATCTGATTATCTAGCTAGATACAGGGACTAGCTGAATACGATGACAAGAAAAATACAATAGATAGATGCATATGATTATCACAGAATACAATGATCAGCATAATATGTTGAAATCATGTCTCTTCTCTTATCACACCTTCATTGAAACTTCTTCAACATAGAACAATATAGAAATATCTTCTTCTCTATCTATAAACATGGAGCAGTAATATCTTCTCATGAATAGGTTAATGGTCAAGAAAAGTACAATGTAATTTCCACTTTAATAGGAAACCAGAAGTGGTTTTGGAGGGAATCCCAAATTACATCCATATCATCCAAATTCCCCAAAATCTTAATTTCCCTTGAATTTTGAGTACATATTGACTTCATCAACACTTTTTAATTATTATCAATTGTTATAGAATATTTTGATAAAATTAATCTCATATTACGACATTCATTTCCAAATTCCTATCTTATTCAAACTCTCCATTCCAATTAATGAATACGATGATCACATTGAAAAAACTTCAAATAATATATTTCAGACTCTCAACACACTCACGTTTGATTTATATTCTGATTTCTACTGTGATATGTCTCATTATGATGATGAAAATTTAAAATAATAGATTATTCTTCATGTATTTTAATGACCATTTGAACGAAAAGAAAATTAATATAACCACTTTAAAATAGTTGACTATATTTCAGTTAAATCTCTTACGATTTCATTCATATTTATCACACCATTCATTTTTTTTCTTTTCTTTTCATTCATCAGTCCCAAAAAATCTTTCTCTCATTTTTATATCATTTTGAATATGATGGACTTGTGTCAGCACCTTCTTTTACTCTTGAATACGATGCTATATAAAATATCTATCTCTTTTCTCATTAACATTATTCTCCAAAGATTTATTATAGTTGGGTTTTTTTCAAATAACCAATACCTTTAGTTTCTCATATTGGCCAAAAACCATCATCCCTTTATAAATCATATGAGCCCATTTCGACTATCATAAGACTAGAATGTTTTGACTTCACTAAATTTATTCTTTCACAATCTTCATCTTTTATCATGTAATCCATCATTAGTTCGAAATTATTTATGATCAGATTCAACATCATTAGGCTTTCATTACATTGAGAATCATCTTCAATTGTTTCTCACATATAATAGAATGTATTCTGAATTCTAAATCCTCCATTAACATCTATCTTTCTTTTTCATCCCAAATTTTATTGATATGATTTTGATCAGTCTAAATATGATTTCCAACACCCTTTTCTTTTTTATAAATCTGTATATGATTGACATCATCTATTTCACTCATCGTTCCTTTCATCAAGATTAAATTTTACATTGTACCACTAACTCAAAATTTGTGAGATTAACAAAACTGAAAACCATCGTCAACTTTTTTTACCATAGGCTTATAGACTCTGAATCTATAACATTATGATCAACCCAATAATAGAAAATTTAGTATGAATCTAGTTAACATTTACTTCTAGGAATATACATCACCGATACGATCGAACTTTTCTAGCATTGTATGTTTGATTATCCAAAGATAATGGTGAGTCTGAATTTCAAGAATATAAAAGTGAGGTTATTTTTCTTTTAATCTAAAAAATAATTTAATAGAAGATAATTCCATTGAAAAAAAAACAGCTTTAACATATATAATCCTTCTCCGGCCAAATTGGTCCCAACCAAAAGTCTTATTTTTCAATGAATTTTTTTATATTTGTTTTTTTTCAATAAATTAAACTAATCATTATTAGAGGGAGAATTAAATGGAATTAATTATATATATATATATATTCAAAATAATATAAAATATATTTTTATTATTAATGGTTTTTGAAAATTTAAAATGGGGTTTTATTTTTAAAAATACATTTTTCTAAAAAAAAATAATTTCTTCTTAATTCAACTTTATATTGAAATTAAATTATAAAATTTCAGAAATTGAACCTAATGAAATGGATGCATTTTTTTATCTGAAAGTATAAGTTATATAATAATTTCAATTATATTTACAGTCAATGAAATAAATTTCTAATATAAAATACATCCCCATAGAAAATGATAAAATTAGGTAAAAGGGGTGATGTAAACTATAATGACCTAAAATATCAAATAAAATATTTAAAAATATTTTATTTTTGTATTGATATCATCCCCATGACCTATAATAAAATTTGATCCACAGTAAATCCATTTCTCATGTTAAAATACAATTTTTAAACAATATTTATTGAGTATTTTTGGAAATGCCATCTGTACCTAATTATAAAATGTACCCACCCTTACACACCTTCAACCACACAATTCATAAGCTAAAAACATGAATCCATACTAAAATAATGTTCCCAAAAAACCAATATAATGTTTATGATCCTTTGGTCATAGGAGGGAGTCCCAAATCCCTAATTTTCAAGGGAACATCTAAAAAAAGATTCAATTCCTCAATGCAAGTGACTTTATATCCTTAATCATTCTTATTTATCTTGTTTATCCACCATTTAATAAATAAAAAAATAAAAAAATGATAAAAAAATGTTAAAAAATTATGTTTCATTAAAATTGATATTATTACTATAAAATAACATTTTCTAACTCATTCAGTCATTATATCATTTTAATATTAGGGTTTGTTTTACCACATACATTATTGATAAAATAAATTTTACATAATAAATGAATAAAAAAATTATAATAAAAATATAATGAAATGAATATTTTAAAAACACATTTTTTAGTGGTATATGATAAACATATATTCCCATTAAATTTAATACATTTGTTTATTTAATAAAAAATTAAAGTACTTTTTATGTGTTCAATGTGAAAAATAAAAAAACGTTCTTCGAAATCAACCTGGGACTCAAAATATACATCAAAAATATAGTCTAAATCTCAATGAGTATTAGAGAATGGTATAAAACACGATCAAATAGGAAGAATAACAAAATTCAAAAAACATTCATAAATAATAGAACAAGTAAAACTTGAATACTTATTTTGACAATAATAAATTATTATTTGAGTCATAATGAATTCTAAATGAATGTTAATAAAAAATAAATACAAATAATGTTATTGTACTCTTTAATAATGATCCTAAATTAATTATCCAAGTATTTAGAGCATAAAATACTTTGTAAAAGACTGAGGTATACGATTCATTTCAAATCTCACAATAAAATCAAGACAATCGATAGGTAAATTTCAATTCGGATGCATTCTACTTTATTTATCTCTATAACCTATTATATATCCATCTCCAATGGCTATTAATTTTGTTTAGATGAATTTTCACTATTTTACCACCATTTATCTAACAATTAATGTGAAAGGATACCTCTTATCTGTGTTTAGTGATTTTTGGGATTATTTTATGATGAATAGTAGAGTAGATGATAAAAAACCTATATCGAAAAAATGAAAATTTTTATTATCCAGAAAGTACATATGATTAAATGAAGCTATCTTAATTTAGGAAATATTATAAATTCTTTCACATATCATATAATAGTTTACAATATTTATTATTTATTGATGTTCGTACAATCATTTTTTATTTCAGTTAATTGAAATAATAAGCATGAATTGGGTAATAAATGAGTTAATTGGATAATATAATTACTATACTATTGAGAATGAAAACATGATGAGTGATGGATTCAGAAATAATGTGTATTTTCTAAGTAAAAATTCTCAATCTATGAATAACTATACGAACCACATAGAACACCCAAATACTCCATTGATGTAACAAGACTCCATTGATCCTTTCATGGAGGAAAATCTAACCACATTTAGTCAGTTTAACAATCCACTTGATTATAAGATGTTATTCAACATAATAGAAATTTTATTTGACATTTTATAGTTCTCATTGCATGAAAAAAATTGTATATTGTTTTATCATTTTGAAGGTGAAATGGATTAACGGTGGATCCTAATCAATATCGCATTGAAATAGGTTGAATTTGAGTCCATGAAATGGTTGGTGTTAAGAAGGTATATATCTATAAATATATAATGAAACTCTTCATACTAAAATGGGAAAAGAAATAGATTATATGATGAAAAAAATCAATGATTTCATTCTTATATATGAATAAAACATGACAAGGATTGAATGTGTTTACATATAAAAATGTGTTACTCACACTTTGAAAAGTAATGCATGATATGAACCCCCACTCAAAAGGAAAAAGTCACGTGTCAGTAGAAATGTATATATATACGTGTGTGCGTGTGTGTGTGAATAAGATTAAAATAAGATATCCATGTACCACATGATTTCTCATACACCATTTTATTGAGACAAATAATCGTCATTTCACAATACAGTGATGTGGTGGGGAGAACTACCGAATAAGATAATGACAAGAATTTCACACATCGGTAGAAATTTGTTATTAAAATAATAAAAATTCATGTTTGAGGATCTAATATAGTCTGTATGGAATTATAAAAAATGTTTTATATGAAACAAAAATATACATAAGAATGGTTCATTTTATAATATTTTATTTGATAACTTTTTAATACAAAATAAACCTAAGGATCAAATGTTATAATAATTTTATGTCGGAATTTTGTGGTTAAATTTTTTCTTGTCTATAATCACGCCTCTATCTCTGTGCACCCAAAAAAAACCCAGTCTTATCCATTTAGTACCTTTATTTATATTCTTATATTATCATTCACTCTAGTTCTACCAGTCACTTGTGAACACCCATCCTAAAGAACCGTACTTTGTGTGTCCTACTAGAAGCCCCCCTAAACTAATGTTACTTCCACTTTCCATGACACATATCTAGGAATCCCAGGTGGTTACCACTAAAATTATCCTAAAATACTATGGGTCACTAATAAAAGGTCATTTATTGCCACATATACTCATGAATCCAGGGCCAAAGGTGCCATTCGAGGAACATGAGCTAAGGTAGATCTCGCCTATATTCTATCATTAAAAATGTAACTATCCTTTAGTTGATTTTTAATAGATGGATAATGATAAAGGATATTAAAATTCCATTCCAAAACACCCATAATTTATACAATAACCTAGGAACTAGACCACTATATAACCCAACACATGGGAATAGGTACCTATATACCCGACCACCTGGTAACCAATACATGAGCAACAAACCACTTTGGAGTTGATACATTAGCACCCCAACCCCAGGATACTAATAAATGATCACCGAACCAAAACATAATCAATATTACAATTCATAGTCACTAATATAAGAGAGACTTATCTTAATCCACCACATCGGTGGGAATTTTCCAAGGTCTTCAGGCTTGGTGCCTCTTTGTATAGTTCACCTACATGTATGTGACTTTTTCCATGTCCCATAACATGGGTTTTAATTTTATCAACACAAATTCCTAGGCTTTTAGACCTATCAAGATGGCCTATATCATGAGATATTTACCCCCACTCTTCTAGTTGTATCATTATTGGGTTGTGGTTTGGGCATTCAGTTTGATCCATCCACATCTATCACTAACACACATAAAAAATCAAGAGTCAAATTGTGAAATTTTTAGGTCTGTTCATGTTCAAATTTGGTGTCCCTTCCTACAACACAATCCATGATCTAAAATAATTTCTTTATTTATGATATTTTTAATTTTTTCCTCATATACATTGATTAAATATACTCGTCATTGTTCATACAACCTACCATTATATTAGTCATCTATGAGGTGAAGCATATGAACCTCCTTCAAAGTATAATTCCCAAAAATTATTCCTTAGATATATTATCATTAATCGTGATCAATCAAAGAGGTCCACCCATGTGTAATCCCTTTATTGTAACTTGTTTTCTCCACATTCATGACACACTCAAAATTCCATTTTTTAATTATTTAAATGGTAAATGCAGATGTCCCAGCCTACATTAGCTAAAATTAATGGAGCCATAGGGAGTCATACCATACAATGGTGAGGTACTCTTTCGAGTCCAATTTAAATTCAACATCAGGATACAATCAAAAATAATGATTATGTTATATTATGGTTCTCCAATTAGTTTTAAGCCATAATAATATACTCATATTTTCTAGTAATTAATAAACACAGTGAACTAGATAGGGATACCTAATGTACAATCCTCACTCCATAATTTCATCTAACCCTTTTAAAACACAAAAATCCTTTCTAGATGTTTGAAAACTATATATACAAGTTTCTTTATACAAAAGAAAAATATTATTACTCAACTAATGTGTTATTTGATTCAAATTCTAATGGGATATATATGACACTTAAATGAGGGTCAGTCAAAAAATTTAAACACCATCCCCATCACAATCATCCCATATGTGACAACTTTAAAATGATACATTATTACATATGGTATGACCATCAGATTCCTTATGTTATGAGAATAATGTGACCAATAATTACATTTCTTGTGTGATTAAGATAAGATTCCCTCACAACCTGACAGGAGGAATAAAAAAATATCCCACTCCATAAGAATAATCATCAATCATACCCTATATGATAATATCTTCCTCATGATCCATTAATGTGATATATCCTCCTATCAGAAACCAATGTATAAGAAATACATAATCTTGTATTTTAAATCATTTTAGGACTCATGTGTCTATACTTATGATGTTAAACAATATGAACTGGTCTGAAAATAGAACCGTAAACTAGGCATCTCAATCTACATTGGCTCTGATTCCTATTAACTAGTGTATGTATGATGAATCATTGTGTTTATTTGTAATACACAGAACATATAGAGGTGTCATACTATGTGTGTACTATAAAAATCATATCCTTCCTTCTGTGTCTTGTTACTAATATCGAAGGGATAAACAACCATATATGGGCCTCTAAATACATATAAGGCCAATGATTTTTAGTTATCCCCTTCTTTTTAAGAATTTATTGTGTGTATAGAACCATATGTGGGTATCATAATTAGATTATTCATCAACCATACCATCCCATTTTATTATCCAATTGAGATGTTAAAACAGAAAGGTCCAAACATGTATAAGTCCCACATGAAACCATTTCTAGTTACTATTCACCTAGTTGTCTACTCTGCATGCATCTAATTAATCTGGAAGTTTTCATGGTTTTAGAAACATTAAATAAAACATTATGGTCCTTGTTATATAGATATAAAATTAATTTAATGTACCATTATATGGGCTCATAATACATCCATTTAAATTGATACCTAGGAAGCCCCATTCAAGGGATCAGTCCCAACTATATGACATCACATGACTCTTTTTATTAGAGCTTAATTCATCCCTATATAGAGATAAACTTTCGAGTTCCTACCTATATGGATAAATATATAGAGTGATTAAATAATTGGATAAAATGAGAGATATTATAATCAATACATGTATTGTAATCTTGAATACATGCTATCAGTAAATCAATATCCATATTATATAAACTACATTTTCTGGAAACAAATTCATGATTAATACAAAAAAATAAATTTTTCCAATAGTAATCAAAGTATTCTATCCAAGGGTATAATATCATCCTTCCATCATATCAATAAATAAAATTCAAAATGCATAGAGTCACTGGTAAATTCCATGATACCACAAGACTTTGAAAATATTGTATTCTGAGACCTAAGTAATTATAGCGAAGGGGAGAATAAAAAACATTAAACCTGATGGGATGTCCACATTTTTTAACCGGAGATGTTCATGTAAGATTTGGAATCGAAATTACATCAAGACTTAAAATTCCACTACAAGAACATAATTTTGAACTCAAAATAACTCCTTACATAGGAAATAAGATGATTTAAAACATTATTGTTGACAATATGTTGATGGGTTTCTTGTAATCCCTCAAAATAAAAATAGAATCTGTGTTGAACATACAACAAATACATTGTATATCCAACCAGTTTGAGTAAAATCAAAAAATAACATGTGTTTTCTTAATTGACTATACATTTTGACATCAATACATGATACTATTGTTTCTACATCTACCTTAGAATCGTAGAAATTATTTACATGATCACTTACCTAGATCTTATAGTGTTAGATGGTTAATGAAATGGTTTATGAACACCATTTTTGTGGAATAATTCCAAACACGGTAATATATGGTACCAATATGTCTTGACATAATATTTCTAGGACAATTCCATGTGGATTGGACAATATGGGGTAGGTGGCCCTAATCTCAACATGAAACCTTCTGAAGAGTATATCTTTGTGTTAAGAAACTCTTACATTCCTTATCATGGATAGGTTGAGAAAGGAATCCTTCATGTCTTGGAAACTACAATAGAGTTTTCTAAGAGGTTTCATCTTCTACATGGTTATCATCTCTAATGAATGGACCCAAATCATTCATAATCTCCAATTAAAGTTATACATTCCATGGTTTTTTGGAAAATAGGAACCAAAAGTAGATTTTATCAGGGGAATCCAATCATCTTAAATATAGAGATGGTCCACATCCATGCTATATTAAATATTTCCAAGTCTCATAACAATATCATGGTTGTGGCCTAGGGAAAATTCCATATTACATTTATCGAAAATCATCATGATTCCTCAAATATATTATAAATTATGGAATTAATAGACCCCTCCCCAATTTAGAATTAAATTAACCCATTTGGATTCATTTTCCATGGAAATCACTATATTTTGAACCTTTTACTAATTATCTTGTGATTTAAGGAGGGCTCTTCATTATTCATAAATATCTCTTAGGAATTTCTATCCCACAAAGATGGTGGATTTTTTAAACCACTCTTATATATTGTATATTTTATTGTATAGGAACATACCAAAAATAATTATATATCTTCTCCAAGGGATTTTTTTTCTATCATAGGATTCATATTATTTAATATCATTTTTTAACTCAAATAAAACATTTGAACATGTTATTGTCAAATATTATGACATATAAAATACATATATATTGACTTCCACTAGAAGGTATAGTGTGGATGAAACTCTAAAAGGTGTGGCCACATATAAATCCCACCCATCGCCCAATGAGGATTAATTCATCTCATTTAGCGATAATATTACTCATCTCATGTATATAATGGATGATTTTGATGAAATCATTACTTAATTGTTCAAAATTAATCTACCATAGAGTATTATCATTAGGATAATGTTGACATGATCTTTAATGTGACTATCTTCAATGGGATGTTATTTCTCCACCAAAAATGATTGAATAGTTCCACCCTATATGTTTGAGATGAAGTCAATAAATTAATTTTGATAAGACACAAATTTATTATAAGGACTTCCCACGATAGAATGGTCATTAATTTATATTTTTGAAAAGTAGTAAAAGGATTACTAAAGTAGTGGTATCCCATTTATTACTAGATTATATTTCTTCTCACATCAAGTCTATAGAATGTTGATAGGAACTTATACCACATAGTGGATGATGCATTCAAGGTTGTCTTATTTGACTCCTCCTATTCCTGACTATGAAAATCCATATTTGTCAAAAAAAATTGGAATGAGGGATCTAAAGAAATATCTCAAACATTTTTCTTCTCAATGTTGCCTAATACTGTGAACCCTAGAACAAGTAAATGCATAAAAATATAGATTCTTATTGCATACCTTATAAGGACCCACATATGATTGTATAATAATAGTTTTTATTGTTATTCCAAAATATGGAAAGGTCTTTTACAAAAATTCATACACTAATTTATATATATGCTAAGGAAAAAAACTCATTGTCTCTCCATTACAATAAGTATGATAATGAGAGAGTTGTGGAAATATTTAATACATTCCAAATATATAATATTCCATTAAAATATTTCTTCTCAAAGAATAATTTAAATGAATTTATATAGAGAATCTAATGAATGAGATGTCTACTATTCTCTTCCCCCTAAAGTAACAAAATGTAGTTCGAGAGTTCAGAACTATATAAAAACATTTAGATGATGATATTATATAAACTAATACAATAGATCATAAATCACCCAAAACAAAATTAATAAGTATAGGAAATTTGAAAAATATTATCTAAACAAAAAACCAAAATTATTTGCCAAGATAAACATTATATCAAGAAGAATAAAATTTATTCGTTATATAATGATCAAGTTCTGGGATTTAACATCTCTACCATAGAAATAAGCCAAATATAAATAATACTGACTAATAATGTAGAATAATTGTGTTTGAATGATCATTGAAATTACCTTTATTACCATCATATATTGGAATAAATAATTCATGAATGTTTTTTCATTAAGGATTTATTATTGTATATGGTCGATGATAGTTATGTTCCATAGGATAATTCCTAGTAACTAGGGGAATTTGTGCCAAAAACTCCCCTCAATGAAGAAGAATATAAAAGGGTAAATAACCTATATAGGTAATAATGAATTTTTTATTGATAAATTATAATATCAGGAACATTCTATAATTTGGTCTTGACCGAATGAATCAATTTTGATCTAAATTACCACGGTATATCTAATTGCATCACATCCTACCACCCGCATCATTAAATACATTTCAATTAGTGTATTTCATAAAAATGATCATTAGGGGTCTTGAATGATTCCAGCACAATTTCATAACTATATAGGCTTCATACCCTCAATACAGGGATAAAACGAATCGTTCTAATAAAATGAGATCTTAGGAATCATTCCATAAATCGAGACCATATACACTATCTAACCAAATTGTAAAATGATAATAATCCATTCAAATAAAAAATGGAAACTGTACCTCCAAATGAGATACACCTTTCATAAGGAAACAAAATTCTCTTTAGCCAATGTTATTAACGGCACGAAAAAGCATGCTGAAAAAGATTAGTATTTTATAACGAGATCCCTTGTTTCCATAAACATGGTATTAAATAAGTATAACGAATTTTCAAATGGAACTGATGAGTTAACAGTGGAGAGAGATGAATTCACACATGCATAATTATCAATGTATCTACATTATTTCAGGTTCTCTACAACTATAATTCTTAAATATAAGCATACCAATCCATGTTTTTACAATATAATATATATTTAGAAATAACACTGTAATCGATAACTAGTTTTGCAAGGAATAAAAAACTAAAAGTATCCATGTTATAGTTGATAAATATTTTTTTTTAATAATTAAACCATTCATAAATAAAAATTTATTAATATTAATGGATTAGAACAACTAAATTTATAGATTCTAAAGATTTATGGAATATTTAATATAAAGTAATTTTTTTTGAACAACTATTTTTTTATATCAATATACTTCATAAAAATAAATAATGTTTTTCACATGAAAAATATTACCATTACTAATATATTGGCTTACAATAAATTATAAATTGATATGAAATAATAGGAAAAAGGAATAATGTTTTAAAATATCAATTTTTAATAAATATCCTTTTCATTATCTATTTTATTTTTCATTAAATGATAAATTTAAAAAAAAATTGATTTAAAATATATAAATTGAACATAATTATGGAATTCATAATGTCAATAATATCCTATTGAGAAATATTTATTTCTTTATGAATCATTTGATTTTTATGTGAATAGTGAAAATAAATTTTTTTTAAATACCAGGAATTTAATGACACTATAAGTAAAATTAAAACATGGATATTTTTGAATCTTTTTTTAGGATTAGATGTCAGTTTACATATGATATTATAAATTAAAAAATATATATTTGTATATAAACCATTATTTTATATTTTAGAGTTTATGTTCCATGTTCTATAAAATATTACTTTATTACACTAAACTTTTATTTTTTTTAATATTAATAATTATAACTTTTATAATGTGAGTATAATGAAATCGAATTACAATTTTTAAATAGAAGAATCCTATTATTTAATAATTAGAACCTTATTTTTTCACAAAAATGTAAAATTATTTAGGTAAAAACATTATACCATGGTAGAATAATAAATTTTAAAAGAAACAAACCTATGCCTCGAGGTATTAAAACTTGTTACTGATTGAGTGGTATATATATTATTGACCTTATAAAACTGACCACTTGATTATTGTCCATTTTGGTGCCACATGACCTAATTAAGATGTTATATCTGTAAATTGTGTTGTTATAATTGAAAAAAATATCCAATCTCGCCACTTATACACGGTCCCCCTTACCACTACTTCAATACCAATCAAAAATTGATTTTCTATGGAAACTCTACCTTTTTCATTTCCATATAATTATATATCACTCCCTATAGAATATTTACCCTCATATTATCAAAATGTCTTATCATTCAAGAAGTTCTTCAAGAGAATGATCATAATTAAAAAATATATACTACTCACTATGTAATATTTTTACATCACTGTATTTTTACATTAAAAATTTATTACCTATTATTAAATGATAACATCATTATTACATATATAATTAATGTTTATTATGTTTATGGGATATAAATTATATATGATTTTCCTCTTAATTTATGAATATGGAATTTCATTATCTTGTCTATGTGCGGACTATCACCTCAATGAGAAAACATATATTGTTTTCATAAATCCATTTCAGTGATAGTCATGATAGGGAATTTTTATATAATTATGATATTTATAAATTATCTTTTATTCTAAAATGATAAGGATATTAAACATTTTCCTTGTTAAAAGGAAAAATAAATAATCATTCATCCATACATATAGACTGTCACCTTAATGAAACATTTTATACCATCTTTAATTTCCAAATTTCATTTTCAGTTTCAAGATTACCTTTAAGGGATAAATAATAATTTCATTAAATTATAATTCATCATATATTTATAATTGGAAAACCTATTATAAATTAGATTAATAAAAAACTATTGTAAATTCAACCTTCCAAAATAGAGTACTAAGAGAAAAACATATTTTGTTCTTACTATATAATAACATTATTTATGTAATTATATTCTATTAGTTCACCAAAATTAAAATAAATCACGATAATAAATACTATATACAATCATTTTCATCTTCTTTAATTATATTACAAATAAATCACTTCATAATCATCCATTTATTATAGTATATTTCTGTATGGATTGGTTTGACCACGTATTTGAATAATGTATTAAATTTATATTAGGTAATTTTGTTATATTTTCATTATTTTTAATAAAATAAATAATCATGGATTTTTTTTTCGGGAATGGTATCATTAACATATAACACATTATTTTTGAAAACACCCTTCATTTGATAAGAATCTACAAAACATGTTATCTTCTGAATTCATTAAGAACGAATATATAAAAACTATTATAAAATGAAATTAAAATATTATTGTTGGGAAAAAATCCCTCAAGGCACCATTGAAGCATTTTTGAGGTGATTGTGTTTATTGAAAAAGTAGGCCTCTGTGTTATTTTTGTTGGAAAAGCAGACCATGATGTATGAGTGTGTTGACCAATGGGGTTTACATGGAGTTTCTTCGAGTTCAAAGGGTGTGGTGTGAAAGATAAAAGAGTTGCAAGAAAAATTATGTGCAGCGCCAAAAATCAGCGGGATGCATGAAGGAATTGCGTAGTGCACAAAATACAAAAGAGGTGCATGAAATATTTGTGGGATTCCCGAAATAGAGGGATGAAGTATTTCACGCAATTCAAGGTCTGAAGCTCAAAATTTGGAAAATGTATCATTTTCCCGAAATATTGGAGTAGTGAGCGAAAAATGGTGTTGCACGGAAGATTTGTTTTTAGCACTCGAAGAGAATTACGCGCTCAAAAAGGTTTTTTTGCATGGGGTCTATTTTTCTTATAAATATGTAGTGACCCCCTCCATTTGGTAGATCTCAACACATAGTGATTATCTGATCTCTGGCACGCGAAATTGGAGCGCACAAGTGAGTTGCGTGAAAAGAAGAGTGTTTGTGTGAAAAGTGAATTTCACGCAAAAGTAGAGCATTTCATACAAGGCAGTATAGAGGCTGCACGTAAAAGATATTGCACAAAAAATAATTTGTTTCACATAAAAGGAGTGATCAACATAAAAGGGATGTTGCTCGAAATGTTATTTTTGCGCAAAATCTTGTAATTACGCGCAAGACACAGTGAAGGTTGGGTGTAAAAATTGCAGTTGCCCGGTACACCCGGTGCAAAGTGAGATTCATCTGCCGGTGAAAGTTGGACATCAACAATGCATCTATCAGTAGTCATGGATGAAGATATTGAAATTTGATAATAACAATATTATATATATGAAGATAAAAATAAAAATAAATATTAAAGTTATATTAGGATATTAATAATGTTATGGGAAAGACAATTATGATAGTTATTTTTTTCAAAGGATATACATTTTCTTTATTGGTTTTTAGAATTAATTTATGGAGTTATTTGTCTAAAATTTAATTTTTTGAAGAATATATCTTAATGTGCAGTATTATATGTAACCCCTAGACCCTATTTTATTATATTTGGGGAATTATTTTATTACATTAAAATGTTAAATAAACTAAAGGACAGATCAGTTTACTAGCCTTCGTAATGCTGGATATAAACATAAGACTTACCTCACAACAGGAAATTAAAAAGACATAGTATCTCTATTAAAAACACTCATATCATGTATATTATCCCAATAAGTTAGTAATAATTTTAAATTTTTCATCCTAGAGAAAAATGAAACAGAATAAAGGGGTGAGCTCATATTCTCAGTAATGATAAACAATATAGTGGATGGTGTCATAAATAATCATAATCTTTTAAGGAAAAGTATAAAATGGAAACAGAAGCCTTTAAAAAACCATAAAAATAATATGGAAAGAATAAATGAAATAATTATAGTTTAACAATCAAATGGATATTCTAATAGATGAATAATCACATATAACATCAATAACCAATCTCATAATGAAGGAATGCATATTGTTAGACATCATCACCATATAGTTAAGTCCTCGTGCCAACACCATCTATAAATGGATAAAACCACAAACTAGTTTTTCTCAATAGACCTATCGATGCATTGTGGGGTTATAACAGGAACCACCCATCACATACTATGTCCAATTAATTCCTCATATGAAAATGTTGAAATATAAAATAAAAATTCATATTAAAAATTGCATACGAAATGAATATACATTAACCATAAACTTTGAATTTTATAAAAATAGCACATCCACAGTCAAACATATCATAAAACAATTAAAAAATTATCGAAGATAGTATCATAATAAATAAACCTCAATTAACCATAAAATACAACTATTGATGTTAAAGTAGATTAAAAAAATCCAATAAATTTAGTAACACTATTTGTGGTAAGTATCCTTTTTTACATTGAAATCATTTAAAAGCCGACCAATTATAAAAAGACATTTATTTTGAAAATAACATGGTATGATTGTGAGGTATTCTTTAAAATGTTATGGTTTCAAAATGGAGGAAAATTGACGGTCACACTATATAAGATAAAAAAATAATTTCCATAGTTTTTCGAAAAGGTCATAAAGTACCACATTTGGAAAACGAAAGAAATATAACTATCAAAAAAATTATAAAATGTAAAACCCTGGTAAGAATGTATTTATACAATTATAGATAATATTTTGAATTAAATTTTAAGAAACATATTCATGGATGATAATGATTTCCCAGTAGATACATACTTATAAACAACATCGGATAATAAGGTGGTTGTGAAATTAACCATTACATAGTACATTACATTATTAGAGGGTGTAGTAAACTATTGTATAATGGTTAAATCATGATATTAAATTATACAAGGACCATATACAAATTTATTATACCACTAATCATCCTCTTATATAAGTCTGCTTGTAATGTTTCAGTATTACCATTGTTTCACGTGTTAACTACTTTGTTTTCTTATGAATGTTTTGTTGTGTAACTCATGTTTTTTATGAATAATATTTATTTCATTTATATGTATAATTTTATTAATTTCATAGTTATTTTTTTTACACATATAATTTTTTTTATCTTTTTAAAAAATATTATTTATTTTAAAGTATAATTTATGTCAATGTTAATACTATTCAATATTTTCATTTTATTAATATAAAACCAACATGAGAACATCAAACTAATACTTAAAATATTCCACTAACATGTATATGTTATCAATTAAATTCTTGGATGTCATTAATTAAGTCAAATTAAATTTATTATAATATTATTAGTGTCATTTTTTTGGTATCGTTATTATTAATATAATTTATTTTTCATTATTGTCTCATCATTAATGTTTATTATTTAATATATAATAAATATAAATAAATTACTATGATGTACATATTTATTTTTAAATTTATAAATAATATTTATACTCAATCATATCCCTTATATAACCAATAATTAAAAATTATATTGTTATTATAATTTGAACATGAAACTTTAACTCTTCTTTAATAAAAATATAATAAATGTCCTAATCTGACACAAAAAGGAATAAAAGGATCATTTTTTCATATTATGGTTTATTTTGGTCGAGCAAAACTTGTCCCAAAAAATATGGACATGTTTTATAGAAATTTTATAATTTTATAATATTATTTTTAACTATAATTAATGTATTTACCTTTTTACTGTGGTTATTAAATACAAAATTTAAATTTCAAAAAAAGTAATTTTTATCCTATTAGAACACAATTTTTAAAATGATTACAACCATTTATCTCCATATTTATAAATTAATCCACAAAAGTTGTAAAATTAAATTTAATGGTATTCCACAGATGTGAATTGATGATGGGTAAATGTTGCGTTCAAATTTTCAATGAATTTTTATATCTTATTCAATTAAAAAATATTACAATGACATAAATTGGGTTAATAAATGTATTATTTATCTATTTTATGTTAAAATAATCTATGTGTGAAATAATTATTCAAATTAAATAGTTGGGTTTTAACAATAATGTTGTATTATTCCGTATTCGTCAAAAATTGAATCTTTTTAGAAAAAGAAAAAAATTAACCATAAGTAAATTTTTATATTAAAAATTCTATAATTAAGTCTAGTTTAAAAAAAGAAATTTATAAATTTTGAAATGTGGTTAATACTATTTAAAATCATTTTTTCCAAAATTAATATTGATAGGTCATGTTGCACATGAACTTAGTGGTGTGACCAAGATGAGAAATTGAGTTATTTAAAAAGAAGCATGCCATGGAAGATTGGGGTGTTATATTCTTTTCTCCTTTACATATATTTTTCCTTGAAAATTATAGAATACCACTTTATAAAAACATTCAGGTGGTTCTTAATTATATGTTCATTAGGTTCCCACATCGCCTCTTCAATTTTATAGTTTCCCAAATAGAATTTAACAAGAAAGTCATTCGATTTCTCAAAACATAATCTCTAGTGTTAATAATATTCATAGGAACTTCAAAATAAGCTAGATCTGGTTCTAGTTATATTTTTTCATATCTAAGTACATGCATTGAGTCATCATGTATTTCCTTAAAATTTATATGTGGATCACATTACGAACAATGGATAAGCTTGGTGTCATTTCATAATAGAAATCTACTACTCCAATTACTTATTGAATGTCAAAAGGTCAGATGTAATTGGGACATAATTTACCCTTCATGTCGAATTGTATAACACCATTCCATGGATATAAATTCAAGTAAACCAGATCTCCCACATGAAATTCCAAATCCTTACATCAGTTATAAGTATTTTTCTTTTTTCAGCCTTGAGCTGTTTAGATATGGGTTTGAATTGTATTGACCATTTCTGTCGTTTCCTCAACATGTTTTGGTCCTTTGAGTTTTATTTCACCAACATCATCCCAACAAGTTAGTGTACGACATCCATTTCTATATAACCCTTAATATGGTTCCATCTAAATACATGAATGGAAGCTATATATATATATATATGAAAATTTAATAGAGGTAAATATTGATCCCACATTCCTTGAAAGTCAAGTGATAAATATCTCAACATGTCTTCTAATGTCTGAATATTCCTTTCATAGTGTCCATTAGTTTCCGGGTGGTAGACAGAGATAAAAAAATCTCAGTATCTAAGGAATTTTAAAGACTTTTCAATAGTTGTGATGTAAAATGGGGATGACGATCAAAAAAATTGATTTTTGTATACCATGAAGTTTTAAAACATTATTAATATATAGTTTTCTTGACATTCAAGTTGAAACTCTTCTCTTATAGAAGGAAAATTTTCTGATTTGGTAAGGTGATCAACAATAAACCATGTCACATCATTTATTCTTGGATTATATGGTATCCCCATGAAAACATACATCAAAATATCATCTCATTTTCATGTAGGTATAATAATAGGTTTCATGACTCCTCTAGGATGTTGTTTTCCCATCCTTCGTCTATTATTAAACCAAACATCTTGACATGTAATCAGTAATCTACCTCTTTATGTATTCCCACTAAATATTTTCCTTCAAATATATATAAGTGATAGTTCCAACAGGGTGTGTAGAGTAGTTGGATAATTGAGTATCATCAAATAATTTGTTTTTTAGATCCAGTATACATGTAAAAAAAATCCTCTTCCAAAATTTCAAAATTCCATCTTCATAAAAAAAATTGTTCAATCTCACATCAATCACAGTTTTAATTTTCATTTGAAAATACCCATCCTTATACTGAGAATTTTATATCCTTTCTTGTAAATCTGGTTTGGAAACCACATGGAAAATTATTTCTGTTTTACCTTCCAAGATAATTCCCATATCAATTTTTACGTCATCGATGAGCATATGATCCTTTTCAACTCTCATTGTGTTTATAATTCCATGTTACTTTCTACCCAAACCATCCACCAACTTATTCTCCTTCACTGGGATGTAATGTATTATGTAATCATAATATTTGAGTATCAGAATCGATCACTTTTGTCTCATGTTGAGTTCAGTCTATCAGAAAATATATTTGAAACACTTTTGATCTGTATATATCACACATCTTTCACCATAGAGATAGTTTCTCTGTATCTTCATAAAAACAATTATAAATACTAAATCAATATCAGGAGTTGGGTATTTTTGTTCATAGATTTCTAATTTCCTTGATTCATAATAAATAACACCATCATTCTTCATATGGACACAACCATGTCCATTACTTTTTACATCACTATAAATAATAAACCAATCAATTCCAGATTGTAAGGTTATGGTAGGATAATTTACATATATTATCTTCAATTATTCAAAAAACAATTCACTTTATTTTTCGGAAATTAATTTATCCCATTTAACTGTGACCTTGGTTAAAGGGTTAGACAATCAGGGAAAATTCAAGATGAAACAATGATAGTAGCCTATTTAACCAATAAAACTATTTACCTTGGTTTTGATCATTGGTGAATTCCATTCATGGATTGAATTTCTCACTTTATGATCAATAGACATTCCATCCTTCGATACAATATTGAAAAGAAAAAGAAATTTCCTAAGGTCACAGTTCACACTTGTAAAAACTCCCATATAGATTATTTCATATAAGACCCTTCAGGATGATATAAACTTTGTTCTTATGTTCTTCATAGATTTTTGTTTATACCATGATATCATCAATAAATAATTTAATTAAATAATTAATATATTCCTTTAACACTCTGTTCATTAGACCCATTAAAATTGAGGGTGATTTTTTTTTGTCTAAATGGCATAATATAAAATCATAATGCCCATACCTGAAATGAAATGTGGCCTTTATAATATCTTCTTTCACATATAATTAATGATATATAAAACGAAGGTCAATGTTCAAAAAGTGTTAAAATTCATGATGTGACCAAAAAATATCAATGTTATGTATAGAGTACATGTTCATTATTGCAACATTATTAATTTCAGAATATTATATGTATAACCTCATTGATTCATATTTATTATTACCAAAAAGAACTAGGGATCCCCATAAAGAAACGCTTGGGTGAATAAATACACTATTACTGAACTCCTCTAGTTTTTTCTTCATCTCTATTAACTCTATAGTGGCTACTCTATAAGTAATCGTTGATATTAGTCTTTCATTAGGGATTAAAATAATAGAAAACCCAAATTTATTCTCTAGGGGGTGTACATATAAATCATCCGGAAAAACGTCAATACATTCAATTAAAATAATTACATCCTCAATTTGAATATTACTTTCTTCATCCAAAGATGTTATTTCCTCTTCCTCCCAATGAATGTCATTAAGTAAAGCTACATGAAATAGGTTTGGATAAAAATGTGGTGCTGATATGTTTCCTCTAATGATAATAGATTCTACATCTTCCTCACAAATTGTATAATATTTCTACATGCAATTAATTTTCACATCATATTTTGATAGCCAATATATACTATGTATTATGTCAATGTTGACCATAGATATGATGACAAAGTCAGCAGATAAATCATGTTTATATTCCATAATGGGAATTTCCTAAGAAATCATTTTTGTGATGAGACTTCACTTATGGGTTTTGAATGACAACTCCCTTGTTAATGTGAATTTATAATTTATAATTTTTAGTGAAAATGAAAATATATAAAATAATATAATGATGTTGAATCAAATAAATATTTAGATAAATTTTGGGAGAAAATTGATGTCCCTAAAACCATATCATAGGGAAATTCAAAACTCAGTAGTTTTTATCACAAAATCCCGACCTTAATTCCTAGTCCTTTTATGTGGAATATTTCTTTGACGATTGGGGAAATAATTTTCATAATGTCACATTTTTTAAAATTGTGGCATTTAATATTAACACCTTCTTTCCTCCTCTCACATTCACGAGATTGGTGGAATTTCCCCCACACATATAACAAACTCCCATTGTCTTTAGGTATGTACCAGAGTGTTTATTCACATAGTTACTAAGGTATGGAGAGTAAGAATTTCCCTTCATCCCCTTGTTTATTTTTGCAAAGTTCATGGGGGTCATCTTCTTCTCTTTTATTACTATAAATTCATAAGGCTTATAATATTAATTTTACATATTTATATCACATGAGACTGTGTCTTCATATAATTAGAGAGATTGTGAGATTAGTTCCCATTGGAGGTATTATTTTATACCATCATAGAATAAATCAATCATACTTCTTGGCTTACATTGGTAGTCTGCATCATTCATTGCTGACCTTTTACAAAATTCTAATCCTAATGATTCCTTATATGTAGATATTGTCTTTCCATATCATCTCATTTTCATGAGGAATGTAATTTTATAAGAATTTTTTTAAAATTCAAAAATTCAATTGTTTCTACTTCTTATTCTTCCTTCATGTTTTGAATTAATGAAAATCATTGATCCACATATCCAGGGAGAAGATAAAATACTATTACTAAATTATCACTTTCAGTACACCCCCAAAAAATGAAATATATTCTTTAATGAAATTATCCACTATACAGATATAGAAGTATTTATATTCCATGTAGTTTTCTAACTCCATTTAAGGTCATGAAATATCATAATTATGAAAACCACATAAATATTTTTAATTAGTAGGCGATCGTGAGACCCCCAAGGGAGGGGAATGTATGATTTGAGGTTGACGCGCGAGATTTAAATCCACGTGAAAGATATATTACACTCAATGCGATGCAAAATGGTTTTTTTCATGCCGAACTTCCAAAAACATTCCACATTAGAGGCACTAAATAAATCAGTCCATCGTGGAAGAAAATGTACCATGTGGAAGATCTTATGCGACAAATGTGACATCAAATGACATTTCCACACTTAAATCCCTACAGGCAGTCATTGATATTTTTTACAATAAATAGAAGCGTACCCCCCTCATTATGGAGATTGTTCTAAAAGTTGAACCATCTCTCCAAGAAGGGTATGATTGACCATTCCATTAGCAGCCACATAAGATGACATATTCCATGGCCATGGGAAATTCATGGCCCCAAGGTTGTTTATCTTGCGCAATTGGTGTCCTAGGGGTCCACTTATTGGTGGGCACACTAGGGCTTGAACCTCACCCATTTCATTTTACTCAATGAAATTTCTCAAAAATGATCTTTCTTGGATGCATGATTTTCCTTGTGTTTTTTCAATCATGTGCAAAGGCTTCCATCTTTGGCGGATCCCCTTATCTTTTACGCAAAACATCCATTTTGTGAGCAAATCCTCATCATTCATTCAAGCCCTCAATCATGATTTCTCCCCTCCAATGTTCTCCATGTGTTTTTCTTACCCTATGTAACCATATTCCATCCCCTCTTGCATGCAACACATATTTTGCACACACTTCCTCCATGCGGCTCTCTAGGATTTAATGTGGTGATTTACTAGTCCCTCGAGTGGTGTGTCATGCTTTTTTGACCTACCTAATGCTTCTACACATAGCTATGCTAATTGATATTGATTCTTCACACTTTTATGGTAATGTGGACCCATCAATGCATCAATCCACAACCCCATTAATACATGGTATTGCATGTTACGTACCTTTCCCATGTGTGGGTTGGTACACGCCTCATATGTCATAGGGGTGAGGAGTGAGTACTCTTAGACTAAGAAAAATGACATTAAACTACCATGTATCCCCATATCTTAAATACATGACGATAAATAGTTGTTACTGGATGATTGAAAATCTTGAGAGGACCATTAAGGGCATGGGAACCAATTCCCTCTCAATCCTCCTCTCCCACTATGCTTTTTTGCTGTATGTAACATGGAAAACTGTAACATCCCATGTAAGTAATAAATAATATATATTTTTATCTATGTCTATTGATGAATTAGATAGTGTTTTATAGGCTTAAATTGAGAATAAATCCAATCTTAAGCATGGAATGCACTAATATTTTTAAAAGATTTTTTTACTTCTTATTGATGGAAAACCATTTTTAAATCAAAAATTTGACAATTTTATAAGCTCTATTTGTATAACTAATCTTATTCTTTATGATTGGGACATTGAAATTTACTTTGGGTAAATTGTTTGGTATTTTTCCGATAAAGTTCATTTTTTTTAATGAATAGTGAAAAATACTGCATTTTACATCAAAACTACTTTTTCATCTAATTTAATTATATGGTTAGATTATCTTTTTAATTGGTTTTAAAGTGTATATAGAATATATTACTACCATTTAATCCAATAGTGGTCTTTGAAATTAATTTCACTTTGAAATTGGACTTAAACTAGTGTCAATCTTTTGATAGTTATTGTTTCATAAAAACACGTTATTTGCTCAGACATTGGGAATTAATTATTAAATTAATTAATGTAACTTATATGTTTTTAATTTTGTAAAATATACATCATTTTTGATTTCGGAATATCAAATATAGCCTAAGGTGATGTTTTGGTATTTTTCTGAAAAACTTCAATTTTTAATGAATAGTGAAAGCACTAAGTGGTATTTAAAAAAACCGATTTTTCGTTTAAATGAAATTTTACCACCTAAGTGTTTTTAATTTCAAAAATCATACATACATGGTTTCCATTAAGATGTAAAATGTGGTTCAATGGGATTAAAATAATTTTTTTGTGAATAGTAACTAATTAAGTTTTTAATCGCGATTAGAGGTAATTAGTGCAATTTAAGGCAAAAATTATAGTATTATAAAATGAAAATACCTAGACACATGTCCTACCCTTATTGGATGTTTCATGTCCGACCCACACACGCCATGGGTCAACTTGGGGACCCCATGGAGCCACTTTGGTAGGAAAATGACATTAATATCTTTTTATTTAATGTTAAAATTAAAATGACACAAACATGAGTTGTTTAACTAAAACATTTTTTAAATGGGGTTATACAAGTCAGAGTTTTGACTATAAATAGTAATTGGAAATCTGAAAATATTTCATATATCATAGTATTTTTTTAAAAAATTTTATACATTAATTAAATTAAATTAGTTATGACATAATGATGATGCAGCGATTACCTCATTATTTAACGATTTAAATAAAATGAAAAGATAATGTAAAATCTAAGACCTACACTTGTCAAAAACCTATTGTATGGGTATATTTCGAACCCTTATCACCTTATCCTTGAAATTTATCAATGTGGGACCTTTTAAATCCGAAACACATTTTAAAATAAAGTAACATTTCTTTACTTTCCAAGAGTGCCCCTCCTCTCCTCTTATAAAAGCCCCACCTCTACCTCCTTACCCACACTTCCAAAGCCTTTGGTTCGGCCAACCCCTGACCATTTTGTCTCTCCACCTCCCTCTATAACTCCTAGAATCCTCACTTTGGGAAGAAGTCTTCCCAAGGAATCCTTTGAGCTCAAATCAAAAAGAGTTACCCGATTTAAAGGTAGTGTCTTCTCTTGTGTTCTTATGTTTTATTTTGCTTCTCCAACCCACTAAACTCTATTTATTCATTTATTTTTTAACAACACCAGTATCTTCCATATACTAGGATGTTGTTATAAGAAGGATTCGAGCTACACTACACACACATACATCTAATGGTTGAAGAACATACTGTTTCTATGGATGGTGAATTTCTACCTCACAAAACGATGATTGTTTAATATTCGTTTTACACCTTCAAAGGTGGACATAAAGATGTCACTATATTTATATATGATATATTATATGTTTATTTTTTCCTTATGCTTCTGTATTTTTCATTTATGTCATACCTTTATGGTTTCTATTATTGGTAAACGCGATATCTTCATTTTAGGAAGTGCGGACTACCACACCCTCAAAGTGATTCGATTTGTTAATTCCATATGTGGGATGTATAAAGGATTTAATTAATTATATTATATATGATATTAGAATGGAATTATAATATACCTTTATATCATTATGATTCCATTCCATAAAATATGAAATAGAAATGAAAGTAGCGTTCATGCGTACGTATGGCTTACCGTCTCCATGAATGGTGCATTTCATTTCTTACCTCTAAACGTTGTGTAATATTATAAATGCATGTATATACTGGATATATATGATATATATTATATATACATCATGATTATAACTCTGGATATAATGGATACATGAATAACTTGTAATTATTAAGAGCATATTTTGACTCAAGTACCAATGATAGTTAAAACGACCGTTATTAACTAAAATAATTACATAGTGTTCATGACATGGTAACAAGTGATATAAAAGGAATAATGAACTTGAAAAGGGTTCATAAGCAATTAGAAATTAAATCAAGTTTATTATTCAGGAGATTAAAGAATGATCAAGTCAATTCGTACCTGAGGTATGGGACTTCGTCTCAATCTCCTTTCATTGAGGCATATTTTGTTTTATACACAACCTTATTTAATATGGTTTATAAAACCCTTTTACTTTTACATTTATTCAAAAGGAATCTTTTTTTATATGAAGCGTTTACTAAACAACAAAATGGAATTTTTTTTTGTCGTGCGTATGCGGTGACAACGACTTCTCCGCCGCCGTGACCATTATTTGAGTTTCGGCTTCCTCTACAAGCCATACTTTTAAAAAAAATTAAATACCATGTTTTACTTTTCATTTATTTTGGTATTGAAAATGGTTTTCATAATGTTTTTATATCAATGTGTTGTATTGATATCTTGTGATTGAAAGGTGGAAATGTTATGTTTCCTTTATACATGTTTTATGTGATACGATTATATTGTGGTTCGTGGGAATTATTATGAAGACAGGTGGTTCTAGGATAAACCAAGGGCAGGTGAGCCTGATATAGCTCACCAATGCATTGGGTAACACGAAGGAGTGAAATGTTAAGGTTTCTCCGAAGAGATTTAGGGAATATACTATGATGGGTATTCCATACGTAACCAAGAGGGTTACTCCCTATGTAAGAATGTTATGAATGCCTCAAGTTACCTTTATGTCTTATGATTTCTATGATTTATTCATGATTTGATGAGGTGTGTTAAAGTGCCTATGTTTTATGGGTAAATTATGATTTAATTCTTATGTATATATGAACTCGTGTTTCCTTTCCATATTTTTATAACCCTTACTGAGCTTTTTATGCTCTTCCCAAGTTTTTTTGATATGTTTTTCATAGGTTAAGGGAAAGGTACATGATATGATGATAGTGTCATGGAAGTGTCAAGAAAGAATTCATGTTTTATTTTAAATATGTTTCTGTTGATGGGAAAAATGAATAATATCTTTATGTAACCACTTTGTTTAAATGTGGAATGTAATGCATGTTTTATGATCTAATTATCTAAAAATCTAAACATGAAAATATCCTCAATGAGTAATCTTGTAATAACTCAATATTATATAAGGTTTAAGGCTGGGCCTTATAGTTGGTATCGTAGGTCAGTTTAGATAACTTTAGGTGTTAGAATTTTATTAAATTAGTTTCCAAAAATATTTGTTTATGGTCAAATTGAAATGATATAGAATTTGAAGATTACCATGTTGCTTCATCTAAGACATGTTTGTTCAGAATGGTTTTCTGTAGATGAAATAGGGAAGTAGTCCTAGGAAGGCATACAAGAGGAAGGCAACCTTCTAAATCAGCAACCTGAGATGGTCGGAATTGGAACTAAACAGTTTGTTGCAGTGATGGCTCACTTGACTCAGGTGAAAAATGTTGGTTGTTTTTATTGATGATATTTTGGTGTTTTCTAAAATTAAAGAGGATCATGAATGACATTTAAGGTTTATTTTGCAAACCTCGAAAGAAAAGAAAATTTATGGTAAATTCAGTAAGTGTGAGTTTTGGTTGCCACAAATTTCTTTCCTTGGGCACATTGTTTATAAAGATGTGATAACTGTTGATCCTGCAAAAACAACAGTTGTTGAAGAATGGCCAAGACCCAAAAATGTAACTGAGATGTGTAGCTTCCTTGGTTTGGTAGGATATTACGGAAGGTTTGTTAAGAATTTTTCACAGTTACCTAGTCTAATGACGAAGCTAACTCGGATGGGTGTTAAGTTTATCTGGACAAAAGAATGTGATGATTGTTTTCAGGAACTGAAAAGAAGATTGGTGAATGCTCCAGTTTTGGCACTACCATCCAGGAATGGTGAGATTGTTATATATAGTGATGATTCATTGAAAGGACTTGGTTGCGTCCTAATGCAGAATGATCAGGTTATTACTTATGCTTCACGACAGTTCAAAACTCATGAGTTAAATTACCCTACCCATGATTTGGAATTAGCTTCTGTTGTTTTCGCTTAAAAAATTTGGAGGCATCATTTGTATGGAATAATGTTTGAAATATTTACTGATCACAAAAGTTTAAAGTATATATTCACTTAGAAAGAGTTGAACATGAGACAAATGATATGGATGAAATTTATCAAGGATTATGATTGTAAAATTCATTAACATCCAGGAAAAGCAAATAAAGTGGATGATTCTTTGAGTCGGAAAAGTAATGCTTCATTAACCATGATATGTTTGGAACGAGATCCATTATTTTTTGATTTGATGAACTTTGGAATAGAAGTTGTTGGTGGAGGAAGTTCTTCTGTTTTGTTTTAGGTATAAGTGGGATCATCTCTATCAGACAGAATCAAGCAAGCACAGAAGCAAGACAGTGTGTTGTAGAAAAAGGTAGAGCTGGTTCAGAAGGGTAAGTTTCCTGAATTCAACATTGATAATGATTGTGTTTTGAGATTTGGGAAGAGATTTTGTGTGCCTTGTGATTCACAGTTGAAGAGAGAGTTGTTATGTGAAGCTCATAGTTCTCAGTTTTCAGTTCATCCTGGTAGTACTAAGATGTATAGAGATATTCGGGAGTATTACTGGTGGGATGGAATGAAAAGAGATATTGCTGATTTTACTGTGAAGTGATTGACTTTTCAACAGGTTAAAGCAGAGCGGCAGTTACCGAAAGGGATGCTTCAGCCTTTACCAGTTCCAGAGTAGAAATGGGAGAATATATCCATGGACTTTGTTGTGGGATTACCGAAGACATCTCGAGGTAATAATGTAATTTTGGTTATTGTTGATCGCTTGACCAAATCTACTCATTTACTCGCTATACGAGATAATTTTTCCCTAGATCAACATTCTCGTTTGTATCTTAAAGAGATAGTCAGGATACATGGAGTTCCTCTCTCCATTGTATCTGACCATTATCCCAGGTTCACTTCTAACTTTTGGAATGGCCTTCAGAAGTCGTTGGGTACTAAATTAAATTTTAGTACAACTTTTCATCCTCAATCAGATGGGCAGTCAGAATGAATGATCCAGACTTTAAAAGATATGATACATTCTTGTTCGATGGATTATAAGGGAATTTTGGACAAACATCATTCTTTCGTTAGGTTTTCTTATAATAACAGTTTTCATTCCAGGATACAGATGGCACCATTTGAGGTGTTATATGGGAAGCAGTGTCGAACTCTAGATTTCTGGGATGATGTGGTTGAAAGGAAGCTGATGGGACCAGAATTGGTAAAAGAGTTGGCAAAAAAATTTCAGTTGATACAGAACCACATGAGAACGACTCAGAGCAGGCAGAAGAGTTATTCAGACAATAGGAGGAAGGATCTATCTTTTGAGGTAGGTGATCATGTTCTTCTCAAAGTCTCACCATGAAAAAGTGTGATGCGATTTGTTTAGAAAGGAAAGCTGAGTCCAAGGTTCATTGGACCATATGATATTCTGGAGAGAGTTAGATCAGTTTCTTACCGAGTGGCTTTACTTCCGAGTTTATCTCAGGTACACAATGTTTTCCATGTTTCCATGTTAAGGAAGTACATGCCAGATCCATCTCATGTTTTGAGTCCAAAGGTAGTTCAGGTGGAAGAGAACCTATATTATGAGGAACAACCGGTCTAGATTCTTGACCATAGGGAGCAAGTGTTACGGAATAAGGTGATTCATCAGGTAAAGGTTTTGTGGAAAAACCACATGATTGAAGAGGCAACATGGGAATCTGAGAATGCAATGAGGGATAAATACCCCCACTTATTCGATAAGTAAATAAATTGCAGGGACACAATTTTCTATATGGGGGAAGGATGTAACATCCCAAGTAAGTAATGAATAATATATATTTTTATCTATGTCTATTAATGAATTACATAGTGTTTTAGAGGCTTAAAATGAGAATAAATCCAATCTTAAGCATGGAATACACTAATATTTTTAAAAGATTGTTTTACTACCTTTTGACGTAAACCATTTTTAAATCAACATTTTGACAATTTAATAAGCTCTATTTGTCGAAATAAACTTATTCTTTGTGAATGGGACATTGAAATTTACTTTGGGTAAATTTTTTGGTATTTTTTGGATAAAGTTTAATTTTTTAATGAATAGTGAAAAACACTGCATTTTACATCAAAACTTCTTTTTCATCTAATTTAATTATATGGATAGATTATCTTTTTAATTGGTTTTAAATTTAATATAGAATATATTTTTACCATTTAATCCAATAGTCGCCGTTGGAATTAATTTCACTTTGAAATTGGACTTAAACTAGTGTAAATCTTTTGATACTTATTGTTTCATAAAAACACACTATTTGCTCAGACAACAGGAATTAATTATTAAATTAATTAATGTAACTTATATGTTTTGAATTTTTTAAAATAGACATCATTTTTGAATTCGGAATATCAAATATAGATTAGGGTGAAGTTTTGGTATTTTTCTAAAAAACTTCAATTTTTGATGAATAGTGAAACCACTAAGTGGTACTTCAAAAAACTGATTTTTCGTTTAAATGAAATTTTACCACCTCTATTTTTTTAATTTCAAAAATCCGACATACATGGTTTCCATTAATAAGTAAAATGTGGTTCAATGGGATTAAAATATTTTTTTGGTGAATAGTAACTTATTAAGTTTTTAATCGCGATTATATGTAATTAGTGCAATTTAAGGCAAAAATGATATTATAATAAAATGATAATACCTAGACACATGTGCTACCCTTATTTTATGTGTCATGGCCGACCAATACAAGCCATGGGACAACTTGGGGACCCCATGGAGCCACTTTGGTAGGAAAATGACATTAATATCTTTTTATTTAATGTTAAAATTAAAACGACACAAACATGAGTTGTTTTACTAAAACAATTTGTAAATGGTGTTATACAAGTCCGATTTTTGACTATGAATAGTCATTTGAAAGATAAAAAGATTTCCTAAATAAAAGTAGTTTTTTAATAATTTTTAGACATTAAATAAATTAAATTATTTATGGAATCATGATGATGCAGCGATTACCTTATTAGTTAACGATTTAAATAAAATGAAAAGATAATGTAAAATCTAAGACCTACAATTTTCAAAAACCTATTGTATGGATATATTTACAACCCTTATCACCTTATCCTCGAATTATATCAATGTGGGACCTTTTAAATCCGAAACCCATTTTTAAATAAGGTAACATTTCTTTACTTTCCAAGAGTACCCCTCCTCTCCTCTTATAAAAGGCCTCCACCTCTTCCTCCTTACCCAAACTTCCAAAGCATTTGGCTCGGCCAAACCCTGCCCATTTTTTCTCTCCAGATCCCTCTCTAACTCCTAGAAGCCTCACGTTGGGCAGAAGTCATCCCAAGGATGCCTTTGAGCTCAAATAAAAAAGAGTTACCCAATTTAAAGGTAGTGTCTTCTCTTGTGTTCTTGTGTTTTATTTTGCTTCTCCAACCCCCTAAACTATTTTTATTCATTTATTTTGTAACAACACCATTATCTTACATATACTAAGATTTTTTTATAAGATTTATTCTAGCTACACTTACTCACACATACATTTTATTATGGTTAAAGAACATACTGTTTCCGTGGATGGTGAATTTCTGCCCCACGAAACGATGATTGTTCAATATTCTTTTAACACCTTCAAAGGTGGCCATTAAGATGTCACTATATTTTTATATGATATATAATATTTTTATGTTTTCCTTAATCTTCTGTATTTTTCATTTATTTCATACCTTTATGGTTTCCATTATGGGTAAACGCGATATCTTCATTTTTGGAAATGCGGACTACCGCCCCCTCAAAGTGATTTGATTCGTTAATGCCACATGTGGGACATATAAAGGATGTAATTAATGATAATATATATGATATTATAATGGAATTATAATATAACTTTATATCATTATGATTCCATTCCATAAAATACAAAATAGAAATGAAAGTAGCGTTCATCCGTACGTACGGCTTACCGTCTCCAGGAACGGTGCATTTCATTTTTTACCTCTAAAAGTTGTGTAATATTATAAATGCATGTATATAATAGATATATATGATATATATGATATATAAATCAGGATTATAACTCTGTATATAATGGATACATGAACAACTTGTAATTATAAAGAGCATACTTTAACTCAAGTACCAATGATCGTTAAAACGACCGTTATTAACTAAAATAATTACATAGTGTTAATGACATGGTAATAAGTGATATATAATGAATAATGAACTTGAAAAAGGCTCTTAAGCAATTAGAAATTAACTCAAGTTTATTATTCAGGAGATTAAAGAACAATCAAGTCAAGTCGGACCCGAGGTATGGGACTTCGTCTCAATCTCCTTTCATTGGGGCATATTTTGTTTTATACACAACCTTATTTTATATGGTGTATAATCCCCTTTGTCATTCACATTTATTCAAAAGGAATATTTTTAATATGAAGCGTTTACTAAACGACAGAAGGGAATGTTTTTTTTGTCGTACGTATGCGGTGACAACGACTTCTCCACCGCCGTGACCATTATTTGAGTTATGGCTTCCTCTACATGCCATGCTTTTAAATAAGATACCATGTTTTACTTTTATTTTAATTTGGTATTGAAAGTGGTTTTCATAATGTTTTTATATCAATTTGTTGTATTAATTTATTGTGATTGAATGGTGGAAAAGTTATGTTTTCTTTATGCATGTTTTATGTGATACGATTATGTTGTGGTTCTTGGACATTATTATGAATATGGGTGGTTCTGTGACAAACTAAGGGAAGGTGAGCCCGATATAGCTCTCCAATGCATTGGATGACGTGAAGGAGTGAAACTTTAAGGTTTCTCCGATGAGATTTAGGGAATATACTGTGATGGGTATTCCAAATGTAACCAAGAGGGTTACTCCCTACGTAAGAATGTTATGAATGACTCAAGTTAACTTTATGTCTTATGATTTCTATGATTTATTCATGATTTTATGAGGTATGTTAAAGTCCCTATGATTTATGGGTAAATTATGATTTCATTCTTATGTATATACGAACTCATGTTTCCTTTCCTTATTTTTATAACCCTTACTGAGCTTTTTATGCTCAACCCAGGTTTTTTTGAAATGTTTTTCACAGGTCAAGGGAAAGGTACATGATATGATGATGGTGTCAAGGAAGTTTCAAGAAAGAATCCATGTTTTATTTTAAATATGTTTCCGTGATGGGAAAAATAAATACTATCTTTATGTAACCACTTTGTTTAAATGTGGAATGTAACGCAAGTTTTATGATCTAGTTCTCTAAAACTCTAAACCTGAAAAGATCATCAATGTGTAATCTTGTAATAACTCAATATTAAGTAAGGGTTAAGGTTGGGGCCTTATAGAAACCTTCTCATAAGACCCAACGTACCATGGTAGGGTTCCCCCAATACAATGGCCAGATCCTCCTTGTACATCAAGACACCCTACCATATTTTCCCAATCATCCTGTTCCGAGGATACTATCCATGTGTAAGCCCCAATACAATCCTCATGCACAGACCTTTTTCCTCATGATAAATAGGTTTATTAATTAACCTCGTTTCACACAGAGAGCATGGCTCGCATGGGTTTTGAATAATCATCAACCATGGAACCCTTCTTGGGATGGTATCCAAGCATAATAACCATGCCCCTACTCAAAAAAACAATGCAGACATTGGTGTATGTCCTCTATAGAGGGAATATATGAAGCGTCCCTAAAGAAGTAGCCCATAATCCATATATTTTGATTTCATTACATTGGTCCACTTCTCATCCCACATGACACAAAACTATATTATTTTTCTAACTATGTGGTTATTGATCTATGTCATCTACACAATGTATGAAGGACACCTTCATGAGGTTCAACCCTAACCAACATTAAATTTTGGTGCTCTCTATAGGGATTCAGCCTTTTGATGTGACACACTCTCTCTCTCGGACCAATCACCTTGATCCACATAGCATTTGTGTTCTGATACACTTGGGAAGCTAACCATACATAATCTTCAAACTCGATACACACTCGTCCAACCAAGAGTGCCCCTCTTATGATAGACCTCTAACCACGTGTAATCCCTATCATGTATCTGGGTTGTTATCCTTTGTGTACACCATGATTATTTTCCACAAATCCTAAACATAATAGAAATTCATTTCATGCCACATGGATACATAGGAAACCACTCTGAGGTTCAATCTTGTCACTAATGTCCCATCCTAATCTCCCCTTTCTGCCTTTGTGCTTCGGGGAGACCATGCCTCACCCCATGTTTTCACTTCCTTCGGGGCCCATCCATGTGTTTATTCTCAAGATACACCACTTTAAGTGATTCCTCTCCCCATCGAACTATATAGAATTTGATCTTCTCCCCCTTTCAAGCAAGGAAAATTTTAAATATCTTTGATGTTCAATCCCAATACCACTATTACCATGACGTCTCCCTTTACAGCAGATCCATCTCCATTCATGACACCCTTAAAAAATTAATCTATATCCATCCTGTTTTTACATGGTCCACCACATCCAAGATAAATCATGTCATCCATACAAGAGGCTAATCATGTGTAAGACATATTCATCCCATTTCTCTATGCAACACCCATGCGACTAATTAGGCATAAGCACGAGCATATCTTTAGATCATTTTCCATTGTGTAAACCATGATCCTATGCATCACACTTTCAAAAAACATGGGTTTTGAACCCTATCTTCTAAATAGGACATGTAGGAATCATCCACAATGTTCAATCCCACCCATTGGTAAACCTTTGTGTCCACTTTACTAGGACCCACCATCTTTTTATTCATTCATTTTGGTGTCCAGATTAGCCTTCAAGGTTTGAATAAAATCCCCTTTGAGGGACACACCATACTAGGTCCATCCTTATTGGGTGTTCTTGCCCATAAATCCATTAAACATTCTAGGTGATCCCTCCTAGGGATGTACTTATCAGATCCACTCCCATCACTATTCTAATCAGTCTGATCCATCTGTGAAAGACGTTAAACATGTGGAGTACCCCATATAAAACAAGTGAAGATGAGGAAAACCATAAATAAATGCATCTAGAATATAATTACGTGAATTTGATGTGGGATTCATCCAGTTTATGCACCCTCAAAAATCCCTATAAAAGGGAAATCCAGGTGTACAAGTGTTTCAGCACTTATACATTCCAATGATTTCCAATGTGACTACTCTCATAAACGTTGTTTCATGCTATAACATGATCCTTTGGAATTAGTAGACATAAAAATTGTAATTAATCATCATCCACCAGGATATGGCACTGGAATGAGTGTCACAAACAACGTCTTAATCATTATGGGAGACCCAAACTAGGTGATAAATTCTGAGGAGGAATCCACAAAAGGAGATACTGACATCCCACAATTCCATTTTAATCATGGAAGAAACATCCATTAAGATGATACAAATGGCACACCCATTTGGAAAGCAAGAATGCCAGGTTACAATGGGACCCATCTGGCCGAAGAATCCCTTACATGCATCATGATGAGGTTGGCCCTAGCAGAAGAGTGCTAGGAAAATAATGTTGAACTCGACATAAAATTATTCTCCTCAATATGAGGATTATCCACTTTCACGACATCAATAGATAAGTGTGTCAGTAAATCCAACTATCGGATGACAGGTCCCACCAAGAGAATAGTGGGACTGGCATGAAACTCACCAGGATTTGGGGTAGTTAATCATTATGAATTGTGGTATGAAACATTTTTATTATAGATATTTCTATATAGACATGGAACACTAAACTTAAGTGGGGAACTAGAAATTTCATTCCTACTATCTGTACTGATGGTTGAATATTCCTTCGTTGCAGGACCCAAGCTACAGCTGTAAGAAACCAATAACCTCCCACCCACAGACGTAGGGGCAAGGGAAATCCCAATGTTTCTATCTCACATGACTCCACCTCCACTATGGCATCATCCAATACCACAACTATGGGGGTTCTACACCCCTTCACACCTTCCTAAATTTTCCAACAGATGTTAGTGTACATTCATTCCCATAGATACTAATAAGAGGGGACATCCCAATGAGGGATATGGACCACCATGATATTGAGGCCTTAGTGCCCCGCTGATGCCACCACCCCCAAGGGTCAGGTAGGGAGATTATTCTCCCCTCTATAATGTTGAACAGTTTTTCGAGACTCTCTCCAGAACGATCATATGGCTTTGTTGGGAAAAAAATACCTCATGGTATCATTGAAGCATTTTGAGGTGATTGTGTTTGTTGACAAAGTGGACATCTATGTTGTGATTTTAGACAATGCAAACAATGACATACAAATTTTTTTGACAAAAAGGATTTCATGATGGAATGTCAAGTTCAAGAGCTAAGATAAATGATCCATGTATGATTCAAGAACGTCGAAAAAAGGAATGGATGATCTGTAGGTGGTACCAAAGAACAAATACAAGGCGGCGCTGTTTTCTAGTGTTTGCAAAATTTTTGGGCCTGAAAATCGACAAATAAAGAAAATTGGTTTTTGGAAAAGGGACTTGCGCACAGTGTACATGAAGGCTTGGAAACTTGCACGCCATATGTTTTTCAATATCATTTCATCAAAATATGGAAAAGGGATAAGGTTCGCGCAAGTTTTGGTGAGGTCGCGCAGGTGACTTGCGCACCGTGAAAGATACTTGCGCGCCAATGCCTTGGAAGTTTGAGAACTTGCACGCATATGGTTTTTAAATATCAGAAGATCGAAATATGGCAAAGGAATGAGATTCGTGCAAGTTTTTAAGTAGGTCATGCAAGTGACTTGCATGGGAAGAGACCTACGCGTCGAGACTTGCGTGCTGAGGGTTGACTTGCACGTCGTCACGCAGGGTGGTCAATTTGCCTATAAATACTGGACCAAACCTCTTCATTATTCACCAGAGTTCAAAACTTTGAGAAATCAGATCTCCCGTCGCGCAGGTGTGGTGGTCGCGCAAGTGGTGGGTGGGTCACGCAAGTGAAGTTGCGCGCCAGTGTTTGAAGTTGCGCGCCAGTTGGCAGTTGCACGCCAATATTAGTTTGGGTGTAAAAGGGAGTGAGTCGCGCAGGTTTTGGGTTGAAGAAGGTTGTGTCGCGCAAGTGTATGAGGTAGACTTGCATGCCAGTTGTGACTTGCGCGCCGATACTTTCACGCCGAGATAGACTTGCACACCAAGTAATGTTTATTTACAGTAGTGAATTTTGGGCTGCGTGGAAGGTGGAAGTTTGCCTGATACCTTCGGTGAAAAGAGATATTCATCTACGGGTGAACGTTATAATTCAACAGAGCATATACACACAGAGGAAGATGCATTCCTTCATGAAGATGAAGAGACCTACATGTCTATAAACATTGAGTGGATTCCTTCTAAGAGCAGTGAGCAAAGGAAGAGAAAGAAGGTGATCTTATCCACCGACTGTGAGCCAGAGAGAGAGAAATAGGGAGTGACCCTTGGAAAACCAGTGAGCTGACCCTAAATCTTGTAAAGGAAGTGATCCTGGGGTAGAGTTAATATACCCAAACCATGTAATCCACAGCTAGTGAAGTTTAGTAGAATTTGGTACGACCGAAAACTTGTCTGCGTATGCTCCTTGGACGTTGCCCTTTGCGGTGAACCAAGTAAAATTGATGTGTCCTGTGCATGATTTACTTTCTATTTACTTTGTGTAGCAGGAAAGAGAGAGAAGATTGTTTTTTAACAGCGAAACAAGATCAGAATGGGCATTGATTTTAAATTAGTCATACCCTGATTCACCCCACCCCCCCCCCCAGGGTATTCAGCATTGTGGACCTAACAGACTTCCTCCAATACACTAATGAAGTATGATATTTATATGTCCTACCTGTAATGACATGGGATAGGGATTTTCAAAGCAGGGATACCACCAGGTCACATCAACACTGAATGCTGGTACCATAAGTTGAAGAGTAAGTGCTTCATACCCTGGCAAAGGAGGCCCTAGATTTTCTAACCTGGCACCAATGTCAGGTGCAGGCTTTGGAGGATTCATTCCTTGGGGAATTATATTCTACGGCTTTTTTTCCAATCCACCACTGAATTAGGTTATCACGACCCTATTACCAATGATCAGGGGAACCTCTATGCCCGATCAGGATTGAGGCCTCATCAACCCCATGCGAAAGCATGGTTGACTCTCTCAATCACCAGTGCCAGCAGCATCCATCTTGGGTAGACTCATGATGATGATATTCAGTACCAAGGTCCTCCACGAAATCTCATTATTCATAGTGGAGGTCATCCACACTCTATCATTAAGCTTTTAGTTCCTCCTCATTCCTCCATTACCTGTCAAAGTATAAGTCCTCCCCATATTTCTACCACCAATCATTAAGGTCCTCCCCATTATCATGATCCCATATATAGAGTTTTTCTCCATATTTAGTTTCATTAATGCTAAGGTCCTCCTCATAATATCACCATCTCAATTGGGGCCCTCCCCATGACAACATTAACCAGCGTGGAGGTCCTCCCCATGTTCCATTTGACACTTTCCAGGGTGCTCCTTACACCCCAGTTTATCCAAGTGGAGGAACACCATGCTCCAACACCAACCCACATAGAGGTCCATCCCATATTGAATATATAATCTTCCATGAAGAACCACCCCTTGGTAGGAGGGTGAATCGTCACAACTAAAAGAAGGATACTAAGAAGTTCCAAATCATGGTCAAACCTATATGATTTACAAACTCTAAAGCATAGTGTAACTCAACAATGGATCCCTCACCCTAATCCTATATTTCATGGGCTGGGAAAGGAACTCAGAATATCATCTTTATACTCAGATAAAGATAGATGAATAAGATACATGAATCCTTACAAAGGCACATAAACGAGGAGGAGGATTTGACTCTTTTATAGGGTCTTCCAGTGAAACCATCCTTATCACCATTAGGATAATTCTATACCTCGATAAGAGATAATAAAGAATTTTTCTTGGGAGTGTTTGGTGATGAGCCCCAGTCTGATCCATCACAACGGAAGCCAACCCTGTGTAGGAAGAAATTTCCATACCCCATCCCATAGTGATGTGATTATTCATTCAATGCATTCCCCGAGAGACAACACAAGATGAAGTGGTGTATCATCTCGTGAACCATACTCTTTATTGACCAGTATACTACTAAAATGGTCCACATTAGACCCATTAATAGTCCCTAAACCACCCCTTTTTTATGAACGGGAATCCAAGCGCCGAATCATGAGTCTGAACTAAGAAGTTTGCGAAAAATTCTTGCTGAGGGCCGTATTCCAGATATGTTCTGGTAAATTTCAACTTCATGATTCAATATTCTGGAGTCCCTTACCTAGGACGAGTTCGTGCGATTCTTCCAAACCTTAGGGATGATTCATTTACACATCTTCCATCTATAGTTAGCATACCCCTAGGGCTAGGAACACATTGACGACCTTGGAAAATAGTGCCGACAAATCAATTTGGTTGCACTCCCTATTGATTGAAACCCTTCATCAACTATTTATCATCGAACTCTAAAGAAATAGAACATTAGAATATAAAATTTGATTCATATAGAAATTAAGGAGGCTTTCCCACTTGTCCAAATCTGTTGCTGGTGTAGTATGATGCCCAGTATCTCATTCATATCCAGCACCAACCTGGTTCACCCGATGATATTGAAGATATTCCCTTGGTAGACTAGAAAGTAAACAGTTTCATATATGAGTTACTAATGGATGGTGGAATTGGAATAGGTTATGGAGAATATGAACAACCCACTAGGGTAGCACAACACCTAGAAGGACATACATGGTTCCACACTCGCCATCAAAATCAGACACTAATCCTCAGAGAACGTAGCGAGTCATTTCATTTTCATCAAGAACCTAATAAGGGGAAAGCACACATCATGACTGTCAGGAACTCCACCCAATATAATTCAGTGTAGAAGATGTAAGATAATATTTAAAAGACGATGTTTCCCCAAAGGATCACAGAATAGCGAAGGATCATCGATGATCTCCACACGGAGAGCATCGCAAATTGAAGTCGATATGATGATGATCCTCGGTATGATCTCATCCATCCTCTATTGGGGATGTAGTTAGAGGAACTGATTCTCCCTTGCGAGTTGTATACTATTGATATTTAAAACCATGCATATCCCAATCTAGTATTGGCCGATGTTAATGAAAAAAGACCCTGATACGCATCCCTGAATCCACCTGTGGTATGAAAAAACCATCCTCATGTCCCAAAAACTCTTTAGGTTCCATTATCCACTCCATAGGTTCCTCGTCCAATCTATAGGTCCTACCAGTTCATCTACGGGTTCTTCAAGCATCCCCTTGGGTCATTCCACAAGCATCCCCATGAGCCGTTTAGGTGTTTTACCCTGTTCAAAACCCCTCCACTGCTATAATAATTATTAATCCCTGAAAAGATAATAATCCTTATTAATATGATCCAATGTATTCTCAAATAGCTTTCATAATGGATCATGAAACCCAATAGGTGGTGATTCGGCCTAGTGGAATGACATATCTCACATGGGTGGATTATATGCCAACACCCTCAACCTTCGAGAATCATACCTTCTCCCATTTTAATTGGATGTGTGATCCAATGTAGCATCTGGACCACGTTATTTCATGGTGAGAACCCATTATAGTAACTCTCAAATAGCATGAAGCCACTAAATTTCAATGATTCATATAGAAACTAAAAGTGACCGCAATCATTTGCGACAAGTAGTTACACATTGGGTCCATAGCTGGTTGGGGGGATCTCCACAGACTATTTCTATATTGGTTCAGTTCCACCACCTGTTATAAGAGTATTGAAGACCTTTTAATGTGAATGAAAAGTCCAGATTAGAAAGTCATATAATTTTTCATCAGGTGGAAGGGAATCACATATCAGTTGACAAGATAATGAATATTGAACATCATCTAATGATTCATGTAAAGAATGTGAAGACTAAACAAGTTCTTTATCACATCACTCAGAACATCCCAGGTGGATTCTGTGATTTCAATGAAAAATTTCGACGTCTAGAGGAAGCCTTACAGATATCCAAGCATGAATGATTATTTCCTCACTTAGCTCCCTCGTGGTGAGCCTCTATGATCAAGAACACTACTGTTAAACAAATAGATATGCCTAGACATCTAGAATTGTTACCAACAGTGACACTTCAATAGCCATTCTAAGACCCACCACCTTATACTCAGCCTCCAACATAGAATCACCCAACACAGAATCAATAATCACCACTATATAATACAACACCATCGCTCATGCAAGACCACCAGGTTCCAACCCCTTACTAGGCTCAAGCCCCTATTTAGGTATTGTATCTTAGAGCACCATTCCCATATCAAAGAAACCAAACCATATAATTCAATGGAAACCCAAGTCCCTGGTTATTTACATAGTTCCATGGATCCTTGAATCATATGGTTTCTAGAATGCAGGAGGCCCGAAGAGGGATATCTCACTGATCTCCCCAATTACTACCTCTATCATAGATTCCATAGAAACACTCTCAAGTAGTGTTTTGTGTTTAATGACTGGATACATGACCAGGTCAATAACAATATAGTTAGATTGGGTCTGGACCCAGTACATGTGACATGTGTGTTTTGAAATCCCAATAGTGACAGTGTGGGTGAATGGCAGTAGGCCTCTGGTAATGGGTCTCAGATGTATAAGGATTAGATAGCATACAAGGTAGTTGACCATGATCATGGTATTATTCATTCCCCTTTGAATCCACCTGAGCCATCTAATGTCACCTTTCAACCACTTTATACAACTTCTACAATGATAACTAGACCTTTTCCATTTCGAGAGAGTAGGCGCCGAAGAAACATGGGGAAGTTGTGTCCTCCCCTAGTATGAAATCCAACTTGTAATAATGGTGATTTAATTCTATCAGGGTTTTTTATTTCTCACAAAATTTAACTCGAAATTGAATAGTCCTCATTTTATGATCAAGAGTACACCTCGGTGAACACGTTCGAGCTAGTGGACCAATACACAGTCCCCGAAGACGAAGATTTATTTTAAAACCCTCATAATTTCACTAGAAGACACCAGCATCGAGGAAACTATGGATATATTAACTATAAATGTCCATCATCTAAATCCTTAGACCATGTTGTGCACACCACTGAGACCAGATAATAGGATCATCACATGAATTAGTATAAACAGTCCTCTCAACCTATTTCAACAGGACCACATCCCCCTCCGTTTGTGCTACTCGACCATAAAGAGATTGAACAGAAATAATATTATTAGACACACATAGGTGAGATCAAGCCATATTCATCTGGTAATTATTCTGTTTTTATCCTATGAGATTCATGCAGTGAGAAGCTGGACACCCTTAGCAGCTGATGAAATAATTTTGTTCGACCAACAGCCTCTGCCATACCTCTTGCTATAGAGAAAACTCCTATTGGAATAAATGTTCTTATAACATAGAAGTATAATTCTTTCATGAAACATTATAGTATCCCTAAAAAAATCTAGTTTAATGAGTCTCTATGCTTGTCAAATGATCTGCATGAATTATTCATTAAGGCTTCGAGGATCCCCCTCCAATATGAAATAGAAGTAGCGGCTGCAGAGGCCTTCCATGTTGAGGAGGTTGAACTTGCATAATGTTTAACATCATCTAATTCTATGTATAAAATGAAGGTTCTCCTATACTGGGGAACATCAGCCCACTGTACATCCTTGGTCGGTTCACTAGTGCCATTGTCTCATCAACACGGGGTCTGGCATCAATCTTATACTAACCTAGATGCCCTATATGTTGTGGTTTTTGATGTATATTTGAATCCCTATGACCCAATGATTCAAGTTTATGAAAATATATAAAATTTGGTAGTTAGAATAATCTACCTGAACACCCAATTAGTTGGCCTAAATGCTAGCAGAAAGTTCATGGTTGTCTCATAGGACACCACCTACAATGCGCTGATGGTTTGACCCTGGCTCTATCTGAACACAACAGTCCCCTCCTCGTATCACCAATGCCTAATGTATTCCCTTAATGGTTGTGTGGGAATTATCCAAGGTGTTACATCCCCCTATTCGTCTAGTGAGGCCCACTACCTAAATCCTAACTACTATAGGGGTAATGACAAGTATGTTTAGTCCAATGAGGATGAGAATTCTACCATTGTGGCTAACATACACTCATACTTGGATGATACATACATTATCCCAATTAACTGATTAGAGGACATGACCCCAGACATGAGAAATTGGTTTATCCTCTCTAGGATAAGGGGAAGGTGCATTCCCCATTGCATGGAATAAATAAATATCACTTCTTAACCCTAAAAGAATCAGGCTTGAGTGATCCCAGAACCTCATACCACTTTAAAGTTTCAGGATGTTCCCCTAATAGAAATAGAAATATGCCATACATGATTGTTTTTTTTGGACTGGGTGGAACCAAATAAAGCCAATGTGCCACTACTACTTTGATATTATCATGTTTTTCCCATTTGGTCAAATGACTGATGGAATTAGATTGAAAGCTTTCATCCCCATGATTTCAACATCAAAAGAGTCCCCCAAAAAAGATGACACTACTACTCTAGTTGGCACCAGCATTTCATCATAATCATCCAACTTAGACAAAATTTCCCTTTTTGATGATCATATCGCCGTGGAAAATGATGAGGATTTCGAGGACACTCCTCCCACTTATATGTAAGTTTTCTCTAACCTTTTCGATGAGTTTTTAAAGGTGAACCTCGACACCAAGACATATCGAAAACCAACACATGTTAGTGAAACCATGTCTAGATAAGAGAAAAAAAATATGTGGTTTTCCTAAATCAGAATTGAAATGTATTCTCATTATGATATAGTGATATTCGAGGACAGAATCATCACATCGTCGTCCACCACCTTGTTCTCCAGATAAACCAAACAGGTTTAATCATTCTCCTAGATAGATGCACCCTTCTCGAGGTGCCATGGTCAATGTAGAAGATAATGAGTTCCTTAACTCCTTCTTATTCAATGAATTCTAGTATGAAAAATGAGTAACCAACATCTTTCCTATCCAAAATAAGAATATACTGATCAGATTCTACATCAAGATAGAGAATCTCAATTTTCACTCTATGTATGATGATTTCCCCCTTCTTGTGAAAGGAATGTTGATTGACACTACTGTTAGATTACTAGATCTATCCATTATATATGGGTATTCCAGATATAATCAATTCTGAATTTTCACTGAGGATAAAGAGTCTACTATCTTTAGAGAACCACAAGGTACGTTTTGTTACCATGTAATTCATTTTAGTCTGATGAATGTAGGTACCACCTATCAGTATGGCATGCATTGCATATTCAAGCTGATCCTTGGGAAATTGGTGGAATGATATGTTGATGAATTTTTGGTCAAATCATTCCAGTTTCATGACCATCACAGAGATCTTGATAATGTTTTTGGCTTCATTCACTACCACCAAATGACAATGAACCACATGAAGGGTACCTTCAGGGTTACCTCAATAATATTTATTTTCTTTGTTGTCAAATATAGAGGAATCGAGATCAATTCAAAGAAGATCAGTGACATCAATCAGATTCTTCCTCCATGAAAAATTTGGTAGATATGAGACATTCATGGAGGCATATTCTTCATATGCTAATTAATTGTGAATATTTCTGGGAATTCTAATTAATTTTCCAAGATCATGAAAAAATGAGTTGAATACCCAAATGATGAATAGTGTTTGGCCACTTTTGAGGGGATCAAGAATTACCTGATAAAACCTATGGTTCAGATGCATCATATACATAGAAAGACACTAGTCCTATATGTGACCACCCTAGGATGGTCCCCTATTTTTCTTCTCACTCCGAAGAATGAGGGGTCATAGAATAGTTTATACTATCTCAGCCACATGATCATCAATACAGAGACAAGATATTCCTCAATCAAGAATATTTATTTCACTAGGGATTCATGGTATAGAAATTTTGGAATTACATACATCACCATGACATACTAGTGTTGTATAATGTAGACCCTATTAAATATATTATGACCCACCAAATTTTTTAGGACTTATAGCTCAGTGGGAAGGGATCCTTCATCATTTTGACATCATGTTCATTCTATAGAAATATGTAAAGAGTCTGGTGCGGGCAGGATTTCCTGCTTCCCATCCAGTCCCCACTGAGTAGTATCTAGATCATGATTTCATAGATGTGGGAATCCTCTCAGTGGACCAAGTCATTTCGTGTTGGAAATTGTACTTTGAAAGCGTTATGCAAGTACCTACCAACAAAAGACTCAATGATCTTAGGCTTAGCAGGGTGGGGCTCGGTATCATCTTCAGCATGCCTGTATAGGATGTCCTTTCCTATTTGTTCTTGTTGTCAAAAGGATTCAATAATAATGAGGAAGTGTATCATTCCATCATAAGGAGTATCAAGATGTCCTTTTATATTTATGTCTCCTACTTCATATGAAAGGGGACTCTGAGATGGCCATCAAGAAGATCAATGGTGACTACGTCGTCCGAAAGATAGACCTTGTTCCACTATTAGATTTCACTCTCTAGATAATTGAACATTTCTCTTCCTAATGTATGGTCATTCATATTCCTCAATCACATAATGGTCAAGATGATTATTTGGACAGCCATTTCATATCTCTTGTAGAGACTGACAAATATTATTTGATCATGCATGTGGAAAATCAATGACAAACTTCTCCTACCACTCAAGACGATGAAGCTAGCCTGCATGTAATCCATCTTACCACCACTACATCAAAATCTGGACCTCCAGGTTCCGTAATACATCCCTTTAAGACTCCCGTGATATTAAAACTCATTTATTTTAGTACCTCCAAAATGAAATTCACCTGACAATAGAGTGAAATATGAAGGAACCCATCATTTTACAGTCCAGTTCACTCTCTAGAGTAGTCCTAGCACTGAGAAAATCCCCAAAATTGATTGTTTGATGGAGTTATGCCCCATTTAATTCAAGGATACTAGATTCCCCATGTTATGTGAGGTGATCATACTGGTTCCATTGATGCTAAATGTGTAAGGCTCAAACACTATCATCTGATCTGATGTTTGGGATATATCCGTCCCACCAAGTTCGATGATAGTATCAAGTTCTCCAAGAGGTTACATGTGTGTCATATCAATGATAATTTTTTTCATATACCATAGAAGCCTCTTTGTACTACCAAATTCTATGATCCCCTTTCTTTCAGGGGACTCAATGTCATGTGACCATACCCACCAAAAATGGCTCGCTAATGGAGGTTCATCCCGACTTCTACATATTTCTTTTCGAAGTGGACTGAGACTATTATACTCAATGAATTAAAGGTTTTATATATCATAGAATTAATTATCTCTAATATCATACACTAATTTAGAGACCCTCACACTATCCTCTCTAATAATGGTACCAACTTCTGAGTATTTAGCTGAAGAAATTGTACATAAAGTACAATATCCATTGTGATGATGCCTCTTGCAATCACGTGTATGAAAACAAAATCAAGGCATTAAACCAAACCAACTATAACATCTTGTAGAATATGGTTTTTCAAAACATGAAATGATGTCAGAAAAAACATCTGATCACATTCTTGGAGTACTGGAAAGCGACTCATAATTTCACACGGGTGACCCCATATTCACCGATGTACAAAACATAATAATTTTTACCTATAAAGATCTAGTTATATTCAAATTGGACAACCTTATTTGATAAATATACGTCAGACATGGTAGCATATGTTCGTCTCGATAAACGGGAAGACCTCGATGATAATAGGATCCACACCTTGTAGAATCTTGAGTGGCATTAGAATAAGATATCCATATATTTGAACTAGAAATTTTTTCTCCATTCCTTCCTTTAATGTGACATAGTATTGACCTTGATAACTTAAATGATGCCTGAATGCAATATTTCTGTGTTATTACCCAAATGGGAGGGACAATATATCATTTTTATGGTTCACCCCAATGGTGCATACTCCCTGGCCATTATGGATTGTGTGAGAATTACTCGAACCAATACCAAATATCTCTTGAAGTAGTTTTCATGATTGATCCCTATCGTCCTAGATGATTATAAACTATAATACTTAAACATACATCAGGGACTGAGATCTATGACCTTATACTATGATCTATACTTCCTTACACCATGAAATTAAACTGAAGAACATTTTGACAAACTATGTATGGATTTATTCCCATCTTTATGGTATATGTAGGAACACCCAGACATTTTATTTTTGGGTCCAGCCATATGTACCACATATTCTTCCATCCTTCTGGAATATCAACCTAAGTGTCCAGTGATCATGTGGAACTACGTGGAATGCTTTTTTCCTCATTCACGTCTGGCTTTCTACTACCACAACATGTCTCCCCTTCAAGGATCTCCCATTTTACCTTTCTTTCTTTACTCATGACATTAAACTACCCGACATTTTGGGAACTATGTATGCCTTCATTCTCATCCTTATGTTATATGTAGGAACACGTGAACATTTCTTCTTCGAGTCCTGCCCCATGTTCTTCTATCGCTTCTTTCTGTCCCCTTTTCACGAGTTCTCTGTTTCAATGGTATGTGTGAAGCGATGTGGACTTCTATTGTCTTCATTCACGTATAATGTTTCTTCCACAACTTGATCATCCACTTTGGGATATGTCTAAAGTTTACTCATCCTTACCACATGATGTTAAACATCCCAAAATTTCATTAACTACATGTGGCTTGACTCTTTCCCACAAATGATATGTAGGAACATCAAAACATTTTCTCCTTAGGTCGAGCCCAACAAATCATTCAATATGCTTGTTACCCTCTTTTGGGATTAGTTTTATTTTAGGGATTAATATGGCATGGTGTGGAATTATTTTTACCACATTCATGTTGGGTTTACAACAGCAACACCATGTGCCCCTCCCTCAAAAATCTTCTCAATTCCACTTATGACCATACAGTATAATGGTAAACTACCTCTAATTATAGAACTATGTATGGAATGATTCCCATCCATATGGGATACATATGAATTCCAAGACATATTTTCCTATGTTTAGCTCCATGTTCCCCATTTTCAGACATATAGCCTAAAATTCATATTGGGTGCATGTTCTGTGGTGTATAATTCCTTAGTCTCCCATCACATTGGGTTTACAACAGTTTATCCATGTTCCACCCTTAAGAATGCCTCCCTTCCATCCACATCCTTACTATATGATATTAATCATCATGAAATTATGAAACTACACATGTCTTGATTCTTTCCCTTTCATGATATGTAGGAACACCTGGACGTTTTTCCCTAGGACCTACCTAGACACCAAAAATTATCTATTTCATTTGGCCCATTTTAACCAATTCATTTGGGATTACATGGTGTGGCATGTGGGATTCCTTATCTTCATTGAGGTTTGAATTTATTTTCCATACCATGCACACCCCCTTCTGGACCTCATCATCTTGTTTCCTTACTCCATGACGTTAAAATGCATGGCAACTCTGTTACTACGTATTACCTGATTTCCATCATTATGGGATATGTAGGACCATGAAAATTGTCTTTGGGTCTAGTTATAGTTCCATTAACCCACATTCTTCCCATTCCTCCACTTTTATTATAATGTCATCCTCTCTTAAATGGGACCCTCGACCTCTATTGCACCCCATCAATGTAGTCACACACACTGTGGTCTGGGGCCTAGAGTGTTTAATTATTTATGGACACACATTCCTTCCATTTCCATGCTTCACGCATCCCTCTATTTTGGAATCCATAATCTATCACCTCTGAAGGGTCCCCCAGGTGGTATAGATGCTCAGCCTTATGGCTCATATACTAGTTTTGGTCCAATATCCTGAATGATATCGAACGACAATTGAGATAGGTCTCACGTCATGAATATGGTCAACCACTGACTCTCATGGGTATTTTCCTATCAATAGTGACACGATATGTAGATTTTGTTTTTAAAATGGCCAATATGTATCCTCCTTCATTATGAAAAAACCATTGTTCCATAAATATTGGATTCAGGATTCACTTCCCTTAAAATTACTCCATCTTCAAATGGAGCTTTAAAAACCTCAGTGTTATCACTCCGTTTACCTTTTCGTGTTGAGAGGAATAAAACGATTCAATGGGTCATCTATAAATCCTCACCTTATTTTCCTAATGTGTGTTTCCATGTGTTGAGAAGATGTTCCCCACCGTTATTTCCCAAATCTAGCATTGATCACATGGCCTTAGGGATCTAGGTAAGGGTTTTTCCAACATGAAAAACCACCCTTCGATATGGTCTGATCTCTATGACATTATTATAGGATCTCTTTCATCCTTATCATATGACATTAGAATATTCCCATTACATCCAAGATGGATAATGGTAAACCATCAAACCGTATTATTTATTCATTCGAGAGGACATTGCCACTTTGGCATTTGACCTTTTCCGTGAAACATTCCAGAGCTATGTGGGGATTAATTCCCATCATTATGGGATATGTAGTGATGACAGGGAACATTACCTTTGGGTCCAGCCACAAAGGCATCCACCTTTACCCTCCCTTTGTGGTTAGGGTTTTACTCTTTGGAATGGTTCAGTTTGGTGTGAATTTATTTTTCCCTCATTCATGTCATTTTATGTACCATGATACATGTTTCTCCTTTGGGGTTGACATGTCCTAGCTATAAGAAAATTAATTTCACCACCACATACATCCTCACAATATGAAATAAATATTCACGGAATTCTAGAACTACGTACAACTAGATTCTTACCCACAATGTGTAAGGATGTGCACTTGGGAATCTCACCTTGGGTCAACCACAAGATCATTAACTTGTCTGAATCATCACCCCTAATTATGGTCTTAATTGTATGACCCAAAATTAAGAATCCCTAGTCTATTAAACATAACCTTAATCTGTAATCTAGGGTCTATGTAGAATGCCAATAAACTATATGCAACATCATGATTATATGAAAATAAAATATTTCTTGCCTTGTTCTCACTGTATGATGTCAAAATGAATGCTTATCATCATTATTTTCCTGACATGAGACTACATGTAATCCCATGTCCTTTCCAGAGTGGTCCTTTCAAGAAATTGGTTTGATATTGATTAAGACGTATGCATACACCCAATTCACTTTCGTCACGACGAAATAATTTCAAGAGTGTTGGCCTCCATTTGAATATCCGATCACTCCATATCAATGATTTTCATTCCATTTATTTTTATCCTTATCCTCTTTCACATTTGAGGGAACATTCTAATAGTCTTCTCAATGGACACTTTATCCCACCTACCATCCGTGGAAAACATTTTGTAATGTATCAAACGACATTTTTGAGTTAGGCCCCATGATTTCATATATGGCTAATAGTTGGACCATTTTTGTTTATCCCTTTTATAGTCTTACAATATAGGTGCTTAATTTCGAATAATATTAGAAATTATCTTATATTGGATTTCCATCATCCCTATGTTTCTAATTTTGGGTATTAGGACTCACACCCCCTATTCCCCTTGGTTCAGATGGATTATAAAATCCCAATAATTACCTTGATCGTGCACTAGAGAATATTGAGAAGGACAAGATGGATTTTATAGGAAACTTTCCCTTTTGTCATGGTGCCTCTCATCTAGAATACACTGAGGGGTCATTTAACAATATAATTCCATTATTATTTGGTGTTTTTTTGGTACCCACATACACAAAAATGGATGACTATGAAGTCTCCCCTTATTTATCACACCTAGTATGACCCATGTGATCATAGGGAATAATATCTAGTTACATCATAGTTATGATCAAGATAGAGTAATTAAAACAAGAAAGAAAACATTATAGTCATGCACGTAGTTTGGGATAATAAAAGATAAAAATATGCTTCCTATGTATTTCCAAAACACAATCCCTTGGTATCGTCCCCTAAAATGGAATACTCTAGTACATCATCATTATGACATGGAGCCTCCAATATTGTCTCCCACTCATAGAGATTCCTTTGTTAATCTATATATGCAGAGTAGATCTTGTTGGATCTAACATACATTAGCTCCGACTCGACTATGAATTCAACCATTTGATGACTTTCCTACATGACTTGCTCATGGAAATCTTCCACCTTCCCTTTAATCCATTCAACGAGATTAGATTGGCTTGCGATAAATGAAGCCTATTCATTTTCCTTCTTTTCAAGGAATTACACTTCCTCCTCATCCTCAAGAAACATCTGGATATTCAATGATTTCATCTATCATAGAGAGGATTTGGATAATTGGCCACTCACCCACATATTATCATCCAGATAGTCATGGATTATTATATGGAGATGGTGAGCATCCACCCCTTAGACATAGAGAATTTGTAGACACAAGAAAAGTTTCCCTTGAAACTCATCCATAATACTTATTGTTGACCGAGGAAGCATTTGATGCCCACCCATGCCTTGAACCTCACCATGAATTTCTCTTTGGTGGTATCAAGGATAGTGTCACCCAACTCCATGGGATCCATGGGCCAATACTCATGGAAAAAAGGAAAGAAGATCACCATTAGGTTCCTCCTATAGAATTCTATCCAAGGGGATAGACTCTATATTGTGTGGGTGACCATGTTCTATCATCTATTCTTTAGATATTGTGCCTCCTAGAGCCTGAAGATCAACACTAGTAGTAAAATTACATATTATTGCATCTTCTTTCTAACTAGGTTCTAGGGTTAGTCTAATTGTAATGGTTAGTTTTGCATGGAATTGATTAATATTTTGTGGTTCTCCCACACATGTTCCTGACTCAATAGTATGTGAGCCTCCAATATTATGATTAATGCATAGGGAATGACTTCCATGGTCAGTCGAGTTCTCTAATTTTAGATGCAGGCCTACAAATATTGGGACTTCCCAGAGATAAGCATAGTTGTATCTTGTGACTGAATTCATATAGGAGATATCCCCACTAGAGATCCCTCAACACTTTTTATCTCAATGATTGGCATCGGTTCCATCTAGATAGAATGAAGAGCCTAATTTTTTTTTGGGTCACTTTAGCTCCACCACTTGGCGCTCCACTAAACCACTTCAGCCATGGTTGGCCCACTTCCATCTATTATGATGATTGATTCTCCCCCCAATGTGGATTAAAATATTGGTTCATAGTGATTTCCATCCATATCTATTGGTACATTTTCATTCCCCAGAGAGGTATATTCTTGCTATCATCAATTATGGGTTATAAAACTGGGATGATTTTGGTATGTGAATTCAGATTATGAAAATAAAAAGACCAGTAGAGATTTAATTTGAGGATCACCTCAAGTTGTTTGTCCATTTCTGCATTAGAGCATAATATTTCACTTCACTCATGTGGTCTTCCATGGATGATTGTTGTGCTTAAATGTCTCTCACATATAGGTTCATCACCACATGGTCCCTCAACTCTAGCCTCTCCTTCTCCCACTTACCATTTTCCCCCTTCTTCTTCTACACCTCCTCCTCCTCCTCCTCCTCCTCCTTCTTCTCTGAATCCTTAATTTTCTTCTCATTATTCTTCTTCATCATCATCACCTTATCCTTGGGTGGATTTTTCTTGGGTTATCACTCTTAGAAGAGAATCAATGTCACCAAGAGATGTGGTTCTTCATAACACATCCACTGGAACACGCAAACATCCATAGCTATCAAGTATGTGTGTCGATGATGAAATATCACACTACTAACCACCATAATATTCCCACATTCCAATAGGTCGAGTCTAGTGCAAACATGTTTCTTCCACAGGGCTTCTATACTTAGTTTTGTTTCATAGAATCCTCCTAGCCGAACACAAGGATGGAAAAATGGCTTTGGTTGTCGGCTACAAGTGATATCTTAATTTCATTTCAAGGGGTTTCCTAACTATTCCATGTGGTGGAATACGAGATATTATCTCTTCAGAAGGTGGACGCATAGACACACATTGCGACGCTCCCACCAGTGACATTCCATCTTGTGTCAGCCTTTCCTCATAGCCCACCTTCGTTCTTTCTTCCCCATTAGCACCTCATCTACAATATTGGAGTCTAGGCACTACACTAGATTCCCTGATCTGCTTAATGTGTTTCCACATCATTGATTCTAGATATTTCACTATGTAATGGTCAACATACTCTTTTGATAGGCTGTCATTAACATTAGTGGGTGGGAAAGGTAATTACTTCACCAAATACCACAGTCATAAACATGAGCCAAAGCTGTGGAAGGACCTGGGGATGACATTCTTCCTGCAATTTTATATACTTTATCATCCACTACATGCACCCGAACTACCTAGTAAAATGTTATGGTATATATGTTTTTCAGAATATATTCTGGTCGATTCGAGATATCGTCCCACAACCATTGATACATTACAGATATTCCCTCTGATTCAGTGGGACTCACCCGTCATCCACCTTCAGGACAGTTAGAGTTTTAATGGGGTGGAACATTATGTTTTCAGGGTTTCCAATCATAATATTGATCCCCTCCTTGTAATGCATTAATATCTAGATTCCTTTAATATTCAGTAAAGATGGATGCATACTGGAACCTGGAGGACAGATGGAGTTCAGTAAATCATACCCATCATGGTGAGCCAAAACCCATCCATTAATAATCTCGAATAGTCCAAATATACTCCATAGAATACTTCCTCTGGAAATGCAACCCAGAATATTGTACAACTTGGCCAACACAAGAACTCCCAAATTGACCTCGTTCTTGGCTACCATAATCTTAGTCATCACCAATGTACCTAAGATTACCCCCATTCCCTTATTCCTTACTGATAGCATCCATCCAATTAGAAACATGAAAAGAAAACCAACATATCATACATTTATGTCTTGACATTCATTTATGCAGAATCCCCATGATTGGTACTCATTTTCTTCCAGGACCATCCAATATGATCCTTATTTACCCCATTATGATGCATTTGGGCACTACTTCCCTCAACATGGAATCTTCACAACCTTAACTTATGGTAGAAACATACCAAACCATCCCACATTAGATATTTCCATCCATATGGACTTGATTTTCATATTTTCTTAGTCATCTCCAATAGATTCCATTTTAGAATGGAAGTGAACATCCTGGCTCTCCAAACATAATCCGTTGGAGGGAACTCATCATACTAGTACCCTTATAGGGTGATTACTCTAATACAATGGATATCGCAAAGGCAGATACCAACATCCCCTTGCTGGAGGTGGGATGAATTTTAGTTTGTGGACCACTTGCTCAAAAGATCCCGCACCACGTCTTGTTGATATTAGAAATGAAACATTGATGTCCACATAGACTTCCTAATATGTTGAAGATACACACCAAATCATCTCATGTATGGCATACCCAATACTCCCATTCCCAATAACTTTTTATGTTTCCATCATACCAAAAGTCTCATTCCTTCCAAACATTGGTCTCATCAGTGATACTACTCCTAAAAGTGCTCTCATGGTGAGTTTATGATTCCTTGGGAACCAAATCATTCTCCGCAACAGTCATGGTCTTCAGATTTATGATATAAATATCTATTTCCTGATTTTCCATAGAAGGGGGACCATTGTTCATGATGTTGTACCATGGAAGGTTATTTTCATGTGTCACCCATGATTGAAGAGTATCAGTCTCAAATCCTGACATCAACTCAACATGAAGAAGTCCAATCTTCTAGAGTGGGAGGCTCTCGATAAGAACATAATCATTTTGAGCCAGAGTTAACATACCAAAGAGCATCTGATTAAAATATAAGACTTTTCTCAAATGAAATATCTATGTGTTTTTGATCATCTTGGTCCTCCTTGTAGCTACAACAATAGTTTCCATCTTAGCATCTATCTATTAAACATCCATTTACAATAGATCTCAGAATTCACATAGGTACTTGTGCAAAAGAATGGTGTCTTGGAACGCAAGATGAATTGTTGAGTGTAAAATGGATGTTAGTAGTAAAAAATTCCACCATTTCCATTGTGCGCACGATTTGGCAGTGGTGAAAAAGAAATTTCGGTTGTGCACGGGGTAATGCTAGAATTAAGGAACATTCCCACTGAATAGATGAACATTCACACACGAGATAAAAATCACCCATCACACATGAAAATCAATGTATTAATCCTTGGGACACTACAAATATATAAGTGTAGACCGGGTCTTCCAAAAGCGTAGAAGAATTTTGCACGGTGAATCATCCTTTTTGTACACACCACCAAAACTATATTAGGTTTTGGGGAATTACCCTTAGATAATGACCTGTTAGTTAACCTAGGCGGGGGAATTTGTACGTGATGAATTCAATTTGGGGTCACGAAACAACATACTTAAGAAAATCAAAGGCATATTTTGAATCGACATATGATCTTGGATACCCAAGGTAGGTGCACACAATATTTAACGTTTGTGAAGATGACTAAAACCCACAAAAAAGAACTTGTACAACCAATTTGATGTCAAAAATATTATATCAAGTCTACCCTATGAAAAAATTCCAAAAAAGAGGTGCTAAAAAATAAGGTCGGTATTCAAGAAAATAGACCACACACAAGGTCATGCGCACCCAATGTAATGGCATCCGACACTTCCACATAGGCCTCCTTGCATGCCGCCACTAATTATTTTTGCCTATAAATAAAAGATAATCCACACCCCCCCACCTCTACATGTGGATTGTTCTAGAATATGAACTATCTATCGCGTGCGTGTAATACAACCCCTTCCACAAATACACGAATGACAAGGCCCCAAGGTACTTGATCTTGTGTGGATATTATCCATGGTGTCATCCTGTAGGTGGACCCACAAGGAAATGAACCATTATAATTTCATTTCACTCAAGGAAATTTAATGAAAAAGATCATTCTTTCATGAAATTTTATCTTGTGTCGTGCAAATCTTGCGTCCAGGCTTCCAACTTGCATGCATGCCCGCATATTGCGTACAAACCGTCAATTTTGTGTGGATCCCCTCATATTTCATGAAATCATTCAATCTGGGTTTCACCCCTTCCAATGAGTTCCTTGAGTTATCATTTACCTAAGGAATCATTTATGATTCCCTATTTCATGCAACACCCCAATATTGTGTGTACATCCTCCATGCATCCCTCTAGGCTTGCACATAGTAATTTCATAGTCCCATTAGTGGTGTTACATGTTGTATAGACCTACCTAATTCTTCTTCACATAGGTATAATAATATATATTTATTCTTATCAAAGAAAATCTAATGTGGACCCCTCATTTTATAACTCCACAATCCCATTAATACCAGGAGTTTCTTGTGCCTTCCCTTCCCTAATTGCGTGTTGGAAAAAGATATGTCAGTTCTAGGGGTGAGGAGAATGTCCTTATTTTCCGAGCTACATGATGTTAAAAAACCGTTCAACCCCATTTCCTCAACACACAACATTATACTATGATCACTACATGAGCAAATATCCTAATAGGAACACGAAAGGGATGGCCAGAAATTCCCTCTCACTCATCCCCTCCAGTTACGCTTTTTTTCCATGATCACCTCAAGAAACCCTTCAATTTTCCACATCAAACCTTTAAAGGGTTCCCCCTATATGATGGACATATCCACTTCTTAAATTTTCACACCCTCCTTGAGTTTCCCAATCTTCCCCTGCCTAGGTCGCTAGCCATGTGTAAGACCCTATCTACCCCTTGCGGACACACCTTTTTCCATGTGATGGTCAGTTTTATTGCTGCCTCTTGTTTCTCACACCGAGAATGACTCATGTGGGCATAGAGTAATCATCGACCATTAAATCCTCCTTTGGATTCTATCTAATCATAAGACCCATTCCATCCCTCTACCTAACTATGTGGAATTTGATCCCTATCCTCTACACATGCTATGTTGGAAGCATCTTCAAGGTTCAAGGACACTATCAATATATTCCGACTCATTTACATTGGTCGAATACGCATCCATCATAATTATAAACTATATTCTATCTCGAACAATGTGGGTTTTGATCTGAGTCTTCCAAATAGGGTATGTAGGAGTACTTCCTGAGGATAAACCGAAATCACTAGTAATGTTTTGTGCTCCCTCCTAGGGATGCACCCCTCGTATGTGACATCATCCCTCTCTAGGAACCATCAACTAGATCCACATCCATCAGGTGTTCTAACCCCCTTGGGAAACTAACAAAGCATAATCCCCACACTGAATACATACTCCATCAACAAAGGGTCTCCCTCATGTGATAGTCTACTAACCACATGTAAGCCCCAACATTTCTATGTGTCTCTATACTTTCCGTACACCCTATTTCTATGATGAATATGTTGAACTATATAGACATTGATTCCCTGCCACATGGTTACATAGGAAACCTCCTCGAGGATCTAGACCATCACTCATGTCCCATCAGTTTCTTACCCTTGAGACTTTGTGTATTTGAGAGACCATGTCTCACCCTATGTTTCCCCTTTTTTAAGGTATCGTCCATGTACTGATTCTCACATGCCACTTCCTCAGGTGATTCCTATCCCTATCGAACTACATAGAATTTGATCCTTTCTCCCTTTCAATCAAGGTACGTAGGAAAACTTTTGGAGGTTCATGCACAACGCCATTATTCCCAAACCGATTACCATTAAACTAGATTCATCCACAATCATTCCACCCTTCGACACGTCATCCATATCTGTCCTAATTTTTCCTGGGCTACCTATTCCTAGTGAAATCATGTCATCCATACGATAATACAACAATCTATTATCCCCATTAATCTAATTTCTCTTTGCGTCACCCATACCACTAACCATGTGTAAGCCCCATAATTTCATCAGGTTATTATCCTTTGTATACACCCTAATCTTAGGCATAAATATTTTGAACTACATGGGTTTTGATCAATGTCTTCTATACAGAGTACATAAGAAGCCTACATGTGGTTCAATCCCTGCAAATGGTAAACATTGGTGTCTCCTTTTATGGGACCCACCAAATTTGAATCATACCTTTTTGGTTTCCAGATCAGCCTGTGTTGGGTGGAACCATCCCCTTTGGAAGACACACCATCCTTGGTATATCGTTATTGATCGACAAATCCATCGATCTGGTAAAATATCAGGGTTCTCTATGCTAGGTACGTACCTATATAATCCACTCCTATCAGTGTTCCAATTTGTTCAATCTATAACCTCTAGACATTAAAATCACAGCATAACCCATGATAAAAATGGGAAGCCAAGGAAATCCTCGGAGACATGACTTTGGAATAAAATTCCCCATATTCGATGTTGGATGTGTCAGGTATCTATGCCATCAAGAAGGCTTTTCAATGGGATATCTAAGTGTACTTGTGTTTCAATGGCGAAGCACATCAGTGATACCCAACATTACTACTCTCCTGAATGAAGGGTTATTCTCTATCAAGAACTTTTGAAAAGTACAAATATAATCATTTTAATTAAATGGAATCCCCAATGATATTGAATTGGGAAGTGTTTCATAGACAACACCTTATTCTATTGGGTAGACCCAGACTAGGCAATGAATTCAAAGGATGAATTCATGGAAGGAGAGACCGATATCCCATGATCCCATTTTGATCAAGGAGAAAACATCCCTCAAGAGGATATAGATACTGTACACCTTTGGAATTTGGAATGCATAGTGAAAAAATGACACTTCTGAATGAAGTGTCCCACACACACGGCCCGAAGGGGATCACCTCGGTAGAAAAACATTGGAAATATTTCCATTTAATGTTGGGGTATATTTCTTCTTTAAGAGTAATGACATTGATCCTCCATGTTGTGTATTAGAATTCTCCAGACATGTGATGTTATTATTCATAACCCGATTCAACTATCCCAGTATAGTAATAGGTTTTTCTGCATTAGTTATAGCTCCTACTCCAAAATCATTATCTTGCATATGAGGGAAATCCTACATGGATTATGTGCATTGATAAAATTTTCATTTCATCAATTAGGTTCCATTTCTGAACAACTACATTCACTATATTAGGTAATGAATCATAATACAAAATTTCAAAATACGTAACATAAATTTAATTTTTTTACAAATATAATATCATAATAAAAAACATAGGTTTTTTGTGGACATATTACTTTTAAATCCATAAAAATGGGTTTCTAAGAAAATATTAATTATCCCAAGAATATCCCCATGGAGTGTAATACTACGTGTGTAGTGAGGCCCATTTTCATGTGACAAGTCAGCAAGTGTCAAAACCAGAACACATTTTTTTAGTTATTATTCCAATGTACATCTATTCCAGAACCACATCCACTTTTAGAATCCTTAAATGAATGTATTTTCTAGGAATACCCACATAATATATATTTTACCAATATTCAAGGATGTCATTCTATAATTATCCTCTTAGTATATCATTAGGTAATGTTCCCAAATCTAGGTTTTTTAATCTAGTTTCCAAGGAATGTACTGACATATATATGATACCAACTACAACACCCCAACCCCAGTTTCAAGAGTCAGTTCACTATTTAATTACATTGGTATGATCACTTGAAATAAAATTCTAAAGGACCAATCAATTTAGTAGCTTTAAAAAACTAAATACAAAACGAGTATTTACATTACATTATGAAATGAAAAACAACATAGTTCCTCCTTTTAAAACAATAATATCCCTTATACTATACCTATAGATCAGTAATAATATACTTATTCACATCTTGGGAAAAAATGAAACATAAGAAATGCGAGAGCTCAGATGCCCGAAAAGAATAAACAATATATTAGAAGCTATCATAAATAATCAATAACTTTATGGAAATGTATTAGTGGAAACACATGCCTTTTAATAAAATCTTCAGCATAATATAGAAAGGATAAATCAAATAATTCAATTTAAACATTCACATGGTTATTCTACTAGTAGAATAATCATGTTTAATATCAATAAATAAATTCATAATTAGTGAATTAATAATTTTAGACATCATAACCACATTATAAGTTCCTCATGCCAAGACAGTATATAAAGGTGTAAAAATCCAAAATAGTTTATCTCATGAGACCTACCAATTCATCAATGGGTTATAGCGGGCCCTGCCCATCACTTACTCAGTCCAATTCATTCTTCGTAAGAAAAGGGTGAAACATACCATAATAATTCTTATTAAAACAATCATATAAAAAGTTAATACATTATCCATAAGCCATGAAAGCTATTGAAATAGAACATCCACAATCAAACATATCATGAAACCATCAAATAATTATTGAATATTGCATCATAATAAATCATACTCATTTAATAATAAAATATAAAAAATGATTTCGATATATATTAATATAATATAATAACTGAATTATAACTCATTGATAGAGATATCCATTTTTTATATTTAAGGAATTTAAAATTCACAAAAATATAAAATAAAACACGTCTTTAAAATAACCATGTAATATTGTAATGGAATCATCAAAATTTTAATGCATCATAATGGTTTCAAATAGCCTCTCATGCTGTATATGTTAACAAAAATTCATTACTTAATTTGTTCAAAACATCATAAAGTTCTTCATTTGGAAAATGATCGAATGATTCCTTTAAAAATTAATAAAAATAGAACATTTCTAAAATTTCTTTATAAAGTTTTAAATAATATTTTGACATACATTTTAGGAAACATGTAAATGGATGAAAAATATTTCCTAGTATATAATTATATTTAAACAACCTCAGATAATAATGTGTTATTGAAAATAACCCTTTCAATGGAATTTTCATTAAGAGAGGGTGAGCTAACCTACTGTATAATGGTTAAATCATGTTATAATATTATAACAGGACCATATACATATTTATGATTTAACATATCATGCTCTTATATTATTTTTGAATTATATTTTAATATTACCATTATTTCTGGTGTTAACAATATCATTCCCCTATGCATGATTTGTTATACTAGTCATGTTTATTATGAATATGATTTATTTTATTTATATATAGAATTATGTTATGTTATAATTATTGTTTTTACTCATTATATAATTTTTATAAGATTAAATAAAATATTTTATATTTTAAAGTATCGTATATGTTAATTTTGATACCATTCAATATTTTCAATTTTAAAAATATCAAAAACACATGACAACTTCTAACCAATAAATCAAATATGTAAATGACATGATTTTTTTATCTATGAAATTCGTGGATGTCATTAATTATGTAAATTATATTATTTTTAATAATTTTAAAATAATTTATTACGTTTTTATAATAATAAAATAATTTATGTTTCCCACTTGTGTAATCATTAATGGTAATTATTTAATCTATAAAAATTATAAATAAATAACTATGATGTAGATAACTATTTAATATTTATAAATATTATTTATAAGTAATATTTATAATAGATCATATTAATTATATAACATAATATTAAAAATTATTTTGTTAAAGATATTTGAATATGACATTTTAACTCTTCATTAAATAAAATATAATCAATGTATTAATCTAACAAAAGTAGATTAAAAAGGATATTATTTTAGATATGTTGTTTATTTTGAATGAAATAAAATTATTAAATAAAATTATGACAAGCGTTAGGCTAATTTTATAATAATATTATATTTCATGATTAATTACCCTATTTAACATTAACCATGGTAAATAAAATCCAAAAGACACTATTCACCAAATATTATACTAATCCAATTAGAAGAAGTATTTCATATTGATTACAACCATGTATTTTGGATTTTCTAAATGCAATTCAAATAAGCAGTAAAATAATGATAAATGATATTCCACAAATGTGGTTAGAGGTTTGTTAAAAGTGATGTCCAAAAGATCAATAAATTTTTATTAGTAATTATATAATAAAATATATTCCAATGAACTAAATTGGGTTAATAATGTATTCTTTATCAAACATGACATAAAAATAAGTTTAATTTAAAATAATTATTTAATTGAAAATGTCAGATTTTAACAATAATGTTGTATTTTCAACTATTCAAAAAAAAATTGCATCATTTTAGAAAAATACAAAAATTAACCATATGATAAATTTGTTATTTAAAATTAAAAAAAATGAAATATATATTGGAAAATAAAATTTATAAATTTCGTAATGTTGCTAGTACTAGTCATACCCTCATTTCAAATGGATATTTTGATCGGTCATGGGGTGCTTGAACTCAGTATTGTGTGCAAGACAAGCTGTTTAATTATTTAAAATTTAGTGTACCATGGATGATTGGGGTGTTACATGAAATATTTACTATGATGTGATTAATTCCAAAAGAATTTCTTTTACTACATTCATTTTTCATGAGGATATATTTCTTTTTATCATCTATATAACATAAGATTCAAAACATAAAAAATCTGAAAAGTATTTTTATTACTGTACTCCCTTAATTTAGTAATAACATTTCTCCATGAACATATTTCTTATATAATGGTTTTATTATTAACTGTGATTTTATTTTATTGTCCATTATTTTATGATTTTTCAGAAATAAAACATACAATTCAATATTTTAAATTAATAAATTTGTTCCCCAAAAATGTTATATTATTTTAAATAATTTTTCACTATCTCTAAAATGATATATTTCTTCCTTAACCATATTTTCCATCTCACCAATATTCTCTTATATATATGGAACAAAAATTATGTTATTTTTCAGGTCACTTCTATAAATTCCTTAAAAAAATATATAAATAATTTCTTGATACACTTTTTATGTGGGTATTCAAATAAAATATTTCGACACATGAAAAGGTTTACATCCATTCAAATAAAAATAATTATACTTCACCCAAATATTATTTTTATATATTTTACATATTTCCAAGGATCTGGTATTGAAGTTTCATTTTTCAAAATACAATTGTTCAATGTTTTAACATTAATCCATGTTTCCATCTTTTCAGAAATCTAGTAAAGAGAAACCTTTTTAAAAAGTAACTCTTTAATATTTAAAAAACATATTTTCTAAATGAATTTAAATAAAATTTACTCATTAATTCGAGTATTTTATGAAAATTTTAAAATTGTTTTGAAATAAATATAATGTAAATAATCCACAAGATTTGTTATCTTAACTAATCATATTGTATGTGTAATATTAACATTTCTCCCAAATACTTTAATTTTTGGATACAATATTTTTATTTTATTTAATTGAAGTATGTTACTTATATTATTTTCAATTATTAATTGGTCAAATTATTAACTTAACCACATACCATTTGACTTTATAGTGTAAATAACATGAGATTTATAATATTGATTAAATGTTGTCTTACTATAACATCACAGAATATTTGGGAATTCCTATTTTTTCTATTGTAATTTATTTTTATCATTATTGATGATTTATTTATTTGATTACATTTGAAAATGATATCAAACCCATTTTTAAAATAGTTTTTTATGCTATAAAAATGGAAATATTTTCAGATGAGTGTTTTTTGAATACCATTTAATATAAATTTTCTCTATATGATGTGATAAGTGAGTTATTTTTCATATTTCAATCCTATGTATTTATGAACGAGGGGTGGGATCCTATATAACTTTTCAATATATTTGTTAAAACATTAAATATCATAAGATATGTATGTACTCGAATAATTTAGTTGTCACCATATATTGTTGAATGTGTGAGACTCACTATGGTGTTATATATGTAGGTTTATTTATATTTTATTTAAATCAAGGGATGATGCCTGTGACTCATGAATATAAAGTTATATATATATTTGTTTTATATTTAATATACTATATAGTTTATTTATTATTCTCGTGATAATGTTATGATCTATCCCTCATATATTGTAACGGCCTGACCCTCGTTACCCAGAGTCGGGGCATTATTACATAACATTGGCATGATCACAAGGAAATCATGTCTCTAAAGACCAATCGGTTTAGTATTTTTGGAAACAAGATTCATATATATGTTCAACCTTACATCTTAAAGAGAAATAAAACACAAATATATTTCATTAGAAACATCCAAGCCTCCTAGATTATGCAAACAGGTAACTTATAACTAACTTCCTCATATCCTGGGAAAAAATAAAACATTGAAAGGGGTGAGCTCAAATGCTCAGTAAGGGTAAGTAATACAACGGAAAATGACATAAATATTTATCATGGTAAATAATTTCAACCACATGCCCTTTCCAATAATATACGTGAATAGTTTTATGGAAAGAACATGAGATGAGTAAATAATACCATAATAAAACATAATCATGGGTATTCTACTAGTCTAATGGCCACCTGAACCATCAATATTATTTCTATAATGAGGGAATGTATAATGCCGTACATTTTGAAACATTTTTCCAAGGACTCGGCCAAGAAGTCTAAAATGATTAAGGCCTCGGCCAAAACCATAAATCAAATTGGGAAAGGGCCTCGGGAAATTCCACATCTAGTTGTTCATGAGACCTACCGATGCATCAAGAAGCTATAGAGGGCTCCATCCGTCACTTACTAAGTCCAAAACATTCCTCATATGAAAATGTTTAAACATATCATAAACATTCGTATTAAAACTAGCATACGAAATGTCAATACTATAACCATAAGTAACGAATGGTATAAAAATAGAACATCCACAGTCAAACATATCACAAAAACATGAATACAATATGGACGTTTTTATCATAATAAATCAACTTCAAATAAACTTAAAATTCATTAAAGGATGCTGGCATAGATGAAATCAAACCTATTTGAGAAAAATATCTCTTTTTTTGAAATCATTTAAAAGTAACCTAATTAAAAACGAAAAAATTTACTTTGAAAATATTATTATAAGCTTGTAAGGGAAGCTTCAAAGATTTTATAATGGTGGAATATAGCTACGCCTACCGTATAAGTTAAAAAAAGACATTCATACCTTAATTTTGTCGAAAAGGTTAAAAAGGACCTTGTTTGGGAAACGAAGTAACGATTCCTTTATAAACATCTTATAAAAAGTAAAACAATGTTATAAATGAATATAACCCATATTCTGTAAAATAGTAAAAATGTTTTGAAATAAATTTTTAAGAAACATGGAAGTGGATGATAAATAGGTCCTAGTAGATAATTACGTATAAACAACCTCCGATAATGAAGAGATTGTGAAATAAACCCTTACCAATTTGATAACATACGAAACATACAACCCATGAAAGAGGTAGCATACAATGAATATGTAAATACACATGAATTAATGTGTATTACAAAAAGAATTCAATAAGGGGCAGTACATACACCACACAAAAGGTAATATTGGCAATATGTCATGAATCTCACTGGAATAAGAAGTGAGATGAAAACCCCTTACCTTGTACTTTTCCTTGGTTGATGGTAGGTTAACCTCCTATATAATGGTGAAATAATTGTTATTAAATTATACAATAATAATATACATTAATATGATATCATATATGATCTTTTAACATTGCTTTGTTAATAATATCTTAGTATTATCGTTGTTTCAGGTGTTAACATACTCGTTTTCTTGTACATGTTCTGTTACAAAAGCCGTGTTTGTTATGGAAAGTTTGTATCTTATTCATATCCAGAATTATATAAAGTCCATAAACATTATTTTTAATCATAAAATGAGAATTAAACTTGAATGGATAAGATGAGGAATGAATCTCATCGCGTTCGTGGAGAAGGTAGTCCGTACGTAAGCACGAACGAAAATATCATTCTTTTGATATTAAAATAATATATGATTGGATGTTATATAATATATAATGAATAATTATCATGTTATATTTATTATTCACATGAATTACAAATAATTATTATACCAATCCAAATAATAATGTTTTGAATAACAATTACACCACGACGTGGAGATGGTAAGACGTACGTACGCACGTATGGTGACATGTCATTCCTAGGATAGATAGAATACTGTATATGGTTGTACCATATTTATAATAAAATCATAGTATATAGAAGATATTGTATTTATATTTTATATTGTGAATAAAAAAGAATGAATAAGTTGAAGAAGAAATGAACTTGAAAGAGGGTGGTGAAAACATTACCTCTTCTTCGGGTTATTCCTTTTGATTTGATCAAAAGGGCTCTTTAGGTTGGATTTCTGATCAAACTATGGCATCTATGTTGAAGTGAGGGAAGTTGAGAGAGTATTTGGGCTGGGTTTGGCAGAACCAAATGGCTCTGAAGGTGTGAATTAATGAGAATGTGGAGTGCCCTTTTATAAGAGGGGTGAGGGGCTCTTTAGGAAAAACTTAAAGTATTATTTTATAATAAAATCATATTTGGTTTCTAATGGATCCAAAGTAGATTATTCAAAGTATAAGGTGGGGATGTGTCTAAATCCTTTCAACCAATAGATTTTAGATATGTTTGGGTCATTATATTAATCTTATTTTTTAGTTTTAACTCTTGGTTAATTAGTTTAACACTTACCATGTCACATTGTATGTTTATAATATATAGTTAATAAACATACTATATACATCCAAAAGACCCCCAAGTGGTCCAGTAATGATTCCCCAACAATGATATAAGTCCTTTGGATGATCTTTAGATTTTATGGAATATAATATAAATTAATAATATAATATTTTTTTTAAAAACTCAATTATGTCAATTTTGAAACTACTCAGTAATTGATTTTTGTTAAAGTATTAAAAACTTTATTAATTCGATAAAAATTAATTTAAGAAACAAAAAAATGTCATATTAATAAACAAAATTATTTTATGTCATCAAAACGTTTATATTTTTTTAATTTTAACATTTATAATACCAATTATTTGATTCTTTCTTTAATAAGGAAAATACTGCATCATTATTGTGTCATATATATTTTTACTTTTTCAGTGTCTAAAAATTATAAATAAAATATAATTATGTAGTAAATACTTTTATCTTTCTAATGAATACTTATAATCTAAAATATAACATATATTACCATATGTAAACTTTTTTTCTAAAAGATATAAGCTTATCTGATTTTTTATTTACTTAAACTTAATTAATATAATGTGTCCCTATCACCTACAAGTGGCTCCATGGGGTCCCAAAATCGACCCAAAGATACCCATGGTCGGATATGTATCCACCAATAAGGTTAGGACACGTTTTAGGGTAATTTATTCTTATTATAATATAATTTTTGTACCCTTATTTACCGAACTTACCTTTTAACCATAGTAAATAAAATATTTACCAAAGTAATTATTCAAAATGTCTAAAAATAAAGGTGACCTATTTACAAAATTTGGAAATCCTGATTCCAAATATGGAATCCTTTTTTCCAAATTCAAAACACAGAAGTGGCAGAAATTAATTTAATATTAATTCCCGCTGTCAAAACAAAAAGCGTGTTTTTAAGATATAATAACTATCAAAAGATTGACACTCGTTTATGTCCGGATTAACTGTGAAATTATGTCAAATGACCAAAATTGTATTAAATGGTAAAAATATATTCTAAATATACTTTAAATACACTCAAATTAATAATGTATCACTATTAATTATTTTGATTCAAAAAGTTGTTTTTATATATAATTTAGTAATTTTCACTATTCATCAAAATATAAAAGTTATCCAAAAAGTACCAAAATTTCACCCTAGGATAATTTCGATATTACAAATCCAAAAACGAAGACCATTTTGAATGATAAAATATATAAAATTTCAAAAAGTGGGTATTACTATTCATAACGACTACTTTGATTGATCAGAGTGTGTTAGAATCTCGAAGTTGCGTATAATGCAAGCTTTTGCATTACTCAAAGGGAAATGTACCACGGAAGCATGGGGTGTTACATTCTCCCTCCATGAAATAATTTAGTCCTCAAAATTTCTAGAATATTACTGTATAAAGAGACTCGGGTGGTTCTTCATCATATGTTCCTCGGGTTCCCATGTTGCCTCTTCCATCTTGTGGTTTCTCCATAAACCTTTTACCAGACAAATCGTCCGGTTTCTCAGCACTTGTTCTCTCGTATCAAGAATCCTGATGGGCTCTTCGCAATAAGATAGATCGGGTTCCATTTCTAATTCCTCATAGGTGAGTACATGTGTTGGGTCAGGCATGTATTTTCTTAACAGTGATCTGTGGAACACAACATGAACTTTGGAGAGACATAGCGGCACTGCCAATCAGTAATCTACAACCCCAATTTGTTCTAGAATTCTGAATGGTCCGATGTACCTGGGACTCAATTTACCTTTCTTACCGAAATGTATAACTCTCGTCCATAGAGATACCTTCAGGAAAACATGATCTCCTACATTAAATTCCAAATACTTCATTGGATTATCGGCATAGCTCTTATGCCTACTTTGAGCTGCTTTAATGTGGTTTTGGATTACCTTTACCTCTTCCATTGTTTCCTCTACTAGTTTTGGGCCAACAAGTTTCTTTCACCAACATCATCCCAACAGGTTGGTGTGAGACATCTTTTTCTGTATAACTCTTCATATGGTGCCATCTGAATACTTGAATGAAATCTATTGTTATAAGAAAATTTCACCAGAGGTAAATATTAATCCCACATACCCTGAATGTCAAGTGAACATGATCTCAACATGTCTTATAAGGTTTGAATAGTCCGTTCTGATTGTCCATCTGTTTGAGGGTGGTATGCAGTGCTCAAATGAAGTTCAGTATCCAAGGCCTTCTGAAGACTTTTCCAGAATCTTGATGTAAAATGGGGATCATGATCCAGGACAATCGATTGGGGTAATCCATGAAGTCTCACAACTTCATTATTATATATTCTCTCTAGAAGTTCAAGTGGTAAATCCTCCCTTATATCATGGAAATGTGCTGACATGGTAAGATGATCAACAATGACCCATATCACGTCGTTCCCTCTAGGATTCTTTGGTAGTCCCATGAAAATGTCCATTGTGATATTATCCCATTTCCACTCAGGTATGGGAAAATGTTGCATGACTCCTCCAGACTGTTTCCTCCCAGCTTTCACATGTTGACAAACTATACATCTTGACACAAAATCAGCAATCTCCCTCTTCATGTTGTCCCACCAAAAATTTTCCTTTAAATCTCTATACATTTTGGTGCTCCCAGGGTGTATAGAGAAATTGGAACTATGAGCATCTTCCAACAATTCCCCTTTTAAATCAGGTATTTCAGGAACACAAAGTATCCTCCCAAATTTCAAAATTCCATCTTCATACACAAAGTCACTGAATCTCCCATCATTCAAAAATTTAATCCTATTTTTAAATGCTTCATCATCGGCTTGAGATCTCTTTATCCATTCTAGTAAGGATGGTTTGGCAACCATTTGAAAAAGTGTCAATGTTTCACCTTCCATGTTTATTACCATATCCATCATTAGTAGATCCATGTAAATAAGATCCTTTTCAACTCTCATCTTGTTCAAAACCCCATGATCCTTTCTTCTCAAAGCATCTACCACCTTATTTGCCTTCCCCGGGAGGTAGTGTATAGTACAATAATAATCCTTGAGTAGTTCAAGCCATCTCTTTTGCATCATGTTGAGTTCTTTCTGTGAGAAAATATATTTCAAACTCTTGTGATCTGTATAAATCTCACATTTTTCACCGTAGAGATAGTGTGTCCAAATATTCAAAGAAAATATTATAGCGGCTAACTCAAGATCATGAGTAGGATAGTTTTTCTCATGAATTTTCAGTTGTCATGATGCATAGGCAATAACCCTATCATTCTTCATAAGGACACAACCAAGTCCGTTCTTCAATGCATCACTATAAATAACGAACCCATCATTCCCTGATGGTAGAGTCAATATAAGATCATTGAATAATATTCTATTTAGTTCTTTGAAACATTCTTCAAAATCTTTTTTTCCAGACAAACTTAACCCCTTTACGCGTGAGCTTCGTTAATGAGTTAGCTAATCGGGAAAAATTCTAGACGAAACGTCGATAATAACCGGCCAAACCAATAAAACTACATACCTCAGTTATACTCGTCGGTGCTGTCCATTCTTAGATTTCCTTGGTCTCAGAAGGATCAACAGAGATTCCATCCTTAGAGACAATATGGACAAGAAAAGAAATCTCTTAAAGCCATAATTCACACATGCTAATCATCCCATATATTTCATGTCTTCTAAGAGTCTTTAGGATAATGCGCAAGTGATTTTCAGGATCTTCGTAGCTTTGGGATTATACCAAGATATCATCAATAAATACCACCACAAAATCATCAAGACATTCCTTGAAAACTCCATTCATTAGATCCATGAATACAAGGGGTGCATTAGTCAATCCAAAAGGTATTACTGTAAACTCGTAATGCCCGTACTTTGTTCGAAATGTTGTCTTCAAAATGTCTTCCTTCTTCACACACAATTGATGGTATCCTGATCAAAGGTCAATCTTTGAAAAGTATTGATCTCCTTGCAGTTGGTCAAATAAATCATCAATGCGAGGTAGGGGATACATGTTCTTTATTGTTATAGCATTTATCTACCTGTATTCAATGTACAACCTCATAGATCCATCTTTCTTCTTAACAAAAAGGATAGGGGATCCCCATAGAGAAACACTAGGGAGAATAAATCCCTTATTAATCAATTCCTCTAGTTGTTTCTTTAGTTCAATTAATTCCACAGTGGTCATTCTATAAGAGGTCTTCGATATAGGCCTTGATCCAGAAATTAAATCAATGGAAAACTCAAATTCTCGTTCTAGAGGATGTCCAGGTAAATTTTCCGAAAGCACATCTACATATTCTTTTACAATATGTACATCCTCTATTTGAAAATTCCCTTCCTCATCCAAAGTCATTTCATTATCTTCCTCCCCACTAATTGAATTTAGTTGAGCTACTGGGGGTGGATCTAGATAAGAATTAGGTGGCGACGATTCTTCTCTATAGATAAGGTGTTCCTTATCATCATCATCAAGAATCTTATCCTCCTTCTTCTTACTATAAATATTCACATCATGGTCCAAAATCCAATCCACAATTAGGATTATATCAAATTAAATCATACGTATGATGATGAGATCAGAGGATAAAGAACATTTATGTGATCTAATGGGGACTGATTCACAAAACGTCGATGCAATGATACTTACCTTAGGATTTTTAACTGAAAACTCACATGTTAAATCAAATAAGAAATATCTAATGTTCTTAGCAAACTAGGAAGATATGAAACAATGAAATGATCCAGAATCAAATAATGCATTTTCTAAACTTGAGGAAACCATTATATTACCTGCCACCACATCTTTCGGGGCTACAACCTTAGCAGTAGTGATTGCATAAGCGTAGCCTTGATCCCTTGGCTGTTTCTGAGGTAAGTTTCCTTGACGCTTAGGACATTCATTTTCATAATGTCCCATCTCCCTACAATTGTAGCATTGAACATTGATAGCGTCTTTCTTTCATTTACAATCACCATCCAGATGGCCTTTCTGTCCACATTTGTAGCATACTCCATTTCCATTTAGACAGGCACATGAGTGCTTCCTTCCATAATTATCACTGGGTGGAAATTTAATTCTACCCTTCTTCCCTGTTTCCTTATTTCCTTTCTCATAGTGTCCAGCAGGTCTCTTCATCTCTTGCTTTGATTTAAAGTCGTAAGACATAGAGAATTCATTTTCTGTCTTGATAGTACACGAGACAATATCTCGGTATGATAAAAAGGTTTGTGAGACTAATGCTCAATGGGGAAATGGTTTTAACCCATCAATGAAATGATCAATGTTACTCCCTGGTTTATGTATATAATCAGTAGCATCCCTCCCTAACCTGGTAAAGTTAGCCTCATACTTTACAACATTCTCATTCTCTTTCTGCCTCAGGCTCAGAAATTTTCTTTCCATATCTGCTCGATGGTCTCGAGGAAAGTATTTTTCTAAGAACAGCTCTTTGAACTCCCTCCATTCCATATTTAATACTTCATCATCATCCTTCGTGTTTTGTATCAATGACCACCATTGATCAGCATCTCCAGTGTGGCAATAAACTTCCATGACAACTTTTTCCCTTTCACTACTCCCCAAGGCATGGAATATTTTCTCTATGGAATTTATACATTGCTCAACTACTATGGGATTTTTACTCCCATTGAATGTCGGTGGTTGTTGCCTCATGAAGCGATCTAATATTGATCCTCCACGTTGTGGATCTGGGTGCTCCATATGGGTAAGGTTATTATTTATAACCCGAGTGATTTGTTCCAGTATAATGATAAGCTGATCAGCACCAGTTGCATCACTAGATCCACTATAATTATCTTGAGCTGGAGGGAAATCCCTACATATAGTGTGTGCATTGATACAGTTTCCATTCCTTCCACTAGGCTCCATTTCAAAAAATTGGCATAAACTAGATTATTTTATGAATTGAAATATATAATTCCAAACTTTTAAAACACTTAACATAAATTCAACAGTTTATGGATATAATCCATAGTCATAAAAAAGATTTCTTTGGGGAAGCATATACTCAAAACCCTTCATAATGGTTTTGTAAAGAAAATGAGAATTATCCTAAACATATCCCACAGGAGTGTCGTAACCAAGAGTGCAGTAAGGCCCATTATCGTGCACCAGTTCCCGTTTGAGTCTAGCTCAAAGCGGTGTTTTCGGGTTTTACCCCTAGGTACATCTGTGTAAAAGCCGCCTCAACCTGCTCATATCCAGACAGGGATATATTGCTCGAAAAACTCACAAAATCTCTACAATACAAACAATTCTAGGAAGTTCTTCTATACTAATCCACAATGTCTATCTTAGGGTTATGTTCTCTAATCAGAGCTTATCTAAATCTAGTTTCCAATTATTGTACTAAACCTCCCTCTGATACCAACTATAACGACCCGACCCTAGTTACCCAGAGTCTGTGCATTATTACATAACATTGTCATGATCACAAGGAAATCATGTCTCGAAAGACCGATCAGGTTAGTATTATTGGAAACAACATTCATACATATGTTAAACTTTATATCATGAAGAGAAATACAACACAAATATATTACATTAGGAACATACAAGACTCCTAGATTATGCATGCCGGTCACTCATAAATAACTTCTTCATATCCTAGGAAAAAATAAAACATTGAAAGGGGTGAGCTCAAATGCTCAGTAAGGGTAAGTAATACAACGGAAAATGACATAAATATTAAGAATGGTAAATAATTGAAACAACATTTCATTACCAATATTATACATGAGTACTTTTATGGAAAGAACAGGAGATGAGTAAATAATTCCATAATAAAACATAATCATGGGTATTCTACTAGTTGAATGACCACATGAACCATCGATATTATTTACATAATGAGGTAATGTATAATGCTAGACATTCTGAAACATTTTGTCAAGGCCTCGACCAAGACGTCTAAAATGATTAAGGCCTCTGCCAAAACAATAAATCAAATTGGGAAAGTGCATCATCCAATTCCACATCGAGTTGTCTCGTGAGACCTACCAATGCATCGAGGAGCTATAGCGGGCTCCACCCATCACTTACTAAGTCCAATACATTCCTCATATGAAAAGGTTTAAATATATCATAAACATTCGTATTAAAACTAGCATAAGAAATTTCAATACTTTAACCATAAGTAATGAATGGTATAAAAATAGCACATCCACAGTCAAACATATCACAAAATCTTCAATACAATATTGAAGTTTTGTATCATAATAAATCAACTTCAAATAAACATAAAATCCATCAAAGGATGTTGGCATAGATGAAATCTAAACTATTTAAGAGAAATATCTCTTTTTTTGAAATCATTTAAAAGTCACATAATTATAAAAGAAAACATTTACTTTGAAAATATTATTATAAGATTGTAATGGAAGCTTCAGTGATTTTGTAACGGTAGAAAATAGCCGCACCCTCTGTATAAGTTAAAAAAAATACAATCTTACCTTAATTTTGTCGAAAAGATTAAAAAGGACCTTGTTTGGAAAACAACGGAAAGATTCTTTTATAAAATTCTTATAAAAAGTCAAACAAGGGTATAAATGACTTTAACCCATATTATATAAAATTGTAAGAATGTTTTGTAAAACATTTTTAAGAAACATGGATGTGGATGATAAATAGTTCCCAGTAGATAATTTCATATAAACAACCTCGGATAATGAGGAGATTGTGAAATAAACCCTTACCAATTTGATAACTTAAGAAACATACAAACCATGAAAGAGGTAGCATACAATGAATATGTAAATACACATAATTTAATGTGTATTACACAAAGAATACAATTATGGGCAGTACATACACCACATAAAAGGTAATAGTGGCAATATGGCATGAATCTCACTGGAATAAGGAGTGAGATGAAAACCCCTTACCTTGTACTTTTACTTGGTTCATGGTAGGTAAAACTATTTTATAATGGTTAAATAATTGTTATTAAATTATACAAGAATCATATACATTAATATTATATCATATATGATCTTTTAACTTTGCTTTCTTAATAATATCTTAGTATTTTTGTCGTTTCGGGTGTTAACTTACTCGTTTTCTTTTACATGTTTTGTTACATAAGCCATGTTTGTTAAGGATAGTTTGAATCTTATTCATATACAGGATTATATGAAGTCCTTAAACTTTATTTTTAATCATCAAATGAGAATTATACTTGAATGGGTACGATGGGGATTGAATCTCATCGCGTTCGTGGAGATGGTAGTCCATACGTACGCAGGAACGACAATATCATTCTTTTGATATTAAAATAATATATTATTGGATGGTATATCATATATAAAGAATAATTATCATGTTATATTTATTATTTACCAGAATAACACATAATTATTATACCCATTCAAATAATAATGTTTTGAATAACAATTACACCACGGCATGGAGACGGTATGTCGTACGTACGCACGTATGGTGACATGTCATTCATATGATGGATACAATACTAAATATGGTTGTAAAATATTTATAATAACATATTAGTAAATATAAGATACTAGAGTTATTATTTTATAATGGTAATAACAAAGAAATAAGAAGTTGAAGAAGAAATGAACTTGAAAAAGGGTGGTGAAAACATTACCTCTTCTTCAGGTTATTACTCTTGATATGATCAAAAGGGATCTATAGGTGGGCTTTCTGACCAAACTATGGCCTTTATTTTGACGTGATGGAAGTCAAGAGAGTATTTGGTCAGGGGTTGGCCGATCCAAATGGCTTTGAAGGTGTGAATTAATGAGAAGGGGGGTGCCCTTTTATAAGAGGGGTGAGGGGATCTTTAGAAAAAAATGAAAGTATTATTTTATAATAAAATAATATTTAGTTTATAATGGATCCAAAGTGGATTATTTAAATTATAAGGTGGGTGTGGGTCTAAATCCTTTCAAAGAATAGATTTTAGATAAGTTCATATCATTATATTAATCTAATATTTTAGTTTTAACTCTTGGTTAATTAGTTTAACACTTACCATGTCACATTGTATTTTTATAATATATAGTTAATAAACCTACTATATACATCTAAGAGACCCTCAAGTGGTCCATTAAAGATACAAAAATATTGATATAAGTGCTTTCGCAGAACCTTAGATTTTGTGGAATAGAATATAAATTAATAATATAATATTTATTTTAAAAACTGATTTATGTCAATTTTGACACAACTCAATAATTAATTAATGTTAAAGTCTTAACAACATTATTAATTAGAACCAAATTAATTTAAGCAAAACTAACATGTCATATTAACCAATAAAATTCGTGTATGTCATAAAAACCTTCATATTATATTTATTTTAACATTTATAATACCAATTATTTGATTCTTTCATTAATAGGGAAAATACTACATCATTATTGTGTCATATATATTTTAACTTTTTCAATGTATAAAAATTATAAATAAAATATAATTATGTAGTAAATCCTATTATATTTCTAATTAATATTTATAATCGAATATATAACATATATAACCATATGTCAAAATTGTTTTTCTAAAAGATAAAAGCTTATGTCATTTTTGTATTTACTTAAACTTAATTAATATAAAGTGTCCCTATCACCTACAAGTGGAACCATGGGGTCCCAAAATAGACCCAAAGATGCCCATGGTCGGATATGTATACACTAATAAGGTTAGGACATGTTTTATGGTAATTAATTATTATTATAATATTATTTGTTGACCAACCATGGTTAATAAAATATTACTGAAGTAATTATTCAAAATGTCTAAAAATAAAAGTGACCTATTTACACAATTTGGAAATACTGATTCCAAATATGGAATCAATTTTTCCAAATTCAAAAAATAGAAGTGGCAGAAATTAATTTAAAATTAAATCCAGCTGTCAAAATAAAAAGCGTGTTTTAAAGATATAATAACTATCAAAAGATTGACAATTGTTTATATCGGTTTAATTGTGAAATTATGTCCAATGACCAAAATTGTATTAAATGTTAAATATATATTCTAAATATACTTTAAAAACACTGAAATTAATAATGTATCAATATTATTTATTTTGATTAAAAATGTTGTTTTTAATTACAATTTAGTAATTTTCAGTATTCATCAAAATATAAAATTTATCCAAAAAGTACCAAAATTTCACCCTAGGATAATTTCGATATTCCGAATCCAAAAATGAAGTCCATTTTTAAAGTTAAAAAGTATATAATTTCTAAAAGTGGGTATTACTATTCATAACATCTACTTTGATTGATCGCGGTGTGTTAAAATCTTGAAGTTGCGTACAATGCAAGCTATTGCATTACTCAAAGGGAAACGTTACATGGAATCTTGGGTTGTTACATATATATTAACTAAATTTTTTGATTCATTTCTATTATAATTCTATGCTTTATTCCATGTTTATTGCACCCATGTGTTGGGTATGAATTTTATTCTATATCTTTATTATATAAAATATCAATATTATATTCAATTATGATATTACATTTTTATCAATTATGTTTACCCTTAATGAGAATTTGAGCTCACACATATATTATGATTTCATTTCTCCTACTTTTAATGTATTTATTTTATATGAATAATGATGATTATCATTCTGTGGGATAAATATTTTGAGAGATGTTGCAGAGAAATAATGGTTAATTTTTATTCATATATAATAGGAAAAGATCCATTTTTACATAGATTACATGGGATATATAAGTTAAATATTTCTCCTAACTCTTTCATTATATGAAAAAGAAATGTTCATCGGACTTTAATTTCTATATGATAAAAAACATATTGTAATTATTTATGCGAACAATTCTAATGAGTAATGATTATTATTTTTATATAAAATCTAGGAGTGGAAGTTCATGGTCTCTTCAATTGGAATCATAGTAGGGGTTATAACTATTGGAGGGATTATAAGAAATTAAATGTGATAATTTTCTCATTTGAAGAGAAATTAAGAGTTATAATGGTTATTAAGTTTTTTAATCGTAAGATTTTCCATAGATTTGATTATATACATTCACCATTATAATTGTAATGAAAATATTTTATGTTAAATAGTAATAAAAATGAGAAAAAATTATAGAAAACCTATGGATAAGTATTAGTATAAAATAACATATTAATGTGGTGTTAATATATATATTTCGAAGAAATTAGGGGAAACATCCTTTTATATATACTACATGATGATTTAGATGTTAGGAAAAATATAACTAGGGGTAATTACCTTAATAATGATTGTTGGGTATTAACTTAATTGCCACATGACGCATAGAGAATTTCCTAATTATACACCTAGTATTAAAATTATAGGTGATATTAAATAATTTATCACATTCCATTTTTAATCAGTTTCTCAAAATTTTCATGTTAAAAAATTTGGAATATGAGAGATCTTGACATGAAGAAACCTAGATAGAATAGTGAGTGATATTGGTCGAACTGAAAACTAATGTAATAATTTCTTCTCATACGATATTTGGATTTCAATATTTTAACATCTTAGAGTAATTTTATTATTATATTATTACATACCTACTCATGATTAACTTCCTATTAATATTAGTAATAGTTTTCACTAAAAGGAACAATATAAAAAAATGGATACCATGGACAATAGTAGAGTGTTCCATTGAGATACCTAATAGGATATGACCTATCATGATAAATGTTGTGATCATGCCAAACCAAATGTATAATTATTTATTATTAACTGCATGAAAATTGTTAAATTATATGATCACCTGGGAAGAATATGATGGAGCTTAGTTGGAGATTTGGTGAAGAAGATGACCCAGAAACAAATATTAATTATCATATCTTTCATTACTATAGGAGTAATCACCAAGGGAGTTTTCTCAAAGGATATTATTTTTATGTAAGTGGAGTGTATTGATAAGCTAATTTTCAAGGTAATATGATGACCTATATAGACATAATGAATGGAAAATGTATTGATCCTAAAGTACCACTGAGAATTCACTGTCTTAATTATGGTAAGTATGGACATTAACCTTGTAACTTCCATAGTACAAGATAAAACAAGGATTATTGGTACCAACATAATTGAAAAAATGGAATTATTATTCCACAACAATAATGGAGCTATTGAATAAATGTTTTATGGAATTAATAACACTGATTATACACCTGAGAACTATGAGAGTTGTATTTAATTCATGTTCTGACCACAACATGATACAATGAAGGAATTCCTAGAAGACAAAACAACCAACCATATGTCAAGATGAAATTTGTTATATAAAAACATCTAAATGTATGATTATTTCATGCCATGTCTACACCTCTTATCTGATTATTGTTTATGTGTTCCCTATAAAATATGTGTTTTCTTCCGTAGTCAAATATAATGTTATATTAGGTGTGGAATGACATAATTATCATAGAGGCTAAGATAACTCAAAAAATTTTATCCTATTTTAAAAAACATTAGTTAACTAGTCATAATAAGGATAGTGATAATGAAACATATTTTGAAGATAAATATTAAGTCATATCAATACTATAGACACCCTTGATTATTTCATTATCTATTAATACTAAATTTTTTGGGGAATAATTTATTTACTAGGAAGAATGTATTGCCCCAAGATTTTAATATATAATATTGTAATATAATCCTTGTGATCGATAACTAGTTTTATAAAAAATGAAAATTTAAAATTATTACTAAAATGTTAGAAAAATATTAAACCTATAGTATATAAAAAGTCTTAATAATAAGGGATTAAAAATAAAATTTTAGATTATATATGACATTTATTATTTAATAAATATATATATATATTTTAAAAAACTGTTTATTTGTGTTGTTATATTTATAGAAATAAATTAAATTAAAAATATATTAAAAATTAGATTAACTAATATATTAACTTCATTGGAATTAAAAATAAAAATCAAATTGAATTAAAAACACTTAACATTTGAAAAACTTATTTTTTTATTCATTTAGAATATATATTTTTATATTATATAATTTTATGTAAATAAAATTAACATAAATTTTAATATTTTCATTTACCTATTTTTATAGGTCTATAATTTTTGATTTCTCTAAAGCTTTTGATTTTTATATGATGTGTGGAAATTTAGTTTTTAAAAATACCATCACTTTCATCACAATATTATTATATAAGAATGAATTTGGGACATATGAAAATAATTTACCTGAAAAATATTTATTTTAGAGGTAAAATTATATAATCAAAAATATTTTATAATGTTTTCTAACCCATATTTCATAATTTAGAATTTAAGTTACTTTTTCTCTAATATTATTTAATATATTATTAATCTATTTTTTTAAAATTATTTTTTATCACATTATTAATGTGAATATAATTAAATTTAGTTGCAATATGGAATTATAAGGTCTAATTTACATAATAATTACAACATTATTTTTAGAGTCTAATAAATTATTACATAGGTAAAAACTAGTTACCATAGTAGAATCATAAATAGTAAAAGAAATAAAACTACAGGAAATGTGATTAGAACATGTTGGATTCATGTCTTTAATTTAGTTTTTGAGTGATTTATTTCATTACCTCATCCTTTGTGAATTATTTTCTATTTTTTAGCCCCATGAAAATTTTAACATGTTCATCTTTTATATTAATTGTTTATAAAATAATAAAAACTTATTCTCTACAATTATAGAAGAGGCCTATCACCACCCCTTCAATAACTTTAAAAAAATTTGTATCCCACCTGAAAAAATATTTAAATTACATCACCTATAATCATACTTTTTTACATTATGTTTCTGATCATATGATATTATCCAATGTGCTCCATTTCCATGAAGTACTTCAAAAGAAATTTCAAAATCTCAATGATTGTACTTCCCACACTCTAATATTTTCTATTATCTATATTTATTCATTTAAAATTATATTACCCACTATTACATGATAAAATTGGTGTTACCTATATAACTATTTTAAAATATTATACATAACCAACCCATTTATTCTTCCCTTAAGAAAATAAAAATCATTAATTTTGTGTAAGTACAGACTACAACCTCTTGGGAGAAACATGTTTCGTTTTCCTTCACCATCATTAAATTAATGTACATACGGTTAATTTTATATATAATTAATATATTTTTGATGTATATTATATTATGAAATGATAAACCTTATTTTTTCTTTTCCACATTCTGTATAAAATTAAATTATCATGCATGCATATGTGTAGAATACCAGCACCATGGACTGTTGCATTCCATTTTTAATCATAAATTCTATTGATTAAATAGAAATAAAGAACAAGATCATAGGGTAAAAATTTAACGAAGCAAGATAGTACGAAGCCTAGTAATATATATACATATAAGAGGAATAGATACAAGACTAGAAATGTGCATACATGTACTATTAGAATCAAAACATGAATCCAAATAATCCTCAGTTTGGTTCACTTCTGGTGTTGTGTTAAGTAAAGTAGTACTATATTTGATTACTTATTTTCATATTCAAAACGGATGTGTAATAGAACATAGGATTTCGATATGACATTATAATCAATGTTTGATGGAAAAAAAGTTTGTCTCTTCAAAAGATAGATCAATATTGGTTCCTCTACACATTTCCATCCCATTATGTATGGTACATGCCTCTAATGAAAGAGAGTCTCCATCCCTATATGAACCATTGATGGTGATAAAAAAATTTCTTCCTCCATAATGATCAATAACTCCCCCTCATGAATCCTAAAATGTAGTACCCATCAACATTAATCATGAATCCACTTGAAGAAGGGGCAAAAGAGAACAAGGAACACTGGTTGAAAAATTATTCCTATAATGGGAGGCAAAATAGACATTCATAATAATCCATAGATAGGAATCACCCATCCACATATTAGAAATATGATCTAGATCAACCAAAATAGATGTAGTTCTGGCTAATAGGTACCAAATTGATCCAACTAAACCCTCATGATGGTCTTTTTCTATATATCCTATATTGACTAGAAGCCTACAACCACGATAAGTGTCATCCCCGTTTATTCTATGTTATATCTTATAGCTCCATTGAACCAAATATGGAGAAACATGGAACTGATTATATCATGGGATGTGAGACCTATAAATTCATGAGACACCCTAAATACTAAACTTTTCTAATTACCATTATAGAAAATATATATAATATAAGACCCATGGGGGTTCCAATAATATATGCACTTCAAAGAAATTTGTATACCATTATTCTAATTTTCTATATCTATGGAATGTGCATGGATCTATATCCAAAATATTACATAATTGATCATTGAAGGAATACTATTTTACAATAGAATACTAACTAATGAATCATGAAAAAAAAGACATGCATAACTCGATAATAATATTTCATAATGAATAAATAAGATGAGTAAACCATAGACATAAAGAAGTTCCATTCATCATTAATGTGTATGATTTTGAAAAACTGATATTGTTAGTGGATCATAAAATTATTGATGAATGATGTTTAATTTTGGTCACACCTAAAATATATGTCTGTGATTGCACACCAGACATAGATTATAATATAACCTACCCAATTATGGATCTAGAATATGATTATTTGACATCTAATGATCATAAGATAATTATCCCAAATAACCAAAATGTTCCCTTGGATTAGATAAAAAATAATTGACCTACCCTCATAAATACATCACTTTCTTATAATATTTTGGATTATTGAAGCTTCCATAGAGATTTCTACCTTCAGCAGCTTCTCAAGGAATCATGGATTATGTTCTATGAATCGTTCCATTGAAATCCCTAAGGTTGGTTCCACCATTATCCCAATACATGGAAAAGATCTCCAAAAATACGAATCAAATATCCCATAAGAGTCGGCATCCAAGATGTAATAGGACATGAATTTTTTCAATCTCCCTATTAATTACAATTTTCACCTTTCTAACCCAGAGAAAATTCATTGTGGTGAAATTAATAAATAAATAAAACTTATTTTTCCTACCACAAAATTATATAATATTTTTCATCGAGTTGATAATAATTTTAGAGATATTGTCAAATACCATATTTATGTGATGAATATTTATCCTGATGAGTGACATGGGAGATCCCAAATAATAAATGGGAAGGAACTGCCAGTATATTCCTAAGGAGTCTTCAATCAGCTTAGAATTCTTAGCGAACATGACGATGGAAGGTAAGTTCTTACCTTATCGCGATTATTAATTTGGATATTCCTTATACAATACATCTCCATGACCCTACTATAGAACTAAATAAATCTTCAATTTTTATTATGAAAAATAATTCCATGTCATCAGAAAAATGATATTGCAAACATATATAGAAACACATCTACATTGAAAGGGAAAAATATATCCATTGTGATGACTACGAATGGAATATTTCTCGATGACATCCTCAACCAAAATGAATAAGATTGGGGATAGAATATCCCCATTCCTCAACCAACTTAATAACTTCAAGAATCCATACTTACTTCCAAATAAATAAATAGTAACCCAAATGGATCAATTGAAACATAAAATGAGATCAAAGACACACATATATATATATTCATGTGAATTTCACTAGCTGTATAATTATGTTTTATTCAATAAATAAATAATCGTGGTAAATTAAACCATGTAAATAATCCTACTAATAGATCAAATTATGTCATCATACTATGTAGAAACTTTTTATGATTTAAATTCATATAAAATGTCTGTATAATTATGATATATTACAGTAAAATACAAAATATGACCTTTTTTCTTCTATTATAATTTTATTACAACTAAAACATGCCATAATATTCCCTTAATTATATTTCATTCTTATTTGGGAATGTTTAACCACTGACTTAAAAATCTTATATATTTATATCAAAGATGACGGTAATATTTTAATTTCTTATAATATCATTGAATTCCACCAAGGGAATTATTAAGAGATTCGTTGGAAAAATATTCCCACACACGCAAATTATAGAAGAGCCAAACACGTGAGTTGGAATTATTATACCACATTGTGTTTTTACAGATATACCTACTTTATGGTTTTAATGCATCTATACTGTCGTTCTAGGAAACATTCAATATATAATGAAATGAATAGAACCAAAATCAAATTATAAATTTTCCATTATTGAGTGAAAAGGAAGAGTAACTTGTACAAATTCATTATCTTGTTCCACTGCAACATTTTTTATAGAATAAGACATCCTTTGTTCCTTTGGCTTTGGTGGATTTTGACCCTGATTACCCTCAAGGACTCAAGGTTTAGTACACTGGCTTGTATAGTGCCCATTCACCCAACAACAACAACATTGAACAATGGTTGGTTATCACCTACCTTCCACAACATTCTCCTACCATCTCACATATTTTTGACACAATTGAGCATTTTTTCCTTCTTTCCCACACCTGATGCATTTCCCCACACATTGAGGCAGTTCTTAGGATGAAATACCCACATTTATGTCCTGAGGTTCATTGAGATTTCATCCCACCTTTATCATTAGATCCCCTAGCTTGAAACTCCATCTTTCATTTCATATCAATATTTTTATGGGACCATTCTCTAAATTCCATATCTACTTTGAGATCACATTGAAAAAATTCTTCAAAACTCCCAAAGACTCGAATTTCAAGGGCCTTTCAAAGGTTATGTTTTAATCAACTAATGAATCAATCAATTTATCCATCATTTGTGATAAAATAACTCAAATAGTACCTTCCAAGACTTGAAATATTCATTTCATAGGTCGTGAAAAATTGTCATTACTTTTACATGATCTCTATGAATTCTCACCCCATCTTCATATGAAGATTTCGTGGGAACTACTTATGAAGAACCATGTTCATAAAGTATTCTCATTCCATCTATTCTATTTCATCTATTATATTGATGTTCTTAATCAAATCCCACCATTGATTTGCCACTACATAAATATGATAAATGAATAGTGTCACCATATCTGTCTCAAAACAGTGTAGCATAGAAAAGATCTTCTCCATGGAGTTGACCAACTATTCCGCAATTAGTAGGTATGATGATACACTAAACACTGGTGGTCGTTTCCACATAAAACACTAGATAGCTTGTTTTTCCCTCTTTGGTGAAGGGGAAATTCCATATTAATCTGTTTATTGTTAAAAAACTGAGATAATAGGGTTAGAATTTCCATTATTTTTGTAACTCCACATCCCAAATCATTAGGGATTTCGTTTAGGCAATCGTTTCATTTTCCCTCACACGAGTTATTGGCCCCATTTCTCATGGATCCCACAATTTTGTAAAATATAAAATGTTAGAATAAAATATATGTCAACAAGTCATAATTAACATATTCATTTGTATGATTTACTCTAAATCATATCTTAAGGGATCTCAATTTAATGCTTCTAGTGCACATATTTGTACATAGTCTCATGCTAGGGGTTTTCTCTAGGGTTCCTTAAATCTATTTCACAAATTAACTAACCCTTTCATATGATATAAACTATAAGGACCCTACATTTTCTTACATTACTATCACATCATTATATAGATAATCAACATAATAATTTTACACCATGAGGATCTATAGTTTTAGTGTCTTGGGAAAACTAAGACCAAACATAACATTCACAACATCAGGCATAAAAATTTGTTACATTCTTTCTTCTCTAGCTTCATAATCGAACATTACCACTCCTTAGTACAAGTATTCACCTAAGGATAAAAATCAAATAGTGGTGATATAAAAGCGTATAAAGAGGATAGATAAGTACAATATAGCTCGGTTTGGGCATAATCATAACATCTTCATCAAAATAATTAGAGGAAACCTTAACAAATGACAAGAAATATGGAAATGCATAAAAATGAATCATCATGTATTTGTGGGAATATACAACACATGTTTTTAACATATTTATAATCAATTTAACACATCATTTAACTTTAAATAATGGGGTTTATTACTTTAACCAATGCATTGGATATCTGTATAATTCCATGAAAAACCATTGGATCATAACATTCATTTTGCACGATATAATTCTTGGTGCACCTGTCACATCATAACATTATCATTATAATGAATTACACTAGAAAATATATCAAAATTTAATATAAATATCCCATGGAAAGGAATGGGTTTCATCTCATAATAAGAAATTAATAAAAATTGGGTTCCTAAAAGAATGTGGGAATAACATACTTGCTACAAGAATAATCAACATTGAGTGAGAAGTAAATGATGTGTTTTTGAAAGAGGAGTTATTTTGGAAAATATTTTTTTGACATAAACTCTAGAAGAAAACATATATATCCAAGAAAATGTATGAAAATTATGGAAAAATTATTTCTAAGGTGTGAACATTCCAACAATGGAGTGAAATAGGGAGAACCTGCATAATGAAAGTTGGGTTCGAGAATTTCCCCTTACATTGTATCCAAACACATTCTTCACATTAATGTCCTATAAAACCACATTAGATAAATTAATTAACAATTCCAGAACATTTTTTATATTAATATGGTTCATTATGGTTTCATTAATTTATTTTAGGGGCCTTTGGATGGGTTATAATATTTGAATCCATTGTTCGAGAATATCAGTTTTTTGGTTTTCTTGAACAGTTCACTTGTATTCTTGAGTGGAACTTCAAGTAGAACATGGATAAACATTCAGAGATATTCATTAAAATTATTAATTATATTATAGGATTTAATATTATCTTAAAATGAAATATTTAGTACACCCTCTGGACGAATCACTATATAAAAATTTAATGATGATCGTTTGGGAGAGTTTGAGTGGTTTTTCAACCATAACGAACTTGTTTTGTTTAATCATTTAGTAATATTAACATAAGATAGTTCCACAACATTAAATAAGATATAATAAGAATAAAATAATCAGTTTTAACCATAAAAATGGTTAAATTACTAGATCAAAAGGCGGTAATGTTAAAAAGAAAACACATCATTTAAGGTGATAATTTAACACCTCACAAACAACATTTTCAATTAAAAAATAAATTATGGTAGAAGGATATTGGATGATATATAATCAAATTAGTATCATAAAAGTATATTATATTTGTGATATAGGATTTACCATACAATTTGGATGGGGATATGTGGGGATAGATAAAGAAAAGAACTTGGAATTGAATGGAAATTAAAGGAAAAGAGAGGGGTAATTACCTCATTAATCCTCCACTTGAGATCCTCCATAAGGAACCTAGGATTTTTCGTTTTATGAGATCAGAAGCTCTTTTATGTGTGGGAGGTTCTTGGGATGATATTTGGGTAGAGTTTAGACAAGTCTTGAATCTTGAGAGGTGTGAGGAAATGGGGGTGTGAAGGGTTTCATTTTTAAAGGAGGGTAGAGGGGATTTCCCAATATAATATTAATCAATTTATTATTTTCCTGAAGAAATGTAATAGTGAGTGTTCCATGACTAAATAATGTAATTCTATCATATGAATCTGAACCATATGTGCTTAAAATAGCAGAACCTCGCCCATTACTTTATAATTCATTAATTTAACTTATTTTGAAAATTATCATATTTCACTATTGATAAAAATTTCTTATATTTCAAGAATATACAAAACATTCACCCAAAAAAATTATTCGACATGTAAAATCTAAAAATGAATACAATTTTTCAAAAATAATTTTCTAAATATGATTAATTTAACATTTAATTATTATCACAATTTACTTGAAAAAAACAGTTTTTATTAAAATTAAAACTAATTTTATAATGCATTCAAAAATTACATAAGGTCTAACAAAATTATATTAAATCCTAAAGACATTAATTTTTTTATTTATGAACATGTTTTAGGAAAATAAATTTTCTTTTAAATTGATTAATTATTTATAATTATTTATTTATGACATAAGATGAAGCCAATTCGTTTACTATGGCCAAATTGTCACTTAATAAGATGCCTAAATTATATTTAATAATTAATGTGTAAGGCTAAAATTATTTTGGACGACATAATTATTGATAAGGGTCATATTACTATTCATAAGGGCTGGTTACTAATCACCAAAAATTAATATTATCCTATCGGACTCCAAACATCTAACAGATCACAACTATTTATGTCAGATTTTCGAAATTCAAAACAAAGATGTGGAAATATTTTTAGTGGTCACATATTATTTTGTATAATTATATGTTATTGTACTTCCTAATGTGATTATACTATATTTAATAGTTATAAGAAGATTATTCTAATGATAATAATTTGTGTCGTTACATTCTTTCCCCACTATGTAATTTCACCCTGGAAATATCCTTTTACTTAAACAAGTGAGGGTACTTCTCCTTCATAGCCTCCTATGGTTCCAAAGTAGCTTATTCAAGCTTATTTTTCATCCTCATAAATTTGACATGATGGGTTGTATTTTCTCATAAAACATTATCTATTTGGTCAAGAATCATTACTGGATGCTCATCATAAGAGAGATCATCTTCCACTTGTACCACCTCTGAGTTTAGTATATGTGTGGGATCTAGTATGTACTTCCTCAGGAGTGATAAGTTAAACACATCATGGAATTGAGCCATATTTGGTGTATGTGAAAGTTGATAGGCCATGGATCATATGTGGTCAAGGATCTCAAAGGGGCCAATGTACTATAGTCTTATCTTCCCTTCGTTCCAAATCGCATGACTCTTATCCATGGTGATATTTGAATACATACAATATCTCCAACATTGAACTCCAAGTCCCTTTAATGGTTGGTAGTATAGATCTTTTTTCTTGACTCTGAGTAGCTCTGATGTGTTTCGGTGTAAATTGAACCTCATTTGTCATCTCTTGCACAATACTGGGTTCAAGAATATTTCTTTCTACAACTTCATCCCAATTGTTTGAAGTTCATCATTGATTTCCAAATAGTGATTCATATAGAGCCAGATGAATACTTGAGCTGAAGATATTGTTGTATAATAAGTCAACAAATTGGAGATGTTGATCCCATCCACATTTTAATTCTAAAGAGTAGGATCATAGAATATATTCATGTGTTTGAATAGTCCTTTTGGATTGTCCATCAGTTTGGGGGTGATAAGCCGTGAAGACATGTAATTTAGTACATAATCCATGTTTAATACTCCCCCAGAATTTAGATGTAAACGTGGGATAATGGTCATAGACAATAGATAGTGGAACACCATGCATTCTAACCACATCCTCCACATATATAATTGGATGTTGTTCAAGAAAGAGATATTCCAAAATTGAAATAAAATGGGAAGTCTTGCTGAGTCGGTCAACCGCAACCCATATCACATTATTTCCTTTCAATGTCACTGAGTTTTTGGATCAGATTAAATAAAATATACATAAGAGGGGTGGGGGTGAATTGTCTCTTTTCAGAAATCTTCTTGAGATTGTGTTCTGATTTTTTACTTTAATCAGATGAATAATTCAGCGGAAATATAAAGTGCAGAGACAAGTGATGTATAGTGGTTTAGGGAATTGGGATTCCCTAGTCCACTCCACCAACACTCTACTCCATGAGCATGTTTATTTTCACTATCAGGTCCTCGTTTCGACAGACCATTCAACAACTGAGTACAGGAAGTTGACACCTTTACAAACTATGGCAAACCAAATTTTTCTGGTTCACATCATAGAACCTAAACAACTTAGTGCGATAATCCGGTTACTCAAGAATAGAAAACAAAGCTTTATGTATTCTGAAAATACATTCCAGATGTTCTTCACAATTGCAACAACATGCGATTGATAGTAGATGAATCGTTGACTTCAGAAATAATGATCTTCACAAAAGAATCGTTTTGAGGTGATCTCGTTGCAGTAAATATAGAAATATAACTCACCACTTTAAAAAAAGAATATTCACAAATGATCTTCAATATAGAAGAGATAAATCATCTATCGTGATTTTTCTTCTTCAGAAAACAGAGCTTTGTTACTCTCCTAAATCTGCATGTTTGAATTCTTGAAGGTCTCGGTTTTTATTTTCTTTTCTCAGAATAATTGAGAGATCACATAAGATCGTTATATTCTATTTTAAAAAGGCTCGATAATACATAAAATAGTGATAAGCACTTCGTTGGTAAATTTAGATCCACAAAAGTTGCCTTTTTAATCACGATATTCAATCATTTGAATTTATAGACTAGTCGAAACTTCCCTAAAGACTCGGCATAAAAATCTCCTTTTAATTCGATATTTAAAACATAAATAAAACGGTTTAGATTCGGTCAAAGTCGCATTTTAAAAGCTTCTTTAAATCGGGCTTGAAATCTGCATAATAAACAACTTTCTGACCATTTCATAATAACAAAAAATATCAACTTTAAATTCTCCAACACAAAACGTAAGTTTGAGTTGAACAGTATTCATCCTCTGAAAGTAAGGTTGATTACATAGTCCTCAAACGTAAGGTTGACAATGTAGGTTTGTTCATAGACGTAATGTTCATGTCACTTTCTTCAAACGTAATGTTGATCATAAACGTAGGGTTGATTATTCATATGTTTCTCTTAAAACTTTCAAAAATATGGTAAAAGATCCATACATTTACTTGATCCATACTTTTCCTAGAACGTATGGTTGTTCACAAAAGAATGGTTGATGAAACATACTTTTGAGAAACAAATGTAACATTTAATAATTGTGTACGGTTCCCCTTCCATACTTTTCTAATATCCCGAACGTAGGGTTCCTTCATAACGTAGGGTTATTCTTCCATACTTTTCCAATAACATATGGTTGATTAACCATACTTTTCTATTATCTCATAAAGTATATGCGCTTTTCATCCTTATGCTATGTTTCTCTATGTAGGGTATGAACAATGTTTCCTGAACACGCAAAAGCAGATCCTGAATATGTAGCGCATAAACAATATTTCCAGAACATGCTAAATATGAATACATTAGTAATAAATTACTGTTATTTCAAGATAAATATAAAATAATAAATTCCTGTAAAATACATAACAAATAAAATCATTAGAAAATAATGAAGGGTATTTCTGAGAATCAAAATTATCATAAAGAGATAGAGTATTGTTCTCAGCAAAACTCCTCATTTGAATAAAAACAATATGTATTGTTGAAAACAACACATGATCAACAATCTCCCCATTTTTGATGATCACGAAACCCATAATATAATTAATGAAATTATCTTACAAAATGAATTACAAATAGTTTTGAATTTTGAAAAGATAAATACAATATTAATTTTTCCCTTTGATTTATCCATTTTTGAATTTCTACCCCAATAAAAAAAATTTAAAATAAATATAATTTTTTTTGTTTATCGAAATTTCCCCCAATTTGTGATATCAAAAAGAATGATAGAATATTGAATATAACACAGATTAATGTAGCACTGAACATAAGTAAATGCCATGTAACTGTTTCTTAGTAATAAAATATGTATGACCGGCATATCTAAACAATGTAAGTAAAACAAAATTAACATAAAAGTAGATATCAAAAAGTTTTATTGAAATGATGGAATAGATACAGCTATTATGAACACAAGAATCATAGTTTCGTCATGGTAGTAACTATGTTTTATCTCCTATGAACTGTAGACTTGATCTCTATCAACTGTTCCCTCAACCATTTCAGTAATCAATCACCGAGCTTAATAATAAGATCTCTGGCCTCTTGAGTCATATAAATGTCTTCAATGAGATTGTATCTGAAAAACTATTGAAGTCTTTCTTTCTTCTCCATAAACAATGATATCTTTTCTGTGAATTTATTTAAGACAGAGGTGATTCCTGGCTCACTGGATGTCAACTGATCAACCAAAAATTTCTGATTGTCTAACAGAACAGATAAAGGAGCATTGTTGCATCGAAGATCATGAAACTTGTCATTCATGTTGCTCATCATAGCTATGATATCTTGAAACCTTCTGGTTAAATCAGGTGAAGTACTTGATCCACTAGCAGCATTATTCCCAACTGATGCGAATTGTGTCTCCATAAAAACTTTTATGATCTGATAAATCTGACTTCATAACCATTACAGAATTCAATTTGGTAACAACATTCATCATATCGTATATAAAAATTTCATCTTCTTGCCTTGAAACTGTACTCTCCTTAGGCCATTGAAATTTCAACTATTCTGATGCTAAGGCTTTTCTCAGAGTATCATTCCCAGATTGCAGTTGAGATAACTTTTTGTACAACTCTTCAACTTATTTATTCCCTGAACCAGAGGCACTCTGTTCTTGATTCTCATTCTCAGTGGTAGTTTGATGCAATAGTACTAAAGGTATTGAATCTGCATTAGACTTGTCTTTCTCCTTTTTCTGAGCAGGTTGGTCCACAGATTTTTCCTCAGAGTCTTTTCTAGACTCATCCATAGAAAAATCCTCTTGAAGTACCCTTGTGTGAGCTTCAAAAACTTGCCCATAATGAACATCATCAATTTGTTCATCCAATGGATTTTATAAAATTATATCCTCTAGAGTTTCCTGAGGTTTGTCCACTACCTCACCAGGATCTCCCTCCTTATCTTGTTGAAGTTTAACTTCAACATCAGCTACAACGTCTTGTTCTGATCTGTCAACTTCAATTATTTCATGGTAATGGTATATAACAGCCACATTCTGTTCTTGAGACTGTTCAACAACCCTTTATCTGACAAATTTGTAAGAGAGTAAATCTCTTGTTGTCAATTCAGGGGACGTATGTGTTGAAATCAATGTTTGTTTCCATTGAGATTGAAGGACATCCAGACTTCTTTCTTCTTCAGTATCTTCCACTTCAAATCTGATCCTTCTTACTACTGTGTTGACTCTCGATTCAGCTTGTCCCTCCTTGGACTTAGCAGATTGAGCCTGAGCACGCTCTGATTGATCCTCATCTCCTACATGCAATACTTTTCCTTTTATTGTCCTTCGGAAATAACCAATATTTCTTAATTTTCCTTAATTAAACAAATTACTGTGAAGACAACACACTTTGGCATCCACCAGTCTCACCATATTCTTCTTAAACAACAGTTTGGAGATGAATCAGCCAAATGGGTAAAAGTTCATTCGGGCATCACTCTTACTACAATATCTTAGGTATCTTACCATATTCCTGGGAAAATTGATTTTAATATCACTGAGAAAAAGATACATTATATACATATCGGGATATAATATCTTTTCCATCTCAGACATCTTCGGTGCAATCCTTGTTTGCACAAATATTACCAAAATTTTCTGATCTGGCTCTAGATATTTTATGAACATATTCCTTACAGATGTAGTAACAAAAATAAAAGGCATCATGTCCTCTGATTTATGCATAGAATCTTTTATATTTTTCAAATCTAAATGAAAAACTCTCTCATGAGGGAAGTTCAAAATCTGAAAATTTTCAACTGAAGAGATCGAAAAATCTCTATCCTCTTTCATAGCCAGCATAGTGTCCTCATTATCTCCCAGACTAAATTTTATAGACTTGAATAAATGTCGAAGCTCGACCTCATAAAAAAATTCCATATTCTCACTGTTGAAAGTCTGTTTGAGATTCTGAAATGACAGTGCTTTTTTTCATTGGAGATTTGTCTGATATAACTATTCGAGGTCAATTGCCTTTCCCTGTAATATTTTTCTTCCTTCTAAATGTTGTTTCTTGGAATTGATGGTCTCAACTTAATCATCTCTCTTAGTCTTCATAATTTCTGTGAGAATCTCTAAAGGTTTTAAGATTAGGGTTTCAAAGGATCGAAGATTAGGGTTTTCGAGCAGTGGTACAATTTCGCAGGTTGGAATGGATTTTGGTAGAAATGAAAAGGTTTAGAAGTCGAAAAGGATTATTATATCCTTTATTTCCATGTTTTGAGTAATCATTACATAGATTTAAAAAAAAATATTAATTACATGGGGAAAAGAAAATTATTCTGTTTGAAATCAAATTACTAAATTAATTTAAACGGAATTAAAGTAGAATATTTAAAATAAAACTTTATTTAAAAATTAAATAACCCTATCTCCCCCTAAATAAAATCAAACCATAAAGTGGGAAGTGCCCTTAGTGAAAATATCAGCTAGTTTAATTTCAGTACTTACAAATTCCAAATATATATTCTTTTTAAGAACGTGATCTCTTAGAAAATGATGTCTAATATCAATATACTTAGTTCTAGAATGATAAATGGTATATTTTGAAAAATTTATAGCACTAGTATTGTCACATAAAATAGGTGTAGTATTAAAATTCAGTCCAAATTCCATAAGAGTGTTTTTCATCCACAACACTTATGCACAGCAACTTCAAGCAGAATCATATTCTTCCTCGGTTCTTGATAGGGAAACTAAATGTTGTTTCTTACTTGACCATGACACAAAAGATATACTTAAAAAGTGACAAGTTCCTGAAGTGTTTTACCTATCTAATCTACAACTCCCAATGTCTTCATATGAATATGAAATCAAATTAATATCATAAGTTTTGGGATAAAGAAGAGATTGAGAAAAAGTTCATTTTAAATATCTAAAAATTATTTTAACATCGGTTAAATGAGATTCTTTAGGATTTTATTGAAATCTTGCACTAAGACATACTAAAAACATTATATCTGGCCTTCTAGTAGTAAGATTTAACAAAATACTAATCATACATCTATATAACTTATTGTCAACTGATTTTCCAGTTTCATCCAAATCATGTTTTATATTATTGCAGAAAGGAGTTTTATATGACTTGTTGTTTTCAAGTCCAAACTTTTTTAATAAATAAGTAATGTATCTTCTTTGATTCAAAACATTTCCAAAATCTTTTTGATAAATTTGATGACCTAAAAAAGAAATTTAGATCTCCCATCATACTCATTTCAAATTATTTTTTTGCATTAACATTGAAAACTCATGAAAATTGGTTTTATTAGTTGATCCAAAAATTACATCATCAACATAAATTTGAACTAATAAAATACTATATTTTACTGTTTTCTTAAAAATTGTTGGATCTGCAATTCCAATAGTAAAATAATTTTTCAATAGAAAAGAGCTTAATCTCTCATACCAAGCTCTAGGTGCTTGTTTAAGGCCGTAAAGAGCTTTAGTATGATAAAAAACAGAATCTGGTTTTTGAGAATTTTCAGAACCATGAGGTTTCTCAACATAAACTTCTTCTATTAAATAACCATATAGAAATCCATACTTTACATCCATCTGAAATAATTTATAGCTCATATGAGATCCATAGGCTAAAAGGATCCTAATGGTTTCTAATCTAGTAACTGGTGTAAAGGTCTCATCATAATGTATACCTTATTCCTGATTATATCCTTTAGCTACAAGTCTAGCTTTATTTCTAGTTATTATTCCTTGATCATCTTTCTTATTTCTAAAGACACATTTGGTTCCAATCACTGGATAGTTCTGTGATCTTTCAACTAATTCCAAGACATCATTTCTTTTAAACTGGTTTAATTTTTCGTGCATTGTTATCATATAGCATTCATCATCTAAAGCTTATTCTATAGACTTGGGTTCTAATTGGGATACAAAGGCAGAAAATTCTACAAGATTCCCTATATTTCACCTAGTTTAATTCATGTGTCTATGTCACCTATTATAGTGTCTAAGGGGTGATTCTTTAGAGCTATAGTATATTTAGGTAACACACTCATAGGTTCTTCAGTATCATGTTCCTATGAACTAGACTGAATTTCTTTTATATCTTTTTCAAAATCATTTTTCAAGTTTTCAAGCCCCATGTTATCATTAGAGTCAGATTCATCCATTTGATCTATCCCTTTCTCAAAGGGATCAGACTCATCAAATTTTACATGAACTGATTCATCAAAAATCCTTGACTTCGTATTATAGACTCTATAAGCTTTGGTGGAAGCATAATATCCTAAGAAAACACCTTCATCATATTTTGGATTGAACTTACCAAGATTATCCTTGGTGTTTAAGAGGTAAACCGTGCATCCAGAAACTTTAAATTAGTTAACTATGGGATTTCTTCTATTCCAATGTTCATAGGAGGTCTTTTTCAAAAGAGGTCTAATTAAAACTCTATTTATTATATAGCAGGTTGTTCATACAGCTTCTGCCGAAAAATAGGTAGGAATACTGTATTCATTTAGTATAGTCTATCCATTTCCTGAATAGTCCTATTTCTTATTTTAACAATTCTATTTTGGTGAGTTGTTCTTGGTGCAGAGAAGGCGTGTCTAATACCCATATTTGAGAAGAAGGAATTAAATTCTTGGTTCTCAAATTCTCCACCTTGATGTCTTCTTAATGAAATTATTTTAAAACCATATTCATTTTGAACATCTTTTCAAAAACATTCATACAATGTAAAAGATTCATTTTTAAATTTCAAAAAGAAAATCCAAGTAAATCTAGAATAGTCATCAAATAAAACAAATACATATGATCTACTATCCAAACATGAGACTCTTGAAGGTACAAAAAAATCTATATGGATATGTTCTAAAGGATTAGATGTAGCAATTTTGTTAACATATTTGAAGGATGGTTTGTGTTTCTTTCCAAGTTGTCATGCATCACAGAGTCTGTAACTTTCAAATTTTAGACTAGGAAAATCAGAAACAAATTGTTTCTTAGATAACTTATGTAATGAATGTACATTACAATGACCATGTCTCCTATTATAGATCCAAGATTCATTCACATTATAAGTTAATCAATTTACTTGTTTTTTACAAAAGGAATTTAAATCCAAGGTATACACATTGTCAATTCTGGGTGCTCTAAATTTAAGCAGTTTATTCTTGAAATCAGAACAACAATTGTTAGAAAAATCAACAACATAACCATCATCACATAGTTTTGAAATACTTATCATATTGTGTTTTAATCCTTGTACATAAAGTACTTTGTTAATTGAGACAGATTCTGGATCTCCAACTATTCAATACCAATGATTTTTCTTTTGGCATTGTCACCAAAAGTGACAAGCCCACAATCTATTTGGGTGAGTGTAAAGAAGTTAGATGAGTTCCCACTCATATTCCTTGAGAAACCACTATCCATATACCATATGTCCATTCTTCTTTTGTGAACTGCTCCCTACAAAGGAATTTACACAATTTTCTTTGGTACCCATATTTTGTTGGGTCCAGGTGTGTTACCTACTAAGGATCTGGGAATCCAGACTTGCTCAGTTTTTCTAATTTCACAAGAGTCAAATAAATTTTTTGATACAAAGGCCTTCTTAATACCAGTGATTTGGGGTTGTCATAGGAAATAGTTTTTTCGAATATTACCCCTTATTCCGAAGTAATTACAATCTAGTATTTTTGCACTTGGAATAAAATAATTTTTTTACATCTTGGGGTTTTCACCTTTACTGCCAATTCCAAATATTTCCTTTTTAAGGACATTTTTCAAAGAATTTCATTTAAAGTATTTTCTCCTTTAGTAAAAAAAGTCTTGCACATTTATTGGGTTATACTTCAGTTTGCAGAGATTTTATCCTTCATTCATAATCTGTATTGTTAGTGTTAATTGATTCAAACATCTCAGTTAACTCCTTATATTGTTTTAGCATTGTATCTATTTAATTAGAAACAACTTTGTAATTTTTTTAAAGACTTATGATTCTTCAACAAAGAATCATATTTTTCTTCAAGAATATTGCAGTAGACTGCAAGTTTTTCATTAGATTAACTAGATTCAGAAGAGTAGTAAGATTGTACCTCATCTATGTCTACCAGAAAACACATGTTGGCTTTCAATTTTACTTCTTCATTCTCTGAGTCTGATTCAGAAGTGCTACTGGAGTCTTCAGATACACTCCATGTTGCATTCATGGAATTCTTGTCTTTATGCTCATAATCATTTATTTTGAAGAATTTATTTCTCTTCTCTTCTTTTAGATGAGGATAGTCCGGTCTGATATGTCCTGTTTTCTTACATTCATAGCATATGACTTTTTTGTCATCCTTTTTGAAGGATTTTCTGAAGCCCTTATTCTTTCTATAGAATTTAGTGAATCTTCTGGCAAGGTGACCCAGTTCCAGATCAGAATTTGATAAATCAGAACATTCTGATTTCTCTTTTACACTTTTCATCATCTTTTTTTTACACTGTGATGACCCTTTCAAGGCAGTGTCATCTCTCTTAATAAGCACTTTGTGTTCATTTTCTTCATCTTTCATCTCAACTTCATACATCATTAGTGTTCCAATCAGTTCTCTCATGGTTATGTTCTTGATAGGTGTTGAATACCTGATTGCAGTAGATATTCCATTCCACTTTGTAGGTAGTACTCTAGTTCTTTTAATGCTTGATCATATTTTTTAATGGGATCTCCCATGGACGTTATCATATTGACAATCTCTGTCAATCTTACATTCATTTGAGTTATACTCTCACCTTAAACCATTATGAAAGTATCGAATTTAATCTTAGTAGTTACATATCTCATTTCCCTGATATTGTTAGTTCCTTCATAAGAAACAACATTAGTTTTCCACATTTCATATGTTGTCGGGCATTGAGATACTCTGTTGAATTAATCCAGTCCTAGACCTCATATTATTGCATTCATTGCCTTTGCGTTAATTTCATAATCTACTTCAGTAGCTGCACTTCATGTTTCAAGTTATTCCGGAATTTCATATGGAGTCAGAATATTCGAATATACTCTGTATCCCTGATTTTTTAGATAGATAATCATTCACGACTTCCAGCATCCATAATTTTCTCCATTGATGTATGGTGCTCTGACCATAGACATTCCATCCCTTGTATCATTCATCTTGCTCTGTATATAATCACTTTCACCTTTTTAAGGCTTTATCATTATTCTATGCCTCTGATAAAAATGTTTGGATCAGATTAAATCAATTATACACAAGAGGGGGGTGAACTGTGTCTTTTCAAAAATCATTGTCAGATTGTGTTCTAGTTTTTTACATTAATCAGATGAATAATGATGCGGAAATATGAAGCGAATAGACACACGATGTATAGTTTTTCGGGGACCAGAAACCCCTAGTCCACTCCACCAATTCTCTACTCCACAAGATTGTTGATTTTCACTATCAGGTTCTCGTTTCAATAGAACTATCAACAACTATGTACATGCAGTTGACACCTTTACAAAATACGAAAAAACAAATCCTTATGGTTCACTTCACAGAACCTATAGAGCCGAGTGCTAGAAGCTGGTTACTCATGAATAAAAAAGAATATTTCTGTATTCTGAAAATACTTTCCAGATGTTCTTCACAATTTCAGCAGCATGCAATTCACAATAGATGAATCGTTGCCTTCAGAAATAATGATCTTCACAAAAGAATCATTCTGATTTGATACCTTTGTATTAAATATAGAAATATAACTCACAAAATTAGAAAAAGATGATTAACAAATGATCTTCAATTTAGAACAATTGAATCTTCTATCGGGATTTTTCATCGTTAGAATGCAGAGCATTGTATGTCTCTTGAATCAGCAGATCTGAATTCTTGAAAGTCTCTGTTTTTCTTTTCTTTTCTCAGAATGATCGAGATATCACATAAGATCATTAGATGCTATTTTAAAAAGGATCAATAAGATATAAAATTGTGATAATCACTTCTCCTATAAATTTAGATCCACAAAAGTCGCCTTTTTAATCACAATATTCAAACATTTGAATTTACAGAGTAGTCAAAACATCCATGAAGACTCGGCATAAAAAGATCCTTTTAATTCAATCGTTAATCCATAAATAAAACAGCTTTGAATCGGTCAAGGTCGCATTTTAAAATCATATTTAAATCCGGATTGAAATCCGCATAATAAATAACTTGCTGACCGTTTCATAATAACAGAAAATATCGACTTTAAATTGTCCAACACCAAACATAAGGTTGAGTTTTACTGTATGCATCCTCTGAAGGTAAGGATGATGACGTAGTCCTCAAATGTAGGGTTGAAAACGTAGGGTTGGTCACAGACATAAGGTTCATGTCACTTTCTTCAAACGTAAGGTTGATCATAAACTTAGGGTTGATTATCCAAACTTTTCTCTTCAAACTTCGAAATATATAGTAAATGATCCATACATTTACTTGATCCATACATTTCCAAGAACGTATGGTTGTTCACAAAATTAAGCTTGATGATCCATACTTTTGAGAAACAAACATAACATTTAATACTTACATACGATTCTCCTTCCATACTTTTCTGATATCCCAAACATAGGGTTCCTTCCTAATGTAGGGTTATTCTTCCATACAATCCCGATAACATATGGTTGATTAACCATACTTTTCTATTATCTCATAAAGTATACGTGCTTTTTATCCTTACGCTATGTTTATCTACATAGTGTATGAATAGTGTTTCCAGAACACGCTAAAAGCAGATCCCGAATATCTATCGCATAAATAGTATTTCTGGAACACTTTAAATACGAATACTTTAGCAATTAATTCTCGTTATTTCAAGAGAAAAATAAAATAATAAATTCCTGGAAAATACATAACAAATAAACTCATTAGAAAATAATTAAGGATATTTGTGAACATCAAAATTATCATAAAGAGATAGAGTATTGTTCTCAAAAAAACTCCCTCTCTAAATAAAAACAATATGTATTATTGAAAACAACATTTTCTCAACATGAGTGACCCATAATAAAGTCAATAGTGACATTATCCTAATTACACAAGGGTATATGAAATGGTTTCCTTATCCATTTGGACTTGTGTCTCTCTACTTTAACATTATGACATACCACGAACCTAGAGATGTATTCAACATTATCCTTCTTCATGTTATCCCTCAAGAAGTGTTCTCAGAGATCCTGATACATCTTGGTGCTAATAAGATGGATATAGAAAGTTGAGCTATGTAAATTTTCTAATAGATCCTTTATCCTTGGTGATGAAGGCCCACAAAGACACATTCCCAACTAAATCACTCCATCATCTTCGATATAGAACTCTTCATCTTCACTTCCTTTAATTCATTCACCCTATTTAGTAACTACGGATCATGAAATTGTTCCTCCTTAGTCATCTATTATATTAATGGTTTCACAATCATTTAGAAATGTGAGATGTATCCCCTACCCTTATGATTTAAAAATATATCCTTTGCATATTTAAGAGGATAGTGTCTTTTTGAATCCATAATATGGATAGAGTAGGAGGTTATTTTATGCTTAGAGCATCAACTACATTTTTTTCCATTTTATAATGATAGTGACTAGAGAAATCATTGACCTTGATTAGCTCCAACCATCTCCTTTGACGCATGTTGAGCTCCTTTTGTGTGAATATATACTTTAGGATCCTCTGGATGGTGTATATGTCACATTTCTCACCTTAAAGCTAGTGATTCCATATTTTGAGGGAAAATTCATGGGTGCTAGCTCTAGATCGTGGGTTGGGTAGTTATGGTCATGGATCTTCAAAAACCATGTGGTGTAGGCTACCACAATAACATTTTTCTTGAGTACACATCACAAGAATATCTTCCAAGCATCACTATATATCAAAAATATTTCTCTACTTTTTGGTAATGTTAGCATAGCTGTAGTGATTGGCCTTCTCTTTATCTCTTGGAATCCTTCCTAAAATTTTTTCATCCAGATATACATTACCCCTTTTATTTTTAACTTAGTTAGTGGGCTTGAAAATCAGGAAATACTTGTATCAAAATGTCAGTAGTTGCTAGATAATCCAAAATACTATGGATTTTTGGTACACTAGAGAACCTGGGATATTCTTCAATCACCTTTGTTTTTTGAGGGTCCAAATAAATTCCCTCCCGCGTGATCAGATGCCCCAAGAACATTACTTATTTCATGAAAATGTCACACGTTTTGAACTTGTAGTAAAACTTCTCCTTTCTCAATGTCACCAAAAAAAGTCATATATGTTCTTCATGTTCCTCAAGGATCATGGAGTATATGAAAATATAATCAATTAACACAACCACAAATTTTTTATTTAAATTCTGAACACTATATTCATAAAATATATGAAGATTGATTGGGAATTAGTTAGTTTGTAGGGAATCACTAGAAACTCTTACTACCCATACCTTGTACGGAAGGATGTCTTCTGAATATCATCGTTCTTCATGATTAGCTGATGATATCCATAATGAAGATCTATAATTGAGAATTATTGAGATTCTCTTAACTGATCGAAAAATTCAACAATTTTTTGTATGAGGGTACCTGTTCATTATGTGTTTCTGATTATCGATACACAGCCACATGTTCCATCCTTTTTCATCACAAAGAGCAGTGGTTCACCCCAAGGTGATGCACAATGGAGTATAAACCCCCAGTCCAAATTCTCTTGCAACTACTTCTTTAACTCCATGAGTTCAATAGGAACCCTCCTATAGAGATTCTTTGATATAGGATTAGATCCAGGTATGAGTTCTATTGAGAACACTATCTCATGTTATGGGGGAAGTCTGAGAAACTCTTTATAAAAATGTTACATTATTCCCTCACGATGGGGATTTCCACATGTTTCGAACATTCCATTGGGTCAACCATTTGGGGGAGATATTCTTCTTCATAGGGTAACAAAACCCACACCATTGAATGATTTTTCAATGGATATTCATGATGCTTCTTGAGTTTATATATGATCATGAGACGGTTTGGAATACAAAAATATAGTTGATATGTGCACTATATAACGAGAGCCAATCCATTCCCATTATAGTGTCAAATTCCACCAAGATAAGTATTATGTGATTTTCTAGAAGAATCATCCCACATATGCCAATTAAAGAAAAGATAAAAATTTGGGTTTCAATGATTTCAAAACTTGGTGTTTTTATATATATCACTACATCTATGTTTATGGGATTCTATTATATAGTTCTAGAAAACAAGCAAGATATAAAGAAATACTTATAACCCGAATCAAATAATAATTTTTTCATTATTTAGTGAATAGGTAGTGTACCTTTTATGACTTCATTACCTTCCACACTTCAACAGTAGTGATGGAATAATCCTTCAATTGTTCCTTTGGATTTGGTATATGCTGACACAAATTACCCTCAAGGACTAGAGCTTCTGTGCAATGGCTTTCATAGTTCCCATTCTCCCTACAATTATTTCATTGAACCATGGGTGGTTTAATCCTTTCATCCATCAGATTCACCTTCCATCCCACATATTTTAGACAATATTGATCATGGTTTCCTTCTTTCCCATAATTTAAGTATTTCTTCGTCCCATTGAGGATGTTCCCATGATGTAACTTCCGACATTTTTTGGCATGTGGGTCGTTGTGTTTTTTCCCAACACTATCATTCGATCCCACAGCGTGAAACTCCATATTTTGTTTCATATCAACATAAGACTAGAACCATTCTCCAAACTCCATCTCCACATTGAGATAACATCAACCAACTTCTTTATAAATACCGATTACTCTAATTTTTGGAACCTTCTGAAGTTGTGGTTTTAATCCACTAAAGAATAAATCAATTTTTCTATCATTGTTGATAAAAAAACAAGAAGTATACCTTGAATTCCTTGTGAAATTTGATTCGTAGGTCCTAAAATATTCTCCATTATTTTTCTTTATCTCTATGAATTCTCTCCCCATATTCGTACCAAGAGTTCAGGGGAACTACTTATTATGAAACATTATCTTATATTATTCCAATTACATCTCTTCAATTTCATATACATGCTTGACGTTCTTAATCAAAACCCACCATTGACCTCCCTTTCCATATAGATGATTAAAGGATTGTGTAACATTCCCAGTCTAAGAATAGTGTAGAACAGAAAATATATTCTTCGTGGAGTTGACACACTATTCCACAACTAGTGGATCAGAATATCAACTAACCTTTGGTAGTCGTTGCCATATAAAACACTCGATAGAGAGTTTCTCACTCTTTGGTGAAGGAGGACATTCCCCATTATTTTTTTAATGTTCAAACCCTGAGATAGTTGGGTAAAAGTTTCAATGATGTTTTGAATTCCACCTCCCAAAGTATTGGGGATTTCCTTTAGCAAATCATTGGATCAACCCACACACGATTTGTTTTCCAGGTATCTCTAGGTTCCAACCATTTTCTTAAATAGAAAAGGATAGAAAAGAACATAAGTCAACAAGTCATGAACAACTTATTAATTTTTATTATTTACACTAAATTCATAACTCATCGGATCCATTTTTAATGATTATTTTGAGCATATTTTTACTTAGTCTCATGCTATATGTTTTCTATAGGGTTCACTAATCCTAATTACCAAATTAACTAAACCTTTCATCTGATAATAATAATATTGACCCTGCCATTTCATAATTTACTATTACATAATTATAATGATAAAAAACATAATATTATTCCACCACGAGGTTCTATAGGTCTAGTGCCTTGTTAAAACAAGGACCAAAGACAACATTTACAACATTATACATAAATATTTTTTTCATTTCTTCTTCTCTAGCTTCTAATTGGCACATGACATATCCTTAGTACAAGTATTCACCTAAGGATATACAAAAACAATTGGTGATATAAAAGCCTAGTAATAGAATATATAAATAAAATATATGTTGTGGTGGGCTTAATCATAACATCATCATCAAAATCATGATTGGAATCATTAATACATGACTTAAAATATGGAAGTTCACAAAAATGTAACATCATTTATAGTGGTCATCTACCACACATAGTTATGAAAAATATAGAATCATGTTCACAAATAATTTCAAATTAACCCATGAGGTTCATAACATTACCCAATACATTGGATAGATATATAATTCTGGGTAGAATTGTTACTTCATAACATTCATTTTGTGTTATATAATTCTGGGTGCACCTGTCAAATCATAACAACATCATTTTCATGCATGCCACAATGAACATTTATCAAAAGTGAACATAAATATCCCATGGAAAGGAATGGTGTTTATCTTAGAATAAAACAGTAATAATTTTTGGGTTCCCAAAATAATTTTGGAGTAACATACTTGCTACAAGAACCATCATCCTTTAGTGAGAAGTTAATTGTGGGTTTTTGAAACAAGAGTTATTTTTAAAAATATTTGTATGAAATAATCATCACTGGAAAACGTATTTATCCTAGAAAATATAATTAAATGATTTAAAAATGTTTTTTAATGAGTGACCATACAAAAAATGGAGTGACATGGGGAGAACCTGAAGGAAAATGTTTGGTTCGAGAATTTCCCCTTACCTTGAATCTGAATGCTGTATTTACATAAAAGTCATATAATGCCACAATAGATTAATTAATTAACAATTAAATAACCTTATGTATATTAATAAGTTTAATTATAGTTAAATTAAGTTATATTAAGGGATTTTTGATGAGTAATAGGGTTTACATCCATTTTCCAAGAATGTATGTTTTTATGTTTTTCTTGAATGGTTCACTCAAATTCATTAATGAAAGTTCATGTAGAACATGGATTAAAATACAGAACTGGTCATTAAAATTATTAATGATATTCCAAGAGTTAAAATTATTTTATAATAAATTATGTTATATTCCATGTGGAATAATCATTAGATAATAATTTAATGATGATCCTTTGGGTTAGTTCAAGCCGTTTTCCAACCAAAACAAACTCATTTTGTTTAATCATTTAGTAATAATTAAAAAAGATATTTCGAGAACATTAAATAGGATATAATAAAAATAAAATAATCTGGTTCAACCATAAATATATTTTCATGACCAGATATGAAGGAGGTAAGGGAAAAAAAACTTGTCATTCATATTGGAGATAAATTAACACCACTCGAACAATGTTTTCTTTTAGAAAAATAAAAAGAAGGGGAGAAGGGGATTTCATGATATATAATCCAATTAGTATCATAAAATTCTAGTATATTTATGATAATAGTGTTACCCTACAATTTTTCTAAGGAAAGTTGGGGATAGATAATGAAAATAAATTGATATTGAAAAGAAATTAAAGGAAAAGAGATGGAGAGAGGGGAATTACCTATTGAATCTTCCTCTTTATATCCTCCATAAGGAATATAGGTTTGGTCTTTTGATGAGACCAGAATCTCTTCAACATGTGGTAAGTGATACTAAAGGTGTATTTGATGAGATTAGGAAAGGCTTTAAGCTTGAGATGTGTGATGAAATGAGTGTGTGAAAGGTTGTATTTATTGTGGAGGGGAGGGGGGTTTTCTATATATAATATTCATTTATTTATTAATTCTCTAAAAGAAAAGTAATATTGATTGAAAATGACTAAATATAGTATTTATATCATTTTAATCCAAAATATATGTGATTTCATCAGCATAACAGCACCCATGACTCTATAATTCATGAATTTAACTTGTTTTTATAAATTATCATATTTCACAACTCATAAAAAATTCATGTAATTTAGAAAATTTCCAAAAATTCAAAAAAACCATTATTAGAGAAGTAGAACCGAAAAATGAATTCTATTTTTCAAAAATAATTTTATAAATATTATTAATTTATCTTTTAATTTAAAATTTCATTTAAATGAAAAATACAATTTTTTAAAATTAAATCTAATTTTATAATACTTTCAAAAATTACATATGATCATATTAAAGTGTATTAAAACTAGAAGAAGTAGAATTTTAAATTTATAAACTAATTTTATGAAAATAAATTTCCTTTTAATTTAATTAATGAATAATAATTAATTATTTCTGAAATATCAATGCTTTTACTATGGTTAAATTGTCACATTATAAGATACCTAATTTTTTTAATCATTCATGGGTATGGTTAATATTATATTGGATGATTTACTTATTCATAATGGTCAAATTATTATTCATAAGGGTATTTTACTATTCACTAATAATTATGTTTGTCCTATTCGACTCCCCAAATCTTACTGATCGCAACCGTGTATATCATAATTTTGAAATTAAAAATCTAGAAGTTGAAATGTTATGTTTAATAGTCACATAATATTTAGAATCTTTATATGTAAATATGATTCCTTATGTGATTATACTATATGGAATAGTTATATGATGGGAATTCCATTGATAAAAACTTGGGTTGTTACAATGAAGGTGTCTCCACCACAATCAATGAACTTATGGAGCTAAACCTGGGCATCAGAGACGACCTGAGGCCCACTCTAATTAGTGGGGATATTCTTGTGAAGGAGCAAGGAGGAATATTCCTTCATCATAAAGAAAAATTGACATTCGTTTTCCTAGATCAACATAGAAATGTCGGGCCTTGATCCTAAGGTCACAACTCATCGTCTGGGCATACTAGAAGATCACCAGGGCTATAAGCAGGCAGCCATAAGGACCCACCTGATGCATGATACCAAAATAGAGGTTGATGTTGTCAATATGATTAGAGCCAAATTCATACGAGAAGTTAAATATCCAATCTTGCTAGAAAAAAGAGTACCTATCAAAAAAATATTGGACATATTAGAATATGTACTAACTTTAGGAACCTCATTCGGCATTGTCCAAAAAAAGTTTCCCAGTCCAGATCACATAATTGTTGATCGATGCAATCTCCAGATATGAGGCCATAATTTTCATGGATAGATTTTATAGGTACAACATGATCCAGATGGACCAATTCGATGAAGTAGCTATTTTATTTTGTGACCCTCACATAGTGTTATGTTATAAGGTGATTCCCTTTGGTCTAAAAAATGTCGGTGCCACATATCATCACACCATGAAATGCATCTTCAAGCCCTTCTTGGTAAAATTCTTTGAGTTTTATGTTGGTGATCTCATGGTTAAATCACGACAGCGCTGAAACTACATGGCTAATCATGAAACTATCTTCAAAAAACTGTGACACTAGAGTTTAATGATGAACCCAATAATGTTTTCATTGGGATTTACCTTTGGGAAATTCCTCAGATTCACTGTACATTTTCTTAGAATCAACATTGACCTGAAAAAGACAAAATCTATCCTTTTAATGTCCCCACCTCAAACCCTCACTGAGTTGAGAGGTCTCTAGGGTCACCTAGCCTACATCCGATTCATTATAGCCAATTCGGAGGGTAAATTATTACAATTCACTAGGTGAATGAAGAAATGGGTTACGTATGAGTGGGATAATAATTTCCAAGAATTGTTCGAAAATATTAATATATATCTCTAGAGACCATCAGTGCTGATGCCTCTAATTGTGGGGAGACCACTCATTTTGTACATAACCACCCAGATATGGTTATTATGTGCCTTTGTCACGCAGATGAAAGATTTTGGCAGTGAGAAAATCATTTATTACCATATTCAATGAATGATTGATGCTAAAACACGGCATTCATCAATTTAAAAGAACTACCCATCCTTAATCATCACGGTTAAGAAACTCATGCATTACCTGCAGTACCATGAGGTCCACTTAGTCTCCCACTACAACCCGCTCAAATATATCCTCAACCACCACATTCTAAATGGATACCTATAACGATGGGTGGTCATCATTAAACAGTTGGAAATACGGTACATACCCTAGAAGGCCATAAAAGGCCAGGCGATAGTAGACATTCTGTACGAGCACCCCTCGGAAGAAACAACACTTTTGGATGCCAAACTTTTAGATGAAGATGTTTTTTCCATCCAGGAGGACCCCCAGACATAGGAAATGTTTATAGATGGTTCATCTAGAATCTAGATAGGGAAAATAATGGAGGATCCCAAGATCAATAATGTGGGTATGGGAATTATACCCATACCCCTTGAAATTTTTTTCCTGCCTGTCACATTCCTTCTTTTAAAATGGTGTACAAATAATGAAGTAGAATAACTAGACCTCATTGTGGTCATGCAACTAGAACTTCATGAACATGGAAAACGCATAAAGATAAAGGGTGATTCCTAGCTCGTCATCAAATAGGTCATAGGTGACTATGCCAGTAAGAAAACAATATTTGCCCCATTGATGAACCACTTTGAAGAACAGATGCATAATTTATATTGGATCCAATGTTGACCTATGTGCCCCTGTCTGAAAATGCCCATGCCGATGTTTTAGGAAATACAGCTATGGCTTGGATTATCCAGACAAGGATGAGATGATCCTTAGACTTTCCCATTATTGGATGTTCTTGATATTTATCCAAAATATTACAGAATATATCAAAAAATTAGCAATGTTTCTGAGCCTATGGGTCACACCACCAGCTGGATGACACCCATTGCATATTACAATTGGAAGGGGGAACTCCCGACAGATATGTTTGGAAGGGACCATGTCCGAAAATGATATGCTATCTTTTCCTTATACAATGGGATAACCAAAGAAAACGTTTTCTATAAACGAGGCATTGAAAGAGACTTCTCATGTGAATTGATGGAGAAGAGAATACTTCAATCTTGAAAGAAGTTCATGCCAGAGCATGTTGAGTGTACCAATAAGGAAACAAGCTCTTTCATCAAATCTAATGTCTTAGGTATTATTGGAAAACTATGATACAATATTGTTCCATATTCCCCAAGATGTTCAATTCCATCCAAGTTCATGCCAAATTTCTACACTGACCCACTGAGTTACGTCATACCGATAAGAACTCTTAGACATTTGATGCCTTGGTGATGAATGTTGTGGGACCGACCACCCCCCCCCCCACAAAATTTATACAATTGGATTCCATACCAACAAAAACCAACATTTTTCCATATGGGCCAAATCCTAATCCCTTAAAGAAGATAGTATTAAAAGTATCGTTAGCATTGTGAATGCCAAAATCATTACCAGATTTGGTATCTCTCATACAATATTGACAGACAACGACACCAAATTCTTCTATGTTGAGTTGGACATGTTACATTTGGAGTATGTAATCAAATCCCATCGTTATTCCGGGAACCACATGGTGGCCAAATAGATGATAGAGGCTTTCAAAAAGACTCTGTCCAACATACTCAATGAAGATGGTAGATAAGGATAAGAAATTGTGGCTATACATGTTTCATCATGATTTGTGGGGTTACCCAATCCCGACCTGCATTGCCACGCAGGTGATCCCGTACTCACTAGTATATGGGGAAGAGGTGGTTTTTCCAATCAAAATCCAAGTGCCACAACATTGTGTGGCCATTTTTGATCAATTGTCCATGGAAGAGGAATCCAATAGAAAGTTTTCTGAGTTGGATTAGTTAGATTAGAAAGAGATGAAAACCTTACACCATTTGGGAATCTATCATAATCGGATTGTAGGAGCCTCCAACAAAAAGGTCCACCTTTGATTTTTCCTCGAAGGAAAAATGGTGTTAGTCCTCATAACTCTAATGATACATGGGAAGAATACCCCAATGATTGAACCATATGGGTAAGGACAATATTTCATACATAGAGACTATTCCAATGGACCATAAACCCTAATATCAATGGATGAATAGATCATCATAGGTCCCACAAATGAATTCATTCTATAGAAGTGTTACTCGTAATAGAAATGACCATTCATGGTCCAAAATATAGGAATTTAAACTATGAGTTGTATTAATGTGATGTCATGGTCCAAACACTATGACCCTAAAATATGTGTAATATTATTATCCATATGATGTTAAATTGTATGGAAGTCATCCCTGAAACATGAAATTAAACTGTGACTCAAGTCCTCATTGCAAGTCATTAAAATGAATATCACAAAACATCCTAATTTCATGGTGATAATCTCCATGATCTCTCACATAACTACGTATGAATTGATTCCTACCCTCTCAGGATATGTAGGTACGCCTCAATCCTCAATCGTCTCCCAACCCCTAACATAAAAAAATACCTCTAGCATATCCTCCATCTACCCACACTTTCTTGAGAAATGATTATCACTCATAATTTCTAATATCACATAAAACCCACATGAGAATTGGATCATTGGTAAGGATTCTCAAATGAAAAAAAAATTATAGAAAAATATGGTAGACCCAACACCTATAGAGAATGAAAAAAAAATGTTCCTACCCTGATGTCTGATCCAGATCGGTATAGAAAAAGTTCAGAACTACATACAGATTGATTCCAACTCTTTCAAGAAATATAGTGACACCCAGATTTTACATCCCGACCCATCCAATGAAAATAACTTCCCTCACATTTCCCTATGAATGGACCAAAAAGTTTTAGGGATTATTCAAAACTATGTACACCTTGATTTATACTTTTACTGTATACGTAGTGACGCTGAAATTTGGTATCCTGACACACCAACAGAAAAAAATGTACCTTCCCCCATGCATAGGTCAGACTTGTTTAGGGAGTCCATGAATGGTCCTAACCACATGATAATAAACTATGAGATTCTTCAATAGATATGTATGACCAACTCTCAGTATTACGAGATCCCGCACAAGCCCCCCACTCATGAGAAGTCAACAGATCATGCTTCCCCCTGTACATATGATTCAGATATATTTGGAAGTTCCAGTAGTTCATAGTTAATAATGGTCTATGTATTCGTTACATTACCATTCACATCTTTACTATTTTTAAACTCCATACTCCAGTAAAACATGGATCCCCATAAACATCCCTGACCATCTAAGATGTATGGTCAGTGTCCGATGAACACATTTCTTTGGCTATGCACATCATGCCTCGGTGGCTTTGCATATATCTCATACAATATGACTATAAATAAATTGAAAAATTTCCCCCATAAGAGTCCTAACTTACCTCATTATGCTCAATGGATTCCAAGTCCCATGCCATCCCTCATGATTCATGTTTCCCCTAAGAACTAGGGTTCACGTCTTCTATCATCAATCTTGTATAAGGAATTCCAGAACAACCCAATCATGATTAACTAAAATATGTTAATGATCTTCATGAAAAAAATAATATTATCACCACATGACATTAAACTACATGACCAAAATCATCCTTCTTGTATGACTTTAAATGAAATACTATTCCAAGTATGGGACAAATGCATCACCCTGCGTGAGTGTCATATCGATTAAGGGATACCAAATTCTATGAATAAATCGCCGCCTGAATGTCTCTAATATATCTGGATCCACTCCATCCATACCTCAAAATCCATACTCTGAGTGATCTTGAATCCCCATAATCTTCCATTTCAATCTGAGATGTAAATCTCGTGTCCTGTGGACACCTTTATTTGACTATGCATATCATGACCCAATGGTTCTGCATATATCACATACAAAACAACCTACAATTCAAGGCCAAGTCATCCCCAAGAACTTCCTCTCCTATATCAGTACGCCCAATAGGCTTCCAAGCTGAGAAACATCTCTCTTGATTCAAGGGACCTCAAAGTCATGGTTTACATTCTTCTTCCTACAAACATCCTAGATATATAATAAGATGCGATCCGAATTCATCTTTGGTCTCTTTATATATTTCTAAAGACACCACATCCATATGTGTAATGTTGATCTATGTACATATGAAAAGTGCCCCCACAGATCCCTAGTTTTCTAATAGAATTTCAATTAAAATAAATGTATGTTTTCATGTTCAGGTGCACCCCTTAAAGAATATCATATATCCTGTAATAAAATTTCCCAATATCTAAAATCCATCACATCCATAGGAGCTGGATCGTCGGTGTCCTATGGAAACCCATATTCGACTACTCACATAATACCCTAGATGCTCTATATATACAGCCTAAAAAGGGTTCTCATTGAATGGAATGTCTACTATTAAGAGATTTCTTTCCAATTTTTGTCCTCTCAGATGACATTTATTTCATATCACACTCCCAGATTTAGAATTACCCTGGATAAAAACATATATACCTTCGTCATTCCAAATTTCCCTAACATAAAAAATATATTTCCAACTGAATTGACCATTCACCATCTCTCCCTTACACAAGTAAGAACCTTGCAGGAAACGTTTTCCACTTAAAGATGATATGAATGTCCCTAATATTTTCAGACACCATTACTCAGAGAGGCCACCCACTGTGGCTCCCAACATCAAAATAAATTCATCGTGTTTCAAACCCTACCAGTTCATTGGATATGGAAGACCAGGGTCCTACAGACACCTTTGTGTGAATATGCACATCATGCCCCAGTGTCGCGGCTTATGCCACCTACTAAACAACCATTAATCGAAGGAAAATTCATCCCCAGGATAGTCCTTTCATAACTATGATGGCCAAAAATGGATCCTGAGCCACATGCATGTCCCAAATTCACATATTGAGGGTCATAAATGATCCATAATCCATATCCAAAGGATATTGGAACATTCATGGAAGACTAATCCTGAATTGGGGACCATACCATTTAATGTTTTGTCAAATTTGTTTGACCTAAAACATAAATAATGTGTTTGATTTTCATGACTATTAATTTCCAGTAAAAGAAATAACATACTTGATAGAGAGAAATTCCTCAAAGGGTTTATTTTGATAAAATTCATCTATCAGTTCATTAGACCTACACCATGTGTGGTTTATTAAAAAAAATAGATCAATCAAGAGATACATTATACATGTTATCTCAAAAACCCACAAAGGGCCTCCTATGAAAATTTCATGTTATACCAAAAAATCCTATGTTAAATAGCCTTAGGAAAAAATTAGGGAAACAATAAAAATAGACACATAAGTTCGTTAGGCTATTCGTAAAACATCTGCAATAGTCGATCTATGCTTGTTGAGTCCCGTGGAACTGGTAAAAGATAGATCCTGAGTCACTTATTTCAATTTTGTAGTCATGGTTTTATATTAATACGTTATTGGAATGATGTTTATATAATTTATGGGGATTAATTGGTATGACATGGAATGTAAAAGAATATGTATTTGAAGTAAAAGTAGTTTCATTTATTTTATAAAAAATGAAAGAACAATCCCAGTTCAGAGTCCCTCCAATGTATTAGAATGAAAAAGAGTACATATCATGATTTAGGGAGAGATACAATAATTCCCAGCTCAAACTTTCTAAAAAGATGGAATGTGACAACTGCATGCTGTCAAGAGTTTTCTCTAATGATGTTATATATGATTCTTCATCCTTGACCATCAGATGCTCCTGCTATAGAAAAACATTATAGTCCCACACTTTCTTCTAGATGGCTTTGTAATTGGCACATGAAGATGCCAATTAATCCCTCAACCATGATGTGTGGTACTCGACCTCCCTCATCTATTCCTTTTTTGATACTACCAAAATCACAGGCCTTCACATCATCAATCAATACATGATTGAGTTCCAATGAATCATATTGGAAGGTCATCACATGGCAATGGTAATTATTGAACATGGAAAGCTTATCGTCACAAAAATCAAGGTCTTATTGGGATACGATGATTTGGTAGATATGGAGGTTTTAGGGTAGATAATCGAGGTTGTTGAAACACAACACGATTCATAATCACTGAAACAAGTCAGTGAATCTATCCATTGTTGTCTCTGTAAAAAAAACATAATTGAGGCCATTCCTGATTTCACACTGCCTAATGCCTCGTCATGGAAATAGTACCTTGATCCTCCCCTCCCGTATCAGGTCTAGAAGTAGTAAGTTTCATTAACGGGGTGGGAAGGGACCTAATATAGGTTACTTGATATAGGGGGGGCTTTCTTTTCCCACATATGGTTCAATCATTGGAGCCAGACATGAAGGACTAGTTGCAGATTCTAGGGTGTTTAGTGACACTTTGCTAGGGCCAGCCTTATTAAGGTCATGGGTAGTATCTGTAGGAGGGGGCAATCTGAATCACTCCCCACTAAAATAGGATAGAGTAATGAATCCCCCACTATACTATTCTTGTTGAGAACCAAGAGTCTTCTAACCACAATGTTAATAATCGGTGTCATATCCACTGTGGTTTCCATAGGGACATTAATAGAATACGTAACTGTCACTGTCATCATAGAAGAAGGAATGTGAGGAAAGGTCGTTGGGGTGAGGATGGGGCAGAGAATGGTCAGAGGCTTCTATACCCAATTAACTGGTTCTCTCAACACTCGGTAAGGGTAATATCCCATCCATAGTTGGGAATATTCCAGCATTAGAAATGTGAGTCCCATCTTATTTGGGATGATAACATCTATAGTGAATCCTTCCAAAATCATCATAATCCATAACTTGCAAATAATTAAGGGATGAGACTCTCCCCTTAATTGAACATCATGAAGAAGTAAAACTTTTGGAAGGATAACGAATTACCCAGAAAACTGGTAAGGGAGGTATGACTCATAAATGGCTACTCTATCTATAAAAGCATTGACCATCCCATCCCGAAGTAATATAATATATGAGAGTTCTTCTAAATAACCACCCATGTCACCTCTTAATGACCTATGAGGTGTAGAGTGTTGTATAAACGAGAAGCGTTAAGTGTTATTCAGAATCACAATTGCATCAATAGAACTTAATGCCATGGGACGAACAATACAAATGTTGATAAGGGTGGTATGAATATCAAAACGAGGAACCTGTATAGAGTGATGATATTCATAACATGGGAAGTGTTCATTCATCCACCCATACAAGAACTAAAATAGTCACATAAGATGATGAGGGGTCCTACCTTCCTATATATGTCCCAAAAAATCATCAATTCAGGTGAGATTAGGAATGGTAAAATTAAAAGGTCAAAACTATGTTATCATGACTACCATCGTCAAACTATAGGCCTGAACCTAATATATATGTCGTGTGATGGAAAAATCAACCCACTCAAAACATGGAAACGAAACCTACTAATATATTGGTAGGTGAAACATCTAGTTGAAGCTCATATCAAAATGTGGTATAACTTATTGCTTCATGGGTAGTTCAACATGACCTCAGAGTCTGCAGGGAATGATGGGATAGATGAGTTCAACTGTGGAGATCCCTTAGTTGAGGTCTGTTTACTTGCATGAATAACCATATCCACGCCTCAAATAGAATAAGAGAGTGATTTTGGAGAGGATGATCATGTAATCCCTCTACCATAACCAGTAGACTCCCTATCAAAGGGGACACAAGGTTTGTGTCATTTCAAGTAGAGGTGGCCAGGACAAAGTATTCATACATCTCTCTAAGGATGGGGAGTCTTCCTTGCTGGTGGATATTCCGAAATCATGTTACCACTTCCCCATGTAATAAATGGAAGGAGTTGATTCTTGAACCCAAGCAACATTTCAGTCCAATAAGGATTTTGCATGGAGATATGGTTTTGAACTGAGAATACCTGGATGCCTAATATATATTCTCCGCCTTTAACTGGTCAGGGGAATCCAAATAGAATTAATATACCCACAATTCCCTAGAACAATCTTCGGAGAAATATCCTCTAACCCGTACATCCCTCTTGGTGCTCCACCCGCCATTATTGTTTTCTAGGGAGATGTTTATAATGGAAGGGTACTCTCGGGTGCTTAGTCTGGGGAAGAAATTACAACCCCTTTAATTCCCTTGAATCCATGTCGAGCCTCTTAATATAAAGATATATTAATGAATAAGAGTATCTATGAATTCAAAACTGGGGAAATGATGGCTTTATCCTGACCGTGGGGCTCTTCTAAGAGAATGAATGGAGTGTTGTGGTCATCCAACAGAAGAGGTACGTCGTCAGGAAGAACAAAGCCATAAAATAGGAGTTTTACGGATAACAGGAAGGCTAGGAACACTGGATATGATAGATATTTTAAGATTCAATCAAGATGAATAATGTAGTATCAAAGAAGATCCTTACTATCCCCCAACATGGTCGCCCTCGCCTTCGTCAATTTTCTCAATGCCTGTGAAAGATCCATTGTATCCTGCATAGGAAGTACCAAAAGACAATAAAAAATGAGTCCAATAATTGTTGTTGGATAAAGTATATGGATGAATTTATAAAGTACTAAAAAATATGTCCCCATTGGGAATCAAGTATTATTCCCAGAAATGATATATGGTAGGCATTCCCCACGTACTGCATGATGTGTGGAGGGAATGACCACATACTACTACGGTATATAGGAGCGTTACACTGCGGTCATCCAAGGTATGTGAAGGATCCATGAGGCTCTAGCTCATAGAGCATTGGCTGGTGAAAAAATGGGTTTTCAAAAAATGGATAATGCGAACCTAGGCCTTGTGAAGTTTATTTTCAATGATTACAGATTAAATGTTTATGTTTGGAATATTATGTCTTAAAGTTCGGTTCGTCGGTTCAAGCGTGGTATGCGGAAAGAAAAGTAGTGTGGCATTTTCCTATGAAGAATCCAGATATTAGTTATGAAATTCCACAAATTCCATACATGAAATCTAAAAATTGGGTTCATGGGCTGATAAATTGAAAAATGTTTTGTTCACGACAATTATGAAGTGGTTCACCAGTGGGGTTTTTGCAAGAGGCATGGTACGCCAAAGCAGAGGAATCTGAGGGAGTTGAGAGCAATTTTTTTATGAGAAATGGTAAATTAAAAATGATGCGGACCCCTATATATAGTTTTGGTCTCCTACTACCAGGCCTATATATTGTAACATGTACCATTTCAGTTCAAGACAACGTATACTTTGTAAAAGATATCTTTTTTTTAACAGACCCCATTCCAATGGGGGGTATTTGTAGGGTCCTAAAAATTTATCAAAGGGAATAAAATAATCCCACAATAAATTTTAAGAAGGTATAATGTATTCCTAAATGATTTAAAAGGTGAATGGAATCAAATTGAAATACAATATTTAGATGAAACTTTCAAGAATTAATGTTTTTCAAAAAAATTATGTGGCTCCTGTTCCATCACTGGGAAGGGTTCACGAACCTCCTCGATCACGCACAACTTTTATACGAAATTAACTGAGAGGTGATGTCCTACAGATTGATGTTCAACAAACCCATTGTATTGCCCACTACATCATTCAAAGACCCATTCACACAAAATAACACTTGCATACCATCCCACGAACTCAGCAGTTCACAGGCAAAGCGAACATGCAGGGTTCCACGAACCATGGTCAACAACCACAGACTCCACATACCCTTGTTGACTAAGTATTATGTGAGTTGGGATATCTCATCATGGCCTCCAAAAATGGTTTCAAATTCCCATAGATATGATAGGCCCAATTCTCTATATAAGGAAACAAAAGGAATCGAGAATAGATGAACGATTAAAGATTAAAGGGGACCATAGCGGTTGGAAGAAAGAACTCTGGGATAACTTTGGATTCAGTCATGAATCGTAGATGATGTCAAAATGGAGAAACATGATCCCTATAGGTATATGAAGCTGTGAAACAAAAAACATGGGAACATAATAATAATTAGAGAACCATGAACCTAATTGGTGAAACCATGAACCACATATTTCTCGTAGATGAACATAACACGAATGATAATTCATCATACCCTCCTTTAAAATGGTATATCGTGTAGTGTATCAGTACAAAAATTAAAATCAAGACTACGTACTACACCAGTATGTTGATGGAATCCAACGCAGCATGACAGACCACTTCTAGGACCACGTACAACTGTGGTGCGTGGTGGTCCATACCCCTGCCAGTCTACCCCTCCAGAACATGGAGGTCCACTCTTCCCACATATGACTAAGGTATGCGGAGCTCCCCCTCATATCGAATAATAAATCAGTACACGAGATGTGGTGTTTTTGGGTATTCTTTCCTTGGATCCAAATCTCACCCCTCAGTTACCATCCAATCCTATATAATCCCTCCGCAAACCAGTCCCCCGACATTAGGCCAAAGATTCCTCCATATCCACTAGACCTGTATGATCAAACCATTGAGTGCATCAGCACGCCCCCTTGAGTTTACATACCAATGGTAAGTGGAACCATAATGGATTTTTCCAAAATGGATCAGGATTTGGGGATATTTGTGGGTCTACATTCTCATGGTAACCCACAGTCCATCCTTGGGATGCTATCGTGAACATCCCCATTCTAGTAATTAAGGGTGATCCCCATCTTTTCGAATAAATTAATAATGGTGATCAGTCAAAGGGGGTGTTTTTTATATTTCATCTATTGAAGAGGAATAAAATCCTCCCCTCCCCAGAACACAATCCGAGGAACTCCCACTAAAGTATGTCCCCAATATTTCGAGGCCGATCTACATGACCTTTAATGTCATTTCACATTTAAAGGTTCATTACTCTGCACCATCTCCCATAGTCTCCCTCATCCATTGTTGCCCCGACCTATCCTATCGTAGGCTCTCTCTCTCCCACTAGTAGTAGAGGAAGAATGTGGTTGGTTGGATCTCTTACATCCTATTATTTCTCTCACCGAGAATGACTCTTCTGATCTTAGAGGTTTTTCATGATTACATCATCCAAACAATCCTATTCTATGTGAACTCTGATTCCTGATCAATCTAGGAAATGTAGGATTCCTACATGAAGGTCCGAGATCAAAATGGTTCCCATCAAAAAGGGTTCACCCAATCAAATCCTCTATAATAGGAAGCTTATATGGGTAAGCCCTTGAAATTATAAACAATGTGGGTTCTGATTCTTCTCCCAAGGATACATAGGAAATATATCTTATGGGTATCATCCCAACATCATGTCAACTTCTGTCCCTCTTTAGATGATGATAAAATATATAGTTCCTTATTGTGTGGCTCAGGTTAGCATTACCTCTGTTGCATTAAATACATGTTTTCATATGGAGATCCTACAATCCAAGGGTATCCCATGGACGCACTCTTCGGGAATTAACCAATGACTCACAAACATTTGAACATGACATGATCCAATAAGAAAGTCCTGGAATACGCAAATAAGACCCCCCACCCCCCAAAGGGGTATGGTGAGCCAGACTTCCAATCCTCTCAACCAATGGAATCCTTAAGTGTCGTTGGCCAAATAATTTTCCAACGAGTGCCTTCATTTGGAAAGCAGGCCCATGAATCATGGATACTAGGGATGTTGGGTGTTTTTGGTTCCACGAATAAACCTGCTGGAGACCATATGAGAATGTAATATCCTAGGATGGCTGATTTCACAAGTACATGACCCCATGCAGTCACCTTCTAGGAACATATGAAGGTGTAATCTTGTTATAAAAACATAAGGGGTAAGTTACACAGTCCCCATGGTGTTAATCCAACCCTCCATTAAGGGATAATGAAATAGAATTCATTGAAACAAAATAAATGGTGGATTTGAAGTGGAATCGTATCTATAAAAACAGATGGGTTATGATTCTTGTTGGTCCATTTACAATTCACCCAGAATGCACCATCTCAGGAAAAAACACACTTGTAATGAATTGGAGGGTTTTTATGAATGTGATGAGTGATATAACTCTCCCATCAGTTAATGTTGTATTTGTATAAATATAACTAATCCAGGGAAAAAATAGAATCAAACCCCACCAAATTTAAGTAAGATAATAATTTTTGGGATGTTTAGTCAATAAAAAGTAACCAGGAAAGAAATATATACTTCAGATACAATATTTCCCCATTATCTATCCTCACATATTACATAACCTCAATATTATCTGGTGGTGATTGAATATTTATACAAAAATATAAATATTAGAAATAATTAGTAGAACTAGAATAAAATAATAAGTTCTCTATTAGAGAATGAATAACCATCGTGCCAATCACCACTTCATTGTCTAGATCCACATCAACAGTAGTGACTGCATAATCCCATCTGTATTTACTTTTAGTCTGTTTTTGATTTACTATAAAATACATGGGATTTGAAAAATTGTTTTTAAATTTTACATCTTCTTTATAGTTGAATCACTAAACTACATGCTTAATGTTGATTTGAACCTTTATTTCTTCTCTGACATTAGTGGAATTCTTTCTGCCCCATCGACAGTTCATATCCAAATTCCCCATTCATCTAAATTTTATTTATTACTTAGACCCCATTATACATTTCCTAGGATTCTTCTTAACAAAATTTTGGCACATTTGATATTGGGTCATTATTCCATCATGTTATTTATTTATTGATCCACCCATTTTAGAAATAAAAATTCACATTTTTTCACCAGTTCCACAAAACTATTGAAAGTGTCTTCTATTTATTTCATCCTTGAGGAACAATGAACAATATCATGATAAAGTTTGATGTTTTTAATAACCAATGTTATTCATATACTTGAATTTAATCCTATAACGAAGTGTTCCACCTTGGGTTCGGTTATCTGGACAAAGCCAAAGATGTATCTTGCAAGGCTTGTAAATTTTGATTCATATGCCACGATAAACTCATATTCCTTCTACTAATGTCCAAGGAACAATTGTTACATATTCATATAGTGCTTTAGGAATAATAATCTCAGAATAACATTTTCTTGAATTGCTCACAACTCATGGAATCAAATTTCCCCTTCGACATTGTATTTTTCATCCATGTCCATCACTGGTCTACTTTTCCACCCAAACAATATACTACCAACACAACGTTCTATTTTTATTAGCATTAGAGGATATATAATAAATTTTTAGTGGAGTTAATCCAATGTTCCCCAAGGAGGGTATTAGAGGATACATTAAACATCAGATACCTTTACTGTATGAAGGATTCAATGATAATTTTATCTCTCTTATGAGAAGGAGGGAGTTTTACATGATTAAAGTTATTATTCCAAACTTGAGCCAACTGAGCTATTATTTTCATAATGATTTAAGCATCTATTCCCATAGTATTTGTCATATCATTAGAAACATTATCACATTCCTTATCACATTGATTGTTAGAATGTATTCTCTTATTTCTTTCCATCATGTATAGAAACATAAAGTGAAATTATGGGGATTGAAAACATATATAATAAAAAAACATTAAAAATAAAAGGATAATCTCTTAAATGAAAAGTATATTAAAACATTAGATTCAGTATATTTCAATTTAGGATAATAATTATATGTTTTATAAAATATATTCCTATGGATTTTTTTTTGTTAACATAATAATGGTACGACATAATTTTATGAATTTACCCAAGTATATCGCCCAACAGTGAAAAACAGGAGCACAATAAGAACCATTTTCATGTACCAGGTTTCCCCAAGTTATGCCTAGAACACCATATTAGAGTTTCTAATCCATGTTACATCTAGTCCAGAAACATGTACCATTATATTATCAATAATGGGATGTATTTGTTGGATAAATAAATTACTCAATACTGACAACAATTTGGGCATGTTTTCACTTATATAATATTATCCCTAGGGTTCTTACTAATGTTCTCAATTAATAGTCTCCAATGATTAAAAAACATTTCCTCTGATTCTAACAATTGATACACTTACCATTAATACATATCATTAAATTATTTGAATAATAATTAAACATCAAATTACAATCCAAGATTTGTAAAGCCTAGTTTCTTGGAAGACTAGGAACATATATCTAAAAACATATGATTAAATAGTACATTTATTAATTTCTCTAATATTATGAGATTTTAAATTTCATTGACCCCTTACATATATATAGGATCACCTTGGGATAACATGAAAAAATGGATGAGATAAAAATCCCAATAATGGAATAAAAATTGAAATAAAGCTTAAAACGTGGTTTAGAAGGAATAAAAGGATGATATTAAAAGGCATGGATCATAATTTAAAAAAGAATCATAACATGGGATCATAAAATCATGGATTAACAGAATTGTGGTATCAACACCAAACATGAAATTTTCACATGTCAAGTATCATTTCACATAGAGGATCATGATTTAAGGCTAACCACCATGACTGTTTCACGTGGAGAATGAGTTAAGTCTTACTACCAAGACCGTTTCACATACCGTTTAATATGAATAAACATCATCCAATGCATTGGATCATTATATATTAACACTCGTCACTACTGTTTCATGAATATGTGTTCCAAATAGAGAATAATATATACATAATCAAATAAAAAAGTAATGGTTAAATATGGTAACATTTGTGTATCATAGTCGTTATAAATGGAATAACATAAGGTAATTTCACAATGGTGTGAATAGAATAAATGATTTAATTAATAAATGGACATTAATAAGGTAATAGAGGCATTGATCATGATATGTGATGTCAAACTAAAGTGATAACATGAAGAAATAGTATTTATGAATCATTAGAAATAAAACATTCAAGTGGAGTTTAAAGAAAATTTCAAAACAATTAAAGTAAAAAAGGGAATAATAATTTTTAGAAATCTATAAGTGATTCTAGGAAATTTTCCTAAAAAATGTTTTCTGTTATAAAAATAATGGTGAATTAAAATATAATATAGAAATTACATGTAAATGGGTATAAATTAAAGAAGTCCCAATAAATCAGGCTTCTTTATCTGGAAACATTTAAGAGGGAGCCTTTTATAAACATGTATATCCCTGAAAAAGAATGATGAATGGATCAGGATAAATGAGTTTCTACAATATCCAAAACATTTAGAATATTTAATTAATAATTAAATATATTTTAATTTTGGTATGAAGATAGAAAGGGTAACCTGAAAGAATAATGAAGGTTCTGGTAGAATCCCTTACCTTAAGTCTGAAGGTGTTCTTCAACTGATCATAATTTATTATATAATCAAATTACATAAATTAATTAACAATTCTAGAACCTTTTATAGAAGTATTATAATCTGTATATCATTATTTAATTCATTTATTTCATATTTGTTATGGCTTAAGTGGTTCAATTTAATCATTTAGAAGCATTTGTTTCATTATTTTTATGATCAGCTTACTTGTATACATGTATGAAAGGTTATATAAAGTTAGGTTAATTATCTAGAATGAGTAATTTCTGTTATTAATGATATTATAGTGGATAAACCGGTCTTATACAAAAATTTTTTAATGAGAAGAGGATGTATCATTTGATAAATATGTAATGATAATTCTTTGGGATTATATAGGCAATTTCAAATTATAAAGAACGAAGTTTGTTAAAAAAATTAATATCATGAGTAAAAAATGAATCTATAACATTAAATAAGATATAATACATATATTATAACCTCTTTAAAGCATTGAAATTGTTTAATGACTAGCATTAAATATGATAATAAAAATTGAATATTTTGTCATCCATGATTGTGATAAACTGACATATCATAAAAGATGTTTATTTTATAAATAGAGTTTGAAATATATATGATGATGAATTTGTCCATTAGAATAAAAAAATAATATTATTTTTAAGGTAAAATATTTATCATAACATTTTTATGAGATTAGTTGAGGAGGGAAAACAAAATAATGGAACATCGAAAAGAAATGTAAATAAAAGAGACATGGTTTGACCTCTTCATTCCTTCTTCTTGAGAACCTCCTTAGGGTATTGGTTTTGGGATTCTGCTAATAAAAAATGATCATTGCTGTGTGGAAGAGTCTTTTCAGGAAATTTGTGTATAATTTGTAAAAGTATCAAGGATTGAGTGTTGTGAGGAGAAGAGCTTGTGAACTATGGTATTTATAGTGGAGGAGTAGAGTGTTTTCTCATTATTTAATTCGTTAATTTATTATTTTTCTCAAGGAAAGAAATAGTGATGATTCATTAGACTAAATAAACTAATTAGTCTATGTGAATTCGAAACAATGTTCACTTACTTCATCTATGATGAAATCATGAATCAGAAATTTATTTAATTAATCATCATTTACATGTAAAATACAAATTTTAAATTTAAAACTGATTTTCTAACCGGTTGAAAAAATAATTAAGGACTCATAAAATTATCCCATAATCATAAGGTAGAAAAATTTTAATTTATGAATACATTTTATAAAGATAAATTTTTATTTATATTATTAAATTAGTCATAAAATTTTAATTATATATTTATTATATAAAAAAATACCAACACATAAATAATAATTTCAAAAATATTTATTTACTTATAATGTGACATTTTTATATCATATTGTCACTAATATAAAGGTATATTTTATTTATAATTTAATTTTTTATGTTACTATTTAATTTTACATTTTAATATTCATAAGGGTAATATTACTATTCCAATGGTCAAGTAAATATTTTTTTAGTATACGTACATTAACTTCTAGAAACACTTTTTATTTCATTAATTCATCATTTATAATGTTTTTATTGTGGTCCCTATGTGTTTATAACATATAAGGTAATTATTATAAGGGGATTTCTAACGAAATTAAATTTGAGAAGTCACATATTACTAGAATGTTTATAATATTTATCATCATCTACAATGTTAAAAAGTACATTGGGGGTTAATAATCTACCAAAATGATCACAATGTAAATCATTTTCTATTTACCTAGTTTTGAGGCTCCCATTGTGAAATGAATATTTTTTAACATTATACACATAAATTTTTTTTCCTTTAATATTACTTAATTTTTTTAATATTCCTTTCCATTATTTCATGGGTTTCAAAATTAAGTAAAATTTTCATTATTTTTTAAAATATTATCTTTTTAATAAATGGTAAATATAAAATAAAGAATATTTATTTTTTAATCATTCAAATAAATATTATAATTTTATTATTTTGCTTATCATCCAAGTAAATATACATTAATGAATCTTACTCTTCACCAATTTAATGTTCATGTGATAAAATCCAGCTTCTTAATCTGGATAAATTATTATTTTTTATTATTTATGTTTTCAACAGAATCAAGTCACTCTCATGGGCTAGTTATGCTTTAATGGATTTATAATTTTTTTCATGTTAATATGGTACCCATTTATATTTTTTCCATTATGTGATGGGTGGTCCTATATTTATATTTCCCTCTAATTCATTGGGTAACGATTTATATCTACTGTGATGATATGAAAGGGACTGGGCAGTTAACTAAACCAATTAATGTTTAAGTGAATGTATGGTAAATCCAATCCACCATGGAACCCTGTAAACTATGAAATAATGGTTTGAGATGTGATCCTTGATAAATGAAATGGTTTTTATGGATTATTTATGTACCACAATTTCATTTAAAATCTCTATGATATGAAACAAACCTATGTTAGGTTCCCATGGATCATGAGAAATCTATCATGCACTAATGGAAACATTGCATGTACCAATGCTTTGGAACTGTTTTTATATGTCCCCAAACCATTCATATATCCAATACCCACCGTTCGGGAATCTATTGGATGATTTTTCGTTGTGATGGACATATACCAATTGTTTGGAAAAAACTGTTAGGATAAGTCTTTCCAAACTGTTTTCACAAGCTATTGGGATAAGTAAATATAAAAAAATTACAATGGATGTTTGAACCCCCAACCAATATGTTATATATCAATTCCTATACCACAATCCTATAGTTATCGTTTTGAATAAATTAAAATATATATATAATTTATATATTAATTTATTTGATGATATTTATCAATGGTTTTTTTAAACAATTATGGTACCTATTCTAGTGGTTCTGAAAACCATTGGGATAAGCATTTCCTAACAATTTTGAGAACTGTTGGGATTAGTACCCATCATTTCCCTGTGGTTTGGAAAAACCATTTGGATAAATGGTATAAATGTACTCTTTCCCAATGATGTTTTGAAAGTGGACCCTTTCTTAATGGTTTTCCCAATTTGTTATAAAAGTGGTCCCAAAGTACCCTTTTACAGCATTTTTCCAAAACCATTTCCTAATGTGGACACATTCCCAACATTTTTGGAAAAATATTTTCGAAAAGTAGTCTCAATGTACCCTTTCCCAATAGTTTTCCAAAACTGTTGGGGAATGTAGACCCTTTCTCAATGGTTTGGGATTTTTTTTTGGAAAAAGTGGTTCCAAAGTACTGTTTCCCAATAGTTTAGGAAAAACTATTGGGGAATGGAACATATACCAATGGTTTGTATAAACTGTTTGTATATATGCATTATTATAGGTTGTTTTTCTAGTAGGTATGCTTCCACACACTTTTAACCCATTTCATTTGTTATATAAAAACACATTATTCCATGACTCATGATTTGTGACCTATTTTTTATAAGACATGATTCCATTAAATTATATCAACACACCTTGATTATGTTCTAACATGCTTATTCTCATTTTATTATCACTTAGTTTCATAATTTTTAACTCATAGGTTTACATTTATTGAACATTTCAAATAACTATATCTTTTGTTTATATTTTATAGGTTATAAAGAAGGGTATTATATATGTTATTTTAAAAAAGGTATAATTATTGAGAAATATTTATGGTAGAAGTTTCATAATTTCTATTAAATATTATGGTAGTTTATTTAATCACTAAACACATGAAACATATAAGTTTGTAGGTTTTATTTATTATGGGATGTAATTAATATTAATTTAAATTATTTTTATATATATGTATGTTATGGTTGTTCCATCTCAACACACATATTCTAACACCATTCCTTTAGTTTCCTCTTGAATCACTATCCAAATTTTATTCCATACAAACCTCTACCACATTTAGGAACCTCTATTCACATGAAGGAGAACTAAATCCCTTTTTGTTATGAGGATTTCTAAAAGGGGATTTATGTATTTAACATATTTTTAATTATCTGAATAATCATTATTCTTTACCTTATCTATCCACCTATATAAAAATATAACTTTCTATGTCAATTAATTTTTTTTGAAATAATTTGTATTTTTAAAAATTGGTATTATCAATAAAAAATTCCTTCTTACTCACTATGTTATTTTGAAACGTATTTATTTTGGATGGTTTTACCACATATATTAAATATGTATTAATTTTCACATCATGAATGAGTAAGAGAAATTATATAGTGTTAATATGACTTAATAATGAATTGTTTATTTATTATATGATATTTCAGAGTTATATTATTCAAATGCATATTCACTAATAAATAAATAATAAATTAACTATTTTTGAAAAGATTATTTTTTTATTGTCCTGTAAAAATAATCACCATAACATCCCTAAAATGATATTAGAGAACCCCTTTCTACTCATAGTTTTATAGAAAGGAAGAGAAGAGCATAGTTTCATGGATACTCTATTACTATTATCGATAAATAAATAATGATTCTATTATTTGCATGCCAAAAATATGGGAATATTGTAGGATCGAAATAACGATGTAGATGCTCAATATACAAGAGGTGGGTTAATTGTACACTTTGAAAATTTCCTTAAACAAGAAAAGATATAAGTTTGACAATGTTAAACAAAGAAAATTCACAACACCACTAACACCAATCGGAGAATTGGAACAATCTATGAGGTTATAAACTATAGTTTTATACACTTGCTTAAATTTGGAAAGTGATTCCGGAAAATCGGTTCCGAAAATATGGATCCAGAAATTGAAACATAACAAAAGTTTTCAATATGAGATTCTACATTAAAGTATATAGAATCTAAATTAATCATAGTACAAGTGTAAGGAAATATAATTAGATTATAATTATCTTAAAATACACAATGCAGCGGAAAAACAAGTTGTAAAACTAAAAGTAACAAGCTATAAATCTTTTAACCCAAACAGAAGGGTATCCAACAACCTTGGATAAAGGTCCGTTGATTTATACCTTCAAGCAAATCTGTCTTACCCACACCCAGGTAAGCCCTTGATACAAATATCAGAGTCTATTTCTTGCTATCCCCACAAGCCCTCAACTTCAAGGTAGTTGGAACCTCTTTCTTCCTCATCAAGGAATCCCTCAACATCATGGTGTTGGAACCTCTTTCTTTCTATCCCTAGAAGCCCACAATTGTACTCAGAAACAATCGTATTCACACTAAGGAAGTCTTCACAAGGAAAAGTTTGAACATGTCGTTCAAACTTTTTGCACGAAGCATGAGAGTTGATAAGAGCCTCTCTCTCTATAAATCACTTCAGCAACATGTAAGCACTGATGTCAGAGTTGTCAAAGTTGGGTATTGTGCTCGTTCAAATGAGCTCCTATTTATAGTCAAATTTCCAACAGTTGGCTCCCTCCTCCAACGGTCATATTTCTCCTTGAATTTTTGAGGGACTTGTACATGTGTCACTTAACGAATGGTTAGTTAGAAACAGAATGGACGACATCGTTTTATAAAAAAACATGTGTAACTGAAAGAACGACATCGTTTTATAATGAAAAGAGTGTAAGAATAAGTAAAACTAAAGTTTGGAATGTAAGAAAATAAAAGTTTTGAGTCTAACCAAAATGGGAATTAAAGTCTATAATAAAAAGGATATTCAGATTCTGTTTTATAGGAATTCAGAACCTGAATTCTATAGAAATCTAGAGTCTGAATTTCTAAGGAAATTCAGAGTCTGGTTTCACCAGACATCATCATCTGAACTTTCATAGTTCGGAGTCAAACTTGTAAAAGATCAGAGTTGAACTAGTAAAAGTTCAGAGTCAAACTAGTAAATGTTTGGCGTCGAACTAGTAAAATTTAGGAGTCGAACTAGAAAAATTTTAGAGTCGAACACATAGAAGTTTGGAGTCAAACTCATAAAATTTCAAAGTCGAACTCATAAAAGTTTAGAGTCGAAGTCAAAAAAGGTTGGAGTCGAACATAAAAAATTTCAAAGTCGAACTAGTAATAGTTCGGAGTCGAACTCGTAAAAATTCAGTGTCGAACTTAAAAAATTTCAGAGTCGAACTAGTAATAGTTCGGAGTCTAACTAATAAAAGTTCGGAGTGCAGAATTTGGAGTGGAACTATATGAGAGTTCGTATCCAGAATTCAGAGTCGAAGTATTTGAGAGTTTGTATCAAGAATTCGAAGTCTAAAACAGAAAGCTTCATATCTTATCATTATATGATTCCGAGGTTTTGGGTATGAATCCGAATTTTATACTTAAGAAAAATATTTCTATGTGTAAGGAAATCTAGGTTTGACTAAATTTCCTTATGGAAAGAAATTTTCCATAGGGAAGTAAAATATATATTTTCTTAAGTATAAGGTGTTTGTGATTCTCAAAATAAGAAGGAATGGAAAAGTCATAAGGAAAACCTGATTGACTCAACAATCTCCCCCTTTTTGGAAATCACAAACATCCTTACGAAAAAGAATATAAGGACGTGAAAATTTTCTTTAGACTAGAAATTAAAACTTTTCTCCCTTGTTCATGGATGATAGTGAATACAACTAACTCCCCCTTAGGAATTGAACCTCTAAGGATTGTATTCTGAATTTCCGGAGTGGAGTATTCATTATCATGGGAATGAAAAGCTTTGTAATGAGAAAATCCCCCTTACTGGATATTTCAGATAGAAATTTTTTCTTCTATATTTTAAATATTTCCTTCACCCCTTTTAAGTAGTTCTTTTTCCTCCTCCCCCTTTATTATTTTCCAAAACAATTTAAGGGAATGGTAGAGAAATATGGTACCTAAAACATTAGTATATAACAACACAAGATACAACCAACCAAAATTTCCTTTGAGTTGAAAAAAAATTTATAAGGAATGAAAAATGCAACAAAAGATCGGATTTGTCTATTATCCTCCTTTTCCTTCGGAATAAACTTCTTCAACAAGATTTTCATCTTCTTCAAGTCTTTTTGATCCTCCTCCGATTTCTTCTCCAAAGTTTTTATTCTTTTATCTTGGCCATTCAAAACTTCTGCCTGAGCCTTCATGGATTCCTCTTGTATCTTCACTAAATCATTTTTCTTTACAAGTCTTTTTTTGATCTCAATCCGGAGATCTTTATCCCTTATAAAATTTTGAGAAAGAGTGTTAACCTTATCATTGTGTTCCTTCACTTGTTGACTCCGAGAACTTTGCTCAATGTTCATCTCATCCTGAAGATTCTTAATCTTGTTATACTCAGTGTAAAAGGCATATTTTTCCTCATTTAGGAAAATTTTCAAACTCAACCATGTCTTCTTCAATTTTCTTAGACCAGAATGTGATTTTCCTGCATGATTTCCTATGAACATCATAATTGATGATAAAATTTATGTGGCAGACATTAATTCTCACACACTTATCCATCACCATGGATAAGGATTCCAATTTCTGATTTAGGCTATGTTGCAGCATCTGGAATCTTGAGTCAATAGTTGGAAAAATCGGAATGGTGTATACCAAATTTTTCAAAGCTTCAACAACAAAGTCATGACCCTATGCTGATGACTCTGAATCTGAAAACATTCTTGGGGATTGTTCATCTTGAGTTTGCACCAACTTCCTTCTAGAAGAATCACCAACCTCTTTCTTCCTGAAGATATCTTTTGATGGTGTATCCATGAACACTTTCTTCCCCTTATCAACTTTCTGAATGGGTTGATCATATGGAGATTCTTCCTCACTCTCTAATAGTTGAACAATATGGTCTTCATGAATTTTTTCCTATTTTGATCCTTCCTCAAGAAAGTTCTTCTTATAGAATTCTTCCTCATCATACAAAACATTTTCTTCCTCTTCATCTTGCTGTCATCATCCTTCCTACATTCATTCTCAACTCCCTTTCCTGGAGTGACTAATTTTGCAGATTCACCCTTTTCATGGTAATCTTATACTTGTTTGATTAGGTCATCAAGATCATCACTTCCTTCTTATTCTTCAATAACCCCTTAAACCTTAGACTTTTTCGGATTAGAGTACATCTTTCCAGGAGTCTCTGGTAATTATTAGACATCAATGGTTTTCGGAATGGAAATCTTCTTGGAGGCTATTTCAGTATCTCTCAATAAAGATTGTACAAGATCAACTTCAGATAAATTTTTCTTCATCTTTTTATCTTATGCATGTTTTTCTAACTCATCTGAAGCTTTTTCTCTTAAGGGCATAGCCTCACCAGGGTCCAATACGAACTGTGGATCCCATTATTTTCACTTCTCATTGTCTTCCATCCACTTAGAAGCTACCTCATCTGGATATGCTTTCTATTTTTTCAGCTTGGGTGGTGCGGACTGGGTTTCTGTCGATTTGGGGGTTTTGTCTTCAGAAACTACTTCCTTAAGCTTCCTCTTCACAGAAACATTCCTAACTAGTTCATCCTTCTCCACGTTTTTCAGAATGGACTCAGCCTCTTCTTCTGGTAAAGGGTAGAATTCTCTGGATTCATCAGAAAAACTCATTTTCATCCTCTTTAAAGTATCATCACTTACTAGCATTACCTTGAAATTTATTTTCTTATAATTGCAAGAAACATTGAATGAATCAAGACATCTGATGATAAGTTTAGAAATCAGGGCCGGATACATTGTGATCTAAGCTTTCAGATTCCCATCTTTGATATTCTTAACTTTAATCAAAACATTCCTCATCAGATTTATCTTCCTTATATTTACCAAGAAATCTAGGATGTAAATGTCAATCTTATTTAGATTATCCTTATCACCTCTTCTTTGTACGATAAAACATTGTACCCACAGCTGTAGAATCAGATTGTTCAGAGATAGATGAGCAATAATAGTAGTTTTGGCATCTTTATGTCCAAGACGTTTCAGTGGATTCACTTTATTGAAACTTCCTTGCTCATCCGGAAGCTTGTGTGAACAAAAATCGGCTTCACCTTCATAAGATAAACCAACTAAACTTGTAGCCATGGTGTATGATAATTTGTAAGACTTCCCATAATACATGATTGAAAAGAACTCTCTGCCATCTTCCTCAAAGAAGGAAACAGACTCATAGAACTCAACAACATACTCTGTATAAACCGGATCCTGTTTCTCTGGCTTTGACAAGCAAAACTCCTCCCACCCATTCAATTTGATATTCATAGATATAAGAGAATCATACTTGAAGAAGCTCGGATGCACTAACCTCTCCCTGTAAACTAACCATTGTGAGATTGGTTTTTAGGTAGAAATATCTTGGGAAGTAGCTTCAACAAACATTTGAAATAGAGAGTTCTGGAAGATTCATAACGGTCTTTGACAAAGACCAGAACGTCCTTAAGAAGATATGTAGAGCATCGATACGTGAGATCATTAGAATGCCGATGTGGGATGACCCTTGGGGTCCCCTTTATATAGGCGATGGAGCTGACCTTTGATCTTCAATTACAAATCTAACGGTTGAGAAACCTTTTGATCTCATCTGATAGTTGAAAACATACCCAAAAGGAAATATTGAATTCGATGTTTTGAGGTTTTAAGAAAAACAATCGGATTTGAGAAAACTAGAATCCATGAAATATTAAAACTCATAGGAAATCATACTGTTCAGATTGGATAGAAAGATTGTTCATAATTGGGAACATTCTTCTTGAGGAAAAGTTGACTCAGAAAGACTCACTACGAAAAACTTCATTACGAAAAAGTCAGTTCCGAAAATTTCCATTCTGAAAATTTCATTTCCAGAAATTTGGAAAAAATTGTTAAGAAAAATTTTTGTTTCAAAGGTTTGAAAAAAAACTTACTTCGAAAATATTGATTACAAAAGCTTAAAAAAACATACTACAAATTTTTTGATTATGCTAACAAGAAAATGTACCCCCCTATGAAAAGGAGTTTCTTACTGTAAGGAGAATTGTTCAACAAGAAGTTAATGAAGAAGGATTACCTCAAGGTTATCATTCCTAACTTCTGTTTAATGTATTCAAATCTATCGGAGGGTAAATATTTTGTGAAAATGTCAGTAATTTGACCTTTCATTTTGATAAACTGAATAATGATATCTCTTTTAAAACAAATAAAACATTTGAAATCAAGGTTTTACCAAGATGACCAATATTACATATACCAAAAATTTCTCCCTGAGCATTACCTCTGAAAGTTTTTTTTCCTCCTTTTGTCTTTATAATCTTTTTGAAATAGATTTTGTTACCATTCATATGCCAGGAACATCCACTATCCATGTACCAAGTATTTATGTTGGTACTTCCTTTATCTTCCTGAAAATAAGAAAAGAATTAGACTTTCAGAATCCAAACTTGTTTGGATCTGAGATTTTTAGATAAAATTTTTTTGGGTATCCTCATTTATTTAGAAAAATATGCTTTATGAAACCCAAGAGATTGAACTCTATTCAAAGAACCAGTTTTCTTCCAATGCCCCCCACTTTGACAATTAGTGCAAAAAGGGGCTTTAGATGGAAAAAATAGTTGTTTTTGAATTTTTTTTTGGTGAGTATAACCTACTCCAGTACTGTTTCCTTTAGGATTAATTTGGGAATACATATTGTCAAAATTTTCCTTCCCAAAAGCTAAATTTTTCAAAAAGCTTATTAAGAGAAAAAATTTCAGATTTTAGTCTAATTACTAAATTCCTATCCTCATGAATCATTTCCATAGAGCTAGATTTTTCCTCAAAAAATTTCAACTTTAAAATAACATTCTTAAGATCTTTAGAATGTTCTTCCTTATCCGAATTTTCATTCTCAAGGTCTTTAGAATGTTTTTCTAAAAACACTTCTTTATCTTTAATATCTGAAGAAAGATCTGAAATCACTTTTTTAAGAACTTCTTCCATAGTATTTTCCTTCTCTAATTTCATTGAAATTTTACATTTCTTTGCTTCAAGTAACCTGGAAAATCTATATAATTCTTCATATGAAGGTTCTTTATTTTCTAAGGATGAAGTATCTTCATTAGAAGTACTATTTTTGGAATAGTAATTCTTATCAAGAGATAAATTTGTGAAAGCATCGACAGAGCGTACCATGACCATAATACATATATGTGGAAAAGAAGTATTAGAAATGTATCCCACATTCTTCTGAGCTGATAAATCATATTCCACAATTCACTTTCTGAAGAGTCTTCATATCTAGCACTCCAAGTAGTATTAGCTCTTAGACTATTCGTAGCTTTAGCTTTGTAAAACTTCTTCCTATTCCTTTTAGAAAGCCTCTATTTTAATTCTCTCTTTTTAAGCATAGGGAAATCAGGTCGTATGTGTCCACTTCTCTTGCATTCATAGCATGTGACCTCTGAATCTTTCTTATCTTTCTGTTCCTTCTTCTTATTCATGGAATGGAAATTTCTTTGTTCAGCTATCTTGTACATCCTTCGAGCAAGATTTTCTAACTCATTCTCTGAGACTTCACTCTCACGGGATTCAGATTGGATAAAAACCTTCTTAGACTTGGATTATTTACTCTCTCCGGAGTCTTAGCTTTCATGTGATTTGAAGTTGTAGTAAAAGCAATAGTACCATTCCCATTCTTCTTTTTTATGTTGTCAGCATCTGTCTTCATCCTTATTTCATGTTGGAGAAGCGTTCCAAACAACACATCTAAGGAAATTTGAGTAACCTTCCTATTCTCATCAATAGCTGTTCTATTTGATTCCCACTCATTGGGAATAATATCTATAATCATATCAACAAGAGCTTCATCATCCAGACATTTATCTCCCATAGATTGTAAGCTATTTACGATATTCATAAAACTTTTTTTTCACTTTGCTTATAGGTTCTCTATAAGGAAAGTTAAAACCATGATACTCAGCTCTCCACATAGCTCTTCTTGTATCTATGACTTTGGATGTACCAAAATGAGTAACTTCAGGTTTCATCCATATAAAGTTAGCTGTTTCACATGAATAAATTTTTCTATATATGTTACAAGTCATTGAACATAGTAAAGTATTGCATACCTTATAGTTTAATTGATAATCATGCTTCTCTTGGTTTGTAAAATTTCTATCTTCCTTATTTGGAAATTTATAACCTCCAGTAAGCATAACAAAGTTCTCTACCAAAATATTGATAACGAACGTCTTCATTTGATCTCTCCTGTATTCATAATCATTGCAATCAAAAATTGGTGGTCTTGTAGGATTTAGGTTGTCAATGTAACCAACATTGATTCCTTCCATCTTAAAAAAACTTTCTACACAAAAACTTGTTAATAACTAAAGTTCAGATTCAAGAAAAATATTCCTAAGGAAGGAAAATATAGAACAATGAAAAATAGGGCAAGGAAAAACTTATATGTGAATGTAATAATTTCAGAGACCTCCTCTGATACCAATTGTAGGATCGAAATAATGATTTATATGCTGAATATAAAAGAGGGGGGGGGAGGGTGAATTTTACACTTTACAATTTTTCTCAAACAAGGAAAGATCTAAGTTTAAACAAGTTCAACAAAGAAATTCACAACACCTCTAACACCAATCAGAGAATTGGAACAAGTTATGAAGTTATAAACTTCTAGTTCTATACACTATCTTAAATATGGAAAGTGATTCAGGAAAATAAGTTCTGGAAATATGGATACCGAAAGTGAAAATTAACCAAAGTTTACAATATGAGATTCTACCTTAAAGCGTATAGAATCTAAATTAATCAGAGTACAAGTGTAAGGAAATATAAGTAGATTATACTTTTCTAACAATACACAATGCAACAGAAAAACAAGTAGTAAAACTATAAGTAGCAAGATATAAATCTTTTAACCAAAAGAGAAGGGTATCCAACAACCTTGGATAATGGTCCATTGATTTATACATTCATGCACGTCTGTCTTACCCACACCCGGGTAAGCCCTCGATGCGAAGATCGGAGTCTGTGTCTTGCAATCCCTACAATCCCCCAAATTTAAGGTAGTTTGAACCTATGTATTCCTCAGCAAGGAAGCCCTAAACTTCAAGGTATTGTATCCTCTATCTTCATAACCATGAAGCCCTCGATTGTAATCACCAGCAATTGGATTCGAACTAAGTAAGTCTGCACAAGGCAAAGTTTGAACAAGTCGTTCAATCTTTATACACGAAGCTTGAGAGTTGATAACAGCCCCTCTCTAGAAATCACTTCAACATCATATAAGCACTGATGTCATAGTTGTCGAAGTTGTGTCTTGAGCTCGTTCAAATGAGCTTCTATTAATAAGAAAATTTCAAACATTAGGCTCCCTCCTCCAACGATCATATTTCTCCTTGAATTTTGGAGGGACCTGTACACGTGTCACTTAACTAACGGTTAGATAGAAATAGAATGCACGACATCGTATTATAACAAAACATGTGTAACTGAAAGCATGACATCAGTTTATAATGAAATGAGTGTAAGAATAAGTAAAACTAAAGTTTGGAATGTAAGCAATTAAAAGTTTGGAGTCTAACCAAAATGGAATACGAAGTCTATAATAAAAAGGATATTCGGATTCTGTTTTATACGAATTCAGAACCTGAATTCTGTATATATACGAAGTCTGAATTTCTAAGGAAATTCGGATTTTGGTTTCACTATAGTTCAGAGTCTGAATGTACATAGTTCGGAGTCGAACTTGTAGAAGTTAGTAGTTGAACTAGTAAAAGTTCAGAGTTGAAATAGTAAAAGTTCGGAGTCGAACTAGTAAACGTTTGGAGTCGAACTCATAGAAGTTTGGAGTATAACACATAAAAGTTCGGAGTCGAACTCATATAATTTCGGAGGCGAACTCATAAAATTTTGGAGTCGAACTTATAAAAGATCGGAGTCTAAAAAGTAATAGTTTGGAGTCAAACTCATAAATGTTCGGAGTCAAACTTATAAAAGTTTGGAGTCGAACTAGTAATAGTTCGGAGTCGAACTAATAAAAGTTTGGAGTCCAGAATCTAGAGTGGAACTATATTAGATTTCGTATCCAGAATTCGGAGTCGAACTATATGAGAGTTTGTATCTAGAATTCCAAGTCTAAAACAGAATGCTTCATATCATAGCATTATATTATACCGAGGTTTTGGGTATGAATTCGAATTTTATACTTAAGAAAAATATTTCTATGTGTAAGAAAATATATGTTAGGGTAAATTTCCTTAAGGATGGAAATTTTCCTTAGGGAAGTAAAATTAAGATTTTCTCAAGTATAAGGTATTTGTGATTTTCAAAACAAGAAGGTATGGAAAATTCATAAGGAAAACCTGATTGACTCAACAAATATGTATTGGTGTAATTACCTCAAAGGTATAAGTAAAAGTTAAGTATTCATGAGTGGTCTATATAGATCATGGATTTTGAAGGGAATATGATCACACTAACTAATAAAGTGGTAGAAATTAATCTCATCTTAATGAACTTCCCACAATGGAATGATTTAATTATAATGTTTATAACTTTTATTCCATCCATTGTACCACACCTAAGGTTAATGAAGGAAATATACATTAACGAACACCTAATCTAAGGCAGGAAGTTAAAGATTATAAAACCACTAATATAGAAGTGGATATGAAAGAATGAATTAAAATGATACACCCTTATTCTTTCAATGTACTATTAATTCCATATTTTATTTTGGTTCAAAATTCTTGTTCATATATATAATGCTTTTTATGATAATAAAATCATCACCCCAACCACATGATATTGAATTTTTTTGTGCATAATATAAAATGAGGTATTGATTTCATCCCAATTTTGAAATTCCACTCTAATTGAATTTTGTAACACCAAATAATTTTATAACATATTTTTTCAATAAAATAAATATTCCATTGATTAAACTATTTCATATGAAAATTTTAACAACCCTCCCAGGGTTCTAATAAAATAGGTTCCCTGAGATGGTGTTCTAAATGGGATCAAGTGGGACTCAGCTTATTTTAGACACTTTTGACAAGAATCAAGGTTATATAGAGATATATCGGGTAGACTATAGCTACTAATAAAAGGGAAAGGAAAAAAACATAATATCAATAGATACATTAACCAGTTTATGTTTCAAATGGCATAATAAATAGCACGTTTCAACTGTTAAAAAATGAAACATGAAATAAAAATGAGATTTACGCTCAACATATTTGAAAGACATACAATGAAACCACAAATACTGAAAAAATGAAAACCTCTAACACAATACCATGTTTAAACCTTGTAATTGGATCCCTGATCTATTTTAGTAGTATAATCATAAACTTTACTGAGGTCAATATTAAAAAAACCTATACCTCAAAACAAGTACCATATGATAGGGTGCCCAAGTTCATTTGTGAAAAAAATCAGGGTGTGAGTACATGTAACACCATGATTTTTAATGAAATATTATTTTTCAAATAAACAAAAAAATTCATTTGTATCTTGTGTTACATTACGATTGAGTATAGCATGTGTTACATGTTAGATTGATTTTAAAAGGAAATGTGATATATTATTATTTAATATTATAGTTATCACCAAGCCATTAGAATGGTGGGTATGAAAGAGATTAACTAAATTTGGAGAATATGGTTTTCACACACATATATATAATGAATTCTTTGAAGAATATTTAATTAGAAATTAAAATAAATACCTTTTGAAAATAAAAGGAATGATTTTTATGAAAAACATATTTTATGAGAACAAGTGTGTTTTACATAAAAAAATTACATAATAGCTTTTTTTAAATTGAATTAATGGATTCTATATATTACATATTCAATATGATGATTAAAAATTATCCTATGTGTTTTATAGTTAATAGATAATAATATATCCTATTTTACAATTAAAATAGTATTTTTCTGAAAACCAATTTTTTTGCCTATAGATAATTTTGTAAAATTTTAATTTTACCAATTTTTGGGATATTTATTTAATAAATATCAATAATTTTTGAAATGATAATATCATAATTATATTAAAGTGAATTTCTGGGATTTCTATAAATAGATTTAATTTTTTATAAATAGTATAAAATACAAAATTTTATTTGGAAACATTCCTCTTATTTAAATTATTTTTAATGTTAAATTATATTTTCAATTGGTTTGGATGTAAAATCAGATCATTTTTACATCTATTTACCCAATTTATGTTGTTATATTCAATTTCATAAAAAATTTCAATATTAAACGTGGTAATATTTTGTAATGTCAGGGAACCGGAAGACACTAAACATTACCTCAAGAATGGCTGGCCACATGGCCAGAAACATGTCTCCCAACTACCAAATCCTACCAATTAGTAGCAACAACCTATGTGAGTTATTGGGGAGTCTATTTCATCAGTAATAGAGTATAACATTGAGGAAACTTTATCATATATACTTGTAGTGGAAGCATTACTATTATATGAAGAAAAAATTAAACAGTAGTGAACAGACATAAAAAACAATGCTAGATGAAATATCATAAACAAATTAGGATACTTGTCAAATGTTTCTAGAGAAACCAAAAATACTAATTAATAGAGTATGCACAATAAATATAACAAATGTATAAAATGAATCTTAACGTATAACAATAGTATCGCAATCCTTGTCTTGGGCCCATGCTCTCCAACTCCAATGAAAAAATCAAGTACCTATATTGGGGAGCATACCATTATCATTACCAATAATCATATAATTAATTTGGTACCAAATGGTAACTAAAACAGGGTGTGATATATAATACTTGTTTCTTACCAATCTTGATCTATCATAATTAGAAACTGAATATATAACAAGTCCACATGCTGTATAACAATAAACGGAGGGTGTACAAAGAAATAAAAACCTATAAATTGGGTTCTCATTTAAAATATGATTCATTTAATCAAAAACATTAGACAATAAAATTTTATTGAATTTATAATTCTGAAGATCTCATGAAAGGCCTACATCCCCCGTATAGTCATAAGCACAATATATTCCTAAAACATTCCATCTAAAAAGGTATAATTCAATATAGAATACAATATTATACATTGGATTGGCCTATGAGTAATAAGAGTCATTCCATTTGTTATTAAATTAATAACCTAAGATCATCCTTGACATTTCTATGTTTGAATTAATGTATCAAACCATGGGAAATATCAACCAACACACCACAAGACCATAATTGGGGAACCCCTAAATAATTAAATATATCTCTAGGCATGGTATAACATCACTACCCATTGAGTCCATCCTCAGTAGTCCACAAAGGGTGCTTGACTATCACCCATTGAAAAAATATTACATTCTCTTTGAGTCCATACATGGAATTATCATATGAATCCATGCATTACATTGTATATAAATAAACCCCCAATCAGTCTTTCCATGGAATCCTTCACTTGGATCCATGTAATACTCGTGGAATAATTAAGGTTCAATCCATTGATTCCATTTATGAAATTCTATTATGCATCCCTATATCCCCCAAGGCATGATACCCTTTACTTATTTTCAATTCACGAGTTCAATGTCACATAAATGAATTATTTTAAATTTAAATTCTATTAAATTTAAATTCATTCTTTGTTTTGGGGGTTTTCCATGCTTTTATGGAGGCATGTTTGAGTTTTCATGAATTGGGCCAAACTCTGAGCCCAATTCCCGATTTAAAAATAAATTTTGATTCCTTTATAACACCTTCCTTTTTCAAACAATTTCATCCATTAAAATTCCTAATTGTCATTCCCTGACCTATTAACACCACAATATTAATTTGGACCATTTAGGAATCCATAATCAGGGGGGATATGGGTTTTTATTAAAGGGATTGGGCCTGCCTGAATGCCCATTTTCTGCATTAAAAATAAATATTAATTAATTAATATCTCCTTAAATATTTACATTTTTCGGTGATTACAACTCTCAACTGAGCCCACATACCTAAGGTGCACCACCGTTCTCTCCTCCCACAATTGGAAGCTCAATAGAATCGCAAAATTGTTCGAAAAATCTATGGATTTCCGAAATCGCCCAGATTTGTAGAGGTAAATTGATCCTTTCATAACTCCATATATTTTCACTCTTTTTTCCCCATCCAAGTTCATACATGATCTAATAATCCTTGTTATATCCTCCCATTAATGTTTGTATGTTTTACAATTCAGATACTGGTTGATTTTTGGTCGTTTTATTGAAGATTGTTTTGAGTAAGTGTTTCTCTCTTCAATTTCTTCCTTCTCCTTAGGGTTTCCTCATTCTTTCATTATGTTCTAAAATGTAAAGAAGTTAGGGTTCGAACATATGGTTTGATTTGGTGTCTCTTTGGTTAAATATGGTGGTCTAGGGCAAGATTTATCATCCTTGTGATGTGGCAGTGGTGCGGTTGATGTTTCGCACCATGTTTTGAGGGATTCGACACTTTCGGTAGGTAGTTCCACGTGTAAAAACTTATTGATGAGTTATCTTATTGTATTTACTCATTTTTCATATTTTTCATACGTTGGGTGTCATGATAAAACTATTTATGATTTATTTGGTTATGTGTTTAATTTTATAGTTGCATTTTAACATGAAATTTGGTGTTTTCATGTGTTACTCACGGGGTATTATTTGGGTATATTTTATAACATATAGAATTTGTTTACTAAATCTTGTTTGGCCATAAGATTCTGGATTTTTAATGTATTAGTGTCATGTGGGCCTAAAATGTGGGTTTTTGAATAAGTTGTATGTGTAAAACTTTGTTATACTTCTTGAGAGCATTTTATGAAAATGTGTGTTTTTATTTGGATCTTCTGTAATATTATTCAAGGTGATTTTATAAAACATTAAAGTGGGTTTATAAATGTCTCTAGGGATTACCATTATGTTTTGGATAGGAATTGGTATGGTTTTTGATCTAAAATGGGGGTTTCGAAATGGGTTTTGTGTGGAAGATATATTTACATCACCTCGGTTTTTTTTATGAAAATTGAAAATGTTTTTGTTGGTTAAACAAAGTGGGAAAAGGGTTCAGATGTACTGTTTGGTATGATTGTTCACCTATTAATGGGGTTTGAAAGGTGATGTGATGTTTTAATATGTCAAAAAAATTTAGAATGTTTTTTAAATTTCTGAAATGTTTTATTAAATTGTGATGTTGGAGCGAAACTTCTTTGTGGGAAGGTTCATGCGAGTTTGATGATAAATTGATTTTGAAGGTAAAAAGGGTATTATGTAACAAGTGAGTGGGCTGTTATGATATTTTTAATATATTGTAATGGTTTTATAAAAATGTTTAGTGTATTTTTTGGAGTTTTAATGAAATTTGAAAAGTGTTGTGGGCTATTTTGGTGAGATTCGGATTTCAAAATAAATTTGAATGAAAAGTGGAATTTTGTTACTTGTGTTGTATACATGTGGGATGTTTGTTGAATTTATGATATACAAATTATATTTTCATGTGAAAACTATATTCATTTACTTCTTGAACTTGTTAGAGCACAAAGGGAAAACCTAGATATCTCGGTTGGTGGACGTGTCCTAGTATGCTAGTGAATCTGTGGGGTTTGGCCACAGTTTCACTTAGAAAAATTGACCCTTACAACTCTAACTAAACTATGATGATGATGATTGAGGACCACTAGGTTATGTGTATGTTCCCTACTAGTGGATCATGCATGAGAACAAATATTTGTGATGGTTACTCTCACCGAGATACGAGGTACCTGGGGCCCACATCTAGCTAGTGCCTAGGGGTTATTTCCCATTGGTTGTGATCACTAGATATTTGGTGCTTACCATCGGCATACAATATGAGACGATGGAAAATTAATTAGCTATGGTATTTATTTTAAAAGTGTTTATTCTATAAATTAGCCCACCTGAAAACTGATTTTATTTAATGTTGCATCTTTTAGAAATTTTAACTAGAATTTCATGTTTTTGAGAACTTGAATGATTTTCCTCATTAAATGTTTATCACGTGGAATATATTAGTGGTGGTATCCTATTTGTATTTGTCTCACACCCTAATTACACCCTTGGGTGTAATTATACTTAGTTTCTTTTTTGTAGCAGGGTGGGTACCATTTTTAGTTCAAGTGGTTCGGGTTTTTAGCAGGTCCTTGGTGGCGAATCTTGTGGAGATGGCTTTAGGGAGGTTCCCCTTGCCATGAGGGTTCTTGGGCTGTTCCCTTTTGGTTTTGTAACTTTGTTATAGTCTTGTTGAGTTGTTTTAAAATATCTAATTACATTCTGATTTTTCTAAAAGATTGTTTGGATTGAAAAATCCAAATTCGTTTTATTGGATTCTTTTATTGTTTTATGTTTATAAACTGGGGTTAATCATTCCAAATTTTCATTTTATGATACCCAAGTACTTGTGCCAGCCGGTGGGAATCAGGAATTCCCTTCAGGTCTTGTCACTGGTTGGGTTTGGATCTGGGTTCAGTGGCGACCAGATTCGGTTCGTGACATAATGGTATCAGAGGATGTTTAGATTAACTCTTTAGGTCATGTTATTTAGGGAAGAGTCAGGATAGTCTAGAGTTAGGATTTTTGGGACTTAGAATTCCAGTTATGGGTAGTGTTCCTGGTCACCTCACCACATGATGGGATTCATGTTCCAGGAGAAGTCGGGATTTATCTAAGTCCTTTGGTTTTCTTTGTTCAATGATTATTAGGGGAAATGAATAGAGAGTTGGTTTAATGGTCTTAGTGAGCTTGTAGGGCCTAGAAAGCCATGTGGAGCCAAGGATATTTACTAGAACACTCTATTTGATACTGAAGTGATTGGACTATGTACGCTAACCATATGTCCAAGTCACCCACTGAAACTAGTTTCCTCTTGCATTGATTTGTGATTTAGTTTTGAAAACATGGCGCGTTGGTTTTATGAAGCGTAACGTTTTTGTGAAATAGTTTTCAAATAAAGAGTTAATGTTTTGATTTATGAAATGGTTGAACTTTATTTTTATAATTTTTTCGAAATGGAAAATTGTGTGCTTACACCTCTTTTGAATGTAGGAACTATATTGAAGTTTTTTTTGAAATGTGTTTCAAAAAGAGTTTTCTAAACAATCACATGGTGTTTTAATGGGATGAGATGTTTGGAAATTGATTTGAATATCATTAAAGTGAGTTATTTTCTAAATGGAATCGTCATTTTGAAATTTTTTGTACGATGTGAATTGAGATTTTGATCTTTTTGTTAGCAGTTTTGAGAAAAAGGATGTGTTGGTTGATTGTTGTTATGAAAAGTGGAAAGAATTTTTTTGTTTTAACCATTGGTATTTCCGTGAGAAACCACATGCATGGGGTTATATGGGATGATGGATGGTTGATGGAATTACTGGATTAGTGTAGGGATGGATATGAGGAGGGTGCTCAGTGTGGCATATAAACATGCATGTGTAAGGCCCATGGGGTACCATTGGTGGATACGCTAACCGCTGAACTGTTTGTTTTCAACAAATGTTTTTAATGAAAAACATGATGTCTTGATTAATTGTTTGGGATGGATTATATTATGTGTTTTTGGAAAATTTTGATTTTGTGGGATGTTTTGAGTCCAAGAACCCCTCCTGTTTAAACTATGATTTGGGGTTATGTTTGGTCGGTAATCTATGTAGAAGGACCAGTTAGTAGTCTCCTTTGAGATATGTTTTAGGACACCATTATGGTGGTTCCGTTCATGTGTTTGGATCTGGTTTATGGCTTGTTTTGACCAATAGACCAGCTTGGTTGGGTCCTCGGGGTTTCTCATTGGATAAGGTACGCCCCCATTAAGGGTTAATGCATAACTGAAGTGTATCCCGAATTGTTTCGCCATTGGAAAATCCTTCATTTGATCAATATAAGGAATATTTTATCTAGCTTTGTTCATTGAGTCTACACCCATTCCATTTTTTTATTTTTAGATCCTCTTTCAGGGAGAGAGTGCTCATGGGAGATTGAAAGAGACCTTTGTTTCTTAAGTTTCCTAATTTGTCAAAGCTGGAAGTGGTCTAGGGTAGTTAGTGGGGATGAGTGTCTCGATGTTGTCTTAGAGGGCCTCTGGGTTCTTCACAGTTTCTTTGAAGCATGAGTTCATGTTAGACCACTAGTGTGGGAAATATGGTCACGATAGGATATTGTGGCCACTTTCTAGAAATTTGGGTTCTTTGGGGATGTTGTATAAGGTACCTCTCCATGTATTGTTTATATCAATCGCAATGTTCATGTTCGGTGATGCCTTATGATGTCATGTGCTCGATTGACCGTAAAGGTGATAGTTGGGAAATCATCTAAGAGTCTATGTTATGTTGGGAGAATGTATCCCTTGTAAAAACATAAAAATATTCCATTTTAGATGAAGGTGAGTATGGGTGTTCTTTACTTCTATTTTTTTTCTCACCCAAACAAACAAGGTGTGACGTGTGTGCATCTTCTAAGCCCTTGTTTCAGTGAAATATCTAGTTAGGGTAAAGTGAGTTTGGAATGTGTTATGTCTTGGAAAACTTATCGGGGATTGCGGTGTAGTTTTTAGTTGCACATATTATAGAATTATGGTTCAGGGGGATTCCAAATCCTAACTGTGAGGCCGAAGATGCATCAATCATTTGAGCTCTAGACATTGGTCTCGGAGAGATGCTGGCTCGTAGTCAGGGGAAATCACAGGTTTTTTTAACCATTCTACAAAGTCCAATCCTCTGTATGAAATATAGGAAGACTTCAAACCGATGGTTTCATAATATTTCTTCTATTGTTACTATTCTATTGAAATAGGTGGAGGGCCTTGTACCCATTTCCTCACCCAATGTTATTCCCTCCCCCTTTGGTTTCCATTGATTCTTTAGAGAAAGGATTGAAGTTTGGATGGACAGGTTGAGCACATGTTTTTCACTTGGTCAGTAGTGACCATGCCCCAGGAAACCATGTAGATAGAAGGATCCCCAATATTAGTGCATGGTTTCCCAAACCTTGCAGACTAAACATGTGGTCATCCAATCTATTTAAATTTTTTGTTCTTTCTGTACTAGCCCGTGTTGATCGGTTAAGATGGTTGGTACCTATGGTTGGGAGACCCACTATGATTCTCATGTATATTCCTTCATAAATTTTGAATGGAAGTCTACCATATGTACCAGGGAGTCCGTTCAGGCCTTCCCTATTAGTGTCTTGATTCTATCTTGGAAAAAAATGTTGGTTGTCTCTTATGGTGCAGAGCGTATTTTTGTCCCCCATACAAGTAACTTAAATTTATCTATGGTCTTGGTTTTGCATAGATAGTCTCATATAGAGCTATCTAGCTACCAAATCTTCCTTGCGTAAATGTTTGGATAGGATAGCGCACAATGGTTTAGTTAAAGTAAGGTAAGTTTAACCTTGTTCAAGGTTGTTGTTCATTTGGGTGAATTGACTGAGTCTTGTTTGGATAGTGTTTAAGGAGTTTTATTTTGGGAAAATGAATGAATGTGATTGATCATTTCAGAAAAGTGGTGTAAATTTTTTTGGTCAGAGTAATAATTCATTAATTGATCACTGGAGGTGTTTTGGCCTTTGAGGGTGTAACCTGGCAAGGGAGTACCACTTGGTTTCTCAGTTGGGTTTGGTTGTGGCTTTGGCCTTGATATGACTTTTCGGGGTGGAATGCTTTCATGTTGGTCAGAATATTAACATAAATGACTTATTTTAAAGTTAAATTCCATTTAATTTACATTCATCTTTGTTTTGGGGGTTTTTCATGCTTTTATGGAAGAATGTGTGAGTTTTCATCAATTGGGACAAACTGTGAGCCCAATTCCATATTTGAAAATAATTTTCGATTCCATTATAACTCCTTCATTTTTCAAAAACTTTCATCCATTACAATTCCTAATTTTCATTCCCTGACCTATAAACACTACCATATTAATTTGGACCATTTAGGAATCCATAATCATGGTGGATATGGGTTTTTATTTTAGGGATTGGGACTACCTGAAATCCCATTTTCTGCATTAATAATAAATTTTAATGATTTAATATCTCTTTTAATATTTCCCTTTTCTCGGTGATTCAAACTCTCACCCGAGCCCACTTACCTAAGGCATGCCAAAATTCTCTCCTCCCACAATTTGAAGCTCAATAGAATCGAGAAATTTGTTTAAATGTCTCAAGATTTTAGAAACCGCCCAAATTTAGAGAGGTAAATTGGTCCTTTCATAACTCCTTCTATTTTTCTCATATTCCCCCATTCCCCTTTCTACATAATCCCCTAATTTGTTTTATAAACTCCCTTTAATGTTTGGATGTTTTCAAACTCAGATACTGGAGGATTTTGGGTCGTTTTATTCAAGATTTTTTTTAGTAAGTGTTTATCTCTTCAATTTCTTCCTTCTCCTTAGGGTTTCCTCCCTCTTTCATTATGTTCTGAAATTTCCAGAAGTTAGGATTCAAACTTATGGTTTGATTTGATGTATTTTTGGTTAAAATTGTTATTATAGGGCGGGATTTATCATCCTTGTGATGTGGCGGTGGTGCGGTTGATGTTTGACACCACGTTTTGAGGGTTTGGACACTTTCGGTAGGTGGTTCCATGTGTAAACAATTATTGATGAGTTAGATTGTTTTATTTAATCATTTTTCATATTACTCATATGTTGGGTGTGGTGGAAAAGCTATTTATGATTGATTTGGTTAAGTGTTTAATGTTATAGTTGCATTTTAACTTGAAATTGGGTGTTTTCTTGTGTTACTCGTGGGGTATTATTTGGGTATATTTTATAACATATGGAATTGGTTTAATAAATCTATTTTGGCCTCCCAATTCAGGTTTGGTAATTTATTAGTGTCATGTGGGCCAAAAAATTGGTTTTTCGGAATAGGTTTTATGTTTAAAACGTTGTTATACTTCTTGAGAGCATTTTATGAAAATAGGTGTTTTCATTTGGATATTTTGTAGTATTATTCAAGGCGATTTTATAAAACATTAAATTGGTTTATAAATGTCTCTAGGGATTAAAAATATATTTTGGATAGGAATTGGTATGGTTTTTTGTCTTAAATGGGGGTTTTGAAATTGGTTTTCTGTGCATGAAATATTTACATCACTTAGGTAATTTTTATGAAAATTTTAAATGTTTTAGTTTGTTAAACAAAGTGGGAAAAGGGTTTATATGTAATGTTTGTTATGAGCTTTCACCTATTAAGGGGTTTTGAATGGTTATGTTATGTTTTAGGATGTCAAAAAAATCTAGAATGTTTTGTAAATTTCTGAAATGTTTTTTTAAATTTTGATGTTGGAGCGAAACTTCTTTGTGGGATGTTTCATGTAAGTTTGATGATAAAATGATTTTGAAGGTAAAACTGGTATTATGTAACAAGTTAGTGGGATATTATGAGAGTTTTAATATATTGGAATGGATTTATAATATTTTTTAGTGGATTGTTTTATGTTTTATAGAAATTTGAAAATTGTTGTTGGATATTTTGGTGAGATTCAGATTTCAAAATCAAGTTGAATGAAAAGTGGACTTTTGTGACTTGTATTGTATACATGGGGTATGTCTAGTGAATTTATGATATATAACCGATATTTTCATGTGTAAAGTATAATCATTTACTTCTTGAACTTGTTTGAGAAGAAGGGGAAAACCCAGATATCTATTTGGGTGGACGTGTACTAGTATTCTTGTGAATCCTTGGGGTTTGGACTTAGTTTCACTTACCAAGATTGATGCATACAAATATAACTAAACTATGATGTTGATGATTGAGGACCACTAGATTATGGGTATGTTCCCCACTAGTGGATCGTGCATGAGAACAGATATTTGTGATTGTTACCCTCATCGAGATACGAGGTACCTCGGACCCACAACTAGCTAGTGCCTAGGGGTTATTTCCCATTTCTTGTGCTCACTATATATTTTGTGCTTACCGTCGGCATATAGTATTAGAGGCTGGAAAATTCTTTAACTATGGTATTTATTTTAAAAGTGTTTATTCTTTAAATTAGCCCACCTGAAATTTTTTTTTATTTAATGTTGCATCCTTTAGAAATTTCAACGAGCATATCATGTTTTTGAAAACATGCATGCTTTTCGTCATTAAATGTTTATCACATGGAATATATTAGTGTCGGTATCCGATTAGGATTTGTATCACACCCTAATTACACCCTTGGGTGTATGTAGACTTAGTTATTTTTGTTGTCTCATGTTGGGTACAATTTATAGTTCCAGTGGTTTGGGTTTCTAGCAGGTCCTTGGTGGTGAAGTCCTGTAGAGATGGCTTGAGGGTAGTGCCCCATGCCATGAGGGTTCTTGGGCTGTTAATTTTGGTTTTGTACCTTTGTTATAGTCTTGTTGAGTTGTTTTAAAATCTGTAAATCAGTTCTGATTTTTTGTAAAAGATTGTTGGGATTAAAAATCCAGATTCATTTTATTGGATTCTTTTGTTGTTTTATGTTTATATACTCGGGTAAATCATTACCAATTTCCATTTTATGATACACAGGAACTTGTGCCAGCACTTGGGGATCATGAATGCCCTTCGGGTCTTGTCACGGGTTAGGTTTGGTTTCAGGTTTGGTTGCGACCTAATTCGGTTCGTGATAGTCAAGGTCTAAAACTACAACATTTCATTTCAATGTCATGTCATGTGGTGTCAAGAGAAAAAGGAAAAGCATAAAATTATTGCCCCTCAAAAAATCAAATGGGACATTTTGAATATATATATAATCAAATTAATAAATAATACAATGTATAAAATAATTTTTTAACTAACATGGGAATATAACAATAAGAGAATTTATTCAAAATCATGAAATTACAAATCATGGCCTAGGATAGAAGCCTTCCCTTCCAAATAATCACCTCTGAAATTTCTTTTAAACCCGAATATCTATCTAACTATGTTATTACATGGATTAGTTATTATCTATTTCATATGTTCGAAACAATATAAATATCAAATAATGCTAACTCATTCCTATACATATCATGTTCCTAAGGAAATGGCAAAAAACATACCCAACCATTAAAAAAACTATACACCCTGAAATTCACAATTCATTTCCTAAACCAATTAAACAATTTGATTTCTAATTCACATCATAATTCAGTCAATCAATTGAAACTTTTAATAAACTTCTTGATGTAGGGGAAAAAGGGAACGCCCTAAGGCATCAATGTCAAAATCCATAAAATGGTCCATTTGATAATCAACACAACCATGGGGTGGTATTGTTTCATGGTATTCTACATATATCATACATAAACAGGTTAATTTAGATGAATATTCCAAGACTAGTGATTCTAGGGATTTAATTTAATTTGAAGAGGCACCTAGAAATTAGGCGTGGAGTAAAAAGGCATACATAAACAACCCATATTTATGTGAAAGGAATGTGACCACCTACCTTAGTAATGTTCAAGATTTCTCTTCTAGTTTTAGGTCTGCATTCTGCTTAGATCGGGAGAAATATTAATAACCGACGAAGAACACAATTTTAGGAAAATTAGATTGAACCTAAATAGTTAAATGGAGATCCATAACAATGGATAAATACTAAAAATGAATCTATATCACACAATTATAGATCCAATGTGACAAATTGATCGTGATTTAGATATAATATAGGAGAGTAACCATAATTCCTCGCTTATACACCAAGGAGATGCTCTGAAGGGTATACTTTCTACGCTGGATGAAAATAAAGATTATTTTTTAATAAATTACACTTCTACTTATATTAATAATTATAAAGTTCCCAAAATTTAAGATGTCACGTTAATATTGTGAAAACCTTGCACGTAAACCTATAGCATAATGGAATAACACACAATTTTCCCGAATGATTTATAACTATAGGAAAACTATCCAATTATCTACTTAAAACATTTTAGGGATTACAGAATGACCAAAAACCACATCCCTAATGGTTTTCTAAAATGGGGTGGTATTTATATCCCCGCTGTTCAGCCTCACAAAGTTTTTACTAATCATGAGGAATTCCCCGCAAGGTTAGTAAAAACTGTACTCTATGATATTTTTATTTCAAAACATGGGATCCGGGATCTGAACTAGTCTTAAACACTCTCGAGCCCTCTACGACCTAAATATGCATACATGTTAGGACATATTTTAATATTTAATATAGAATTGATATAAAACAAGGTATCTATGTAACAATGAAGAAAAATGTTTTTAAAACCATCCACCCCTTAAAGAAATTCGTCCCTGGATTTCATTCCTGAAGACAATGAAGCATAATAAATTAATAACTCTGGCCACTAAAATTTTACATCAACCTCACCCTACTAGTTATTGTCCTATACTCGATTGTTATTCCATATCACCTGTACTAAATGAATAGAATGGCCTCAGAGAACCATTTTGTGATGATCCTCAATAAATATAGGATTCAACTTGATGTAAGCATCTACTAGTAACTTAACTTCATAATGATGAAAGGAATGAGATGGTTCCTATTAATATTGCCATGGATAAAATACATTGAGGATGTCATGCTTGGACCTGTACCCCTAATGTAACTATAACATTAAAGATTCCAGCCCTACTGTATATCCAGTAGGTCTAATGGTATAATGTTCCATGGTGAAATCTTACCTTATCTCGTGATTCTTGTTTTTCCAAACATCAGTGAATCACAGAATAAAACCCAATCTATTCCTCGAACTACAGTGGTGGTCTATGGTGATCAGTGTATGATTTATAATGAGATGATGCAATAACCATATTCTTATGATTGAACTACACCTACACTATGGTCTCATGAACAAGACAAGGTCCCTATATAGATATCGTTCTAAAATATAACCAACACATGGGTTATCATCATGGAATTCCATAAAAATTCTCATCATTATCTATTTTAATAGTATCCAAAAATCTATTATTTAGGATGAATTCAACAAGGGGTACGTGCCTATCCCATGATCCCTCGAAATCCAGGATGCTTGCCCAAAAAATTTCCTCAAGCACATGGGTCATGTCCTCTGACCGAACAACTATCTGTGGGTGGTATGTTGTACTCATAAGAACCTATTTACCTAATACACTCTGTATCCCTTTCTAGAATCAAGAATAAATAAGGGTGTCCTGATTTGAAATGACAGTATATGGGACCCCATGAAGCCATACTATCACACGACTATACAACCTCTCAAGATTGTCATCATTGAAAGTCTCCTTGATAGTAAGGAAAGAAGAATACTTCCTTATCATATCAATAGACACCCATACTGCATCATTACCTCATTTTATCCTCGGTAAAGCTGTCATAAAATCAATTGTGATGTCATTCAATTTTCAGTTAGGGATGGGTAGTTTTTGTAAATGTATGTTCAGTCACTAGTTTCACCCATTCACTTACTGATAGGTGGAAAATATCATGAAAAACCATGATACATCCCTATTCATACCCATTCACCTATATTGGAGATCCTATTTATCAAGAAACATTATCACATTGAAATATCATTAGACATCTAGCCAATGGTTCTACCAACCATTGGTCAGAGCATTTAAATGGCCAATTCCAAAAAATAGTTCCCCCATCATTGGAATTACCTCCATAAGTGTTCCCTTTAGCATTATGATGATGATCTAGTTATGTTTTTCTAAAACTAGGTGAATCAAATGTTTGTGAGGTCATAATAGGGACCTCACCGAATGAAAATGATCAAATCATAATTGAATAAGAAGAAATTGGTCATGCAATCATTCAAGAAAGACATAGATGAACATTAAACCACACTCTCCTTAAACTAGCAACTTGTTTTAAATTTGGTCCATCCAGCAATTTACATTGTACATGATGGATGAAATGTCGATCCACTCCATCTAAGTAATCCTGAAACTATCCCACATAAACATCCAGCACATCAAAACATTATCTATAATTCATTCTTCCAAAGAATTTTATAATTAAAACATGTGCGTAAACAAAATTCTATAGATGAATTCCAGTTATGTTCACTATTAAAAAAACAACCTAGTCATTACGAGATGTCTTGACTCAGTATGAACAAAGGTGTAATGCAGATCTAGACCACTAGAATCGTTATCCACTTGTAACACCACCTTTGACCCCAATAACCAGTGCGAGGTAACATCTGATAAATTTAAATAGAGTATGGGAAACCAACCCAATGTAGTCCATAATCCATGTTATAAGTGATATATTGGAAAACTCCAAGACATCCATATAATATTATTGACCGATCCTAGATTGACATCCACCTGGTGGTCATGTTAGAATAGAGTGTCTGGTTTCTAAGTGTCCATCCATGGCATTACTACATGGAAATACATGTATCACTCTGAACTAATGAAGCCCCAAAATATCACTACACAGATCAAACAATAAAGATAGTTATCTCAAAACATACCAACAGCTTCTAATACAATAGTACATCATAAGACCGACCTCTCTTAGTGCATCAAGGATGACAGCAAGCTAGTGTACATGATCATCGCTAAGTAAAAACCACTAAGAGTATCTCACATATTTCTAGAAAAATATAGAAATAACTACTTTTGGTAAACCTTTTCATAGAATCTAGATTAACTTTATGAAGCATCATCATATAACCAATAACAATTCATTAACAAAACAAGGCATTTAAAATTTGTGACAACCTTTTCCAAAATTTCCTATTTGGTTGTGCTACTTCTACGTCGAAGAGAACATGTTAACGAAAATACCATGACACTCCCCAACTTAGGAGTATCCTACACATCATTAGAAAAAAGTAAACTAGAAACTCTAAATAATTCTATCTCAAAACAATATAAATGCATGTGGGACACTCCAAAAACCACGACCACCATAGTAAAGAATTTAGCATGAAATCTGAAATGAAACCAATTGGTGTGTAAAAACAAAAATGTACCAAAAAACATCCAGATCAAAGGAAGGAACCCGATTCCTTCACACCCACGTGACACTAATATATAGTTGAACTAAGAACCTGATTAATACTATAAGGCGAAATGATTTCACAAAACTCAACTGTATCATTACAAAATTTAATACCTCAAAGGGCACCACATTTATAAACACGTACTAAACCATGATTACAAAATAAAACAAAACTTCCTGAATAATATACATTTGTTGTTCTCCCTATGAAATATAGTATCATTTGGTTCATAAATTAGATATAACCCACATTCAAATTACCCATACAACCATTAACATGGATGACGACATACCATGTATTCCATCACTATTGGAGAAAATAAGATTACACAACCAGCTGGCGGATGACCATTCCCATGATATGTCTAACCTACTAAACTGATTATTCCTCAATGCTCATTCCAATAACAATGTTCAAGATGCAACATCCACCCACTAAACAAGGGTGGAATGGTGAAGGTAAGAGACATAATAAAACAAATAACACCCAAACGAAACCAGACATCAAAAACTGACAACATTGAGAAAGGCATTTAACCATTAAGGGTTTTACCCACCATGAGAATTCACCACAGAAGGAGAATCAGAAACCATAACAACTTGTCACAGAAAAAAGATTTCACAAGCATCAAGAATAGATAATTTTATCTGTCTCTAAAAAAGATAAATTCGAATAGAAAATGATCATGTTTCCATTACACATCACATAATGAACATCTTCAAATACCAATACATATGGATTTAAAGAAAAGGAAACACCTATATGATATATTTAAAGTCACTAAATTAACTCCCATTAACATTTAATTTTATTAAAATATCCCACATAAAACATCAATTACTAACACATAACTAAAAAATCACTTAGTATGTTATTTATATCAAACCCATTAGGCATAACTAGAAAGATATGAAAATATCTTTCTTTAAGCATTAATAATTAATATCTAATCGAACTATCACCATAATTAGGAAATTTATCAATTAAATTCATTTAAATTCATGTTAGATACGTTGACCTAAGAGGGTCATACTAAAACCATCCTACATTATTCAATATGAAATCTAATAACAATTGTTTAACTATTGAAGTGGCAATAACCCATAACTGGCCTTCTTAAAAGAAGCATGCCCCAAATAACCTACCTAGGCCATAATTGCATTCCAAATCCAACCATATTCCTTCATGAAGAACAAAATAAATGTTCATAGCTCAAAGATGTGTGATAGGTAAATACCATCATAAAAATAGGTCATACCACATAGCCTACTCCTCAATTCATGATAAAAATGGAAACTTTTAAAAGACCACTAGAATCACGATCATTTCCCCATTAAAAATCAGTGTGTAGGTCAAGTATCATAAATAATCCATTTCTGTTCCCATTTCATTTCATATTTTAATTCTCCGTCATTAAAAATCAATATCACAATTAAATTTAGGAACTTGAAATCATGGTTAACAAAATTACTATCCATGACAACCCACACTCACCAGAGACCAAATCATGGTATCCAACTCTTACGTGCCAAAACAAATCCCAAAATATGTTTCATAACATCTGGAATATCTATCATAAAATCTATTAAAATAGCATGAAATATTAAATTCTCCATAAATGGAATGAAAACATTAATGGAATGGGATTTCTAGAATGTTAATAGAATTGTTTAAGAGTTAGAATACCCCATCTCTATTAGTTGAATAAAAAACCCCATGATTATATCAATAATAATAGAATATGTCATGTGTGTCATCAAAAAGAGAAATCAAATAAACTGTAAAAGTAATAATCTAGAAAACAACAGTTCAATATGAGGTAGTCTGGCTTATTCTTGTATGTAGGTTAGCTACACCTAGGAATAGATCATTAACAAATTAAAATTTTCTTCCTATCACTTTATATTAATACCAAAAAATAAATAAAACTAGAGAATAATGATCTGATGCCACTTTGTAATGTCTCGAAACCGGATGCCACTCAACATTTCCCCAAGCCCAGTTGGCCACATGGCCTTAGGCACGACTCCCCAAACACCAGAGGCTACTGACTAGTAGTGATGGCATTGGTGAGTAAGTGGGGAGATTATTCCCTCAAAAGCAGAGTGTAACATTTCTGAAACATTATAATACATTAAGTTAGTGGAATCATTAATTCAATAAGATGACAAATGTAAATATAGGAGGACATATATAATAAAAAATTCCAAAAAAGATTTCATATTAAAAATAATGATATATGTCATATGCTTCTATAATAAATGAAAAACAGGAATTCACGATAGATGTAGAATACAAATAAAAAAATTACAATGAAATCCAAAAGTATCATTGTAGCATCGAAAGCCTCAGCTTTATCCCATTCTCTACTGATCCTAAGTAACAATCATGTACATATATTTGGGATCTTTCCCATATCATTAAAACAATGATATTGTCTTTTTGGTACCAAAAGGTGACCAAAACAGGGGTTTGATATAATCCCAGTACACAAGCAACCAAGGCCCACGCCAATTAGACAGTAAATATGTAACTTGTCTATATGATGTATACCAATAAATGAATGATATGATTAGAAGTAGACAACATATTAAAGAAGGTTCTCATTTAATATCCCTTGAATTTAATGAAAATTATTTAACAAATAAATACCATTTAATATATATGTCTAAACATCTGGAACACACCTAAAATCCCCAGCATTGTCATAAGCATACTAGTTTACTAAATAGGCCATTAAAAGAGGTACAAGTCAAGACTGTATCTAAACAGGTTCTTCGTCTTCTCATATGTTTCATAAGTATTATTCCATTTTTTATTCAATTCAGAAGATGATCTCATCCATGAAATTCGTATACTGTAGCTAAAGTATCTATCCAGATGAAATATCAACCAACACCTTACAATCAAATCCTTGGATAGCCTCTCAGGAATCCTCTATCACTGAAGGTGTGGTATAATGTCAGTTCCAATTTATTCAATCCTTAGATTTCAATAAAGATAGCCAGAGTATCACCCATGGAATAAATAGTAAATTATCATTGATTTAAACCATGTAATTACCATATGAATCCATGTATCACTAGGCATATAAGTCAATTCCCAATGAGTCCATTTATGGAACCCTCCAATTGGATCCATGTGTATCTTATTTCATATGTAACATTAAATCCTTTGAGTCAGTCCATGTATTTCTAATATGAATGAACATATCAACCAAATATGATGACCATTTAATCAATTTAAATGAACCTTTCCAAGTTGATAACCTGGAAAATTCCATTTTAGACTCACATAAAGATGTGTCAAAAGACAAATTCAACGCATAAAATTCTTACATTCCAAATACTCATATGGGAATATATATATATATATATATATATATCTCATCAAATTCATAAAAAATCAATTACATGGAATAAAAATATTTTTAACTCACACAGTAATATCAAAATATGATAAATTAATTCACAATAAATCAATTTCATATTAAGTCCAGGCATAGAAATCTTTCCGTTTAAATAATCAAATGGGTAAATTCATTTAAACAGGAATCTCTAGCTTACTAATCTATTATATTTCCCAATAAATATCTATCTCACATTGGAATAATAATAAAAAGATAAAATCATGCTACGTATAGACTTTAGGTGTAATGGACTACGACCCATGGACAAAACAATCCATTATAATTAATAGAAAATACATTATGAAAATCATAATTCAATTCAAAAAAAATATCACCAATTTTATTTTTAATTATCTTTATAATTAAATTAATCAACTGATACCACTATTAAACATAAACATGCAATGGGAAAACGGGGACACCCTAATGAATCCAAGTCAAAATCCAAAAAATGGTCCATTTGATATTCAACACCCCAATGGGGTGGTTCTATTTCAATGTATTCACCCTATATCATACGTAATCATGCCACATTAATAATATTGGAAAATCCTAGAAATTATAAAAATTTAATATTATTTCAAGTGAAAACCATAAATTGGGAGAACAACACACCTAAATATATAAATAAAATGAATTTAAGGGAATGGAATGAGACCAACTAACATGGGTATGTCTTTGTTAGCTCATCTAGAATCAGGTCCTAATTCAGCTTAGATTGGGATAGATCTAACGAACGGATGAAGAATGTAGTGTTTGGGAAAATAGTTTTGCACCAAAATAGTAAAACTGATATATAGAATAATGAAGAATGGATAAAAATGAATAAATTCATTTAAATTATGGATCTAATTAGAAAATACATGATTGAGTTAGAGGTCATATGTTAGAGTTATCTTTATTCCTAGATTAGATTCCAAGGAGAAGCTCTAAAGGGGGTTTTAGCATTAAAAGAGGAAATGAAAATCAATTTAGGTTAGATATAAAATTTTAATTTAATTAAAATATTTAAAATTTGAAAAATTTAAGGGGACACATATGCAACGCACAAGTTTCTCCATAACTATCACAAACTGCGCACATGCACCCATAGCATAGGGGCATATGGCACAATTTACCCGCACAGTTTACTAACATTGTGCAAACCGTGTGATTCAATACTACCAACATTTCAGAGCTGACAGAACGATCATGAACAGCCACCCGTAGAGTATATTCAAATATATAGGGTTTTACACACCCACTTAACATCCATGCATGGTTTGTAATAACACTGAGAACTAGCCCCACGTAGTTTGTAATAATCGTGTGCTATTCCATTTTCACCCCCAAACGTGGGATCCGAGCTCCAAACCAACCCTAGACAATCATGATTCTTCTATGAACTCATTGATAATACACATAAGGCCATATATACACATTAAAAATGATAATTTATGAAAAAAATTATTTTATTACCTAAACAAAGGTCATAGTAGTTACAATATTTGAATATTTTCTCTCTAAAACCCCCCTTTATCGTCATATTAGTGGGATTTATTTTAAATTATAATTTTCAACTATTATGAGTGTGTTGAGTCAAATGATCTATTTTTACTTCTATATCTTTTTTTGGAAATCACAAATGTCTTTTTAATCGTACTGACTTTATCAATGGTATTGTACTGACATTGTCAATCGTATCATACTAACCTTGTCAATCATATCGTACTGACCCTGTCAATCATATCATACTGACTCTGTCAAACGTATCATACGGACCCTATCAATCGTATCGTACTGACTCTGTCAAACATATCATACTGATTCTATCAATCGTGTCGTACTGACTCTGGCAATCGTATCATACTGACTCTGTCAGTTGTATCGTACTGACTCTGCTTTTCATACTATCATTACTTGTTTTTGTACTTTTTCAAAAACACTTGTTTCATATTAATCATATTATTGTTTATCATCTTCATATATCTTGTTTTAACCAATACGATGTCGCTGAGTTAGTAATAAACTAATCAAAATGATGTCGTGCCTTCTGTTTCAATATGACTGTTATAATGAAAGGTATCCAAGTCCCTCCGAGTTTTTCAGAGAAATATGACCATTGGAGGCAACATGACCATTGGAACCCAAGGCCTATAAATAGGAGGTCATTTGAAGCTGAAAGTAGAACAACGAAGGACTGGGGAACAGCCGTGATACTCTACTTCTATCAAGTTCTAGAGAGAGACATTGTGACTTCTCTCATCTGTTTTTTGCGTCTGATCATCATATCGAGGGATTTCATGTGATTGAAAGACATAGGTTCCGATTACCAATGAAATCAAGGGCTGTCGGGGATAGGCAGACAGACGTTCCGATCATCGTATCAAGGTCTGCTAGGGATAGGCAGACAGACGTTCTGATCAACATATCGAGGGCTTACCAAGGTGTTGGTGAGACATAGCTTTTATCCTAGGTGAAAGGATAACCCTTCTCTTTGGGTCAAAATAATTATAATACTTTTACTTTTCCACTGCTACTTATATTAGAATGGAATTTGTATTTTTTCCTTTCTTCTTTCCATATTCAATTGTAGTTGTTTCAGTTACAATAATTCTATTACATATTGTATTGATTGATTTTATACGATTTAAGTTAGAATCATTCATCTATATATTACTCTGATTATTGTGTTCATATCGAATACAATTGTTTTACATTTCATTAGTATTACATTACTTCATACCTTTTATATTCAATACAATTGTGGGTGTTTGAATTTGTATTAGTTTAGTATTTTTTAAACTAATCTCTTAAGTGTTTTAATACAAACCTAAAATTCACCCGCCTCTTGTATTGTTCCATCTAATATACAAATACATCTACACATTCGATCCAACAATTGGTATTAGAGGAGGTTTCCACTGATTTATATTACTTGTTCTATTTCTTTCTTACTACACTAACATGTGGAGTGGAAAAGATTTTTATTTCTTTAGATGGCAGGAATGAATATTGGGTCAATAGACAATCTAAATCCTTCTAGGCCACCAGTCATTGATGGAAAGGATTATGAGTACTGGAGAGATTATATGAAGACTTTTGTGATCAATACTAGTATATACAATTTTATTATGCTTACTGGAGGTTAAAAAATTACTGAAAAAGAAGATAGTACTTTCACTAACCAAGAGAAGCAATAATATCAACTAAATTACAAGGTATGAAATACATTATTATCCTATATGACCAGGTATATATATTGTCAGATATCTTCATGTGAAGCAGCCAACTGTATTTGGAAGAAGTTAGAAGTCACTCATTTTGGTACATCCAAGGTTATAGAAACAAGAAGAGCAATGCTTCGAGCAGAGTATCATGGATTTGTTTTTCCTAATGGAGATCCTATAAGGCCCCAGCCTTAAACCTTACATAATCTTGAGTTATCAAAATATTACACGTTGGGGATCTTTTCAGGTTTAGAGTTTTAGAGAATTAGATCTTAAAACATGCATTACATCCCACATTTAAACAAAGTGGTTACAATAAAAGATAGTAGTCTTTTTCCCATCAACGGAAACATATTGAAAATAAAACATGGATTCTTTCAGGACACTTCCTTGACACTATCATCTTATTATGTACCTTTCCCGTGACCTGTGAAAAACATTTCAAAAAACATGGGATGAGAATAAAAAGCTCAGTATGGGTTATATAAAAAAACAAGGAAAGGAAACATGAGTTCATATATACATAAGAATGAAATCATACTTTACCCATAAAACATAGGCACTTTATCATACCTCATAAAATCATGAACAGATCATACAAATCATAAGACATAAAGGTAACTTGAGGCATTCATAACATTCTTACATAGGTAGTAACCCTCTTGGTTAAGTTTGGAATACCCATTACAGTATATTCCTTAAATCTCTTCGGAGAAACCTTAACGTTTCACTCCTTCGCTTTACCCAAATACATTGGAGAGCTATATCGGTCTCACCCGCCCTTAGTTTATCACGGAACCACCCGTCTTCATAATAATGCCCAAGAACCATAACATAATCATATCACATAAAACATGCATAAAGGAAACATAACATTTCCACATTTCAATCACAAGATATCAATACAACACAATGATATAATAAAAACATTATGAAAACCATTTTCAATACCAAAGTAAAACATGGTATTTATTTTTCGTTTTAAAAAAAGGGTATGGCTTGTAGAGGAAGCCGAAACTCCAATAATGGTCACGGCGGCGGAGAAGTCGTTGTCGCCACATACGTACGACAAAAACATTCCCTTTTTTCATTTAGTAAAACGCTTCGTATAAAAAATATTCCTTTTGAATAAGCGTAAAATGCAAAGGGGTTTATACATCGTATAAAAGAAGGTTGTGTATAATACAAAATATGCCTCAATGAAAGGAGATTGAGACGAAGTCCCATACCTCGTATCCGACTTGACCCGACCATTCTTTAATCTCCTGAATAATAAACTTGAGTTAATCTCTACTTTCTTATGAACCCTTTTCAAGTTCATTATTCCTTTTATACCATGTTATGAACATCATGTAATCATTTAAGTTAATAGTGTTCATCTTGTCGGTATTTGGTTCTTAAGTCAAAAATAGACTTCTTACACTTACATGTTGTTAATTTGGTTAATGGTTCGTTATATAACCAGAATGATATTAATGATTTTGATAACATATATATATTCATCATATACATGTATTTATAATATTACATCACATTTAGAGGTAAGAAATGAAATGCGCCGTTCATGGAGACGGTAAGCCGTACGTACGCATGAACGCTACTTCATTTCTATTTCGTATTTTCTGGAATGGAATCATAATGATATAAGAGTATATTATAATTCTAGTTTAATAACATATATAATATCATTAACTTTATCCTTTACACATCCCACATATGGTATTAACGAATAAAATCACTTTCAGGGGGCGGTAGTCCGCACTTCCTAAAATGAAGATATCGTGTTTACCCATAATGAAAACAATAATGGTATGCCATAAATGAAAAATACAGAAGATTAAGGAAAGAATAAACATATTATATATCATATATAAAAATAGTGACATCATAATGGCCACCATTGAAGGTGTTAAATGAGTATTGAACAATCATTGTTTCGGGAGGCAGAATTTCGCCATCCACGGAAACCGTATGTTCTTTAACCATTTGATGTAGTTGTGTGAGAGTGTAGCTCGGATAAATCTTATAACAACATACTAGTATATTGAAGAAACTGGTGTTGTTACAAAGGAAGTAAATAAAAAGAGTTTAGGGGGTTGGAGAAGCAAAATAAAACAAATGAACATTAGAGAATGAATTACCTTTAAAAGTGTAACTCCTTTTGATTTGAGCCTAAAGGCTTTCATTGAAAGGATTCTGCCCAAAGGGAATCCTCTAGGATTAGGACAGGGATGTGGAGAGAGTAAATGGGCAGGGGATTTCCGAGCCAAAGGCTTGAGGATTGTTTGAAATGAGGTAGAGGTGGGGGCATTTTATAAGAGGAGAGGAGGGGCACTTTTGAATATCATGAAACTATTATTTTATTTTCAAAAGTGTTTCGAAATTCTAAGGTCCCAAATTGATATATTTCTAAGATAAGATGATAAGTCTTCGAAATATTCCCATCCAATAGTTTTTTGACAAGTGTAGGTCTTAGATTTTATATTATCGTTTCATTTTATTTAAACTGTTCATTAGTGAGGTCATCGTTGCATCATCATGATGTCATAATTAAATTTATTTATTTAATGTCTAAAAATTATAACAAAAATATCTTGATGTAGGAAATCTATTTTATCTTTCCAAAGAGTATTTATAGACAAAAATATGATTAGTATAACCCCTTCTAAAAATTGTTTTAGTAAAACAATTTATGTTAGTGTCATTTTCTCCTTTATTTTAAAAAAAGCATTAAAGTCATTATCTCACCCAAAAGGCTCCATAGGGTCCCCTAAATCGACCCATGGGTTTTCTTGGTCAGAAATGACTCATCCAATAGGGGTAGGACAAATGTCATGGTGTTTTCATATTTTTATAATATCATTTTTACCTTAAATTACACTAATTACCTCTAATCGCGATTAATGAAAAAACGTTACTACTCACCAAAAAATTATTTTCATCCCATTGAAACACATTTTACATACTAATGAAAACCATGTATTTCGGATTTTCAAAATTCAATACACATTAGTGGTAAACTTTAATTTAACTGAAAAATCAGTTTGCTTGATTACCACTTAGTGGTTTCACTATTCCTCAAAAATTGGAGTTTTTCAGAAAAATACCAAAACTTCACTCTAAGCTATATTTGATATTCTGAATTCAAAAATGAAGTCTGTTTTACAAAATTCAAAAAATATAAGTCACATTAATTAATTTAATAATTAATTCCCGCTGTCATGACAAATAGCGTGTTTTTAAGAAACAATATATATCAAAAGATTGATATTTGTTTATGTCGAATTTCAAAGTGAAATTAATTCCGAAGTCCACCATTGAATCAAATGGTAAAAATATATTCTAATTTCACTTCAAACCCAATATAAAAGATAATCTAATCATATAAATAAATTAGATTAAAAAGAGGTTTTGAATTATAATACAACATTTTTCACTATTCATTAAAAAATGAACTTTATCGGAAAAATACCAAAAACATACACAAAGTAAATTTTGATGTCCCAATTATAAAGAAGGATTTTATTTGGTCCAAAAGAATGTATAAGAGTGACCAAACCTATATTTAAAGAGGGTTCTCCATCAAAAGGTGATAATTGAACCTTTTAGTGAATATTAATGTATTTATGTATAAAATTGAATTCCTTTCCTTATTTTAAGCCTTTATCTTTTATTAGATAAATGTACAAATATTTATATTCGTATTTTAGTAATTTCTATTCATTCCTACCAGTACAACGGCTACGTGTTAACTACCATTTAAAATTATATTATTAGCGTGTAACATAATATTTCAAAGAAACTCATTGTTGCGTATCGGGCATGCTATCGTACATAGCAACCCCTTCAAAAAAATATTTAATTAAAAAATATTAATAAATATGAATAAGTCTTATTCTTTATTTACATGGGATGTTACATCCTTCCCCCCTTTTGGGAATTGCGTCCTCGCAATTTTATTCACTTATCGAATAAGTGGGGGTATTTATCCCTCATAGCATTTTCAGATTCCCATGTTGCCTCTTCAACCATATGGTTTTTCCATAAAACCTTTACCTGATGAATCACCTTATTCCGCAATACCTGCTCCTTGTGGTCAAGAATCTGGACCGGTTGTTCCTTGTAAGATAGATTCTCTTCCAGCTGAACTACCTATGGACTCAAAACATGAGATGGATCTGGCATATACTTTCTCAACATCGAAACATGAAAAACATTGTGTACCTGAGATAAACTCGGAGGTAAAGCCACTCGGTATGCAGCTAATCCAACTCTCTCCAGAATTTCGTATGGTCCAATGAACCTTGGAATTATCTTTCCTTTCTTACCAAATCGCATAACACTTTTACATGGAGAAACTTTGAGAAAAAAATGATCACCTACCTCAAAAGAGAGATCATTCCTCCTGTTGTCCGCAAAACTTTTCTGCCTGCTCTGAGGTGTTCTCATGTGTCTCTGAATCAACTGAACTTTTTCTGCCATCTCTTCTACCAACTCTGGTCCCATCAGCTTCCTTTCCCCAACTTCATCCCAAAAAGCTGGAGTTCGACACCGTTTTCCATATAATTTCTCAAATGGAGCCATCTGTATACTGGAATGAAACTGTTGTTATAAGAAACTTCAACCAAAGAAAGTTGTTGGTCCCAACTTCCATGATAATCCATCGAACAAGAACGTAGAATATCCTCCAAAGTTTGAATTGTTCGTTCTGACTGCCCATCTGATTGAGGATGAAAAGCTGTACTAAAATTTAATTCAGTACCCAACGACTTCTGAAGGCCTTTCCAAAAGTTAGCAGTGAACCTGGGATCACGATCAGACACAATGGAGAGGGGAACTCCATGCAACCTGACTATCTCCTTAAGATACAAACGAGAAAGTTGATCTAGAGAGAATGTATCTCGAATAGGAAGGAAATGAGCAGATTTTGTCAAGCGATCAACAATAACCCAGATTGCATTATTACCTCAAGATGTCTTTGGTAATCCCACAACAATGTCCATGGATATATTCTCCCATTTCCACTCTGGCACTGGTAAAGGTTGAAGCATCCCTTTCGGTAACTGCCGCTCTATTTTAACTTACCGACAAGTCAAACACTTCACAGTAAAATCAGCAATATCTCTTTTCATTCCATCCCACCAGTAATACTCTCGATGATCTCTATACATTTTAGTACTGCCAGGATGAACTGAAAACGGAGAACTATGAGCATTACATAAAAACTATTCCTCCAACTGTTAATCACAAGGTACACACAATCTCTTCCCAAATCTCAAAACACAATCATTATCAATGTTGAATTCAGGCAACATACCATTCTGAACCATCTCTACCTTTTTCGACAACTCACTATCTTGCTTCTGTGCTTGCTTGATTCTGTCTGATAGAGAAGATTTCACTGAGACCTGAAACAAAACAGAAGAACTTCCTGCACCAACAACTTCTATGCCAAATTTCATCAAATCCTTAACCAAAGGATCACGTTCCAAACGCAACATTGCTAATGAAGCATTACTTTTTCGACTCAAATCATCAGCCACTTTATTTGCTTTTCCTGGATGGTAGTGAATCGTACAATCATAATCCTTGATTAATTCTAGCTATCTCCTTTGCCTCATGTACAATTCTTTCATAGTGAATATATACTTTAAACTTTTGTGATCGGTATATATTTCACACTTTACTCCATACAAATGATGCCTCCAAATTTTCAAAGCAAAAACAACAGCAGCTAATTCCAAATCATGTGTTGGGTAATTTACCTCATGTGTTTTCAATTTTTGTGAAGCATAAGCAATTAACTGATAATTCTTCATTAGGACGCAACCCATTACATTCAATGAAGCATCGTTGTAGATGACAAACTCACCCTTTCTAGAAAGTAGTGTGAAAACTGGAGCATTGACCATTCTTCTTTTCAGTTCCTGAAAACAATCTTCACATTCTTTTGTCCAGATAAACTTAACACCCTTCCGAGTTAGCTTAGTCATTGGACCAGATAACCATGAAAAATTTCTAACAAACCTTCGGTAATATCCTTCCAAACCAAGAAAACTACGAATCTCGGTTACATTTGTGGGTCTTGGCCATTCTTCAACAACCTTTTTTTTGAAGGATCAACGGTTATCCCATCTTTAGAAACAATGTGACCAAGGAAAGAAATTGGTTGCAACCAAAACTCACACTTGCTGAATTTTCCATATAGTTTCTTTTCTTTTAAGGTTTGCAAAACAACCCTTAAATGACTTTCATGCTCCTCTTTACTTTTAGAAAACACCAAAATATCATCAATGAAAACCACCACAAACTTATCCAAGAATTCATGGAAAATTATATTAATTAATTACATGAATACAATAGGTGCATTGGTTAGCCCAAAAGGCATAACTACAAATTCAGAATGGCCATATCTAGTACGAAAAGCAGTCTTCGGGAACGTCTCCTTCTTTTACTTTCAACTGATGGTACCCCAACCTCAAGTCAATCTTTGAAAAATACTGAGCTCCCAGGAGTTGATCAAACAAATCATCGATATGAGGCAAAGGATATTTGTTCTTAACAGTAATATTATTCAAGGCTCTATAATCAATGCAATGTCTCATAGAACCATCTTTCTTTTTAACAAATAAAACAGGATCACCCCATGGTGATGTGCTAGGTCGGATGAAACCTTTCTCTAATAAATCGTGCAATTGGTCCTTCAACTCTAAAAGTTCAATTTGAGCCATTCGATAAGGGGGTTTTGAAATTGGCTTAGCATCAGGAACTAAGTCAACAATAAATTCAACTTCCCGATCCGGTATTATTCCAGGCAACTCATTAGGAAAAATATCAGGATACTCATTTACCACTGGCACATCATTAATCTGAACAGTTCCCTTGTTTTCAAAAATGTGTGCAAGGTAACATTCATTTCCATCTTTTAAAAGTTTCTCGGCCTCTTGATATGTTATCAATAGAAAGGGTTCATTCTTGTACACAAACTGAAAGTCTTTCTGAAAAGAAACTTCTTTAGCTCTACAATCAATCTTACCATGGTAAATTGAGAGCCAATCCATACCCAGGATAATATCAAACTCTACTAGAGGTAAAACAATAAGGTTTTCAAGTAGGTTCTTTCCAAAAATAAGGATAGGAAGATTCTTATAAATCCTTTTTGCCTCAACGTTTCCCCCAGGTGTTTTTACCACAAGTTCAGGAGTCATTTCTTGAGATGGTATTCCCATTTTACTAGAAAGGTTTTCAGAGATGAAAGAATGTGTAGAGCCCGAATCAAATAAAACACTGGCATGATCTGAAAAAACGAACAAAGTACCTGATACAACTTGATTTGATGGCCAGACATCTGCTGAAGTAGTTGCAATGGATTTCACCACCCCTTTCTGCATTTAGTCTAACTGCTTCCCATCACTCATGCTCTTTGTCGGACACTCGTTTGCATAGTGACCCATCTCATTGCACTTAAAACATTTCACTAACTATAAATCAAATTTGGTCTTACCTTCTCCTTGATCCTTTTCAGTGCAATCACGAGCCTTATGTCACATCTTACCACATCGGTAGAACTTTCCAGAATTCAAGAGACATTCCCCAGCAGGCCTTTTGCCACATTTATCACAAACTGGAAATTTAGTTTTCTTACCATCAGACTTTTTTGAAGAATTCTTTCCTTTCTCCTGCCACCTCGGTCTCTTCTTTTGCTGGTTGTTGTAGAACACTTGATCATCGGAAAACTCCATTTATACCTTCTCAGCACATCGAACAAGCTTTTCATAACTTTTGAACTCACGATAAGCTAAAGCCTTTTGATATTTTGGCTTTAATCCTGAATAAAAATGATTGATTTTACTATCAAGGTCTCGGATAAAATATGCAGCATACCTTGCCAATCGAGTGAACCTTTCTTCATAGGTAGCCACTGAGTCTTCCTCTTGCCTTAATTCTAGGAATTGTTTTTCTATCCTAAGTCGAACAGCCTTAGGAAAATACTTCTCATGAAAAATACCTTTGAATTCATCCCAGTCGAGAGCATCAATCTCATCAACGTCCCTGATGTTTTTAACCATCGACCACCACGGATCTGCTTCACCCTCCAAACGGTAAATAGCAAGACTAACCTTTTGATTGTCTGAACACCCCATGACATCGAAAATCTTCTCTAGTGCTTTAATCCACCCTTCAACTAACACAGGGTCTGATGATCCTCTAAATGATGGGGGATGTTGCCTCATGAAATGTTCCACCGCTGACATGTTCCTTTGCGGTTGATCTGCCTGATCTCGTGCATGGATACCACCACCATTTATCTCTTGAGTCAACTGTGCCATTACTGCAAAAAACTGTTCAGATCCAATTCCGACCATCTCAGGATGCTGGTTCGGAAGGTTATTTCCTTCTGTATGCCTTCCTAGCACTGCTTCCCTATTTCCTCTATGGAAAACCATTCTGAACAAACATGTCTTAGATAAAGCAACATGGTAATCATTAAATGCTATATCATTTCAATTTGACAATAAAAAAACTTTTGGATAATCATTTCATAGAATTCTAACTCCTAAAGTTATCTAAACCGACCTCTAATACCAACTATAAGGCCCTAGCCTTAAACCTTACATAATCTTGAGTTATCACAAGATTACACGTTGAGTATCTTTTCAGGTTTAGAGTTTTAGATAATTAGATCTTAAAACATGCATTACAACCCACATTTAAACAAAGTGGTTACAATAAAAGATAGTATTCTTTTTCCCATCAACGGAAACATATTGAAAATAAAACATGGATTCTTTCTTGACACTTCCTTGACACTATCATCTTATCATGTACCTTTCCCGTGACCTGTGAAAACATTTCAAAAAACATGGGATGAGCATAAAAAGCTCAGTATGGGTTATATAAAAAAAACAAGGATAGGAAACATGAGTTAATATATACATAAGAATGAAATCATACTTTACCCATAAAACATAGGCACTTTAACATACCTCATAAAATCATGAACAAATCATACAAATCATAAGACATAAAGGTAACTTGAGGCATTCATAACATTCTTATGTAGGGAGTAACCATCTTGGTTATGTTTGGAATACCCATCACAGTATATTCCTTAAATCTCTTTGGAGAAACCTTAACGTTTCACTCCTTCGTGTAACCCAAATGCATTGGAGAGCTATATTGGTCTCACCTGCCCTTAGTTTATCACGGAACCACCCGTCTTCATAATAATGACCAAGAACCATAACATAATCATATCACATAAAACATGCATAAAGGAAACATAACATTTCTACATTTCAATCACAAGATATCAATACAACACATTGATATAATAAAAACATTATTAAAACCATTTTCAATACCAAAGTAAAACATGGTATTTATTTTTCATTTTAAAAAAAGGGTATGGCTTGTAGAGGAAGCCGAAACTCCAATAATGGTCACGGCGGCGGAGAATTCATTGTCGCTGCATACATACAACAAAAACATTCCCTTTTGTCATTTAGTAAAACGCTTCGTATAAAAAAGATTCCTTTTGAATAAGCATAAAATTCGAAGGGGTTTATACACCGTATAAAAGAAGGTTGTGTATAAAACAAAATATGCCTCAACGAAAGGAGATTGAGACGAAGTCCCATACCTCGTATCCGACTTGACCCGACCGTTCTTTAATCTCTTGAATAATAAACTTGAGTTAATATCTACTTGCTTAAGAACCCTTTTCAAGTTCATTATTCCTTTTATACCATGTTATGAACATCATGTAATTATTTAAGTTAATATTGTTCATTTTGTCGGTATTTGGTTCTTAAGTCAAAAATAGACTTCTTGCACTTACATGTTGTTAATTTGGTCAAAGGTTCGTTATATACATAATGATATTAATGATTTGGATAACATATATATATATTCATCATATACATATATTTATAATATTACATCACATTTAGAGGTAAGAAATGAAATGCACCGTTCATGGAGACGGTAAGCCGTACGTACGCATGAACACTACTTCCATTTCTATTTCATATTTTCTAGAATGGAATAATAATGATATAAGAGTATATTATAATTCCAGTATAATAAAATATATAATATCATTAACTATATCCTTTACACATCCCACATATGGTATTAACGAATCAAATCACTTTCAGGGGGCGGTAGTCCGCACTTCCTAAAATGAAGATATCGTGTTTACCCATAATGGAAACAATAATGGTATGCCATAAATGAAAAATACAGAAGCATAAGGAAATAATAAACATATTATATATCATATATAAAAATATTGACATCATAATGGACACCTTTTAAGGTGTTAAATGAGTATTGAACAATCATCATTTCGGTAGGCAGAATTTCGCCATCCACGGAAACCGTATGTTCTTTAACCATTTGATGTAGTTGTGTGAGAGTGTAGCTCGAATAAATCTTATAACAAAATCCTAGTATATTTAAGATACTGGTTTTGTTACAAAAGAATTAAATAATAAGAGTTTAGGGGGTTGGAGATGCAAAATAAAACAAATGAAAATGAGAGAATGAATTACCTTTAAATGTGTAACTCCTTTTGATTTGAGCATAAAGGCTTCCTTTGAAAGGATTCTGCCCAAAGGGAATCCTCTAGGATGAGGAGAGGTATGTGGAGTGAGTAAATGGGCAGGGTATGGCTGAGCCAAAGGCTTGAGGAGTTTGTGAAATGAGGTAGAGGTGGGGGCCTTTTATAAGAGGAGAGGAGGGGCACTTTTGGAAATCATGAAACTATTATTGTATTTTCAAAAGTGTTTCGAAATTATAAGGTCCCACATTGATATATTTCGAATATAAGATGATAAGGCTTTGAAATTTTCCCATCCAATTTTTTTTGGACATGTTTAGGTCTTAGATTTTATATTATCGTTTCATTTTATTTAAACTGTTCATTAATGAGGTCATCGTTGCATCATCATGATGTCATAATTAAATTAATTTATTTAATGTCTAAAAATTATAACAAAAATATCCTGATGTAGGAAATATTTTTATCTTTTCGAATAGTATTTATAGAAAATAATATGATTAGTATAACCCCTTATTAATTTTTTTTAGTAAAACAATTTATGTTAGTGTCATTTTCTCCTTTATTTTAAAAAAATCATTAAAGTCATTATCTCACCCAAAAGGCTCCATAGGGTCCCCTAAATCGACCCATGGGTTTTCTTGGTCGGCCATGACTTATCCAATAGGGGTAGGACAAGTGTCATGGTGTTTTCATATTTTTATAATATCATTTTTACCTTAAATTACACTAATTACCTCTAATCGCGATTAATGAAAAAAAGTTACTATTCACCATAAAATTATTTTCATCCCATTGAACCACATTTTACATACTAATGACAACCATGTATGTCGGATTTTCAAAATTCAATACACATTAGTGGTAGACTTTCATTTAACTGAAAAATCAGTTTGCTTGATTACCACTTAGTGGTTTCACTATTCATCAAAAATTGGTGTTTTTCAGAAAAATACCAAAACATTACCCTAAGCTATATTTGATATTCCGAATTAAAAAATGAAGTCTGTTTTATAAAATTCAAAACATATAAGTCACATTAATCAATTTAATAATTAACTCTCACTTTCATGACAAATAGCGTGTTTTTAAGAAACAATATATATCAAAAGATTGATATTTGTTTATGTCGAATTTCAAAGTGAAATTAATTCCAAAGTCCACCATTGAATCAAATGTAAAAATATATTCTAATTTCACTTCAAAACCAATTCAAAAGATAATCTAATCATATAAATAAATTATATTAAAAAGAGGGTTTGAATTATAATACAACATTTTTCACTATTCATTAAAAAATTAACTTTATCGGAAAAATACCAAAAACATACAGAAAGTAAATTTTGATGTCCCAATTATAAAGAAGGATTTTATTTGGTCCAAAAGAATGTATAAGAGTGACCAAAACTATATTTAAAGAGGGTTCGCCATCAAAAGGTGATAAATGAACCTTTTAGTGAATATTAATGTATTTATGTATAAAATTGAATTCATTTCTTATTTTAAGCCTTTATCTTTTATTAGATAAATGTAAAAATAAATATATTCGTATTTTAGTAATTTATATTCATTCCTGCCAGTACAACAGCTACGTGTTAACTACCATTTGAAATTATATTATTAGCGTGTAACGTAAGATTTCAAAGAAACTCATTGTTGATTATCGGGCATGCTATCGTACATAGAAACCCCTTAAAAAAAATATTTAATTAAAAAATATTAATAAATATGAATATGTCTTATTCTTTATTTACCTGGGATGTTACTGAGCCAGTATGTAAAGTGCAACGAAGGTTTATGAAAATTGTCAACAGCTTACAATCCATGGGTGAAAAAGGCCATGATGATGAAGCTCTAGTAGATATGATTATAGATATAATGCCAAATGAATGGGAGTCAAAAAGGACAACTGTTGATGAAAATAGAAAAGTTTCCCAGATTACTCTTGATGAACATTTTGGAACTCTTTTATAGCACGAGACAAGAACGAAAAGAGATGCTGACTTCAACAGAAAGAAGAATGGAAATGGAAGTGTAGCTTTTACATCTAAAGCTAAAACACCTGAAAGGATAACAAGATCCAAAGCCAAGAAAGTTGTTATATCTGACTCAAGTGATTGTGATCTTTCGGATAATGAGTTATCCAATCTTGCTCGGAGGATGAACAAGATTGTGGGAAAGAAATATTTCTAATATATATTCAAAAAGAAAGATAAGAAGGACAAAAAAGATTCATAGGTAATTTGTTATGAATGTAAGAAAGTAGGGCATATAAGGCATGATTGTCCTTTACTAAAGAGAAAATACAGAAAGGAAAAACACTCTAAAAGAAACAAGAAAATGTTTTATAAGACAAAGAAAGTATTGAAGGCAAATGATACCTGGAGTGCAAGTGGTAGTGATTCTTTAGATGATTCTTCCGAATATGAGTCCTCAGGCCAGAGAAATATTGGACTTATAGCCAGACTACCAATTGAAGATCATTATCTCATGGCTAAGGCACATAATGTTGAATCTATTACAAATGACTCTTTAAATGAATATTATACTGATAATGGATATTATGAATCTTCAAATGATGAATCTTCATCATCAGAAGATGATATATTACATTATTTTGAAGAAGTGTCTATATTTTCTAAATTACTCAAAAATGAAAATTCCAAACTCAAGAAGAAGCTTGAGAAAGAAAATTCTAGAATTTCAATTTTGACTAATGAAGTGTCAAATCGTTCTAAGGATCATGATGTGAAAACTTTTGATTTTGAAAGTATTTTAAAAACCCTTGATAATGACAAATCTGATAAGGACAAACTTTCTAAGGATCTTAAAAATGTGATTTCAATGAAAAGTGTTTTAGAATCTAACTCTAGCTCAAATTCAAACGTCTCAGAGAATTTAGTTTTAAAATTAAAGTCATATATTTTTTCCTTGAGAAAATGTTTTTCAAGCTTTACACATGGAAAAGAAAATTTTGACAAGATGTATTCTTAAATCCGACACTTGAGAAATCTTTCCGGAGTTGGTTATACTTATTCCAAACCATTTTTTAGAAATAACTATTTTTTCCTCAAAAAAACTCTTTTTGCGCTAAGTGTCAATGTGGAGGACACTGGAGAAGAGATTGTTCTATTAATAAAACTCAATCTTTATGATTTCAGAAATCTCATTTGGAAAAAAAAATGTGGATTCCTAAAATTATTTTATCTAACCATTCTGGATCCAAACAAGTTTGGATTCCGAAAAACTAATTGTTTCTTTTTCAGGAAAATGAGAAGTGTACCAATAAGAATATTTGGGACATGGACAGTGGTTGTTCTCGACACATGACTGGAAAAAAATATCTCTTTGAAAATGTTATCAAAACAAAAGGTGGAAAAGTAACCTTCAGAGATAATTCTCAAGGAATGATTGTTGATATAGGTAATATAGTTATTCTTGGAAAAGTTCTTATTTCAAACGTTTTGTTTGTTAATGGTCATAGGCACAACCTCATCAGCATTAGTCAATTATGTGATGAAGGTTACATTGTGAATTTTGGAAATGATAAGTGTTTATTTCACAATTCCAAGGATGAGTTCATTCTATCTGCTCATAGGAAAGAGAATGTTTACACTATTAACTTCAAAGACCTTAGGAGCCAAAACCTTCCCTGCTTAAGTGCAATAGAAGACCAATCATGGCTATGGCATAGAAGACTAGGACACTGTAATCTAATAAACCTTAGTAAACTCTCAAAGAAAAGACTTGTGAGGGGACTACCAGATCATTGATATGTTTCTTCAAATGTCTGTGATCCTTGTCAATTTGGAAAGCAACATAAAACTAGCTTTAAATCAATTAATGAAGTTTCAACTTCTAATGTATTACAACTAGTGCATATGGATCTTTTTGGTCCCACACAAACTGGAACCATTGGAGGCAAATACTACGTATTTGTTTTAGTTGATGAATTTACTATATTTACATGGGTCTATTTTCTAGCAAAGAAATCTTATGCCTTATCCTATTTCAAAAAATTTAGAGCCCAAGTTAAAAATGAGAAAAACCTACCATTGATATCTATCCATAGTGATCATGGTGGTGAATTTCAAAACTCAGTTCTTGAAACTTTTTGTTGTATGAAAGGTATTACTAACAATTTCATAGCTCCAAGAACTCCTCATAAAAATGGTGTTGTTGAAAGAAGAAATCGTATAGTTCAGGAAATGACTAGAATTATGTTGAGTGAATAATCAATTGCTATGAACATTTGGACTGAAGCTGTTAGTACGGCCTGTTATACTATAAATCGTGTTTTAACTAGACCATTTCTTAATAAAACACCTTATGAGTTATGGACTATCCGAAAACCTAAAGTTTCATACTTAAATGTTTTTGGGTGCAAAGCATTCATTCTGAATACAAAAGATAATCTCCATAAATTCGCACCAAAATCTGATGAAGTAATCTTTCTAGGATATTCTACAACTTCTAAGGCTTATAGAGTTTTCAATAAAAACACTTGTACTGTTGAGGAAACAGTACATGTAAAATTTGATGAAACAGATCCTTTTGTTTTCAACCAACCCAATCCAACATCCTGAGATGTGTTTTCTAAAAATTTTTATCAACCATTATTAGAAGATAATTCTGATATGGAAAATTTTCAAGAAAGTATTCCTGATACATATACAACAGAAGGTTTTCTACCATATGTTGATGAATAGGTTTTACAAAACCCAAATCAATTGTTTCTTAGGAATCATCCTAGTGACAACATCATTGATGATGTAAATAAACCTATAATGACCAGAAATTTCTAAAGAAATGAAATAGAACATCATGATTTTCTGTCCCAATTTGAACCTAAAAGCCCAAGTGAGGCCTTAGGTGATGAATATTGGATCAAAGCAATGCATGATGAACTAAATGAATTTGAAAGGAATCATGTCTGGACATTAGTTGATAGACCTAAAGAAACAACTATAATTGGTGTAAAGTGGGTTTTCAGAAACAAATGTGATGAAAATGGAATCATTGTAAGAAATAAAGAAAGACTTGTTGTTAAAGGCTATAATCAACAAGAGGGAATAGACTATGAAGAAACATATGCTCTTGTAGCTAGACTTGAATCTATTCGTATTCTTTTAGCCTTTGCAGCATATTTCAATTTCAAACTATTTCAAATATATGTAAATTGTGCTTTTCTAAATGGTTTTATTCAAGAATAAGTTTTTGTCGAACAACCTCCTAGATTTCAAGACTTAAAACATCCTGATCATGTTTTCAAAATTACCAAGGCTCTATATGGTCTTAAACAAGCCCTAGAGCATGGTATGATAGACTTACATGATTTCTTTTAAAAAATAATCATAGAAAAGGTACATAAGATCCAACACTTTTTATAAAAATGGAAAATAAATATGTCTTGATTGTTCAAATCTATGTTGATGACATTATATTCATATCAACTCAAAAATCATTAACTGATTCTTTGGCTAATTTAATGAAATCTGAGTTTGAAATGAGTGTGATGGGTGAGTTAACAATCTTTTTAGGTTTTCAAATTTCTCAAAAACCAGAAGGAACATATATATCTCAACATAAGTATATAAATGATTTACTCAAAAGGTATGGTTATGACAAGACTAAAACTATTATAACTCCAATCGGTACCTCAAATACACATGATCGTGACGAAACTGGGAAACCAGTAGATCAAAAAAAATTCAGAGGTATGATAGGATGTTTGATATACTTGATATCTAGTTGACAAGTCATAATGTTTTCTGTATACTTATGTGCAAGATATCAATCTAATCCAAAAGAGTCTCATTTAAAATCTGTAAAGAGAATCTTTCAGTATTTAAAGGGCACTATGGAATTAGGTCTTTTTTACTCTTCTGGGAATGATTTTGTTTTAAAAAGTTTTTCAGATGCAGACTTTGGCGGCTGTAGAATGGATAGAAAAAGTACATCTGGAACATGTCATTTCTTAGGTGATTCTCTGGTTTCTTAGTCCTGCAAGATACAACAGTCAGTAGCACTATCCACTAATGAAGCTGAATATGCAGCAGCTGGAAGTTGTTGTGCTCAAGTATTGTGGATGCAACACACACTCACTGACTATGGATTGAGTTTCTCCAAAACTCAAATTCTTTGTGATAATACTAGTACCATAGCTCTTAGTAAGAACCTAGCACATCACTCTCCTGCAAAACACATAGATTTTAGGCATCACTTTCTTAGGGATCACACAGAAAAAGGAGATATTTGTTTACAATTCATCGGAACGCAAGAACAACTTGCTGACATTTTTAAAAAACCATTACCTTCCGATAGGTTTGAGTTTATAAAACAGAAGCTAGGAATTATTACATTAAAATAATCATTAATATCCACTTATTGTTTTACATTTCTCCTTACATTAAATAACTCCATTTGAAAGGGGGAGGACATTTCATACCATGTTTTTTTACTATGTTTCTTTTTATCTTATGATCTTTAATTATTTACTCTCCTTGTATGTATTTTTGCTTTTTTGTTTATCATATTGACTGTTTTGTCATATCATTTACTTTTCTGTTTATCGTATTGAAAGTTTTATCGTATCATTTACTTTTCTGTTTATCGTATTGACAGTTTTATCGTATCTTTTACTTTTCTATTTATCGCACTGTCTGATGATGGTAATGATTTTATTTTCCATCGTACTGTTAAATGATGGTAATGATTTTCTTTTCCATCGTACTGACCAATGATGGTAATGATTTTCTTTTCCATCGTACTGTCCGATGATGGTAATGATTTTCTTTTCCATCGTACTGTCCGATGATGGTAATGATTTTCTTTTCCATCGTACTGTCTGATGATGGTAATGATTTTTTTCCATCGGCTTGTCAGTTCATGGTAACGAGATTGTTTTCCATCAGCTTGTTAGTTCATGGTAATGTGATTTTTTTCGATTGTCTTTTCAGTTCATGGTAACGAGATTGTTACCCATCGTCTTGTCAGTTCATGGTAACGAGATTGTTTTCCATCAGCTTGTCAGTTCATGGTAACGATATTGTTTTCCATCGTCTTGTCAGTTCATGGTAATGAGATTGTTTTCCATCGGCTTGTCAGTTCATGGTATAGAGATTGTTTTCCATCGGCTTGTCAGTTCATGGTAACAAAATTGTTTTCCATCGGCTTTTCATTTCAGGGTAAAGACTTTGTTTTCCATCGATATGACTATTTTTTTCGTACAATTGTGTTTTTCTTTTTAGCTCTGCAATAACCTACAATTACATTATGCTCTCCAGCAGGTACTTTTCTTTTTTATTTTTTTTCTTTCGTTTTAATCCAATCCATTGATTTTTTCCCTCTAATATTGACCATATAAGATCAACGGTCATCCCTATATCGCCTATAAATATCCCCCCTCCCCAAACCCACATTGGTTTTTCAGGATTTGAGGCGAAGCTCTGCTCCACTGGTTTTAAATCATAGTATAATCTTTCATCGACAACACCTATATGTCTCAGTCCTCTTCTAATACTCCCGCCGAAATGTCTTCAAAGACTTTTACAGAGAAAGACTTTTTCAGAGAAAGGATAGTTTATCGGGACTTTTTTTATTCGTATGATTCCACAATCAGAAGAATCATTCTGTTTCAAGGTTGGGAACATTTATGTGTTGAAAGACCTATTTCTCAAGATCCGATTCTCTTTGATGAAGTCAGTCAGTTCTATAAAACTGTATCTTTCGACAAATACATGACTATAAATTTTTCTGTGTACGATAAAAAGTTATCTATCTCTGTGAAACAAGCAGCTCATTTTCTAAATGTCCCAACAGAAGGGGATTCTTTCTGTCCATCTCATAAACTACCAGAGGAAGTCTGTATGTTTAATAGAGAAAGTGCTGAGAAGTCTTTGTTTGTTATATATTAAGAAAAGAGAAAAGTGGCTCATCTTTCTCCGGACGATCGGTTTGTGACTTTATGGATGCAAGGTTTTCTTATCCCAAGGAAATGCGATAGAGAAACTCTGAAAGTTTCTGATATTTTTAGGCTTGACTATCATGTAAATATGAGAAAAGTAAATCTCATGGGGTATGTTTTTGAAACCATTAAGAATGTCAAGACATGAGGTATTAAGTCCCAAATGATTATTATCTAGCCATCCTTACAATGTTTATTCTTGAGAGCAAGAAGTTTTCCAACATTCCATTGAAAGGAAACCTGATAGATCTAAAGCCATCTTGGATTAGTAAGAGAACGATGAAAAAGATGAATGTTTGTTTTGATACAAATTCAAAACTTTTTATAAGAGATGTAGAAGCTGAATCGGCTCAAAATCAATCGGCACCAATGCCAGCCAAAGACATTCCTTCTCTTGTTGTTCCTCAGAATTCTGATTCGCAAACTAGCTCAAAGCAAAAGAATAATCCTAAGTACAGTAAGGAGGTCATAGCCAAATGGAGAAAGGATAAGGAACAGAGAAAGTAAGGTGATCCAATGTTTGGACTTGATCCAGCCGATGCCTTTGCTGAAAGATTAAGGGTTGAGGATACCCTTCAGGTTGAAAAGAAGAAGAAGGTACTTGTGAAAAGAAAAGCACAGGAATTCAATGCTTCAAATCATTTGAAAGCAGTTGAGGAAGCTAGTGCTCAGCTTACTATAGAAGTGCATCAAGATCCCATCGTACAGAGCCTTCCTGAGAAAGAAAAAAGAAAAACAAATGATAGAAGAGATAGAAGAAGTGGAAGAGGAGGAAGGAGATTTTCTTTTAGAATTCCTTCACAGTTCGAAGAAGAGTAGGGAGGAATCGGTTCAAATGTAGAGTGAAGGTGTTCAACAAACCCCTCATGCCGATCAACCACCTTTTGAAACTTCTGAAACTCCGGATAAAACACCCCCTCAAGTAAATCAAGGTGCACAATCTTCTCATACTGAAACAGTTATTTTCATCAGTGAAAAAGTAAAAGAAAGAAAAGTGAAAGAAAAATAAAATGGAAAACAACCATTTGTTGACTCAAGCCGATCAAATGAATTGCCTTCGTATGATGAGGATACAGATTCAGAACATATAATCTCTCTCAAGAAGAGCGATTATATTGTTTATGTTTTAGGAAGGGTTGAAAAGACCATTCCTTACTTTCCTAGGCTGGAAGGGAAAATTGATTTCATTACTGACAATCAAAAAAATAATTTTGGTTCTGTAAGAGAGTTTTGAAAGAAAGTTTTGTCAGTTGAATTCGATTTGAAAGTTCTTTCTGAAACCTCTGCTGCTCATAAGAGAGCTTGCAACAGGATGACCAAGTGGTCATATAAAATAGAAAGCTTGGTGAATGACCATGAGATAGAAATTGAAGATATAAGGAGGTTGTCAAATGATCTTGATATTTCCTTTAATATGCTTGAAAATGAAACTGTTGAAAGGCTGAATGAGATAACTCATGGAGCTGATTTTCCTTCAGTGAAAGAATTGCAAGAGAGAATGAATGCTTTTCAATCAGAATTATCGAAGGTTTCATCTTTCAAGGATGAAATGTTTTTGTTGAAGAAACAAAATTATATTTTATCCAAAGATAACAAGAATTTTCAAGACAGAATTGATTCTCTTAAAGAAGTAATCATATTTCAGGAAGAGACAATTTAGAATCAAGATCATATTTTTGCGGACCAACAAGAGCTTCTTAGAACTCAGGGTGATTCAATTTCTTAAGACAAGAAATAAATCATGAAGATGGAAGTTGTTCTTCATGAGCTCATAAAGAAGGAAAAAGAAAGAGAAAACAAATGACTGTTGTATTTGTTTTCCGTTGGAACCTGTCTTTGTTTTGTAATATCTTTTATGATTCTTTTCTTTTGTCCTGCAATTCTTTTCTCTAACCCTTTCATCCAATTCAAAGTGACCCCATTCATTTTGTAAACCACAAAGGGGGAGAATGATTTATTAAGGGGGAGAATGATTTATTAAGGGGGATAATTTTTTACAAAGGGAGATTGGTTTAATAAAATTCTTCGAAACCAAGGAAAATCTATGAATACAATCATTATGAATGTATACACATAAGGGGGAGTTAGTTGTATTCAAATTCATATTCAGAAGAGTTTCCAATAACTCATGGGGAGATAAGTATTTATTGTTATATTTACTTGGTGTGTTGTGCTTTCCAAAAAGGGGGGTATTTTTGAGTCAAAAGTTCTCTTTTGACTTCTATATCTTGTTTTGGAAATCACAATTGTCTTTTTAATCGTACTGACTTTATCAATGGAATTGTACTGACCTTGTCAATCGTATCGTACTGACCCTGTCAATCATATCATACTGACCCTGTCAATCGTATCGTACTGACTCTGTCAAACGTATCATACTGACCTTGTCAATCGTATCGTACTAACTCTGTCAAACGTATCATACTGATTCTGTCAAATGTATCATACTGATTCTGTCAATCGTATCGTACTGACCTTGTCAATCGTATCGTACTGACTCTGTCAATTGGATCGTACGGACTCTGCTTTTCATACTTTCATTACTTGTATTGGTACTTTGCCAAAAACACTTATTTCATATTAATCGTATTATTGTTTATCATCTTCATATATCTTGTTTTAACCAATACGATGTCGTTGATTTAGTTATAAACTAATCAAAACGATGTCATGCATTCTGTTTCAATATGACCTTTATAATGATAGGTGTCCATGTCCCTCCGAGTTTTTTAGAGAAATATGATCGTTAGATGCAACATGACCATTGGAACCCAAGGCCTATAAATAGGAAGTCATTTGAAGCTGAAAGTAGAACAACAGAGTACTGGGGAACAACCGCGATACTCTACTTCTATCAAGTTCTAGAGAGATACACTGTGACTTCTCTCATCTGATTTGTGCATCCGATCATCGTATCGAGGGCTTTCAAGTGATTGAAAGACAGAGGTGCCGATTTCCTACGAAATCGAGGGCTGCCGGGGATAGGCAGACAGACGTTCCGATCAATGTATCAAGGGCGACTGGGGATTGGCAGACGTTCCGATCATCATATTGAGGGCTTACCAAGGTGTTGGTGAGACAGACCTTTTATCCTAGGTGAAAGGATAACCCTTCTCTTTGGGTCAAAAGAATTGTAATACTTTTACTTTTCCGCTACTGCTTGTATTAGAAAGGAATTTGTATTGTTTCCTTTCTTCATTACATATTCAATTGTAATTGTTTCAATTGCAATCATTCTATTACATATTGTATTTATTGATTTCATATTCTTTAAGGTAGAATCATTCATCTTTATATTACTCTGATTATTGTGTTCATCTCTAATACAATTGTTTTACTTTTCATTTGTATTACATTACTTCATTCCTTTTATATTCAATACAATTGTGGGTGTTTGTATTTGTATTAGTTTAATATTTTTTAATCTAATCTCTTAAGTGTTTAAATAAAAATGTTTTTAAACCTACAATTCACCCCCCTCTTGTATTGTTCCATATAATATACAAATAGATCTACACATTCGATCCAACAGAGTGGAATTTGAAAAAATAGATTCTCTATTTGTGATATGAATAATTTATATTATATAAAAATGTGGAAATAAATTTTTTTCAAACTGAATAACGATAAATGAAAAAATTATTTACCACGATTAAGGTAAAATGAAATTACATGGGGTTGAGCAAAAATGATAAGGGTGTGAAATGACCCAAAATTTTTCTAAAACCCATTTTATGGACATATTTAAACCATAAACCTTATATTCCATAAATCGTTTCAATTAATGTTTCATTTTTACTAGAATTAAAAATTGGTTCAATTATTAAATTCAATAAATTACATGTGTTCCACCCACCTCACTTTTAAAAGGTTACCCCTTCTCTTCACATATTAAAAACATAAAACTATTTTGTGATGAATAATAAATATCCATATAACATAAAAACTCCCTAATATCATTCTAGAAACATTATTTTGAGCATGAATTCAACCTAGGAAGTATTTTTGAGCAATCATAAAGAGGACACCCATGGAAGAGGTGTGGTTACTTATTAAGAATTTTTATTTTATTTATTCCTGAAATTCCATCAATTATTATTATACCATATTGATATAGTAACCCAAATTACTTCAATATAAAATATTGATGTTATTTTATGTGAATTATTGATAACCAACTCCATGTCTATTAAATGGGTTGCGAAATCACACCTCTTGTGTATGGTAGACTACAACATCTTGAACCTATGTAATTTATTTTTCCACTAAAAACAATCATGGTTGGGTATGAAGATAGATTTAAATTATATATATATATATATATATATGAAATTTATAACATAATTATAATATTGGTTTCAATATATCCAATATTTTTTTTACATTTTAGTATATAGTTGAGATAATAACATTGTATATGTGAATGGTAGACTACCACCTCAAGAAGATATGTGGTTCATTTTCTCTAAATCTATACATGAAAGATAATAAAAATAAATGTAAGTGATATAGATGGAATAATTATAATATTAGAGAAATATTTTTCAATAATATATAATAGTATATTGTTTTTTATTACCTTGTCACTCACTGAAAGATGATATCATCGTTCATGTTCGTGTGGGATACCACTTTAACGAAGTAATGTGACTCTTTCTTTTCATCACCTTAGCACATGTATTATATGTATAATAATAATTAATGAAATAGTATTTTATTTATGTTATTATGATTATTATTTAATGATAACATATTACTATAAGATATTCCACAATGATAATTAAAAATGGAAATATTACTCAAGCGTAGTTACCACCTACCACCTCCATGATCGTAACATATTTCATTTCTAAAAACCATAATTCATTATTTATAATAAAATTATAATTTATGTATAAGTATGATAACTCTTTCTGTAATATTATTCTGTAGACAATTTAACCAACATAATATTAAGAGGGAAATAAATAATCAATCGATACTTTTATGAAAAACAAAGTTGTTATTACATAAAATGTGGATTTAATGTGAAATAATTAATAAATGGGTAATAAAAGGACATTAACCAATATGATATTGTATTATTTATTTAATAATAATTCTTTAATATGTGTTTAACAAGCATATATTAATTATAATGTATTTAATAACATGTATGATGTTCATTGAGAGTTAAAGTAAAGGGGATTTTTATTCTCTCTTTCATTTCTGGGAGGCATATTAAAATTAACTACACATTTTTTTGTATATATAATTGTACATTGACTTTTTATATGATGATTAAAATAATTTTCGTTATATTTAAAAGTTATTTTGATGTTATTATTTATTTTTTATTATGATTCAAAGGATTACCAATGTAGTATCATAATTTTATTTCAATTTACCATCATTGTGGAATATGTTATGTTATAAACCTAAATTTTTTATGAGGTGTATAAAAATACCATTATAATGTAATATACGGAATTTAATTATCCATAGTATATTTTATGATTAATTTAATGTTAATACTTCATGGGGGTAACATTCCAATGTTAACAATGTTTTTATAGTTTTATGTTACAATCACATCATTTAACTAGATTGTACATGATTATTCTTTGAATGATGCAATTTTTTATAACATTCCCCTAAAAAAATAATTTTTATTATAAAATGGTTATTTTAGGAGAATACATGTTCTCAAATCATGTTATTCTCTCTATATTTCCATGAGTTCAATGAGTAAATATTTATGAAAATCGTCTTTTCGATTAAAACCCATTTCTCTCTAGAAACCAGGCTTTCTAATCATGTATTCCAAAATGATTTTTTAATTTATATAAAATTAATAATTAAGAAATTTTGAACCCCATTTTCCTTTTTTAAAAACATTAAATAGAATATTCATGTTATTTTCAAAAACAATTCCCATTTCGATTTTACAAAATATGTGACCAAAATATTTGTTTTAACATGTATGGTATGAATTGAATTTCCTACTATCATGACTATTAATTTCATTGAATCATACTTAATATGTTTTCAAGGTTATTTTTAATTATTTCAATTTAATATGTATTTTTTTTTAAATGGTCTCTTTTCATGGTGGGATGGATATTTACCAGAATAAATTATTTAAATGATTATTCAAACTCATTTTCCATCATTGATGAAATATGTTGATGATACCTATGATTTACTAGAAAATAAACCAATGATACCATTTTTTATAAGAATATATTATTTTGATGGAATATTTATGAACCCATTTATATTCCAAAGTTTATACAATGAAATATTTCTTATGATACCCACTTATTTTCTAATGGGTTATACAATGGTGAAATGATGAAATTATTCTGAAACATTTCTCTTTTCAAAATGAAAAATTAAATGGAAGGTTTATAAAACCCATTTCGTTTCATGGGATATGATAAGATAAATTTTATATGATATTGGGTTTTGGAGGTGTATGATTCACATTATGTGATGGGTCAGACCTATATCTATTTTTAATGAAATGTGTAATGATAAATGTTCTATGAGATTAGAGGGTACACATGTGGTTAGACCAAGAACAAAAAAGGAGGGTAAAATTGTGATTAGACAAAGCCCAAAAATATTTAACAAAGGTGGTCAGACCATGTATGAAGGAGGTACAAGTCTGGTTATCCCATGCCTAATTTTTTTTGAATGTCTTGGTATGTAGCCTTGGTAAATGATTTTATTAGATTATGTGTATGCCAAAAATATATGTCTTATGCTAAATTTATGCTCTCATGTCTCGTTTTAATTAATTTAATTTTAATATGTGTACTATAAACTTTCAATATTTATGCCATGACTCAATATATTGATCATTGATAAGCAGGGTATTATTTTCATATGGTATAATCATGTTATAATACCCTTATATTCATTTTATTCTTATGTATCTCCTTTTTTACACTTATTGTATAAGGACTTGGCCTTAAACATTACATAATATTGAATTAAATGAATAATTCACATTGAGGATCTTTTCAGGTTTACTGTTTTAAAGAATTAGGACTTAACTATTACATCCCAAAAGATTACAAGGTAGACACTTCTACACAGTTTCCATTTTTTTCATAAAATAAAAACTATTGAAAAAAAGAGTCATGTCTAGTTCCATGTTTTAGACATCATGACTTTTCCTTGATCCCATCGTTGACCCTATTCATCTTTAAGTCATGTGAAAACATTTCAAAACATGGGATGCGCATAAAAAGATTAGTAAGGGTTATAAAATAATGAAATAAAAATTTGTTCATTAATACATACAAAAAATAAAATCTTTTACTTACCTCATGAAAACATAAGATTTGTGAATAACATATAGAAATCACAAATCATAAAGGAAACTTGTGGAATCCATATAATACTTACATTGTTGCTATCATAGCTACAAAGGGAGTTACTTTGGAATACCCATCATGGTATACTCCTTAAATATCTTAGGATAAACATTCATGTTTACCTCCATCACATTACCCAATGTATTGGAGAGATATCTCGGTCTCACCCGCCCAAGGTTTATCACAGAACCACCCGTATATGAAAATAATTCCTAAGAACCATAACATGATCATAACATATAACACAGTCATAAAGGAAAGATAACATTTCCACATTGTAATATCAAAATATCCGTTTAATATATTGAAATAATAAATCCATTCACAAAATTATTTTCAATACCAAAATACGTAAATTGAGTATATGGTATTTATTTTTCCTTTTAAAAACATTCCGTCTTGTCAAGGAAGCCAAAGATCAAATAATACTCGCGGCGACGGAAAGGTCGTTGTCCCCACTTATATAAAAAAACATTCCTTTTTGTCATTTAGTAATACGCTTCTTATAAAAATATTCCATTTGTATTAAATGAAAAGTCAAAGGTGTTTATAAAGAGTATAAAAGAAAATCGTGTATTAAAATACAATATGCCTCAATGAAAGGAGATTGAGACGAAGTCCCTTTCCTCATGTCCGACTTGACTCGATCGATCTTTAATCTCCTGAATAATAAACTGAAGTTAATTTCTACTTGATTAAGAACCTTTCACAAGTTTATTATTCCTTTTATATCACTTATTACTAGGTTATAAACATTATGTAATCATTTAAGTTAATAATGTTTGTTTTGTTGATTTTTGGTACTTGAGTCAAAAATGAACAACTTATATTTACAAGTTGTCCATGTGGTCAATAGTAAATTATATAAAGAATGAAATTCATTATTTATATATCATATATATCATATATATCCAGTATATACATGTATTTACATAACATTTGGAGGTGTGAAATGAAATGCACTGTTCATGGAGACGGTAAGTTGTAGGTACACATGAACGCTACTTTCATTTCTATTTAATATATTAATGGAATTAAAACATAATGATACATAGTTATATTATAATTCCAGTATAATATCCTATATAATATCATTATCTCTATCTTTTATACATCCCACAAAAGGCATTAATGAGTCACATCACTTTAAGGGGGCGGTAGTCCGCACTTCCTCAAATGAGATTATCGTATTTACCCACTATGGAAACCATAATGGCTTGATATAATTAGGAAGTAAAAATGCATAAGGAAATCATAAAAATAATATATATCATATATAAATAGATTTCCATCATAATGGCCACCATGAGAGGCTGTAAGATGTAATTGAACAATCATCAGTTCGTGAGGTGTTATTTTTCCATCCACATAAACATTATGTTCTTCATCCATTAGATGGAGGTGTGTGGATGTCTAGTTCAAATACTTATAATAACAACATCCTAGTACATTTATGAATCTTTTTTTGTTACAAAATAAAGGAATAAAAAGATTTTAGAGGTTAGAGAAGTAAAAAAAAAAGAAAACAATTTAAGAGAAATTGTTACCTTTAATTTGGGTAACTCCCTTTGCTTTGAACCAACAGACTTCTTGAAGTGCCTTCTGCCTAAGGTAATGTTTTGAGGAAGACCAGAGTGATGTAGGGTGCTTAATTGGGTAGAGTTTTTATGATTCAAATGGCTTGAGAGGTGTGTGGAATTGGATAGAAGTGGTCTCCATTTATATGGGGGAGGAGGGCCTCTTTAGGAAAGTGTGAAAACATTATTTTATTATAAACATATCTTTGGTTTAAAATGGTCCAAAAATCATTATGATCGAAGATAAGATGAGTCATATTATATATAAAATCATCCAATCAGAATTTGATAGTTTTGGATAATATTGTAATAATTATAATCTTATTTATTTAAATCATTTATTAATGAGGCAAACACTGCATCATTATTGTGTCATATATAATTTATTTTATTTGATGTCTAAAAATTTTAAAAAAATACTATCATGTAGGAAATATATTTATCTTTCCAATTCATATTTATAGTCGAAAATATAATTTATATAACCCCTTCTATAAAATAATTTACTAAACGATATTTGCTTTTGTCATTTTTACCTTTACTTTAAGTTAATTAATCCAAATTCTCATTATCACTCCCAAGTGGCTCAATGGGGTCCCAAAATCGACTGAGAGATTACCATGGTCGTAAATGACTCAAACAATAAGGTTTGGAGAAGTGTTAAGGTAATTTTAAATTATTATAATATTCTTTTAACCTTGAATTGCCCTATTTACGTTTAACCGCGGCAAATAAAAGTCAAAGGTTACTATTCACCAAAAATTATTTTCGTCTTATTGAACTACATTTAACTTCTTTATAACGACCATTTATGTTGTATTTTCAAAATTCAATTCATAGAAGTGGTAAAATTTCACTTAAATAATAAAGTCAGCTTTTTTAACTACCAGTTAGTGGTTTCAGTATTCATAAAAAATTGAAGTTTTTCAGAAAATACCAAAAATTCAGCCAAAGCTATATTTGATTTTCCGAATTCAGAAATTATTTCTATTTTTCCAAATTCAAAACATAGAAGTGGAATTAATTAATTTTAAAATTAATTCCCGTTATCAAAACAAATAGCGTGTTTTTAAGAAACAATAACTATCAAAAGAAAGATACTTGTTTATGTCCATTTTCAATGTAAAATTAAATACAATGACCAAAATTGGATTAAATTATAAAAATATATTTTAATTTCACTTTTAATCCAATTAAAAAAAATAATATAACCATATAAATAAATTATATTAAAAGGAACTTGTTAATTAAAATACAATATTTTCACTATTCGTTGAAAAAAAGAACTTTACCGGAAAAATTCCAAAAATTTACACAAAGTAAATTTTGATGTCCCAATTATAAAGAAGGATTTTATTTTGTCATATTGAATGTATTAAAGTAACGAAAACTATATTTAAAGAGGGTTATCCATTAAAAGGCGATAAATAAACCTTTTATTGTAAATTAAGCTTAAAATTAGATTCATTCCCATTTTAAGCCTCTAACTTTTTATTGGACAATGTAAATAAATTTAATAATCATGTATAGTAATATTGTAGGTATTTATTTTAATTCTAGACAATACAACGTCTAGGATTTAACTATATTTTAAAATAATAATATTATATTATTAGTGTGCAACGTAAGATTCTAAAGAAACTCGTTGTTGCGTATCAGGTATGCTATCAAACATAGAAACCCCTTTAATGTAAATTAATATCTAATTCAAAAATATAAATAAATATGAAATATGTATTAATCTTCATTTACCTGGGATGTTACATCCTTCCTCCCTTTTGGGAATTGCGTCCTCACAATTTTTATTCCCTTATCAAAATAAGTGGGGGTATTTATCCCTCATAGAATTTTCAGATTCCCACATAGCCTCTTCAATCATATGGTTTTTCCACCAGACCTTTACATGGTGAATTCCCTTATTTCACAAAACATTCTCTCTAAGGTCAAGAATCTAGACTAGGAGTTCTTTATAAAAGAGATTCTCTTCCAACTGAACTACCTCTGGGCTCAAAACATGAGATGGATCTGGCATATACATTCTTAACATCGAAACATGAAAAACATTGTGTACCTGGGATAAAGTTGGAGGTAAATCGACTCTGTATGAAACTGATCCAACATTCTCCAAGATTTCATAAGGTCCAATAAACCTCAGACTCAACTTTCCCTTCTTACCAAAACACATCAAACTTTTCCATGGAGAAAATTTGAGAGACATGACCACCTACCTCAAAGGAATGATCCTTTCTCCGGTTATCTGCATAACTTTTCTGTCTTCTCTGAGCTGTTCTCATGTGATTCTGAATCAACTGAACTTTCTCTTCCATCTATTCTGCCAATTCTGGTCCCATCATCTTCCTTTCACATAATTCATCTCAAATAGCTGGAGTTTGACAAATCCTTCCATTTAATGCCTCAAATGGGGCCATATGTACACTAGAATGAAAACTGTTATTATATTAATATTCATCCAAAAAAGGATGTTGGTCCAAAATTCCCTGAAAATCAATCAATCAAGCACGTAGCATATCCTCCATGGTCTGAATTGTTCATTCAAACTGCCCATATGATTGAGGATGAAAAGCTATACTAAAAATTAATTCAGTACCCAATGACTTAAAAAGGCCTTTCCAAAATATAGAAGTAAACCTGTGATCACGATCATATACAATAGAGAGGGGAACTCCATGCAACCTGACTATCTCTTTATTATACACTCGAGAAAGTTGATCTAGATACAAAGTATCTAAAATAGGAATGAAATGAGAAGATTTAGTCAATCGATCAACTATAACCCAGACTTCATTATTACCTCGAGATGTCTTCGTTAATACCACAACAAAGTACATGGATATATTTTACCATTTCCACTCTGGAACCGATAAAGGATGAATCATTACATTCGATAACCGTCGTTCTTCTTTAACCTACTGACAAGTAAAATACTTCACAGTAAAATCAGAAATATATCTTTTCATTCCATCCCACAAGTAATACTTTTAAAGATCTATATACATATTAGTACTGCCAGGATGAACTGAAAATGGAGAACTATGTGCCTCACATAACAACTCATTCTTCAACTGTGAATCACAAGGCACACATAACCTCTTTCCAAATCCCAAAACCCAATCATTATCAACATTAAATTCAGGAAACTTACCCTTCTAAACCAACACTACCTTTTTCTGCAACTCATTGTCTTCTTTCTGTGATTTCATTATTCTATCTGATAGAGATGATTTCACTGAAACATGAAACAAAACAGAAGAATTACATGCAACAAAAACTTATATGCCAAAGTTCATCAAATCAAAAACCAAAGGATCTCATTCCAAAGGTAACATGGTTAATGAAGTATTTATTTTTTGACTTAAAGCATCATCCACTTTATTTTCTTTTCCTGGATGATAAAGGATCATGCAATCATAATCCTTGATAAATTCCAACCATCTCCACTGTCTCATGTTCAATTCTTTATGAGTGACTATATACTTAAAACATTTGTGATCAGTATATATTTCACACTTCACTCCATACAAATGATGCCTCCAAATTTTTAAATCAAAATCAACAACAGCTAATTCCAAATCATGTATAGGGTAATTTAAATCGTATGGTTTCAACTGATGTGAAGCATAAGCACTTACCTGATCATTTTTCATTAGGACACAACCCAGTCCATTCATCGAAGCATAATTATAGATAAAAAACTCACCATTTCTGGAAGGTAGTCCCAAAACTGGAGCATTCACCAATCTTCTATTCAATTCCTGAAAACAATCATCATATTCTTTTGTCCATATGAACTTAACACCTTTTCGAGTTAACTTAGTCATTGTACAAGATAACCGTGCAAAATTTTCAAAAAACCTCCAGTAATAACTAGCCAAACCAAGAAAAATATGGATCTTGGTTATATTTGTGGGTCTTGGCCATTCTTCAATAAATTTTTCTTTAGGAGGATCAACAGTTATGCCATTTTTTTGAAACAATGTGACCAATGAATGAAAATTGTTGTAACAAAAACTCATAATTGCTGAATTTCCCAAACAATTTCTTTTTTTAAGGTTTGCAAGACAACCCTTAAATTAATTTCATGCTCCTCTTTACTTTTAGAATAAACCAAAATATCATCAATGAACACAACCACAAACGTATCCAACAATTCACAGCAATTCTATTCATAAGATCCATGAATATAGCAGGTGCATTGGTTAACCCAAAAGGCATAACTACAAATTCATAATGGTCATATCTAGTATGAAATGCTGTCTTTAGAACCTCTCTATCCTTTACTTTCAACTGATGGTACCCCGACCTTATGTCAATCTTCGGAAAATACTGAGCTCCATGGAGATAATCAAACAAATAATCAATATGAGGCAAAGGATACATATTCATAACCGTAATGTAATTCAATTCTCTATAATAAATGAAACATCTCATTGAACCATCTATCTTTTTATCAAAAAAGACAGGAGCACCCCATGGTGATGTGCTAGGTTGAATGAAACCATTATCTAATAACTCATGCAATTGATTCTTTAACTCTAAAAAGTCAATTTGAGCTATTCGATAAGGGGGTTTTGAAATTGGATTATCCTCAGGAACTAAGTCAATATTAAATTCAACATCACGATCAGGTATAATACCAGTAAAATAATCAAGAAAAACATCAAGATACTCATTTACCACTGGAACATCATTAATCTGAACAGATCCTTTGTTTTATAAAATATGTGCAAGGTAATATTCATATCCATCTTTTATTAGTTTCCCAGCTTCATGATATGTTATCAACAGCAAAGGTTCATTTTTTTAAACAAGCTCAAAATCATTCTAAAAAGAAACCTCTTTAGCTCTGTAATAAATCTTAGCATGATAAACAGAAAGCTAATCCATGCCCAATATAACATCAAACTCTACTAGAGGCAAAACAATAATGTTTTCATGTAGATTCTTTCCGCACATATAGACATGAATGTTATTATGTTTTCTTTTTGCCTCAACATTTCATCCAGGTGTTTTTACCATATGTTTAGTATTCATATCATGAGATGGAATCCCCAATTTACTAGAAAACTTCTCAGAAATGAATGAGTGTGTAGACCATGAACCAAACAACACAATGGTATAATCTGAAAAAACAAATAGTGTACCTAATCCTACTTCATTTGATGAACCAACATCTGGTGAAGTAGTTTCAAAGGATTTGGTGACCCCTTTTTGCTTGTTGTCTGGCTTCTTTTTTCTTCGGTTGAGTTCATTGTTGGACACTAATTTGCATAATGAACCATTTCATTGCACTTAAAACATTTTACTGACTGTAAATCATATTTTTTCCTACCATTACCCTGATCTTTTTAAGTGCAATTACTAGCCTTATGTCCCATTTTACCACATCGGTAGCACATACCAGAATCAAATGATATTTCCCAGCATTCTTTTTACCACAATTTTCATAAACTGTAAACTTAATTTTCTTACCATCATACTTTTTTGAAGAGTTCTTCCCTTTCACCTGCCACCTCGACCTCTTAAACTGTTGTTGGTCAAAGAATACTTGATCATCAGAAAACTCCATTTCCACCTTCTCCACACGACAAAAACGTTATTCATAACTTTTGAACTCACTAGAAGCTAAAGCCCATCGATACTTTGGCTTTAATATTGAGTAAAACTGTTGATTTTTCTATCAAGATATCGTATGAAATTTAGAGCATACCTTTCCAGTCGATTGAATTCTTCTTCATAAGTAGCCATTGTGGCATCCTCCTGCGTCAATTCTAGGAATTGTTTTTCCATCCTATGATGAACCACCTTAGGAAAATATTTTTCAAGAAACATACCTTTGAATTCATCCCAATCGAGAGCATCAATCTCCTCACTATACCTGATATTTTTCACCATTGACCACCAATGATCAGCTTCACCATAAAAATGGTAAACAGAAAGACTAACCTTTTGATATCCTGAACAACCCATGACATCAAAAATTTTCTCTAGTTCTTTAATCCACCATTAAGCTAGAACAGGGTAGGATGATTCTCTGAATGATGGGAAATGTTGCGTCATGAAATACTTCACTACTGACATGTTCCTCTGTGGTTGATCTGGCTGATCTCATACATAGATACCACCACCATTTATAGCCTGAGTCAATTGTTCCATCACTACAACAAACTATTCAATTCCGATTCCAACCCTCTCAGGTTGCTGATTTGGATGGTTGCCTTCCTCTTGATGTGGTCCCAACATTGCTGCCATGTTTCCTCTGTGGAAAACCATTCTAAACAAAGATATATCTTAGGTGAAGCAACATGGTAATCTCTAAATTCTATTTCATTTCAATATTACCATAAATAAAGTTATGAACATTTATTTAACAATACCCTAACTCTTAAAGTTGTCTAAAATGAACTCTGATACCAACTATAAGGACCCGACCATAAATATTACATAATATTGAATGAAATGAATAATTCACATTGAGGATCTTTTCATGTTTAGAGTTTTACAGAATTAGGAGATAACCATTACATCTCTAAAGATTACAAGGTAGACAATTCTACACAGTTTCCATTTTTTTCATAAAATAAAAACTCTTCAAAAAAGAGTCATGTCTAGTTCCTTGTTTTAGACAACATGACTTTTCCTTGATCCCATCCTTGACCCTATTCATCTTTAAGTCTGGTGAAAACATTTCAAAACCTGGGTTGAGCAAAAAAATCTCAGTAAGGGTTATAAAAAATGAAATAAAACATTTGTTCATTAATACATAAAAAACATATACTCTTTTACTTACCTCATCAAAACATAAGATTTATGAATAACACATAACAATCATAAATCACAAAGGTAACCTGTGGCGTCCATATCATACTTACATTGTAGCTATGACAGCTACACAGGGAGTTATATTGGAATACCCATCACAATATATTCCCTAAATCTATTAGGAGAAACATTCCTATTTACCTCCATCACGTTACCCAATGCATTAGAGATCTATCTCAGGATCACCCGCTTTAGGTTTATCACGGAACCACCTATATATGTAAATAATGCCCAAGAACTATAACATGACCATAACACATAACATAAGACTACAGAAAAGATAGCATTTCTACATTGCAATAGAAAAATATCATTTCAAGATATTGAAATAATAAATCCATTATCAAAATCATTTTCAATACCAAAATATGTAAAATTAGTATATGGTATTTATTATTCCTTTTAAAAACATTCCAGCTTGTTAAGGAAGCCAAAGATCAAAAAATACTCACGGCGGTGGAATGTTCGTTGTCACCGCTTACGTAAAAAACATTCCTTTTTGTCGTTTAGTAAAACGCTTCATATAAAAATATTCCCTTTGAATGAAATGACATGTCAAAGGTGTTTATAAAGCGTATAAAAGAAAATCGTGTATTAAAATACAATATGCCTCAACGAAAGGAGATTGAGACGAAGTCCCTTACCTCGTGTCCGACTTGACTTGATCGCTCTTTAATCTCCAGAATAATAAACTAATGTTAATTTCTACTTTCTTAAGAACCTTTTTCAAGATTATTATTCCTTTTATATCACTTATTACCATGTTATAAACATTATGTAATCATTTAAGTAAATAATGATTGTTTTGTCGATATTTGGTACTTGAGTAAAAAATGAACACCTTATATTTACAAGTTGTCCATGTGGTAAATAGTCCATTATATCTAGAATTAAATTCATTATTTAGATATCATATATATCATATATATCCAGTATATAGATGTATTTACATAACATTTGGAGGTACGAAATGAAATGCATCGTTCATGGAGACGGTAAGCCGTACGTACCCATGAACGCTACTTTCATTTCTATTTCTTATTTTAATGGAATTAAAACATAATGATACATAGGTATATTTTAATTATAGTATAATATCATATATAATAGAATTAACTCTATCATTTATACATCCCATATAATCCATTAACGAGTCACTTCACATTAAGGGGGAGGTAGTGCTCACTTTCTCAAATGCAAATATCGTATTTACCCACTATGGAAACCATAAAGTCTTGATATAATTGGGAAGTAAAGAATCATAAGAAAATTATAAACATAATATATATCATATATAAATACAATTCCATCATAATGGCCACCATGAGAGGCGACAAGATGTAATTGAATAATCATCGTTTTGTGAGGTGTTAGTTTTCCATCCACAGAAACATTATGTTCTTCATCCATTATATGAAGGTGTGTGTAAGCATAGTTCTAATCCTTCTCATAAAAAAACCTTGTATATTGAGTATACTGGTTTTGTTACAAAATAAATGAATAAAAAGAGTTTTGGTTTTGTGGAAGTAAAATAAAAGAAAACAATTTAAGAGAAATTGTTACCTTTAATTTGGGTAACTCCATTTGGTTTGAACCAAAGGACTTCTTTAATTGACTTCTGACTTAAGTAAGGCTTCTAGGAATAGGAGGGGGATGCATGGAGCTTAATTGGGTAGTGTTTGGACGAGCCAAAGGGCTTTAGAGGTGTGTGGAATTGGTAAAAAGTGGTCTCTTTTTTTAAGGGGGAGGAGGGGCTCTTTAAAAAAGTGTGAAAACATTATTTTATTATAAACATATATTCTGTTTCAAATGGTCCATAAATCATTAAGGTAGAAGATAAGATGACTCATATTAAACATAAAACCATCCAATAAGAATTTGAAATGTTTTGGATAATATGTTAATCATTATAATCTTATTTATTTAAATATTTATTAATTAGGTAAACACTTCATCATTTTTGTGTAATACATAATTTAATTTATATGATGTCTAAAAGTTATAAAAAACATACTATCATGTAAGAAATCTATTTATAATTAAAATGAATATTTATAGTCTAATTTATAATTTATATAAACTCTTCTAAAAATTAATTTACTAAAAGATATTTTCTTTTGTTTTGCCTTTACTTTAAGTTAATTAATCTAAATTCTCATTATCACTCCTGAGTTTCTCAATGGGGTCCCAAAATCGACCCAAAGATTCCCATGGTTGTAAATGACTCAACCAATAAGTTTTGTACAAGTTTTAAGGTAATTTTGAATTATTATAATATTCTTTTAACCTTGAATTACCCTATTTACCTTTAACCGTAGTAAATAAAAGTCAAAAGTTACTATTTGCCATAAATTATTTAATCTTATAGAACCAAATTTTACTTCTTTATAACAACCATGTATGTCTGATTTTCTAAATTCAATTCATAGATGTGGTAAAATTTCATCTAAATGAAAAATTCAGTTTTTTTAACTACCACTTAGTGGTTTCACTATTCATCAAAAATTGAAGTTTTTCAAAAAAATACCAAAAATTCAGCCTAAGCTGTATTTTATATTCTGAATTCAAAAATTCCATCAATTTTTTGAAATTCAAAACATAGAAGTGGCGTTAATTGATTTTAAAATTAATTCTCGTTATCAAAAAAATATCGTGTCTTCAAGAAAAAATAACTATAAAAAGATTGGTACTTGTTTATGTCCAATTTCAATGTGAAATTAATTACAATGACCGACATTGGAATAAATGGTAAAAATATATTTTAGTTTCACTTTAAAACCAATTAATAAGATAATATATCCATATAAATAAATTAGATTAAAAGGCACTTTAGAATTAAAATACAATATTTTCACTATTCATTAATAAAAAGAACATTATCAGAAAAATTCCAAAAAATTTACACAAAGTAAATTTTGATGGCCCCATTCTAAAGAATGATTTTATTTGGTCATATATAATGCATTAAAGTATCCAAAACTAGATTTAAATAGCGTTCTCCATTAAAATGAAATAAATCGTCCTTTTAATGTAAATTATGCTTAAAATTAGATTCATTCACATGTTAAGCCTATAACTTTTATTGGATAATGTAAATACATTTAAAAATCATGTATAATCATTTTTTAGTTAGTTTTTTCTCATTCTCACCAATAAAATGCCTAGGAGTTATCTACCATTTAAAATAATAATAATATATTATTAGTGTGCAACGTAAGATTCCAAAGAAACCCGTTAATGCGTATCAGGTACGCTATCGAACATAGAAACCCCATTAATGTAAAATTAATACTTAATTCACATATATTAATAAATATGAAATATGTCATTTTCTTCATTTACCTGGGATGTTACATATTGAGCTTCTGATCTCCCCATTTCTTATGATTCCTTTCCCAAAGTTATAAAGAATAGTTATTATAGGGTATGATTGGAAAGATTACTAATGGGGAAGATATTTATGAGATACAATTATAATCATTAATTAATTATGAATATTATTTTCCATGTATCCAAAGGAACTAAAATATTATTTTCTACTTCTTTCATTTTTTCAGTTTGATGAATATTCATCTAATAATATGTAACTTCCATGTATAAAATTCTTCGGTCACAACTATATGTATCAGAGAGAGGATTTGTTAACCTATAGAAAATTAGATTTGAAAAAGTAGTGAGATACATAATGATATTGAAAAGGATAAGTCATTGGATTTAAAATTGGATCTTTTTATGGACGAATGAAGGTATACGAAAATTTTCTTGATTTATTGTAATAGATAACAAAAGTGGGTTTCAAGTAATTACATCTCTGTCGTGATACAACAAGTCAACGATGGTCAATCATAGAGGTACCTAGTGTAAGAACCCAAGATATTGAAAGAATAAAATTTTGTATGATAGTGCATATTGCCTACAACATTTTTGTATCTTGTGTTACACATGACAACGAGTTTATTCAATATCAGGTTTTACGCCCATGTACGAGTTTTCCAAACAATAACATAACATATACCCAATTATTTAATGTATCACATTTCCTTTGGAATTAAATGAATGAATAGGATAAACTAAATTATGAAACTATTTAGATTAAAAATATTTATTAAATATTTATTAATTATTAATAATAAAATAATCATTTTAAAGAAATGTATGATTTTCTGAAAAATGTTATTTTATTGAAAAAGAGGTTTTATCTCACTTTCCTAACATAATATGAATTTTTTTTACCAATTTTTGAATATTTAATTGATAAAATTGAAATTAATTTTTTAAAAATAATATAAAAACTATCTTAGAGTTAAAAGTTTTTATTGTTATGAAATGCTTCATTTTCTAATGAATTGTGACAAATTTATCATTTTAATTGAAAAATGGCTTTTTGTTTAAATTATTTATAACGTTAAATTATATATTAAATTAGATTCAATGTAAAATTAGTCGATAATTATATCAATTAATAAAATTTCATTAAATGGATTATATTTCATGTTGATGTTTGATATAAAAATATTATAAAAATATTATATTTTTTTTATAAAACACCATATTTTAATTAAGCCAATGAGATTAATCATAAATAATAATTATCAAAATAAATGTATAGATTTTGGAAAAAATCGATTCCATAATTATAACTCGGATAATTTTAAATGTAGAAAGAGATAAAAATAATATTTTACCAAAATGAATTGTGAAAATAAAAAAATTATTTATTATAGTTAATCAAATAATGTAATTTTTGGGGGTAAAACTTTGATGTAAAGGGTTAGGAATGGTGAGAAAATATTTCCAAAACCCAATTTATATTAATATTTCAACCTTATATTTAATATCTTATACCATGATCAATTTTATAATTATAAACACATCGGTATGAGTTCAAAAAACTAAAATTGTGCCACTCAACTCACTTATAAAAGGCCACCCCTCATCTCCCCACATCCCATATTCAAACACTTTTACTCAGGCATTACCATCACAAATCCCTTCAAAAAATTTCCTCCTCTTATTTTAGTATGATTATTTTTTATGGTATTCAAAATAATAAGGCCTCTGGTGAATCCCTGTGGAGGATACCTGAAGAAGAGAAAAATGTTCTTCAACGAATATTTTTTTTTCATGTCATTGTCCACCAACTTCAATACATATTACAACACTGTGTTATGATAACTTAGATATATTACATATACTAGGATAATATTATTTTAATGGATTTAACAATAACCATATCCACTTTCATCAAATGATTTATTAATTTACCATTCATGTTTATTACAGATTACCACCTCAAGAACCAATGTAATCAGTTTTTCCATTACCAATTATCACAATAGAGTATGTTTATGGATATAAATTATATATTACATATTTATAAAACTAATTATAAATATCGTGTAATCATATCATATATATCATTTTTTACATTATTTTTTTATATGATAACATCATTGATGCACGCCTATCATAGGGTGTGGAAAAACAATTATTTCCTAAGTTAAAATGTAGTAATTTGGTTGACCTAGGATGTCTCCTGAAGAGGAGTGCACACAAAACGAGATGTCACTTTAAAACGAGGGTAAAAAAATGTTGTGTTCGTGAAATGAAAATTGAAATTAAAATGATTGAAAAACTATGATATTAAAAGAGTGATTAGGTCGGGGTCGGTTTCCTAATTAAAATGATATCCTTGTTCAATTTAATTCAAACCTCTTCTTCTTAGTTGATTAAAGTTATTTTCCACAATCGTTTCCTCTCACTTACTTGGTGAAATTATTATTGTGAGAGAAAACCTTACCAAGATCTTGGTTTGGTCAAAACTCATTCCATGTGTAAAATAGTAGTATTGAATATCCTTATTTTAAATGGGAAATACCCGATCAGGTTTACTTTATCCCAAATAATCAATAACATTTAGTACCCCTTTTACACGTACTGATGATCGTCGAGTACTTCACTACTAATTCCTGGTTTATTCCATCATATATAAACCAGAAATTAGTGGAGGGAGATATTAATTATTTTACCAAGGAAAAAATAAATAACAGAATTAATATTCAAGATTGATCGAACTTGATAATAAAATCCTCTATAATAATTTGAAAACAACTTTGAATAAGATAGAAATTTATTCAATTGCGCCCAAGAACTCAAGCATTACAATGTAGAAAACCAACCCTTCTCCAATCACTCCAAATGTTTACCCCACCATGGTAATGGTAATCGAGTTGAATGGGGAAGAAGAAGGCATTAAAAAACTATGAAAAACAAAATAAATAAATGACAAAGCTGAAATGTTCTCCTTCTTGGTGTCCCAGAATGAATGGGATGGAGAATGGATGATTTGAGAGGGTGGATCTCTCCTCCTTTTATAGCCAGAATGTTTCCCCCGACTCTTCACGCGTTTTAGCCCCATTAAATGACCTCTTCACACATTGATACCTTCTTGAATGTTGTTCATAAATCCCATGGCCATGTCCCATCTATATCTCAGCTGATTGGGACATGTATTCCAAGGTTTATGACCGTTTTACTATGATCATTTATTATATCCAGTCAGACTCTCCAAAACGAAATCCTCCGGATTAGGGTGATTTAATGACCCCATAAACGGCCACTGCACTCGGTTCTTGTAACACCCCAGGTAAATAAGGAATATGAAATTTTCATATTTATCCATATTTGTAAATAAAATATTAATAAGACTTTAAAGGGATGCTATGCTCGATGGCGTAACCAACACGCAACAACGAGTTTCTTGAGAATTTTACGTTACACTCTAATAATAAAATAATATTATTTTAAATGGTAGTTAACATGTAGCCGTTGTATTGGCGGGAATGGATATAAATAACTAAAATATTATTACATATGTTTTTAAATGTTATTACATTTATCAAATAAAAGATAAAGGCTTAAAATACGGAAAGAATTCAATTTTAGGCGTATATGCCCTAGTTTTCACTAAAGGTTCACTTATCGCCTTTTGATGGAGAACCGTCATTAAATATAGTTTTGTTCACTCTTATAAATTCTATTGGATCAAATAAAACTCTTTTTAAGAATTGGGACATCAAAATTTACTTTGTGTAAATTTTTGGTATCTTTCCGATAAAGTTCATTTTTTTAATGAATAATGTAAAATGTTGTATTTTAATTCAAAACCTCTTTTTAATATAATTTATTTATATTATTAGTTTATCTTTTGAATTGGTTTTAAAGTGAAATTAGAATATATATTTACCATTAAATCCAATAGTGGTTGTTGGAATTAATTTCACTTTTAAATCAGACTTAAACTAGTGTCAATCTTTTGATACTTATTGTTTCATAAAAACACGCTATTTGCTCTGACAGCAAGAATTAATTGTTAAATTAATTAATGTGACTTATATGTTTTTAATTTTGTAAAATAGACTTCATTTTTGAATTCGGAATATCAAATATATCTTAGGTTGAATTTTTGGGATTTTTTTGAAAAACTTCAATTTTTGATGAATAGTGAAACTACTAAGTGTTACTTATAAAAACTGATTTTTCCGTTTAAATGACATTTTGCCATCTTTGTGTTTTGAATTTCAAAAATTAGACATACAAGGTTGTCATTAAGAAGTAAAATCTGGTTCAATGGGATAAAAATAATTTTTTGGTGAATAGTTACTTATTAAGTTTTTAATCGCGATTAGAGGTAATTAGTGTATTTTATGGTAAGAATAATGTTTTAATAAAATTAAATGACCTAGAAACATGTCAAAAAACTATTATAGGAGTGGAGTTTTAACCCTTATCACCTTATCCTTGAAGTACATCAATATGGGACCTTTAAAATCCGAAACGCTTTTGAAAATAAAGTAACATTTTGTAACTTTACAAGAGTGCCCCTCCTCTCCTCTTATAAAATGCCCCCACCTATACCTCCTTACCCACACTCCCAAAGCCTTTGGCTCGGCCAAACCCTGCCCCTTTTGTCTCTCCACTTCCCTCTCTTAATCCTTGAAGCCTCACTTTGGGCAGAAGTCTTCTCAAGGAATCCTTTGAGCTCAAACCAAAGGGAGTTACCCGATTTTAAGGTAATGTCTTCACTTGTGTCCTTTTGTTTTATTTTTCTTCTCCACCCCATTAACTCTTTTTATTTATTTATTTTGTAACAAATCTAGTATATTCAGTATACTAGGATTTTGTTATAAGAAGTATTCGAGATACACTTACACACACCTACATCTAATAGTTAAAAAACATACTCTTTCCGTGGATGGCGAATTTCTGCCTCCCGAAACGATGATTGTTCAACATTATTCTAACACCTTCAAAGGTGGACATTAAGATGACACTATATTTATATATGATATCTAATATGCTTATGTTTTACTTAAGCTTCTCTATTTTTCATTTATGGCGTACCTTTATGGTTTCCATTATGGGTAACGCGATATCTTCATTTAAGGAAGTGCGGACTACCGCCCCCTCAAAGTGATTTGATTCGTTAATACCATACGTGGTACGTATAAAGGATATATTTAATTATATTATATATGATACCATACTTGAATTAAAATACTATTACGTATCATTATGTTTTAATTCCATTAAATATGAAATAGAAATGGACGTAGTGTTCATGTGTGCGTACGGCTTACCGTCTCCATGAACGGTACATTTCATTTCTTAACTCAAAATGTTATGTAATATTATAAGTACATATATATAATGGATATATATGTAATATATTACATCTAAATTATGGATATCATTCTAGAATTATAACATATATATATCTATCTCATTTTGTTTTAATTCCATTAATATGACAAAAAAATGAAAGTAGCGTTCATGCGTACGTACGGCCTACCGTCTCCATGAACGGTGCATTTCGTTTTTTTATCTCCAAATGATATGTAATAGTTTAAAATAAATATTTACAGGATATATATGATATTTTAATCATTAATACTATTCTATAAATTATTTACTTATAACTACATGGGCAATGTTTTTTCAAACAAGTTCATTTTTGACTCATGTACCAAACATCGGCAAAAAACGTCTGATATGAACTAACATTATTAAACAATAATTATAACATTATAATATGTGATATGAACTAAATAATAATCTCTAAAGGTGGTACTTAGGAAATTATTAATTGACCAATGTTTATTATTCAGGAATATAATGAAATGAACAAGACAAGTTGGACTTGAGGAAAGGGATCTTACACCTCTCTTTCTTTTTAAGTACACTCTTTTATGTCATTCCTTTTAAGCTCATCTTTCTTATGATTGGGATGTTCTTTTATATTACTCCTACTGTAATTATTATTTTCATATGATTAGAGACCCTATTTCCTCTCATCATTCCATTTTGGAAGTTTTGAGTGGCGCTGTTAGGCTGCCCAATTTTCATAAGAGATCTAACCTCTCTCTTCCTTTTTAAGTCCTCTCCTTTATGTCACTTATTTTAATCTCCACTTTGTTTTGTTGGGGGATGTTCTTTTATATTCCTCTTTCTGTAAACATTATGTTAATACGATGAGAGACCCTATTTGATCTCATCAATCCATTTTTGGATGTTTTAAGTGGCGTCGTTAGGCTGCCGAGTTTTCATAAGGGATTTTTCATCTCACTTTGATTCCCGTGAGATTTATACAAAATTTGCCACAATTTCCTTTGAGTGGTGTATTTACTGTCCATTATTTTACTCATTGTGTAATACACTTTCTTTTATGAGTATTTACATCAATGTTGTATTGTCCTTCTTTAACGAGGTGTATGTTTCGAAAGATACCCATATCAGTAAGGGAACCTTTCACCATCATCTTTTTAAAAGACATATTTTGTTGGGTCTTTTAATTTATATATTGTTATGTTGGGATATGTTCTCATATATCATTATTGAGGTAAATTTTAAGTCCAAGTGATTAGATACCCTTTTTTTGATGTGACGCAGTTAGGCTGTCAAGGGAACTTCATAACCCAATTTCGATTTCTTTGGGTTCAACATGTAGTTATTGAATATGTCATCCTTTGAATATGTGTGAATGGCCTTTGATTATTTTACATTTAATATCCACTTAAATTTGGTTTATTCATTTCTCACACATAATTATGTAATTGATTTATCCTTAAACCAAAGATATCGTCTTTGCAAGGGACATTGTCTCAATATCCTTTCATTGAGGCATATTCTGTTTTATACACAACCTTCTTTTATACAGTGTATAAACCCCTTTGACTTTTCTGTTTATTCAAAAGGAATCTTTTTTCTACGAAGTGTTTATTAAATGACAAAAGGGAATGTTTTTGTCGTATGTATGCGGCGACAATGACTTCTCCGCCGCCGTGACCATTATTTGAGTTTCGGCTTCCTCTACAAGCCATATCATTTTTTAAAAGAAAAATAAAAACCATGTCTTACTTTTCTTTTATTTTGGTATTGAAAATAGTTTTCATAATGTTTTTATATCAATGTGTTGTATTGATATATTGTGATTGAAATGTGGAAATGTTTTGTTTCCTTTATGCATGTTTTATGTGATACAATTATGTTATGGTCCTTGGGCATTATTATGAAGTCGGGTGGTTCCGTGATAAAAAATGGGCGGGTGAGCCCGATATAGCTCTCCAATGCATTGGGTAATGCGAAAGAGTGAAACGTTAAGGCTTCTACGAAGAGATTTAGGGAATATACTGTGGTGGGTATTCCAAATGTAACCTAGAGGGTTACTCCCTATGTAAGAATGTTATGAATGCCTCAAGTTACCTTTTATGTTTTATAATTTCTATGATTTATTCATGATTTTATGAGGTTTGTTAAAGTGATTATGTTTTATGGGTAAAGTATGATTTCATTCTTATGTATACATGTACTCATGTTTCCTTTCCATATTTTTATATCCCTTACTGAGCTTTTTATGCTCATCCCAAGTTTTTGAAATGTTTTTCACAGGTCAAGGGAAGGGTACATGATGTGATGATAGTGTCAAGGATGTGTCAAGAAAGAATCCATGTTTTATTTTAAATATGATTCCGTTGATGGGAAGAATGAATACTGTCTTTTATGTAACCACATTGTTTAAATGTGGAATGTAATGCAAGTTTCATGATATATTTCTCTAAAACTCTAAACCTGAAAAGATCCTCAATGTGTAATCTTGTAATAACTAAAGATTAAGTAAGGTTTAAGGCTGGGGCCTTATAGATGGTATCAGAGGTTGGTTTAGATAACTTTAGAGGTTAGGGTATTCTTTAAGCATAAGTGACATTACCCTAATGGTTAATATTTCTGAAAGAGTCCTAGTTTTAGATAAAGTGAATGAGTACGTATATCTTAGTGTTTATCTTCCTCATTAGTACATGATGGTTTTGTTGATATACTCACACTGACCTTTTTGGTTTTAGTAAATGGCTAGATCTAGCAGGCACCAAAGTAACAGCGGTTGTGAAGGAAACTGTGACAGTTTTTTGAGCAAGCAATTGAATGATATCGGAGCTGCAATGAGAACTCTTGTGATTATCCTCAACCAACTATCTGGAGACATGATTGACCACCTAAACCTTGGTGATTTCTCTAAGGCATCATATATGCAAGAAACTAATCCCTACAGAAGTATAGGTAATAATCATAAAGGTAAGTGTGTTCAAAAACCTATGTGTCAATGATGTGGAAAGAAACACCTAGGAAAATGTTTCAAAGGGACAGAAATATGCTATAGATGTGGAAATGAAGGTCATAAAGCAAGAACCTACCATGGAAAAAGGAAGCATCCAGTTGACTCAAGGAAAGGGAAATAAGTTCTTTCTGAGGGATCAATTGAATGTTTTAAATGTGGTGTGCATGGTCATTATGAAAACACATGTCCTACGAAGAAGTTTCGTGAATGGGATCACCAAGAGCGTTGTTGACGCTCCTTTCGTCAAAGAATCTAAAGATCGAAAAAGGGGAATATATGAGCTCAAAGTGATTCAACCTTTGAAGAAAACATCAAAACTCTATAACGGCATGAACAAAGGATCAAAAGCAAGTTCACCACACAAGTTATATCATTGTCACGCAAGTACACTTGCGCGACGCCCTTGGTCGTGCAAGTGACTTGTGCGACCAAAGTGATAACCGCCCGGTAACCGCCCAGGTTCTTCTCCTGCATATAAATAGACCCTGTGGGCCCCCCATTCGAGAGGATCTTTTTCCAGAAACTCGGATTGAAGCTCCCGACGCCCAAGTATCTTCTCAAAGATTCCGGAACACTTCTAAGGTAATATTTTACCTAGAACGGAAGATCTAAAGAGAGGGAGGAAGGCCTAAGTGTTGAAACTCATCAACACTTGCGCGCCTGAGTGGCCAGCCCTTAATGGAAGTGGTCCCACTTGCGCGCCGCCTTATTCCTTCGATAGAACTTGTGCATCCCTTTTTTGGAAGAACCTCAAGAGAATTCTAAAGGCTTTAATAAAGAGTCTCTCAAGTATTTCAATGCTGGTTGAATATTGCGCAAGTACATCACATGTCGCGCAGGTATACCTGCGCGACCAATACATGGGCGCCACCGCAGTACCTGCGTGCCTTCCAAGACTTGCACGCCCCTTCCTTTTTGGGTGTCTTTTTTGCCCATTTCACCCCACTTAATCCATTACACCATTCCTTTTCAAAGATTCGGTCTTCAAGACACTCTTCAAAGCCATTTATGGCATGATTTCTTGATTTTACTTCTTTATCTGAAAGGAATTCGGTGGAATATCTCTCAAAACCTAGTGATTTAAATATCCTTATGTCACTAAATATGGAGAGTTCATTCATTCAACCTCATCCTTTAAGATGAGATAATCCATAACCTGGGTCTCCTTTTCAGGAATAATCCCCAGTCATAAGTCCTCTAATTTGGGCATCCTTTTCAGGAGTAAGCCCCAAACCTTAATCCTAACCTGGGTCTCCTTTTCAAGAATAAGTCCTAGTCATAATCTTGGGCATCCTCTTTAGCAGTAAGCCCCAGATACTCTAATTTGGGCATCCTTCTTAGGAGTAAGCCCCAAGTCCTCTAATTTTGGGCATCCTTCTTAGGAGTAAGCCCCAAGTCCTCTAATTTTGGGCATCCTTCGTAGGAGTAAGCCCCAAGTCCCTTAATTTGGGCATCCTTCTTAGGAGTAAGCCCCAATCTCAAATATGGGCATCCTCCTCAGGAGTAAGCCCCAATATCAAAATATGGGCATCCTCCTCATGAGTAAGCCCCAATCTCAAATATGGGCATCCTCCTCTGGAGTAAGCCCCAAACCTTAATCCTTAACCTGGGCTTCCTTTTCAGGAATAAGTCTCAGTCATAAATCTTGGGCTTCCTTTTCAGGAGTAACCCCCAAGTCCCTTATATTCTCTTTAACCATTCCTAATTTACGTTTGATCTGAGATTCATTCTCAAGAGTAAAACCCAGTTATCAATCCTCTCCTAATTTGGGATTCCTTTTCAGGAATAAGTCCCAAGTTAGAGTATTCAAATCTCCATGAAGCACATATACCTTTATGGACCATGTTCCTAGATTTTCTCCCTAAAGTCAATCCTCTGGGCAGTCATACATACATAAGCCCCAAACCATTTCTTATGATTGCATCTTTCATGGAACAATTGTCTAATTTTTACCAATACCTCTTTTTTCTCACACCGTGCGTGACTCACGGGAGCTTAGAGTGTAAAAGTAATTGTGACATCCTTCTTTGAGACATCAATCATAAACATCATACTCTTTTACTCGAACTACGTGGGTTCTGATTCCTTTTCCAAAACAAAGGATACGTAGGTAGCCCATCTATGGGTTAGATCCCAACTCTGAAATAATTCATTGTCCTTCTGAATGACAATAAACTTCAAGTGCCCCACTAAGTGGCTTTAAAACCAGCCTGGTCATCATAATGACCAAGAGACTTTTATATAAATTTTTTGAAGGTTACCATTGATCAAGAATCTCTAAATAGATATAGATGATTCTCTATTGATGAAGAACTTCAAATACATATAAAATATTCTATAAATTTCTTACATATTTAATCATTGATTGTCAAAACTAAAAGAAAAGATCATTTAATAGTTGGTAATGTAATAAGGATTCACGAACATAACTTAAATCTATAAAGAGAGTCCTGTAATAGACAATAATTCTCCTAAAAAAGGTGTGATGAGTCCGAGCTCCCATCCTCTCGGCCAATGAAAATTCCTAAGCCTCATCAGTCCACAAGCTAATGAGCGCCTACCTTTGGAAAGTAGGTCCAAATGGATGTGGAATCATTGGATGTTTACGGTTCTACGAACAAACCCGCTAGAAACCTATCGGAACGTTTGAATCTCCCATCCAGGAGGTCATCCCCGAATTCCGAGGGAAACAAAAAATGGTGAACCCGACGTGAATTCTTAACCAAGTTAAAATGATGTTTTACCTATTTGTTAAGCCCCTATTTAAAACTCAATAGGAGGGCTAACAAAAAACAATCATTGATATATGTGCTCATCCAAAGGATGAAGTGGCTGAATTTTATCTTGATTACGTCTGTTATATCAAACAGGAACTCTTTTCCTAGATCTTCTGAATTTCCATAATGGCTGCTCTCAAATTCACATCTGTGAATACTGCTGCTGCAAATACCACTGCTACTATTCCTACTGGATCGTCATCCGCTCTGAGGATGACATTACCAACTCAGTGTCTTCAACGCTGGGTATCAAATGTGCTGGTTAAGGAGTACCGTCAACATGGTACCATCCCAACTTTGGAGGCTGCCCGACAGGCCCTCTAAGTGAACAACTCACATAGATCGTCTAGGCAACGATGACTAGTGATCAAGAGGCAGGCGGTGCTGACTACCATCTCCAACCATTTCGGGTCGTTATCCCTGGAACGCAATTTCCATTCACTCCCTTACTTTGTGGAAGTGAATGAGCAGGTCCCTCAGGGCCTTAATTCAAAAATACAGGAGTCCTTCCCGAGGGCTCCCATCAACAATCGCCGCCAGACTCGTGTGGCAGTGTGCCCTCAACATGATGAGGGTACCGACTCCAGGCATTCAGCTCAGGTTCCTCGAACCCGAGCAGGAAAGACGAACCGCCAGATATAGAATCCGGTTAACAATGGGCAGGATTTCATCCCTGCCATCTCCGGAGAAGTCCACCAACCTAACTTGGTGGCAAACAACGAGCAGGCACACACACCTGTCCGTTTTAATTCTGCTGTCCAGCAGACTCGTCAGGCAGCATCACGCCAATCCCGCCAGGCAATTCCGGCGGAGTACTATAGGCAGGAATATACAATTGCTTATAAATCACCAGTTAGTCAGCAGGCTCGTCTGACTACATATGATGGATCTCGTCAACCACCATTGGCGAAGTGTAATCAGCAGGCACATACACCTGCTAGTACTAATCAAGCCTACCAACAGTCTTGCTTGGTAGCGCACGGAGAAGTAAGTCGGAAAGCTCCAATGACAAACAGGAGGCAGACTCAACTCTCTACCTCCACACTTGAGTACTGTCAGGATTCACTGACAAGAAAAGGAGGATAGGAGGAGGCACATACACCTACTCCAAACCCGGAATGGACGTATATTCTCGTTCCGGCGGCTGAAGTCACCAAGCATATTTTGTCAATGGAGAAAGAGCAGAAGCAAATTCCTGCTCATATTCTGGATGCTTTCCAGGATATCATAACAGCTTCAGCATCATCTCAGGGAAAGACACATAAATCCATCCCTAACAGTGGAGTGAAACATCAACGATTCACTCCGGAACAGACACACACATCTGTTCCAGTCCAAGAGGGTTATGGGGCATACTCCCCCATATCATACGGACAACCAAGTCAGGCACATACACCTGATTTGAGTGGAGATCGTCAGCCTAACCTGACCATCTTTCCTGATCAGGAACATACACCTACTCAGAGCAATCACTTTCTTCATCAAGTGGTTTCTAAAGAGAGTAAGAAGGAATCTAAGAAAAAGATCCGTCCATCACAGTCAGGAGATCAAAGGCCAATCTGTAACCAAGCCTTTCTCGATGCTGGAGTTCTTGAAGCCCTCAGACATTTATCTGTCGGAATTCAAGATTCTACTCCTTCAGTTACCAATAACGGGAACATTAATTCTGAAGGTCTTCAACAGACACTTCCTCATTTAGGCTTGCTTCATGAAAATTCGGTCATTCTTGAAGTTTCTTCTTCATATGAGAGCCACAGGAACCCTCTATGTGGTCAGAAGACCAAGGAACAAGAGATCTCATCTTTTGCTATAACCCATTATGGTGGTCCTCCGCATGATGATGAATTTTGCTACGAAATTCCTCTCCGCAGTAGTGATTCACATTGCCTGGAAAATACTCCAGTGGACAATGTAGTGCCGAGAAAGCCATCTTATCTTGAGGCACTTGCAAATGTGAAACCAGTCATGTCTGATGCTTTATCGCTAGCAAGTGAAATACTTTCTCAATCAAACGATAGCCCAAGGTGTATGTCATTCTCCGAACCACCCCTATGTCATGCATCTTCTAGTTTGATCAATGATCTCTCTACCAATCTTTTTGAATCTGATGAAGCAACAAGGAAACACCAACTCTGGTCAAAAAAGGTAGAAGAATATTCATTTAATGATAAAGAAGAACTGCTGAACATGAGGAAAAAACTGGCAAAAAGTGAAGTACCAGTCATGTTTTGGCCTTTGGCTGACTCCCAGTATGATATTCCAAAGATGTTGACGGAAGATGGAGTCCATGATATTCGTCTCAACATATGGAAAACTCTTTGTCAATTGATGAAGAAGGTATTATCTTATGATGAATATGAAAATCATCTTAATATAATAGAAGGGATACAACGTCAGATTGATTTGGCATCTCTATCAGTCTCTCAGTATCCGAAGGTTGAAAAGCAACAGAAAACCCTTCGACGTTCATGCCTTGGCGCACTAAGAAAATTGCGTCAGTTAATTGTCAATGCTCCATCTAGTGTTCATATCAGAGGATGGGGTGTTCACGGAGCACTATATTTCACAGTTCCTTCCAGTCAGCAAAGCCCACCGAAAATGGTCTCATGCAATGTTATTGTCCATGGCCGGCCACAGTCAATGGGCTTTGTTCATAATCAAAATCTTTCTCAAGAACAAGCTTCAACTAGTTCCTCTCAAAATCAAGCATATAGAGAACAAGATGTTGAATTGGTCCTACATCAAGCAGGCGAGAATATTGCACAAGCCTCTCATCTGCAGCAAACAAATCATCAAATGACAGAAGTCTCGGAAATCATCCAATGGTCTGTTGAACCAGGTGATAAAAGTGGATACAGGATAACGCATCCAGCTAATTTCTGAACTAAGATTCGCAAGATCAAGAAAGATTTTAAGAAAGTCTCAGACATAGCATGTCAAGAGCCACCCCAGCTTGTCAGACTGGGGGCTCCTTTAACCCAACCCTCAGAGTCAACAAATGGGATTCACGGAGTTGAGCGGAATCAGCAGGAACATCCCCAGTTCTCAAGACTAGGGAATCTTTCAAATCATCAATCCCCTACTCAGAGAATATTTGTATTTTCTCGATTGGGGAAGAAGCCCCAAGAGGAACGAAGAGAAAAATTATCAAGAGATTCCCTCCAAGTTATAGCTCTTCAAGAAGTTCCTAAAGGATTAAATCAACAAAAGGCACTGTCTCATCAAAGACATGAAAGAAGACAATATCACAGAAATGTTGATAGAAGAGATGCGATGCATTATACATCAATAAATGTCATCAATGTCGTTGTTTCTAATCCACCAGAAGAGACTCACTCAGGGGACTCAGATGAAGAGTGCCCTGCTCAAGAAAATGTATGCACCGATACAAATTAAGAAGGTGTGCGTACACGAAGTCAAAGGATTACTCAGAACCTGGGTAATACACTTCCTTCTCTCCAAAAAGTATCCAACAAAGGGAGGGGAAAGAATCAGGTTACATATCCTTCCTCTGGAGAAGGTCAATCGCTCTCATTAGAGGAAAGGTTTGCACAACAGGAGGAAGAAATGAAAGAATTAAGAAGGTTGAATACTGAACTACTTCAGAGTAGTCTTCTTCTTAAGAATGCTGATGTCCGACAACCGAAGGAATTTGTTGTAACTACTGGGATGGATCAGGAATATCCTCTTTTATCAGTACACCCTCAGAGGTCTAATCCTGTGGGTCAAATGCAACAACGGTTGACAGTGCTACCATCAGTTGTAGCACCAATCACCATGTCTTTCCAAGCTCCATTCATTGCACCTACCCAAAACCAGATTCAACCGGATGTTTCTCAAAAGTTAATAACTACTATTGAGTCATTAACATCTCGGTTAGAAACTATGGAAGGGAAACGGGCACAAGTTCAACCAGAAATTTTTTTTACCCTGAATAGCTAGATTCAATTTCTCCTCCATCTAGTTTTGGAAACCCTGTTTTCCCTACTTTCAATGGATCAGGTGACCCTGAACAACATTTGACGCATTACGTGTCTTGTTGTGATCCTATGATGGGAACTCCAGAGCAGCAAGAAGCAGTGAAACTCAGATGCTCCGTGCGAACCTTGCAAGGACCAGGTATTGTCTGGTATACAAGCTTGCAATCCCGGTCAATCATCGGATGGGAGGATCTTCGTCAAAAATTCCTTCTTCAGTTCAGCTCAAATTTTCCAAAAACGATAGTTTTCGATCATACAAACTGCAAGCAAAGGTAGAATGAAAGAGTCTCTAATTTCATTGCTCGCTGGAAAGGATTAACGTATTCCCTGAGTTTAGCACTCCCTCAAGAAGAGCTGTTGCCAATCTGTGTGGCAAATTTGAGTGACGAATTACGCACGCCATTGATCCCTGTGAAATACACAGGAGGGTTTCGAGACCTTACTTCAATCGCTCAGCAGATTGAAGATTCCCTTATACAGGCTAAGGTTAAATCTCATGTAATTCCATCAGCTTCAGGAAGGAGAATGGGTAAAGCAGAAACTGCAACAGTTATGCTTAAACAAGCACTTGTACCTATTTCTAGTTCAAAACCTTCATCTTCTCGAAGGGCTCCACCTCCTGAATGACAACAACAAAGTCCGTTTCTTCCAAATGATCAAAGAGATCATAGACGAAAACAATTTAAGGATATGAAGATTAAAACATACTCCTTCTGAAATGAGCAAGTTCCTGGTTACATCATTTCAGCTCTGGAAAATAATTTGGTTCAATTACTAGTGCCCAAGAGGCCAAACAAAGAAAAAGATGAAGACCGTCCCAATTATTGTCCCTTTCATCAAATGTTGGGGCATCCTATCTAGGAGTGTTTTGTCCTCAAAGACCTCCTGGAAAAGATGGTCGACTTGGGACAAGTCAAGTTGAAAGGTTCTTCAACTCAGGTAGCATGTGTTACTACTACAGTTCTAGAGGAGGAAGGTGAATGGAAAGAAGTCAAAAGTAGAAATGCATAGAAATATGATGATTGGATGGTCAGAAAGACAATCAATCAGACTCATGCCATTTTGAGAACACAATTAAAGAAACCAATTGTGTCTTCTGCCAAGAATATTGTGGTAAAACCCTCTTCATCAGAGGGAAAATCCTCAAAGAAACGGTTTGTTTCAACGAAGGAAAAAGAATCAGAAGAAGATGAGTATGTGTCAAAGCATAAATTGTCTTTGACTCTAGAAGACTTTTTGCCATCTACTTCAAAACAACAGGAACCGTCCCATCAAACGGCACAGCCTAAACAGGCTAGTCAGACAGAGTCTTTATTAGACGAAGAGTTAATCTTCGGTTCTGTTAATATGATTCAATTAACAGATCCGTACTCCAGTCGTAATTTCAATTTTGATGATCCTGAATTCCCTGTATCAAATAAGGGAATCCGAGGAAGTTCCAGAGGTTCAGGATACAGGGGAAGACGTGGATCTTTCCGGAGCCACTACTCTAATTCTACCCCTGCTAGTACTGTGTATGCAGCAGAAACTCACGGTAGAGCCCTTAAGAAAGCTCAAAAAGAACAAGCAAGTTCTTCTGCCAATAGTCAACTCAGTCTTGGCACAGTTATTTTGGAAGACCGATTGAAAATTCCATCTTCTTTATCTCAGCAAGTAAATGGATCTAATCAGTCTAATATTCCAAAATCAAGGATTTTTCCAACTTTTATCCCAATACAAGATACATCAGCTTCCAAAGCATCTGCTTCCAAGGTACCTGCTAAACCGCATATTCCTGTTGGGAAACGTAGACCTTTAGATCAAAAGTATGATATATTGAAACACTTGGCCCAAGTACCAGCCAAGTTATCAATTTTGGATGCTTTGAATCTGTCAAAAGATCTTCGGGAAGCACTCATCGAAGCTTTGTCAAGTCCTTAGGAGTTTGAAGCTGAAATTGCTGCAGCTGAAGTCTATCACATAGAGAATAATCCTACAGAATTCCATGCAGTGATATCTTTTACTGATAAAGATGAAGTTGATTTTTTTCATGGGCACATAAAACCTTTGTACTTATCTGGCAAAGTCAATGGTGTAGATATCCGAAGAGCTTTCATTGACAATGGTTCAGGAGTCAACCTCAGGCCCATCCATACACTTCGTCGATTGGGCCTCACGGAATCTGATTTATCTCCTTCTACCATGATGTTACAAGGATATGAAAAAAATGAACAAGAACCACTGGGCGAAGTTACACTCAGAACTTAGTTTGGAGATCATGTATCCAATTTGGATTTCATGATTGTTGATCAAGACTCAGCTTTCAACGTCTTTCTTGGAAGACCCTGACTACATCAGCATGCAGCTATTCCTTCATCATACCATCAATGTCTCAAATACTATTTCAATGGTCAAGTTGGAACATTGTATGGTGATAAGGCCCCATTAAAGACATGTGAGTCTCAATACATTGAGGCAGAGTTTTATCACATGAAGGGAAGAGAAAAATCTACAATGAAGGAAATTACCAAAGTTAATGCTCCATATGGTTTGGAGAAAATTCCAATAAATCCATTTACAAATGTGAGTACAGATTATGTGTTACCTATTAGTCAAATTGAAAAAATAGTCCCAAATCAAAATAATCTTATGGAAAGATCCATAATGTCAATTACGGAAATTGAGCCAGAAAACATGGGAGAAATTGGTAACCTACCAAATACTGATGAAAGCACAAGTGGTGACGTCTTCATTTCATCTACTGAAATCCAACAGGTCTATACTTCGCCAATAAGGCCAGAAGAAGTTATAGCAACATCAGAGGTGAATAATGATGTCAATTCTTAATCCATCATCTCCTCTTTATTTCCCAATGAAGACCCTTTATCATCAATAGGGTCGGAAATGGAAGCGTCTTCTTCAAAATGTGCAAATTTTGAAATCACTTATGATCATGAAAATTTCGTTTTGTCATCTACTATGCAAGTATAAACGGAAGAAATAGCACATGATGAAGAGGAAGAGGAAGATCTTAGAGATGCTCCTCCAGCATTTGAAGAGGGTATCTCTACCACTATGGATGAACTCAGAGAAATAAATCTGGGTACAGAGAAAGATCCACGCCCCACTTTAATTAGTGCGGACATGACACTTGAAGAGAAAGAGATGTATATTTATTTTCTAAAGAAAAATAAATATATTTTCACTTGGAACTATACAGAAATGCCTGGGCTTGATCCTGATATTGCTACTCATCATTTGGGTTTACCAAAAGGACATCAAGGATTTAAGTAAGCCGCGAGAAGAACACACCCAACCTATGCTTCCAAAATTGAAGCTGAAGTGGATAAGCTGATCAAAGATAACTTCGTCAGAAAAGTTCAGTATCCCAAGTGGTTGGCTAATATTGTCCCTGTAAAGAAGAACAGAAAAATTAGGGTTTGCATCGATTTTAGAGATCTTAATCGGTATTTTCCTAAAGATGATTTCACAGTTCCGATTACAGAACTCTTAATTGATGCGACAGATGGCTATGAGGTACTTTCCTTCATGGATGGATATTCCAGATATAATCAGATCCAAATGGCCCCAGAAGATGAGGAATCTACATCCTTCAGATCCCCTCAAGGTGTGTTTTGTTATCGGGTGATGCCTTTTGGTTTAAAGAATGTAGGTGAAACATATCAACGCGCCATGCATCATATCATCAAACCTTAGTGAAGTTTTTTGAATGCTATTTAGACTATTTGGTGGTTAAATCAAAACAACGTTCTAATCACTTGGCTGATTTGGAAGTCATATTCCACAAGCTTCGACAACATAATTTGAACATGAACCCCTTAAAATGTGCTTTTGGGGTAACCTCAGGAAAATTCCTCAGCTTTTTTGTATGCCATCGTGGTATTGAAGTCGATCCTGAGAAGACCAAGTCAATCCTCGGCATGTCACCTCCTCAGAATTTGAAAGAATTAAGAGGAATTCATGGACACTTAGCCTATATTCGGCGTTTCATCGCCAATTTGGCAGGAATAAGTTTACCCTTTACCAAATTACTGAAAAAAGGAGTCACTTACCAGTGGAATGAACAATGTCAAGAAGCGTTTGATGTTCTCAAGAAATACCTCTTGGGTCCACCAGTAATCATGCCTCCTGTTGAAGGTAGACCACTTATCCTCTATGTGACAGCTCTAGAGAGATCATTGGGTGCCTTTATCGCTCAAAAGAATGATGCTGGGAATGAAAATAGCCTCTACTATCTCAGTAGAACTATGCTTGAAGCAGAAACCCGGTATTCATGTATTGAGAAGTGCTGCCTGTCATTAATCTTTGCAGTTTAGAAACGGAGACACTACCTGCAACATGACGAGGTCCAATTGGTATGTCACAATAATCCGCTCAAATTCATCCTTAGTCGTCCAATGCTCAAAGGACGTCTAGCAAGGTGGGAAGTTATTTTGCAGCAGTTCGACATTCATTATGTATCTCAAAAGGAAATAAAGGGACAAGCTCTGGCTGATTTCCTGGATGAACATCCTTCAGTGGAAGACATCTCTTCAGATATTGAACTCCCTGATGAGGAAGTTTTTTCTATTCAAGAGTGTCCTCAAATATGGGAAATGTATTTTGATGGTGCTTCCAGAAGTCCAACAGGGAAGAAAATAAAAAATCCTAAATTCAACAAAGTTGGTTTAGGAATTGTACTCATTTCTCCAGATAAGGCATTGTTACCTTATTCCTTTTTATTGTGGGAAGGTGGTACCAATAATGAAGCCGAATACCAAGCTCTTATCAAATGCTTAGAGTTAGCGCTTCATGCACAAGTGAATCACTTAAAGGTGAAAGGCGATTCAGACTTGGTAATCAAACAAGTAAATGGAGATTATGCCATCAGAAAATAAGAGATAATCCCTTTGTATGATTACATCAGAAAGTTAATGGTGGAATTCCCTTCAGAACCGACATTTTCTTATGTGCCAAGATCACAAAATGCTCAAGCTGATGCACTGGCTAATATAGCCACAGCTCTAGAAGATCCAAATTGGGACGAGACAACCATCAGTATTGCCCACCGTCGTGAAATTTCACTTTATGTTTAAGCCAGAACAGAGGAAATTAATGAAATTAGTCCCATTCCTGAACCGTATGGTCATACTACAGGTTCGATGTCACCTATCAGGGAATTCCTTCAAAATGGAACACTTCCACCTGATAGAGCTGAAAAAGAACAAATCCGGCGACGTGTGGGAAATTTTACTCTTTATGATAGCCCAAACCACCTAGATAAAATTCTCTACAAACGTGGTTTTTATGGAGTTCTCTTCAGATGCATTGATGGTGAAGAGACAATGGCTGTCATAAAAGAAGTACATGCAGGAGTCTGTGGTGCCCACCAGTCTGGACATAGACTTTGTGATCAAATTTGAAGGCTTGGATACTTTTGGCCTTCAATGGTACAATATTGTGTTGATTTCACAAAGAAGTGTCATTCATGTCAAGTACATGCCAACTTCATAAACCTCCAGAGTTGCTTCATACATCTAAACACTCATGGCCATTTTCCACATGGGGAATGGATGTGGTGGGACCTAACCCTTCAGCTACGGCCAAGCAGTTTAAGTACACTCTTACTGCTACTGATTTCTTTTCCAAATGGGCAGAGGTTGTACCTCTCAAAAAATTCAGTTCTAAATGCATCTTTAGCTTCATCAAGTCTAACATCATTACTAGATTTGGTGTCCCTCATACCATATTGATGGACAACGAAACCAACTTCTGTTCTTCTGAGGTGAAGAAATTGTATCAAGAATACAACATTAAATCCAACCATTCATCTCGGTATCATGCGACAGCCAATGGAAAAATAAAATCCTTTAACAAGACTCTTTCAAATATACTTCAAAAGATTGTGGATAAAGATAAGAGGTCATGGCCTGATAAACTCCTTCATGCTTTATGGGATTATCGGACTACCACCCGCAATGCAATGCGGTCAACTCCATATTCGTTGGTATATGGAACAGAAGTAGTCTTGCCAATTGAAGTTCAATTTCCCTCACTCAGAGTAGACATTTGTGATCAGTTATCTACAGATGAGCAATCCCAAAAGCGATTGAATGAATTGGAACGGTTAGATGAGAAAAGATTGTGAACTTTGCACCACTTGGAAATCTATCAGAATCGAATAGCACGAGCATTTAACAAAAAAGTTCGTCTTCGTTCATTCATTCAGGGAGAATTGGTATTAGTTCTAAGAACTCCAATGTTACCGGGAAAGAAACCTCCCAAGCTTGAGCCAAAATGGGAAGGACCATATTCAATACATAGGATCTACTCCAATGGAGCTTATTCATTAATCTCGATGGATGGAGTACTCAATACTACTCCAACTAATTGCAGATTTTTGAAGAAATATTTTGTATAAAATACAAAGTATTCATAGAATGTCCCCGCAACATGACACTAAACTGTGCAGCACCAGTTCTTCCTTGCTATATGAAGTTAAAATATACAGCAATGGTCCAGTATGATCTTAAACTGCAACTTCGTTCCACACGACGTTAAATTGTGAAAAAGTTCCCTAACGGTCCATGCATATGAAACTAAACTATTTGCAAGTCCCTTACGTCCAGCAAGACGTTAAACTATGACATCCTAACTACATGACGCTAAACTGTATAAAATTCCCTTACGTCCGGAAAGACGTTAAACTACATAATCATCAAAGGTCCTGTATGACCTTAAACTACACGACTGTCCAACATGACATTAAACTGCACCATCCACGTTCCATGCATATGACCTTAAACTATTCGCACATTCATCCAACTTGACGTTAAACTGTGGAAAAAATCCCCAATGCATCCAACATGACGTAAATGGTGTGTTATTTTGTCCTTACTGCATGACATTAAACTGCACAGTCCCCCTTTCGTCCAACATGACGTTAAACTCTATTTTCCCCATCGTCCTAACTACATGATGCTAAACTGTACAGAAAATTCATGATATGTCCTACATGACATTAAACTGTATTTTGTCCCTACTACATGACACTAAACTGTGCATCACCAATAGTCCTAACTGCAAGACTTTAAACTGCATAGTCCCTTTATATGTCCTACATGACATTAAACTATGCATCGTTTAGGTTGTTGTTACATCTTGTTTCTCACACCGAGTATGACTCACGTGAGCTTAGAGAAAACCTCAACCGTAACACTCTCTTTGGGCAGCTAACCATGTATAAGTCCCAACAACATTTTTTTATTATTAGATCATTGTCCCCAAGAAAAACTTGATCATTAATTCATTCATTAATTGAACTACAAGGACTTTGATCCTTGCCTTCCAGGCTGGGTACATAGGCAACCTCCCAAGGTTCAAGCCCAAAAACAATCTCTTCACATCGGTTCACCACCATCTCATATGATGTTGATTCGTGAAACCGCCCCTAGAATCAATATCTTTACATTGATTCACTTTCATCCTTGTTATATGACGTTAAAATATGAAACACTTTTTGTCTGGTACGACAATAAACTACAATACTCTTTGATTTCCTCATTTGAGAGAGAACTATTATTGACATTGATTCTTCAATCATGTTTCATTTCAAAAGACTACGTGCATACATGGTAATGCCTAAACTTTTTTTCTCGTGTTAAACCATCATTGCACTAAAGTCCCCTTTCACCTTTCACATGTATGAACCAAATTTTTACAAAGGGTAGTTCTAGAACTACGTGGGCTTGATTCCCATCCTTATGGGATACATAGGAACGTTCGAGTATCCCTCGAATCCAGCCCCAAGTCTTTTGGGCCTAACCCAAAATTTCACTTTCAGTCCCTTGGCTGAAAAGTACTCATGAAAACACACACTGTGTATTCATTATTATAGTCCAAACTCTATGACCGTAAACTAAGATCTCTCATACTTTCGTCCTACACGACGTTAAACTTCATTCCAAGAACTACGTATGGCTTGATTCTCATTCTTATGAGATACGTAGTGAAGTCCAAAATTTCAATTCAGGACCCAGCCACAACATGATTATGGTTATCATTGACCTATGTACCTCTATATACATTTGACAACACCCATATTTATGTGTTATAATCCTATCCTTAAATATTTTCAGATCTTCATAACCCTTTTCATGACTTTTAGTCACAAAAATGTCAAACTACTGAGAATTCTTTTGCCTATCTATGTAGTACGTGCCCATAGGTGGCCTTGCATAAACAGTCCACATAACAGACTTGTCAGCTGAAAGATACTATTTATTTGACCATGCAGCCAATTCCCTTAGGTGGCCCTGCATAATTCAACCCCCTAACGGGTTTTTGTCAAATAATAGTAACTTCATTCTTGGGAAGAATGCCTCTTTTGTCCTTATTTGTCTTAAATGACGGTATGTAGGGATCTGCAAAAAAATAGCCATCCTTAACATATTTGTCCCATGTCCTTTTTCATGATCTGAAAGTATTCATGTCTATGGTTTATTCCCTCCATATTCTCTTTCCCTAAGTTTGGGTTAGACCTTCGTAGGAGTGATATTCATTCAATTCTTCGATATTCTTGTTCGGAAATATCTTCTCTATATTCAAGTACCTATTTCCATACAACAAACTCTATACTTTAGAAAATTTGAATCTCCATAAACATTCATTGGCTTTTAGCACTAGGAAAGTAAATTTCTGAGAGTTCTTTTGCCGGACTATGCAGCACGTGCCCATAGGTGGCCTTGCATAAACAGTCCACATAACAGACTTGTCAGCCGAAAGATGCTATTTATTTGACCATGCAGCCAATGCCCTTAGGTTGCCGTGCATAATTCAACCCCCTAACGTGTTTTTGTAAAATAATAGTAACTTCATTCTTGGAAACTACTTCTTCTAATTCCTTTTAGATCTTTTTCATATCATTCCTCATATTCAAAAATTCTTAAGTCATAGATTACATATTTTCCCTCATACTTGAGTATGGTAATATGTTTTCAGATAAATTGTCAAGGAATTGAATCAATTTTGGTCAAAGCTATTTCGACCTTAAACATTAGCCACTTTATGTCCGGCATGCATGACTTTAAACTTCCCACAAAAGACAAAGGAAATCTGAATAAAAGTCAAGTTCCAGCTCACTGAACATACATTTTGTATGATTAAGGTAATACTGAGCAATTAAAAGGTTCAAAGTTAGTAGGGTTATTTTTAATAATCCTAGTAAAAAAACAAACTATGCTTACTAGGCCCATTGGTTTAAGTAGATTTGAAGCAGGTAGTGAGAGAATGCTGGTACAAATAAGTGAAATTGAAAGTGTTTTTCATTGATGCACAAGAGTTAGAAGGACATCCACAGACTGGAGTCTCTTCTCTTTTGCAAGAATTACAAGAGGCTTTCAACATAACACTTAATTTGATTTACGGCATCCCAGGATTCATCAGCAACCACCTGGAATTCATTCATTCAACTGGATACAATAAGAGATGCAGTGATACTAGGTCTTCTTGGAACAATTGTAAAAGGATGTTCTTGAGTGCGGTTTGAGAAAATTTTCTGCTGATCAAACAGTGACTCTGTTTCAGTCCAAGAGACTTGGAAGATGGATACATGGATTTGAGAATGGAGCATTGGAAGTAAAGAGCCATTTGAAGAGAGTACTATTTTTAGATAATGCTCTAATACCATGTTTGTTTTCTCTCCACCAACCGGAAGTGGAAAACATTTCAGCCCATGAGTTTACCATTTCCATATTTGCAAGGAAATGACATGGAGGAAGAACTTGAAAGTTCACACCATTGTTGTTTCTCTTAATGCACAGCATAACCGAAATGAAGGAGTAGCAGTGCAGCTGCATTTCAGGTGTATAGTTCTTTGCATCTGGAACATTGACTCCTTGCAGACCATGACCACAAAGAGGCAGGTTGATGCTCTGTGGGAAATTAAGATGATATTTCTTCAAGTACTTAGCCAAATATGGGAGAGTGCTGTCGTAGATATCATAGTAATCGTGGCCAATGATGTTCATCATGTCATCAATCCACTTGCTAGCCAGTTCATCAGACGTTTTAATTCCCTTAGGAGCCATTGAATCTGCACAAAAATTTAATAAATTAAACTTTTAAATGGGTTTATTTTTTATAAAATTTGTGAAAGAATTCGGAAAAAAATGGCTAAGGAATAAAGGAGCGTAAGTCTAAAAAATGGCGCGCAAGTATTCGTGTGACGCGCTTGTTTTTAATGCGCAAGTATAAACCGTTCAAGTACAAATGCTTTTACAGTAGCGCGACATCAAGGAAAACACTAGAAAACAGAGCAACCTGCGTGGCGAGAGCTCGAAGGTATGAAGTCCGGAAATCCGGATGCTTGTATGGAAGTGAGGCCCTCTATTTATTGACGCGGCCGGGACCCTGCGCGCCGTACCCTGCATGACTGAGTGCCGTATCCCTGCGCGATGCGCATCTGCGCGCCGTACCCAGTGCGCTTAAGGCCTGCGCGGAGAGAACTTGTGTGCCTCCCTCTGTGCCCTGAAGACTTGCGTGCCCCCATTTCCTTTGGATGGATTCGATTTCCTCAGAGTAAAATCCTCATTTCTCTCCGGATCCAACTCTGAGGTTGGACTTTTGTTGACGCTCCTTTCTTCACAGAATCTAAAGATCGGAAAAGGGGAATATATGAGCTCAATGTGATTCAACCATTGAAGAAAACATCAAAAATCGACAAAGTCATGAACAAAGGATCAAAAGCAAGTTCACTGCGCATGTTATATCACTGTCGTGCAAGTACACTTGCGCGACCTAAGTGATAACCGCCCGGTAACCGCCCAGTGTCTTCTCCTGCCTACAAATAGACCATGTGGGCCCCCCATTCGAGAGGATCTTTTTTCAGAAACTCGGATTGATTCTCTTGACGCCCAAGTCTCTTCTCAAATCTTCTGGAACACTTCTAAGGTAATTTCATACCTAGAACGGAAGATCTAAAGAGAGGGAGGAAGGCCTAAGTGTTGAAACTCATCAACACTTGCGCGCCTGAGTGGCCAGCCCTTAAGGGAAGTGGTCCCACTTGCACACCGCCTTATTTCTTCAATAGAAGTTGCACGTCCCTTTTTTGGAAGAAACTCAAGAGAATTATAAAGGATTTAATAAAGAGTCGATCAAGTATTTCAATACTGGTTGAATATCGCGCAAGTACATCACATGTCGCACAGGTATACCTACGCGACCAATACTTGCGCGCCGCCGCAGTACCTACGCGCCCTCCAAGACTTGTGTGCCCCTTCTTTTTTGGGTGCCTTTTTTCCCATTTCACCCCTCTTATGCCATTACACCTTTCCTTTTCAAAGATTCAGTCTTCAAGACACTCTTCAAAGCCATTTATGGCATGATTTCGTGATTTGACTTCCTTATCTGAAAGGAATTCGGTGGAATATCTCTCAAAACCTAGTGATTTAAAAATCCTGATGTCACTAAATATGGAGAGATCATTCATTCAACCTCATCCTTTAAGATGAGAGAATCCTTAACCTGGGTCTCCTTTTCAGGAATAATCCCTAGTCATAAGTCCTCTAATTTGGGCATCCTTTTCAGGAGTAAGCCCCAAAACTTAATCCTTAACCTGGGTCTCCTTTTCAGGAATAAGTCCCAGTCATAATCTTGGGCATCCTCTTTAGGAGTAAGCCACATATCCTCTAATTTGGGCATCCTTCTTAGGAGTAAGCCCCAAGTCCTCTAATTTTGGGCATCCTTCTTAGGAGTAGGCCCCATGTCCTCTAATTTTGGGCATCCTTCTTAGGAGTAAGCCCCAAGTCCCTTAATTTGGGCATCCTTCTTAGGAGTAAGCCCCAATCTCAAATATGCGAATCCTCCTCAGGAGTACGCCGAAATCTCAAAATATGGGTATCCTCCTCAACAGTAAGCCCCAATATCAAATATGGGCATCCTCATTTAGAGTAAGCCCCAAACCTTAATCATTAACCTGGGCTTCCTTTTTAGGAATAAGTCCCAGTCATAAATCATGGGCTTCCTTTTCAGGAGTAAGCCCCAAGTCCCTTAAATTCTCTTTAACCATTCCTAATTTACGTTTGATCTGGGATTCCTTCTCAGGAGTAAAACCCAGTTATCAATCCTCTGCTAATTTGGGATTCCTTTTCAGGAATAAGTCCCAAGTTAGAGTATTCAAATCTCCATGAAGCACATATACCTTTATGGACCATGTTCCTGGATTTTCTCCCTAAAGTAAATCCTATGGGAAGTCATACATACATAAGCCCCAAACCATTTCTTATGATTGAATCTTTCATGGCACAATTGTCTAATTTTTACCAATACCTCTTGTTTCTCACACCGATCATGACTCACGTGAGCTTAGAGTGTAAAAGTAATTGTGACATCCTTCTTTGAGCCATCAATCATAAACATCATACTCCTTTACTCGAACTACGTGGGTTCTGATTCCTTTTCCAAAACAAAGGATACGTAGGTAGCCCATCTATGGGTTCGATCCCAACTCTGAAATAATTCACTGTCCTTCTGATTGACAATAAACTTCAAGTGCCCCACTGAGTGGCTTTAAAACCAGCCTGGTCATCATAATGACCAAGAGACTTTTATATAAATGTTTTGAAGGCTACCATTGATCAAGAATCTCTAAATAGATATAGATGATTCTCTATTGATGAAGAACCTCGAATACATATAAAAGATTCTCTAAATTTATTAAATATTTAATCATTGATTGTCAAAACTAAAGGAAACGCTCATTTTATACTTGGTAATGTAATAAGGATTCATGAACATAACTTAAATCTATAAAGAGAGTCCCGGAATAGACAATAATTCCCCTGAAAAAGGTGTGATGAATCTGACCTCCCATCCTATCGACCAATGCAAATTCCTAAGACTCATCATTCCACAAGCTAATGAGAGCCTACCTTTTGAAAGTAGGTCCAAATGGATGTGGAATCATTGGATGTTTCCGGTTCTACGAACAAACCCGCTAGAAACCGATCAGAATAGTTGAATCTCCCATCCAGGAGGTCATCCCCGAATTCCGAGGGAAACAAGCGTACAAATGTTCGTTTACCATTTCCTAATGCCATTCCGATTGAGGATGAAGAAACTGACAATGACCAATCAAAGGTATGTATTATTTCATGACTAATGTTTTCCTATTTTGGAATCTTAGGATATGATTCATGATTTTGTTTGTAGGAAAGAGTTATTTCGGAATAAGTTGGAAAGGAATGGTTAATGGATCATGAAGAATGTTGAATGAGTAAGATGTCAACATATAAGGGCTTCACGATTTATGGTGAAATTCTTAAGATTATTAAGTCTCTTTTGATGATGGGGTTACATTAGAAGACTTTTTGTATTATGTGTAGCCCTGATGTTTAATATATGCAAATTTTATTCAAGGAATAGTTATCTTTTCCTTTGTGTACATTGTTATAAAGAACCATTTGGGTTTATATGATCCTTACTTTTGAGGTAATTATGGGTTTCTATATGTTATGATTGAAGTGAAAGGCATGAGATAAAATTGAGGTTAAATTATGTTATATTTATTTTTGATGATTTTATCCCTTTTTGGGGAATGATTTGAGAATTATATAGTTTTGGAAAAAGGACAACACAAAGACCGTGTGACTACCCGTCGCTTCAGACAAAGCTGCAGGAATCGAACCCACAACCAAAGTGTGACTGGTATTTATCGCCTACCACGGGACTACGTGAAGTCCCTGGTTAGTTTGACTGATTATTTTTAGTTATATGATTTTATGAATTAAGAGTAAGTTTATTTTGGGTTATTTATAAAAATTATTAACCTATCATGGAGGGTCTATGATTAGGTTAATTACTTTTCAATACGAGACTTTAGGAGCAACTGATGTAGTTTGGAGATAAATGTTACGATTTAACTTGGAAGACTATGTGACTGAATCCTTCAAATATTTGGGTTTCAATCTTAGTTTGGTTTACTTTGAAGGATTTTATGGACAAATTGATTATAGGATGGTCCTCGTTGAACTTTGGGTTTTGTTGGACAAATTTTGGAGATTAAGAATAGATTTTCTTATTATTAAAGGTTATCCTTTTCTGGATTATCTGATCTTGTACTAAACTTTTTGGTTTTGGTTTTGGTTAAAGTCTAAAGACATGGGAAGTATATAGTTCTCTTTTGTGGATTAGGTGACTCTCTAGAAGTTTATTATAGTACTCTTAATGAGAACAAGTCTCCCTAAATACTCGTCTTTTTGAAAAAAAAATATGAGTTTGATTAAGGAATCTAGTAAAAGTTGAAAGTCAACATGATAAGTGATTATGTTTCCTTATGAATAAATTCCTCAATAAATAGTAACTCAAAACAAAAATGTTGTCTATTAAATTTTCTTACTGGGGAATCGAATACCGTTTAACCCATCACAAGTTTGTGATTTTCTTATTGTTAACTTTCTCCTAGACATGTTTACTATCACTCTCCCTCAAGAACATGACCCTTTTCTTTTTCTTCCATGTCCATGTTTTTATACATGGAATAATAGTATGGGTTAACTCAGGTTACCTCTGTACTTATCTTCCTTTATTTTAAAGTGATTGTTTTACCTACTCTTGTTCTGATGTGGGACTTTCAAGGATGTTTCCAAGATCAATTTTAAAAATTGCGAGGACACAATTCCCAAAAGGGGGGAAGGATGTAACACCCCAGGTAAATAAAGAATATGACATTTTTATATTTATACATATTTGTGAATAAAATATTAATATGACTTTAAAGGGGATTCTATGCTCGATGGCGTACCCAACACGCAACAACGAGTTTCTTGGGAGTCTAATGTTGCACTCTAATAATAAAATAATATTATTTTAAATGGTAGTTAACATGTAGCTGTTGAATTGGAGGGAATGGATAGAAATAACTAAAATATGATTATATATGTTTTTAAATGTTTTTACATTTATCCAATAAAAGATAAAGGCTTAAAATACAGAAAGAATTCAATTTTAGGCGTATATGCCATAGTTTTCACTAAAGGTTCACTTATCGCCTTTTGATGGCGAACCGTCATTAAATATAGTTTTTTCACTCTTATAAATTCTATTGGACCAAATAAAACTCTTCTTAAGAATTGGGACATCAAAATTTACTTTGTGTAATTTTTTGGTATCTTTCCGATAAAGTTCATTTTTTTAATGAATAGTGTAAAATGTTGTATTTTAATTCAAAACCTCATTTTAATCTAATTTATTTATATGATTATATTATTTTTTGAATTGGTTTTAAAGTGAAATTAGGATATATTTTTACCATTAAATTCATTAGTGGTCGTTGGAATTAATTTCACTTTGAAATCAAACTTAAACTACTGTCAATCTTTTGATACTTATTGTTTCATAAAAACACGCTATTTGCTATGACAGTGGGAATTAATTATTAAATTAATTAATGTGACTTATATGTTTTGAATTTTGTAAAATAGACTTCATTTTTGAATTCGGAATATCAAATATAGCTTAGGGTGAATTTTTGGGAGTTTTCTGAAAAACTTCAATTTTTGATGAATAGTGAAACCACTAAGTGGTACTTATAAAAACTGATTTTTCCGTTTAAATGAAAATTTTCCATATTTGTGTTTTTAATTTCAAAAATCCGACATACATGGTTTTCATTAAGAAGTAAAATGTGGTTCAATGGGATAAAAATAATCATTTGGTGAATTGTAACTTATTAAGTTTTTAATCGCGATTAGAGGTAATTAGTGTAGTTTATGGTAAGAATAATATTTTAATAAAATGAAATGACATAGACACATGTCCAAAAACTATTGGATCAGTGGATTTAGAACCCTTATCACCTTATCCTGGAAATACATCAATGTGGGACATTTAAAATCCGAAACGCTTTAGAAAATAAAGTAACATTTTGTAACTTTACAAGAGTGCCCCTCCTCTTCTCTTATAAAAGGCCCCCACCTCTACCTCTTTACCCACACTCCCAAAGCCTTTGTCTCGGCCAACCCCTGCCCATTTTGTCTTTCCCCTTACCTCTATTACTCCTTGAAACCTCACATTGGGCAGATGCCTTCCCAAGGAAGCCTTTGAGCTCAAACCAAAGGGAGTTACCCGATTTTAAGGTAATGTCTTCACTTGTGTCCTTTTTTTTATTTTGCTTATCCAACCCCCTAAACTCTTTTTATTTATTTATTTTGTAACAAATACAGTATCTTCAATATACTAGGATGTTGTTATAAGAAGTATCTGAGCTACACTTACACACACTTACATCTAATGGTTAATGAACATACTGTTTCCGTGGATGGCGAATTTCTGCCTCCCGAAATGATGATTGTTCAACATTCTTCTAACAACTTCAAAGGTGGCCATTAAGATGACACTATATTTATATATGATATCTAATATTTTTATGTTTTACTTAAGCTTCTATATTTTTTATTTATGGTGTACCTTTATGGTTTCCATTATGGGTAAACCCGATATCTTCATTAAAGGAAGTGCGGACTACCTCCCCCTCAAAGTGATTTGAATCGTTAATACCATATGTGGTACGTATAAAGGATATATTTAATTATATTATATATGATAAAATAATGGAATTAAAATACTATTATGTATCATTATGTTTTAATTTCATTAAATATGAAATAGAAAAGGAAGTAGCGTTCATGCATACGTACGACTTACTGTCTCTATGAATGGTACATTTCATTTCTTATCTCAAAATGTTATGTAATATTATAAGTACATATATATAATACATATATATGTAATATATTACATCTAAATTATTGATATAATTATGGAATTATAACATATATATATCTGTCTCATTTTGTTTTAATTCCATTAATATGACAAAAAAATGAAAGTAGCGTTCATGCGTACGTACGTCCTACCGTCTCCATGAACAGTGCTTTTCATTTTTTTATCTCCAACTGTGATGAAATAGTATAAAATGAATATTTACTAGATATATATGATATTTTAATCAGTAATAATATTCAGTAAATTATTTACTTATAACTACATGGGAAATCTTTTTTCAAACAAGTTCATTTTTGACTCATGTACCAAACATCGGCAAAAAACGTCTGATATGAACTAACATTATTAAAAAATTATTATAACATTATAATATGTGATATGAACTGAATAATAATCTATATAGGAGGTACTTAGGCAATTATTAATTGACCAAAGTTTATTATTCAGGAATATAAAGAAATGAACAAGACAAGTAGGACTTGAGGTAAGGGATCCTACACCTCTCTTTCTTTTTAAGTACACTCTTTTATGTCATTCATTTTAAGCTCATATTTCTTATTATTGGGATGTTCTTTTTTATTACTCCTACTATACTTATTATTTACATATGATGAGAGACCCTATTTCCTCTCATCAATCCATTTTGTAAGTTTTGAGTGTCGTCGTTAGGCTGCCGAATTTTCATAAGAGATCTAACCTCTCTCTTTCTTTTGAAGTCCTCTCCTTTATGTCACTTCTTTTAATCTCCTCTTGGTTATGTTGGGGATGTTCTTTTATATTCCTCTTTCTGTAAACTTTATGTTAATACGATGAGAGACCCTATTTGATCTCATCAATCCATTTTTGGAAGTTTTATGTGGCGTCGTTAGGCTGCCGAGTTTTCGTATGGGATTTTTCATCTCACTTTTATTCCCAGGAGATTTATGCAACATTTGCCACAATTTTCTTTGAGTGGTGTATGTAATGTCCATTATTTTACTCATTGTTTAATATACATTCTTTTATGAGTATTTACATCAATTTTGTATTGTCCTTCTTTAACGAGGTGTATGTTTTGAAAGATACCCATATCGGTATGGGAACCATTCACCCTCATCTTTTTAAAAGACTTATTTTGTTGGTTTTTTTAATTTATATATTGTTATGTTGGGATATGTTCTCATATATCCTTATTGATGTAAATTTTATTTCCAAGTGATGAGATACCCTTTTTTTATGTGACACCATTAGGCTGTGAAGGGAATTTCTAAACCCAATTTCGATTTCATTGGGTTCAACATGTAGTTATTGAATATGTCATCCTTTGAATATTTGTGAATGTCCTTTGATTATTTTACACTTAATATCCACTTATATTTGGTGTATTCGTTTGTCACACATAATTATGTAATTGATTTTTCCTTAAACCAAGGATACCGTCTTTACAAGGGACTTCGTCTTAATCTCCTTTCATTGAGGCATATTCTGTTTTATACACAACCTTCTTTTATACGGTGTATAAACCCATTTGACTTTTAAGTTTATTCAAAAGGAATATTTTTTATATGAAGTGTTTATTAAAAGACAAAAGGAATGTTTTTTTCATACGTATGCGGCAACAACGACTTCTCCACCGCCATGACCATTAATTGAGTTTCGGATTCCTCTACAAGCCATTACATTTTTTTTAAAAGAAAAATAAAAACCATGTGTTACTTTTCTTTTATTTTGGTATTGAAAATGGTTTTAATAATGTTTTTATATCAATGTGTTATATTGATATCTTGTGATTGAAATGTGGAAGTGTTATGTTTCCTTTATGCATGTTTTATTTGATATGATTATGTTATGGTTCTTGGGCATTATTATGAAGACGGGTGGTTCCGTGATAAACTAAGGGCAGGTGAGCTCAATATAGCTCTCCAATGCATTGGGTAACGTGAAGGAGTGAAACATTAAGGTTTCTCCGAAGAGATTTTGGGAATATACTGTGGTGGGTATTCCAAACGTAACCAAGAGGTTTACTCCCTACGTAAGAATGTTAGGAATGCCTCAAGTTACCTTTTATGTCTTATGATTTCTATGATTTATTCATGATTTTATGAGGTATGTTAAAGTGCTTATGTTTTATGGGTAAAGTATGATTTAATTATTATGTATACATGTACTCATGTTTCCTTTCCATATTTTTATATCCCTTACTGAGATTTTTATGCTCATCCCATGTTTTTGAAATGTTTTGCCCAGGTCAAGGAAAGGGTACATGATGTGATGATAGTGTCAAGGATGTGTCAAGAAAGAATCCATGTTTTATTTTAAATATGTTTCCGTTGATGGGAAGAATGAATACTGTCTTTTATGTAACCACTTTGTTTAAATGTGGAATGTAATGCATGTTTCATGGTCTAATTCTCTAAAAATCTAAACCTGAAAAGATCTTCAATGTGTAGTCTTGTAATAACTCAATATTAAGTAAGGTTTAAGGCTGGGGCCTTATAGTTCTTCATTCATAAAAGATTCTCCCAAACCCCATGTGCGTCCACCCACCGAATTTCACAACATTTGGGCCCACCATGGATGAGTTATTGATCCCACACCAAAACTAGGCAGAACTGCAAACAGTTTTCTTTCTCCCACTTGTGAGCTTCTTTTGAGCTTCCATATGGCCGATTCATCTTTTAGTCCAAAATCGGAAATGAAACCATGTATGTTTAGAATCTGTAAAAGAAAGAATTTTGAAATTTGGATCAGTGTAGATGATGTTATGGCCAAACTAATGAGATTATTTAAAACTGTTAGACATCCAAAATGGCCAATTTTTACTATTCAGCTCAAAATAACACCATTATCATAAAAATGAAAAAATTCATCTTAGAGGAACAATTTTGTGGGTTTAAAACAATAATATTTAATATAATTTAATTGAAAATATTTTGTCTATCAATTCCCCCTCACTTAGAACTTGGAGTCCTGGACAAGTAAAAATCAAATCAAATCAAATCCAAAACACATATCAATGAGATCAATCAAAACAATTCCAAGAGACAAAAAGATATCATGCCTCATCAAAAACAATTATTTCAAGTTCTCCATTTTAGATTTTAATATATTTCCACTTCATTTATTATCCCATTCACACAAAACACCTACCTCACATGAATTTTCTCTCATCGCACAAATATAAAGGCTGAACAAGGCTTTTCTCATCCAAACTCATACAAGAGTCACCATAGGTTTGATAAATTCCTACTTCTCAACCTGATGGGTGTCAAGGACATGCGTTTCTCATTAGGACTTTTCAGGGTTGTTCTATGGCTTCCGGTTGGTAATATTTAGATGTTAAAAGTTCTGAGGCCGAAAAAGGAAGGGTTGTCTCTTATTAAAGAAAAATTGCAAGATTCTAATTTTCACTCAAATATGGTTTGCTTCACTTCCCCTTTGTTGAAAATAGGCTCCATCATCATTCAATCAGCTCAACAGCAAACATTTCAATATTTTCAAACTTGATTTTGTTTAAAGATTCAAATAGGTACAACTTTCATTTTACATTGGAAGCTCCAGAAAGGCACAACTTCTCTTGTCATAAAAGCTCCAGAAAAGGCACATCTTTCAACAGAATAAGTTTTCAGCATCACACACATCTCTTCCATAATTTATTTTCCACCCAATGTATAACAAAATGAGGTAGTACACCACAAGACATCTTCTCCCACGCTTAAGTTCAACTAGATCGTGAAATTTTACTTCAAGAGCTGGTAGGATAGGGAAAATTGGCTTGTAATATGGCTAACCTAACATGAAATTCATGGCTACTAGGGGTTAAAATGAAGGATAAATGTAAAGGTGGGCCATAATGAAAAATATTATTTTGAAAAGGGGGCTTCAAACCAAATAAATGCCTCAATCTTTTAAAACACACATACCCCAACCCTCATGTTTTGAAAGAAATAAATCAAATTCTGGTTAAAGCAAGCATGGTCTGGTTCTCTCATGAAATGATGTGAATGAAAAGAATAGGACAAAAATGGTTCAGAAGCCTCACAGGAAAGTTATTTCAAAGATATAGACAGTGAAATATGGCATGAGATTCAAAAATCAGTGTACTTTTCATGAAATTCTAAAAACATTGAACTTGAAAAAAATTCATTTCAGCATTCATTTAAGCTCAGTTTCATGAAATAGATTGGTTCACTCATTGACATGGGTTTCAAAAATGGTATTGATAATCATTTATGCTCAAAAGTTTCAGAAACACACCAAAAATTGAAAAATAAACACACAAAAATTTGAAAACACAAACGTTTTAATTTTTCTGTGAAAACAAACATCAAATGAAAATCCTATACTACAAAGGTTCCCTCCCCCACACTGAAGTGATGTATTGTCCTGAATGAATTCAAGTGGATTTAACATGTTATCCAATTTTAAAAAGAATCACAACATCAAGAAAGTGTGAAGGATAGGTACAACCTGATTTATTCGCAGTGCTACATTGAGTTAACCTATTATGTGTTGCACTCTGAAAACCTAAATAAAAGAACAAAAGTAAACATAAGATATATATTGAAAGAAATGAAAATAGAAATAGGATGGGAATAGAAGGATAAAACTTGGTTTAATCCCCCAAGTGGGCTCTGTGTTTTGACTACCTCCAGAGGGGCAGTTGTAATTGGTTATCCCCAATTTGATGGTGGGTGACGTTTCATTCTCATGAACCAACAAAAAATCTTCTTTTCAGGATTAAATTCTTCCTTTTTCTTGAGGACTCCATCGTTATAATTCACCAAGTCTACCCTCATTGTAATGAGATAAAACATGCATGGTGGGGTTAGGACAATGAATGAGTCATCCTCTTTCTTGGGTTCCGCATGAACAACATCTTCTTTATTATCCAGTGGTTGCTGAAGGTATGATACATCTGGGGAAAAATCAAATGGAATGTCAGAGTTTAATTATATTTGAAAAATATTAAATCATGGAGAATCAATATCAAATTATTCCCTTTCAAATAAAGTAGATTGTGTCACATTTTCCTCCAGAAACACTACTTTTATCTTCTCATGTACTCCCTCCATTAAATGTTCAACAGGTTTGGGGAGCTCCAGATGTTCCTCTTCAAATGCATATTCTACCTCCAAGGAAATACAAGTGTTGGATGAATCTGAAAAATTACAACAATGGGAGGTAATACTAAATTTAGTTTCAACAAAATCAAAAGATAATGAGTTTATGAAAAGATTAACTCCCTGAGCTTATTTGGATTTAATTTCTTCATCCATGGGAGGTGGCTCTTGGAGTTGAATTTCCATAGATAGAGGTAGGTAGTCAGACTCCTCTATCTTCTCTTCAAATTCCACTTCTTGGTTGGTTTCTTCCTTCAATGTTGCCGAATCATCGACATTATGAGGAATAGTTGGATTGAGAAGTTCCTCACACACATTCCAGATGTTATCTAGATCTTTTTGATCTCCCATATGTATTTCAATTTCATCATCAATATCCTCAAAAATTCATTGAGCTGGGCACAATAGATCTTCTTTTAATTTTATCAAGGACTCTATGGGTTGTTCAACTTGATGGATTTGCGGGGCTACTTCTTCCAGCAATTTTTCGGGTTCTAGTTCTTGTTCTGGCTTCATTTGTTGTTCTTGGGATGCATGTACTTGTTTATCAATCCAATATACTGAGGTCTCTAGGTTTTGAACTGTTTGACTAATTCTTTCAAATTGGGATTCAATATCCTTGTGTACTTCTTCTTCTTGGTGTTGTAATTTGATTATTTCTTGATAATATTCCGGAAAATACTCATGAAGTTCAATTAATTCTCTTTCCAAACCCTCCAACACTGGGTATTAGAGGTTCTATTTATGGTTTTCAATGAGATCCTTGAATTCATTCTCTGTGATGATTTGGATTCGAGCTTCTCGAATTTGTTTAGACAAGAAAGAAACTTTATACTCTGGAGACCAAGGTGATTCAATAATTGGATCTTGAACTGGTGGTTAATTATTCCATGAATTATAGAAATAATAATTTAAAAACAACATGGAAAAATATTTTTTTTTAAATTGAAAAAGTCAAATATTCACAATTAGTTTGTGGCACTACCTCTCCGGAAACTGCCCTAAGTTTGACGCACGCCTGTCGTAGGGTGTGGCAAAACAATTATTTCCTAAGTTAAAATGTAGTAATTTGGATGACCTAGGATGTATCCTGAAGAGGATTGCACACAAAAGGAGATGTCACTTTAAAACGAGGGTAAAAAAATGTTGTGTTCTTGAAATGAAATTTGAAATTAAAATGATTGAAAAAATATGATATTAAAAGGGTGATTAGGTCGGGGTTGGTTTCCTAATTATAATGCTATCCGTGTTCAATTTAATTCAAACCTCTTCTTCTTAGTTGATTAAAGTGAGTTTCCACAATCGTTTCCTCTCACTTCCTTGGTGAAATTATTATTGTGAGAGAAAACCTTACCAAGATCTTGGTTTGGTCAACTCTCCTTCCAAGGGTAGAATAGTTGTATTGAATATCCGTAATTTTAATGGGCAATACCCGATCAGGTTTTTTTATCCTAAACAATTAAGAACATTCAATACACCTTTTACATGTACTGACAATCATCAAGTACTTAACTACTAATTCCTGGTTTATTCCATCATATAAAAACCAGAAATTAGTAGAGGAAGATATTGATTATTTTACCAAGGAAAAAATAAACAACGGAATTAATATTCAAGAACTATCAAACATGATAATAATATCCACTATAAGAAATTGAAAACAACTTTGAAGAAGAAAGAAATTTATTCAATTGCGTCCAAGAACTCAATAATTATAATGTAGAAAACCTACCATTCTCAAGTTTGACGCACGCCTATCATTGGGCGTGGAAAAAAAATTATTTCATAAGTTAAAATGTAGTAATGTGGTTGACCTAGGGTGTCTCCCGAAGAGGAGTGCACACAAAATGGGTTGTCAATTTAAAACGGGGGTAAAAATGTTGTGAAAGGAAATTTGAAATTCAAATGATTGAAAAACTATGAAATTAAAAGGTTGATTAGGTCGGGGTCAGTTTCCTAATTATAATGACATCCTTGTTCAATTTAATTCAAACCTCTTCTTCTTAGTTGATTAAAGAAAGTTTCCACAATCGTTTCCTCTCACTTCCTTGGTGAAATTATTATTGTGAGAGAAAACAATACCAAGATCTTGGATTGGTCAACTCTCCTTCCATGTGTAAAATACTTGTATTGAATATCATTAATTTAAATGGGCAATACCTGATCGGGTTTTGTTTATCCCAAACAATCAAGAACATTCACTACACCTTTTACACGTACTGACGATCGTCGAGTACTTCACTACTAATTCTTGGTTTATTCCATCATAAATAAACTAGAAATTAGTGGAGGGAGATATTGATTATTTTACCAAGGGAAAAAAAATAATGGAATTAATATTCATGAACGATCGAACTTGATAATAAAATCCGCTATAAGAAATTGAAAACAAGTTTTAAGAAGAAAAAAATTTATTCAATTGCATCGAAGAACTCAAGCATTACAATGTAGAAAACCATCCCTTCTCAAGTTTGACGCACGCCTATCATAGGGTGTGGAAAAACAATAATTTACTAAGTTAAAATGTAGTAATGTGGTTGACCTAGGATGTATCCCGAAGAAGAGTTCACAAAAAACAGGTTGTCACTTTAAAACGGGGGTAAAAATGTTGTGGAAGGAAATTTGAAATTCAAATGATTCAAAAACTATGAAATTAAAAGGATGATTAGGTTGGGGTCGGTTTCCTAATTATAATGCTATCATTGTTCAATTTAATTCAAACCTCTTCTTCTTAGTTGATTAAAGTGAGTTTCCACAATCGTTTCCTCTCAGTTCCTTGGTGAAATTATTATTGTGAGTGAAAACCATACCAAGATCTTGGTTTGGTCAACTCTCCTTCCATGTGAAAAATAATTGTATTGAATATCCTTAATTTAAATGGGCAATACCCTATCGGGTTTTGTTTATCCCAAACAATCAAGAACATTCACTACACCTTTTACACGTACTGACGATTGTCGAATACTTCTCTTCTAATTCCTAGTTTATTCCATCATATATAAACCAGAAATTAGTGGAGGGAGATATTGATTATTTTAACAAGGAAAAAATAAATAACAGAATTAATATTCAAGAATGATCGAACATGATAATAAAATCCGCTATAAGAAATTGAAAACAACTTTGAAGAAGAAATAAATTTATCCAATTGCGTCCAAGAAGTCAAGCATTACAATGTAGAAAACCAACCCTTCCCCAATCACTCCAAATGTTTACCCCACCATGGTAAGGGTAATTGAGTTGAATGGGGAAGAATAAGGCATTAAAAAACTATGAAAAAGAAAATAAATAAAAAATAATTCTGAAAAGTTCTCCTTATTGGTGTCCCAGAATGAATGGGATGGAGAATGGATGCTTTGAGAGGGTGGAGCTCTCCTCCTTTTATAGCCAGAATTTGTACCCCTGATGTTGATGTGTTGTAGCCCAATTAAATGAAATCTTCACACGTTGACACCTTCTTTAATGTTGTTCATAATTTCTTTGGCCGTGTCCCCTCAAAATCTCAGCTGCTTTGGACATGTATTCCGAGAGTTATGACCGTTTTACGATGAGCATTTATTCTGTCCAGTCAGACTATCCAAAAAAAAAACCTCCGGATTAGGGTGATTTAGTGACCCCATAAACGGCCAATTCTCTCGGTGCTTCCTTCATAAAATATTCTTCTGAACTACTTGCGCGTCCACCCACCGAATTTCACAACATTTGGGCCCACCATGGATGTGTTATGGATCCTAGACCAAAAATAGGTAGAACTACAAACAGTTTTCTTTATACCACTTGAGAGATTCTTTTGAGCTTCCATAAGGCCGATTCAGATTTTAGTCCAAAAATATTAAATGAAGCCCTGAAAGTTTAGAATCTGGAAAAGAAAGAATTTTTCAATTTGGATCAGTGTATATAATGTTATGGCCAAACTATATAAATATTTTAAAACTGTTAAAAATCCAAAATGGCCAATTTTTACTATTCAACTCAAAATAACACCATTATGACAAAAATGAATCAATTCATCTTAGAGGAACAATTTTGTGGGTTTAAAACAATGATATTCAAAATAAATTAATTGAAAATATCTTCTCTTGAAAAACTATGATATTAAAAAGGGTGATTGAGTCGAGGTCGGTTTCCTAATCGTAATGATATCCTTTTTCAATTTAATTCAAACCTCTTCTTCTTTGTTGATTAAAGTGTGTTTCCACAATCGTTTCCTCTCACATCCGTGGTGAAATTATTATTGTGAGAGAAAACCTTACCAAGATCTTGTTTTGATCAACTCTCCTTCCATTGTAAAATAGTTGTATTGAATATCTTTAAATGAAATGGGCAATACCCGATCGGGTTTTGTTTATCCTAAACAATCAAAAACATTCACTACACCTTTTACACATACTGACGATCGTTGAGTATTTCACCACTAATTCCTGGTTTATTCCATCGTATATAAACCAGAAATTAATGGAGGGAGATATTGATTATTTTACCAAGGAAAAAATAAATAACGGAATTAATATTCAAGAATGATCGAACTTGATAATAAAATACGCTATAAGAAATTGAAAACGACTTTGAAGAAGAAAGAAATTTATTTAATTGCATCCAAGAACTCAAGCATTACAATTTAGGAAACCAACCCTTCCCCATTCACTCCAAATGTTTACCCCACCATGGTAAGGGTAATCGAGTTGAATGGGGAAGAAGAAGACATTACAAAACTATGAAAAAGTAAATAAATAAAAGAGAAAGCTGAAAATTTCTCCTTTCTTGTGTCCCAGAATGTATGGGATGGAGAAAAGATGATTTGAGAGGGTAGAGCTCTCCTCCTTTTATAGCCAGAATGTTTTCCCCGAATGTTGATGCGTTTTATCACCACTAATGACATCTTCACACGTTGAGCCCTTCTTGAATGTTGTTCATAATTCCCTTGGACGTGTCCCCTCAAAATCGCAGCGGATATGAACATGTACTCCGAGTGTTATGACCGTTTTACTATGAGTATTTATTCTGTCCAGTCAGACTCTCCAAAACGAAATCCTCCGGATTAGGGTGATTTAATGACCCCATAAGCGGCCAATTCACTCGGTTATTCCTTCATAAAAGATTCTCCCAAACCCCTTGCGCATCCACACCACCGAAGTTTAGAACATTTCAGCCCACCATGGATGAGTTATGAATCCCACACCAAAACTAGGCAGAACTACAAACAGTTTTGTTTCGCACACTTGTGAGCTTCTTTTGAGCTTACATATGGCCGATTCAGCTTTTAGTCCAAAAATAGGAAATGAATCCCTGGATGTTTAGAATCTGGAAAAGAAAGTATTTTTCAATTTGGACTAGTGTACATAATGTTATAGCCAAACTACAAAAATAATTTAAAACTATTAAACATCCAAAATGTCCAATTTTTACTATTCAGCTCAAAATAACACCATTATCATAAAAATGAAACAATTCATCTTTGAGGAACACTTTTGCGGGTTTAAAAAAATTATATTTAATATAAATTAATTGAAAATATTTTCTCTATCAATCATTCATTTATATAGACAACCACCTCCTCACGAAGTGATGTGATTCGTCTTTCACTGATGCATTACATAGAAGATGATAAGGATAAATATAATTAATATATTATAAATATATATGATATAATTATTATATTAATGATAAAAATTCCATTATTAAATTATAATATATAATTTTCATTCATACACTTTAATATGATATCTTTGCTCAAGTATGTGTGGAGTACCACTTTCATAAACTGATGTGACACTCTTTGCATAACCACACTACACATATGAAATATATATTTAAATTTAAATAAACAAAATTTTATATATGATATTATGATAATATATTAATGATAAAATAATTCATTCCTATATTCTAGAATTATCATCGAAAAATAGAAGCATTAATCTTGCGTACGCAGGTTCTACCATCTCCATGAGTTTAACATTGACCATTTATCATTTACATATTCATGATTGGTTTTAAAAGTATAATTTATGTAAAAGTAATAAAATTATTTCAAGACTGTTATTATTTATATGTTATTTCTCTGTAATGTAAATAATAATTGGATTCTTAATGAAAAATTATGCATGATAAAACAAGGCAATTAATACCTGAAACAATACAAATAGTGAATGATTATTAATGAACATGTTAAAAAATGTTAAAAAAGGATCATATATGATATTTTAAATGATAATATTATTATATTATAATTTAATAACGTTTTTAAAACCACTATATGTTACATTAATGTATGTTCGACCCAAATTAAGTTTCTGGTATATGATTTTTTCTAACTTTTTAATTCTGTACGAAATATTGCACTATCACCACCTATTCATTTTATGCATTGTATATAATACCCATAAATGTATATTTTCATTATTCACCTAAAAACTATTTTTGTTTATATATGATTTTTAGTATCTCTATTTCATGGGGTTTTCAGTTCAAAAATTAACAAACTATTATAATCTTTTGACTCAATTTTCCTTGTTTTAGACATATGTATTTTAATGCACCTGTATTATTTTATAAGGTCTATATACATACACTAAAAAATTAAATATCATTTATTTATTTTTAATCAAGATACTATTTGTTTCATTAAATTTTATTCATTTATGGGGCCTATGATTCAATGTTTAGAAAGTGGTAAGAATTTTACATTACAATCAAATCATTTATCATGATTGTTTAGGATTAAGTAAAAAATATTGAAATTTTATTATCGAAATCTCAAGAATACTCTTATTGTTTCTTCTAATATGGTTATTCATTATATATTCATATAATATTACAATTTTCCTTCACTTTTTTACAAAAAAATATTGATAAATATTTTTTATGAAGCTCCGATTTCATTTCTCTCATTGTTCAGAAATTGGGTTCCTTCCAAAACATTGTTTTCAAAAACATATTAAAAAATGTTTCTTATATTTTTAAAATGATTAATTAAAGGACTTTTTACCCATTATGTAATTTTTATTGATAATTTTCAATGGATTCTTCATGTTAATTCAACGAATAACTCATTTTGGGATTTTACTAAAAATGTGAATGAAATACGTGTTTCAACATGTACGGTATGCACATAATTTCCCAAAATCATGAACCATATTTTCATTAATGATTACTTTATATGTTAAAAAGATTATTATAAAAGAAAAATAATTTGAAAAAGTTTTCTGTTTTGATAATTTCATTTCAAAACATAAATTACATTTTCTAAATAGAATGTTTTAAATAATTTTTAACGATTTATTTATAAGTTTTCAATTTTATTATAATATAGAATTATTTTTAAAATGTTTTATTTTTTATAATTTTATTTTATTTGAATGTTTATTTTAGATAATAAATGTTCTATGTGATCTTTCAACCTCATTCTTTTGAGTGAAAATTACTATTTGACTTTTATAATACTTCTGTTTTCGAAATCACAAACTCTTTAATAAACACCTAATAAAATAATTATTTCATGAAGAATGTATTTTAATTATTTTTAATGAAAAAATAATTTTCCACCATACTAATAATTCAATTTAAAGTATTCATAATTTTAAATCTTCTTTATTTGTTACAATAACCACAACCAGAATAGATCCAATTATGATGATATTTTTCATATCAAATCACTTTAAAGAATTTTTATCATTCATTCATACTGAAAAATGTCGTAATTTTATTTTAAATCCGAACTGATAACATCAGTATCAAAATCATTGAGAAAATCACTGTGAAACTCTCTTATTAAAACCATCAAATTGACTAAAGGATAAATTCTGAATATAGAAAATTGTATTATATTGTAGTGGAATAAATTTTACACTAAATATTTATAAAAAAACAATGTAGTAAACTCTTTAATAATATGACTATTGAAGTTCCATGTGTCCATATCATTGTGATAATATTTGATAAAACACAACTAATAGAAATCAATATGACCATTCAAAAGATTTTCTATAAATACTATGTCAATAGAATATTTCTGAATTAGATATTGACTCACATAGAAATAATCTGCTGATTTTTCTATTGTTCGAGAGCACTGATGTTTACAAGAGTGAACATCTTATTCCTTGTACAAGTAAAATTTTTTGAGTACAATTATCTTTTATTTTTGTGATCTGATAGTTATTACTACGATCGAGGCATTCTGAGGCATGAATGATATAATTTGATCTACTAATCAAGGGATTGTGGGGGTAATAAGACAAAAAATCCAATCATCATATCAAGGGATCATAGGAATAGAGAAAGAGACTGATCTTCATATCATTGGATTTCTATAGTAAGATAAATATTGAGTTTCTAGTTTGTATAAAGCATGGGACATTTATCCTAGGTTATTGGATACTGTACTATTTGGGATAAAATAATTTTATTAATTATTATAATTTTTTTTATACTAGTCTTTTAATTCCATTTAATTTAATAGAAAGTGTTATTTGTTATTCATCTTAATATTTGTATTTTATTTATCATAATTGTTTTCATTATCATATAATTTTTTTACTCTATATTATTTTGTGATTACGATAATAAACATATTACAATTTTATATTCTTTAATATAGAATCATTATTTTTTGTACTACATTGATTTATCATAACTGTTGTGATTATGATCGTTTTATGAATGCTTTAATAGATTGGTATCTTCTTCGAATTTGATTTATTTTTGAATATGTTACCATCATGTATGAAATATAATTCTATAAAATATGATGATAGAATAATTTTATTTGGACACGGGGCATATATATTGAAATCTACCAGAATATGATACTATTATCATCAGAAGTTAGGGCAATGTTTGATCAAAGTTTAAATACTAAAGAGTCTTTTTGAATTCTATTTGTTTAATATTTTTAAATAATGAATATTTTAATGTTAAAAATTATTTTATGAAACATAAAACTAACCCCATTATAGTTATCCATATGCATATACATTTTGATCTAATAATTTCTATTATAGAAAAGCCTTTGTAATACTAATAGTTACATCTTGTATCAATACATAATTTCACTAGTCTTATATTGGCTTATTCTTTATTTAATTACTTTTGAATGTTATTATTAATTTTGTTATAATCTTTTTGTTTATACAATATCATTATACTGACATGTATTAGTGGAAATATATTTGTTTTTTTTGTTTTAATATATAGAAGGAATATTTTTTAGATCTATTTATAACATAAATCCCAAAATAGCAACAATAATTGTTGGTAATTATTATGAATACTAGAGGGATATAATGATTAAATTTTTTATTAACAATAGAGTTTTAAATTTTGTAATAATAAAAATTTCTTACCAAATTCATGATAAAGAAGTCAGAAATACTAAAAATCATGAAATGTAGTAATATAAATTGAATTACAAGGTAAGTATTTCCATATGATGAACTAAAAAATGAAATTTATATACCTGAATTTATTCTAATGAATAGGATACTAGTATCTAGAAAACATTCCTTATTTATTATTTTGGAAGATCTTATGTTGTTGAGTCTTGAATAGAAATTCTTTGATAATAATATAAATAATTTCAATATCCTTACATATAACATGTTTCTAAAGGCGAATCAATGGTTTATGATAGTTGTTAATAGTTTACAAGCTTGGGGAGAAAAAGGATTAGAAGACGAAAACCTTATTTAACAAATTATTAATATCCTGACCTTTGAATTGGAATATAAGGAAACAACTAATAATGAGTTAAATAATATTACTATTGTTCCTATTGATGATCTTTTGGAAATAATTTTTCAATATGAGAAAATATAGAAAAGAGATACTGAGAAAGAAAAGAATAATAATGTTGGTGTTTCTTCAATTACTATTTCAAATCCTAAAAATGATTAGACTCCTAAATTGTTTACAAGATGAAAAATAAATATAAAATTATTATTTGATGTGATTCAAGTTAATCTAAACACTCAGAGAATTAATTGGAAAATCATGCTTTAAGGATAAACATGATTATATGTATGATATATTTGTTGAATCATTCCATGAAATGTAACATGGTTAGGAATGAAATGAATGATTCAGAAGTAACTTATAATTAATTGAAAAATATGGACATATAATACACAATTTTACAAAGCTCAAAAGGAAACAATGAAAGAAGATGTATTATAATTGAAACTAAAAAAAGTATTAAAAGTAGAAATGGGATAATGTTCTGAAATCTAACGACTCATGGAGTGATAGTAGAGGAGTCTCTTAAGATTTCTCTTCTAATAATGAAAATTATAGAGATAAGAATATTGGTCTCTTTTCCAGAATACCTCATGAAATCAATGTTTCATGGATTATATATATAGTGAATTCCGTACATAATATGACATTATGTTATAACTACCCTGATAAGAAAAATTAAAAATCATCAGATGCAAGATCTTCCTTAGTGGAGGATTATACTTTAACTTCTTATGATTTAGTATCTAGATTTTTTAATATCATTAAAAATGAAAATTGTAAGGTTACAAAGAAACATGAAAAGTAAAATAAAAGAATTTTTTTTACAAATGAAGTATATGATATTTTAAATGACAATGATAAGAAATATTTTTTAATTGATAGCATTATTAAAACCATTTATAATACTAATTTTGAAAAGATTAATATATTAAATTATTTTGAAAATGTTATTTCTGGAAAAAAATGATTTAGAAACAGAACTCACTTCTAATAAAACACTTATGAAAGATATAATTAATATGTCAAACTAAAATCAGAAATTTATTTTCTAAAGAAAATATTATCAAAATATAATATTGTAAAAGAAAATTTTATAAGATTTATAAACAACTTTTTTCTCATGGTACTAGTTCTAGAATGGGTTATACCCAAAAAAACATATTTTTAATAACAATGATTTTGTTCCAAAAAGGTCACCCTTTTGCAAGACGTTTCAAAGAGAAAGTAGCTTGAACAAAAATATTCTGTAAATATAATTTAGTCCTTAAGGTTTTATAGTCACCATTTCTCAAAATAAATGTGGATCACTATGATCTTGTATTCTAATATTTCCAAATCCAAAATTTATTGGGTTTGGCAGGTTTAAACATTTTTTTCAAGAAAAAAAATTACAAACAACAAGATTACATGGTACTTGGATAGTGGCTGTTCTCATCATATGACTGGTAACATATATTTCTTTTAAAATATTATCAATATGAATGTTGGACAAGTTACCTTCAGATATAATGCTCAATGATATATTATTTATATATATAATATTGTTCATAGAGGAAAATATTTAATTTCAATTGTTTTTTTGGTTAAAGGTCTTATGAAAAATAATATAATCATATTTCAATTGTGTGATTAAGGCTAGCTTTTAAATTTTAGGAATGATAAACGTGTAGTACAAAATGACAAGGTTCAATTCATTCATTCCTACCATCAATATGAAAAACTATACACTCTAAATATAGAAGACCGTAGGTTCCAGGACAAACCTTATCATAGTTAAAGAGAATATCAATAATTATTAGGGAATATAAAGTTAAGACCCCATAACCATATAAACAATGGTAAATTGACTAAGAAATAACTTGTTAGAGAAAACCAAAAACTTATATTTGATTATTAAGAAGTATGTGAACCTTTTAAATACTATAAGAAACATAAGTCAGGCATTAAATATATTAGTGAAGTCTCATATTGTGATGATTTGTAGTTAGTGCCCAAGGAATTTTTTGGCCCTACACAAAATGGGTGTATTAGAGGAACATAATATTTATTTTTTTAGTTGATGATTACACTAGATACACATGGTTATATTTTATTGCGATGAAATATGATGGTTTTTTTATTTAAAAACATTTTTAGTAAAAGATAAAAATGAGAACAACCTTCCACAAATAACTATTAATAGTGTCATAGTGGAAAATTGGTAAATTCTGATGTTGAAATTTTTTCGTAACAAATGATTTGGATATAACTTCTCATCTCACATAAATCCTTAGGATAATAGATTGGTTGAAAGAAGAAATCATATTATTTAAGAAATAACCAGAACCTTGTTGAGTGATTGGTGAATTCCTACACTTTATTGGGATGAATTACCTAGAACTACATTCTATACTATAAATCTAGTTTAGTTCGACCTCTATTAATAACACTCACTATGATATTTGGATTGGCTGAAAACCACATAATCATACTTTAGAGTATTTGGATGAAAATACTCAACTTGGATTAAAATATAACTTTCTGAAATTTTCACCCAAATGTAATAAGGGTTTAGTGCTAGGTTATTCACTTATTTATATGTCAAATAATGTTTTCAATATATATTCCTTCCCTTTTGAAGAAATAGTTCATGTTAAATTTTATGAAACCATTCCTTTTATATTTAAATAAACTCGAACAAATACTTCTGATGTTATTTAGAGAAATTATTTTCAACCCTTGATAGAATGTTATTCGAATTAGGAAAATAATTAAGAAATGGTGTCTAAGGAACTTACTAAATAAAATTTTCAATCTTATAATTTTGATTAGTTCTTAAGATACCCATTTCAGTTGTTCCTTAGGAATCCTCAAAATTATTATATCATTTGTAGTGTGAGTCTACCTGTTAAGAAAATAATTTCCATAAAAATGAAGTATAACAACTTAATATTCATTCAATATTTCATCCTTATAACCATAATGAGGATTTAAGATATGAGTATTGGTTAAATTCTATACTATATGAGGTAAATTAATATAACATTAAAAAAGTATGGACCTTAGTTAAATGACCTAAATAAACTTTAGTAATTAGATAAAAATTGGACTTTAGAAGAAAATGAGACAAAAATGGAATAATTTTTAGAAACAAAAAAGACCACGTGATAATGTATATAATCAATTGGAGGTATTATATATTGAAGAAATCTATACATTTATAGCTATAATTGAATATATTCATATTCTATTTGACTTTTCTGCAGTCTTTGTTTAAAATGTTTTCAAATCGATTTAAAGATTATTTTCATAAAGTATATGTATAAGATGATGTTGTTTTGAAAAACCATTGGGCTTTAATGATTAAAAACTTCTTGAATACATTTATAAAACTGAAAATTATTTATAAGACCCTAAACAAGCCCCAGGTACTTTGTATAATAGATTAATAGGATTTTTGTTACAAAAACATTACGTTTTGGGAACTATTGATCAAACACTTTTTATATAGAATGATAAAAAACATAATTACTATTGAAATATATGTTGATGAAATTATTTATAGATCACCTCAACAGTATTTAATTGACATATTTGTGAAGCTTAACAAATATGAGTTAGAAATGAGTATGATGGGTTAGTTTAATATTTTTTGTGTTGTCAAATATCCCAAAAACATTAAGGTACTTACATATCTCAACATAATTATATCAAATATCTACAGAAATTGTATGTAAACAAAAATACTAAAAGTATCAGTACTCTAATTGGAATAAAAAATACATGTTATATTGATGAAAATGAAAAAAAAGATGATGAAACAACTTTAAAATGTATGATAGGAAGTTTACAATACATAATTTCTTAGCATTCAAACATAATATTTTCAGTATTCTTTTGTGTATTATATCATGAAACCTTAAGGTAATACCATTTAAAATTTATAAAATAAATCATTTTTTATCTATAAGGAACAATGGATTTATGAAATTTCTATTATTTTAGTAAAAATTTCGAATGAGCATGTTTTTTTTTGGAAATTAACATTTGTGGTTATAAAATGGATAGAAAATTATCTTCTAAAACTTCTTGTTTCATTGAAGATTCATTTGTTTTTGGGTCTTGTATGAAACAAAACTCAGTTGAACTATCCACTGCTAAATCCGAATATGTGTTGGTTAAAATTTTTTGTGCTCTACTATTGGGGATGAAACACATAATCATTGACTGTGGTATGAGATTTACTAAAACTCAAAAACTATGTGATAACACAGGTACCATTTCTTTAAGTAAAAAGCATCACATTCTTTAGGATCAATTAAAAAAGAAAATATCCTTTTAAAATTAATTATAATTTAAAAAATAAATGCTAATATTATTATAAAAAAATTACCTTCTGATAGATTAGAAGATAGTAATAAAAATCTAAAGATAACCACTATAAATTAATCATTCATATCTACTTCTTGTCTTATAATCCTTCTTAAATTATGTTACAAGTTTTTATATGGGGGATTACATGTGATTACTTTTTACAATTTTTTATTTTTAAAAAATATCATGTTTAAAAAAATCACAATCTGTTTTCAAAATTTATATCGGTCAATGAGAATTGAAAATTTATCAAATTCAAGATTTAAATCAGATTTAAACTTTTTTTATTTTAAAATTTTTTGTAATAAATGATTTTTCAAATTTCAAAATTTTTCAGATTTGATATTTTAATTGGATTTGGAAAAACAATAAGATTCAACCATTGAATAAGATTTGAAAAATTTACCGTACTTTGGATTTCCATTCAAATTATTTTCATAATCACATTATTTTATTCTAAAATTATCATTTTCAACAATTTATAAACTATTGGGATATATTAAAAATCAATAAAGAAAAAACTATTATATTACTCTCTCTGATCTAAAATTTATTATTCTTTATTTTATACTTTATAAATATTTAATTGTAATTTGTTTCATTCTTGTATGTTGATATTAAAATTTTAATATTTTATTTTGAATTTATTTTACTTTTCCACCAATATTCACTCAATATGACAAATGTTTTACAAAACAGGAAGAGTTTATTTTTTATAAGAAATATTTCTTTGGAGATTATCTCATCTATCAGATCAGTGAGAAGATTAGTAAGATTTCAAGATTCAAAGATGAGAGAGAAGAAATTATTTATTTAAATATTCCTAGTGGTATTTTATCTAAAATTTCCACAGAATAGGAATATCAAATTATATCATTAAATGAAAAATTTCAGTGGAAAAAAATGATAAATGAACATGAATAAATATATCAGATTCATGAGGAATGATTATAGTATATTGAAAAGATAAAAGTCTTAAGAATAGTTTATGGAAATGGTTGAAGAATATAGAATAGAGTTTATGATGTTAAAGATAATAGTCATGTATTTAATACTGGATAAGTATTTATTTTACAAAACTCTTGTTTTAATTTATTATGTCCTTCAATGAAATGATTTCTCATCAACTCACAAAATGGTTAAATGTTTTCCAATTATTAATTGGTTGAATGTTCTTTAATTAATTTTATATTATCATATATATTACTATTTTTTGTATACTTTTTTCTCTATCCTATTTTCATATAACATTACTGGTATTTTCTATTCTTATATAAAAATCAGAAAGGGGAGAATTTTCTACAATTGGGATGATTTTTTATGTATGGGGTGATAAATATATATAAAAGAAGAGAATATAATACATAGGGAAATTCTTATCCTATGTGAGATTTATTCTTATTCATTATTATATTCAGATGAGTTATAAACTCGGGGGGATAAAAGTACAGTTTTTAAATAATAATAAAGAACGTCATAAAAAGAATAATTGAATAATGATTTTGAATGTTATTATAATTTTTTTTCTTGTATTGGTTTTTTCTGATTATGTATAGATTGATGTGGGAAAATATCTTCTTGAATTTTCTTTTCCTTTTTTAGAAATCAGAAAATCATTTTTAATACTAAAGTAACTAATTCTTTCATATACAATTTATTTTACTTTTTCTAAATAAAACTTACTTTTCTACCATATGTATAATTCATATCAAATTATTCCTGAATATAAATCTAATATATTCATTAAAATTATAAAAAATAGAATACATATGTTTTAGATCAGATTCACCATATCAAATCACTTTAAATATAATCTGTCTTTCATTCATATTGAAAAATGTCTTAATCATATTTTACATTGGAGCCGATATCATCATAATCATACTCATTGAGAAAATATTAATGAAACGCTCTAATTAAACCCTTCAGATTCACTAAAAGATAAATTTTCAATATAGAAAACATTATTCTATTGTAATGAAATTCCATTTAGACTAAATAATTTTAAAACAAAACGATTTCATTCATTATGTTATATTATGACCATTAAAGTGCCATGTGTCCAGGTCCTTGTGAAAATCATAGATAAAATGGGAATGATTGAAATTAGGATTACTATTTGAACGCACGCATATGATACTAGGTCATTTTATTATTTTACAAGTTGATGTAGACACAAAAAGAGGCACAATATTGATTTTGGTGTTGTGAAAGAGCAGTATAGTTTACAAGAGTGAACTAGTAGTTCATTTTACTTGTAACCTTTTTGAGTTCGGTTAACATATGTTTGTGTGATCCAAATGTTGTGATTACATTCATGGGATTCTAAGGCATGGAGGACCGAATATGATATACTGATCATGGTCTTGTAGGGATATAAACACAAAAAATATTATCAAAATATAGAGGGAACACAAGGATGTTGAGATATATAGATATTTGTATCGAGGGATTTATAATGTAATTGAAAGGAATTTGTTCCTATATGTTTAAAATAAGGGACCATTATTTTGGGTTATAGTATCCCCTACTATAGGGGTTAAATAAGTTTATTTATTTGTTTAATTGTTTTATTATAAGTCATTTCATTCTTTTGTATTTAATTGAATGTGATATTTTTTATTCATAATTCTATCTGTATTTAATTTACTATATTTTATTTAATTATGATTTAATTATATTACATCGTATTATGTTGTGAATATGATAGTACTCTAATTATGACATTTTTCGTTAAGATATAATCATTTTATTTTTTAATAGTATAATATATTGTAACTATTAAGATTAGGATACATTTTTTGGAATACTATGATAAATTGTATTCTTCATTAAATATGGTTAAATTTTAATTACATTACCATAACATACTAAATACAATTTAACACACATTAAAGGTAATATATGTTTACTTGGACAAGTAACTTATATTTTTAATTATACATGATTAAAATATGTAATAAATACACCTAAGGGCCATGTCTGGTCATAATTTAAATACTGAAGAACTATTTTGAATTATATTTGTTTAATACAATCCAATAAAGTTTCGTTTAAGGTGAAAAAAGGAAGTTTGTAAGAATAAAATTAACCCCACCTCTTGTAGTTAGCCATCTGGATAATCATTTTAATCTATAACCTTATCTAACTAAGATGGAATCCTTCACGTATATTATTCATTATTTGGGTTACGAAGCAATGATACAATTTTTTTTTATCTAAATGGTTTATAATAATGATATTCTAATAAAACCAATTAATTTTCTTTGGGATAATATTATTCTAAAAATATATTTATATAACCCTTTTTCATAGGTTAATCATTTTGTAAAGATATTCATATTGATCCCATTGTTAACATGATTTAATCATTTTTTAAATATATATATTTTTTAAATCATTTCTTTTCCATTTTTTAATCATGTTTCAAAATAATTATTATGGAAACCATTTCTCTTCTATTGGTTAATCTTGATCCAATGATATTTCTCTGGAAACCATTTCTTTTCCATAGGTTAATCATGTTTCAACGGGATTAATAGGGTACAAATTTAATTTCAATTATTTAATAAATATATAAAAGGAATAATGATTGTTGAATTATTTTTGTGATGAAATGATAGTTATATGTACTTTATCTATGGTTCGTTGACATTATATATGATGGGTGCACCCAGGAAGTGTCAGGTGAGGCATTTTTATATTATACGATGGGGTATACCTAATAGATATATAATGAAATTTTTACTCTATGATTTATTAAGGGGAAATAAGGAGGGAGTCATATCAGGGATTCTCATATGCATTAACCGGTTTTAATTCATTTGGTAAATGCATTTAACACATATTATAAATAACACTTTTCCCAGATTCCAATATTTTTTCATGATGCTTGTTATTGGTTTATAATATTTTTTATTATTCCGATTGATATCAAATTGGTTATCATTATTGATTTGGATGAGTAATCCATTTTCAATGTTTTTATAAGTTGTGATAAAAATAATGATGCAAATGAGTTATTTTATGATTCTTGCATCCACACTAACTATATCATTTTACCATTATGTAGTTCTTATTCTCATTGATGGGATTAAGTCATTGATAATTCTGTTTACATTTAATGAGAATTTTAGCTCACCCTTTTTATATTTACTTTTCCTCAAGTTATAAAAAGATTATTTTTAATGTATTATGTTATGAAGGTTTTCATATAGCAAAAAATGATGACTTAATATGAAATAAAGAATTCTATATTAAGGTGTCGAAATGGTCAGGTATAAACATAGCCATTTTTTTAATTATTTTGTCATAATATTCAATAATAGCATACCTAAAACTTCTTTGAGAATATAAGTGATCCTATATTTCATTTTGATATTGTACATTTTCGATGGATAAAATTGGGTCACCTCTATTGGTATCAAATCCGGAAATGTACTGTGTAAAATTTTAGAACTGAATCTTGGAGTGAAGTTTCTAGGATATTATATTTGGTATCCTAGGTTGGTAAAGATATCATTAGATATTATGATTTGTTCATGTGACATTATCTTAAGTTTTATATATACCATCATAGGTATAAAAGATTAAGTATAATCATAAGGTCAATTTATTAGAATCCCCTTTTGGGATTTAAATAAAGAGAATAAAAAGATATCAATGATATTTTAAGAGACATTTTATTTGGATGAATTATATATAGATCATTGGTAAAATGTGAATCTTTTTGTTAATTGTTATAAATATACGTTTTATGATATTTATTACATTTTATGTTTATACGGTCAAGGATGTTGAGGAAATTTAAGGAATAATTGTTTTATAAAATAAATAAGGATAAGCTGAAAAAGGGGTTTGGTAAATTAGTAATTATTGATGTTTTAGAAGAATATCATTATATTTTTGGAATTATAAGATCTATAGAATGAGATAACATTTGAGATTAAAACACTCTTAAATGTTGAGTTTTTAAATGTTACATAAGATAAAGGGTCATTTACATTTGGAATGATTTAGTTTCAAATTCAGTAATTACAATATAGTTTTGGTGATTAATGTATCATATGAATATTTATTCATTTTTTGAATTATATTCAAATTTGAAAACAAAATTGGTTTTGGTTAATGTCTAAAGATATGTGGAATATATTATAACCACTTTTATGGTTATGTGGTCTTTAAAAGTTTATTTTAGTTCTTTTGTAACGAAAACATCATCTTTAATACTCATAGTTTTTAGAAAATATTGATATTGTATTAAAAATTGAAAAATGATGATATTTTATTCATCACTTAGATTTTTATTCTATTTTTCACAGTATAGATGAAAATGTAATTCCTCAACTCTTGGAAAATGTTATTGAAAAAACGTTATCCTACTAAATTTGAATTTGATGAATCAAATGGCTCTCTAAATCATCATAGATTTATATATTGGAGGCCCTTAATATTCCATTGACTATTCAGTTTTTTATTAATGATCATTGTCACTCTATATCTTTATTTGGGTATTATAATATTCTTTCATGCCCAAATAATAAATTACCATCTACTATATCCTAGTTTTTAACCTAGTATGTGTTATACTAGATGAACATCATACTTCCATTTCACTTTTATCAAAATTATTTTTTTAACCCAATTGATTATATGGGTTTACAAAAAATGAACTCTCAAATATCCAACCATTGATTATAGAGATAAGGACTCAATGTTCGAGGATAAAATTTATAAACGGGGGGGGGGGGGGGGGGGTTTAATAAACTATTATATTAAATGAATTTAATTTAATTTGATTGTTTATATTAAATGAAACATATATTTTATCTTATGACACATGATACAACAGGTTTCTTTGATAGCTTCTATCCCACACAAGGCTGAGTTTTACCGAACAAAAAATTACTATTAACATTATAATTAAGTATATCACCATACCATTCAGATGGATTGTATGAATAAGATTGAATAATTTATGAAAATATATAGTATACACATTTTTCTTAATAATATATTTATGAGTAATATAATAATAATCATTTTAATGAAAAATAATTATTTTGTGAAACAATGATTTCTTTCTAAAAAATGTTTTATCTCACTTTAGGAAAATAATTTAAATTTTATTTTTACCACTTTTATAAAAGAAATTTAATAAATGAAATATTATTTTTAGGATCATAAAATGAAAATGTTCTAATGTTGAATTTATAGGATATTAATGAAATACATCTTTTATTGGTTAATATTGAAAAATACTAAATTTTAAATGAAAATATCATTTTATTTTAAATTATTAATAATTTTAATGTAAAAAATTTCAATGTTATATTTTATATAATAAGTTTTGGAAATTTATTAATTTTTTATTGATGTTTGATAAAAATACGTTATAAAATCTTGGATATCTTATCAGTAAAATCCCATTTTCTCATCTCATATGTGAGATCAATACTAAATTAAATATTTCCACATCATTGAATTAAATTTGGAATAATTGATCCCTAATTTTAAATAATATATTTTTTTAATTTCAAATATGTCCAATTAAATTTTTGATGAATATGAAAAGTGAAAATTGTAAAAATTATTTACCATTATTGAAGTAAAAGTGGATTTACCTAGGGTAGAGATATGCTGATAAGGGATAAAATGACCATCTAAGTTGTCCAAAACCGATTTAATGGTCGTATTTACACCATATCTATTATAGGATCGAGCTTGGGAACTTTTGGTTTATATTGGAATGTTGCAAATTTGGGTATGATTAAATTATTTCAAAAATTTACAAGTGTGCCGCTAACCACACTTATAAACGTCCATGATCGACATTGTAAAGCATGTTTCAAGACCTTTTATGGAAAAATAATAATTCCATCATAACCTAGAAATAAAGTCATGTTTTTTTATAGATGTTTCTATATGTTGGAAGAAGATGAAATTTTATTTCCATGTGCCAAAAGTCATATTTACAATAAAATATTAGTGGAATGACCACCATCTCAGAGTCGTCTTTGGATTTATAGGATCAATGATAAAAATGTGATGATGAAATTAAATGTAATTTTATAGTTTATTTATTTAACATTTGGTTTATTCAATTTATTGAGAGGTATACATCTCTTCATTTACATCAATATTAATGGTCAATGATCAAAAAGAGACATATAGTTCAAATGTTATTGTATTTGGAAGAAAAAATAGTTTATAAATTAATTTTCATCACATCACAAACCATTTTCTCAAGTCACTCATGTAGGCTTACTCATATAGGACCACTCGTGTATACCCAATAGCATTGGCCCATTTGTGCATGCCCACTCATCTAGGTCAGTGAGCGGGTCTATAAATAGAACACTATCCCTCAAATATTGGATGATTACCAAACTATCAGATGAAGATGTGAAGGGATGGCTTTGGTTAGTAAAATCCTTTACCAAAGTAGTTCATCACAACTTGGGTGAATTACCATTTTCCGCACTCACTAGGTGGTGGCCCCTGACTGAGAAATTGGGCAAAAGACACTTGGGAGAACCATACCTAGGTGAGGCAGTCTGATCTTTCCATGTACAACTTGGGTGAGGTAATTCCTGGGAAACCCATACCTCAAAAACCCACAATTATGTGACACAAAACATGGAGACACCCTCTATGGTGACATAAACATGATTGAATCATACCTGGGTGACCCACATATGGGTGATACATACCTGGGTGAGACCCCATAGTGACCATTCATTTTCTTACATAACGTAATACATCATTTTATAAAAAAATTAAAATAATTACACAAAATGTATCAAAACGTTTATTGTATTGGGAAAAAAGGACCATACATAATTTTTTTAAAATAAAACATAGACATTTATTTAATTATTTCTTCTTTATAATCATATAATCCCTTGTGTTTTCCATAATACAACTAATCACTTGAGGATATGCATCAAATAATTGGGTTAGCAAAAAGCCCATGAAGAGGATATAGAAAAACATGAATCAATATAACATGGTATGAACATAATCATTATCATCATAACATAGGAATAATATTATAATCATAATAGGAAGAATTTATAAAAGAATTTTTATGAGGAAAGGCATAAAAATGAATCATTAGGTCTTAGTGGTCAACTACCATACATAATTGTGTATAAAGCTAGCATTATGCTCCTGAATATTTCATTGTTCCTTATGAGATACAACATATCGACAGACACATTAGTGTAATATATAATTCTATCCACTCCCATCAAATCATATCATTCACATGTGTTATATAATTCTGGGTGCACCTCTCATATCATAACGTTTACATTATCATATAGGCCAAATAGAATGTTAATGAATATTGGACATAGAATAACCCATTGAATGAAATATATTTAATTTCATAAATAGTAAATTAAAGAAAATTTTGTTCCAAAAAAACAGGGAATAAAATAAACTACATAATAATCATCAACATTCATTGAATAAGAAACAATCTCGAGAATTCTAAGGTATGTTTTTTTGAAAATTTTTTTTTATAAAAAATGTGTTTGTCATAAATTCAGGTAAAAAAATGAATATCCTCAAAAATATAAAATAATGACGAATAAATAATTTTTAAGTAATATCCATTATGAAATTTTGGTGAAATAAGGAAAACCCCATGAAATAGAGTTACATTCCTGAATTCCCCTTATATTATGTTTGAATACTTTCTTCGTATAAATATCTTGTATAATGACATTAAATTTACCAATTAATAAATATAGAAACGTTTATACCTTATTTGTATTCATTTTGGTTTTATTAAGTTCATTTATGTTATTTTCAATAAATTATAGAGTTAAATTTCATCATTAGAGAGTTTGTTTTTCCATATTTTTTTAATTGGTTCCCTTTTATATATTAATTGATGTTTGAGTAAAATGAGGGTAAATATAAGTAATTGTTATTATATGTTATTAATGATATTAAAAAAATTTAAATGATCTTATAATGAATTTTTTATATAGTATGAGGAAGAATCATTAGATAATAGTTAATGATGATCGTTTTATAAAAATTTTGGTGGTTTTTATATCACAACATAAATGTTTTGTTTTATAATATAGTATTGTTTATATATTTTATTTCCATAAAATAGAGGTGGTATTAAAATATATTTTAAAATATTTTTTATACATTATAATGGATTCATTAAAATCCTTTAATTCATATAAGGAAAAAAATGTGCACCGCCAATGATGTGTGTAAATTGAAACATCATGAGTGATGAATTGATTTTTAGAATTAGAGAGAGAGATAGAGAGGAACAAATTAATGAATAATCTTAAATAAACATGATATAATTTTATTATATAAATTATAATGGAGTTATCATTCCATTTGAATAAAGGAATATGAGGTGAGAAAAGGATAACATAAGAAATTGAAAATAATTTAAATGAATGGATAATGTAATTTACCTCTTTAATTCTCCACATGAGAACCCACTCAAGGCACCTTGGCTTGGACTTTTGATTATTACATGATCTCATAGACATGGTGATGTGGCTAGGGATGTATATTAGGAAACATTCCGATAGGGCTCAAGATATGGGAGGTGTGATAGCAATAAGAGCGAGGGGTGTTTTCTTATTATTATATTCATTAGTTTATTATTTTAGAAAGGAAAATATTAATATTATGAGTATTATATATAAATGAATTAAAATAATGTAGGATAATTCTATATTTTGGTCTTACATCATCCTTATATCTTATATGACACCATCAATTATTTAATAATGTTTAAAAAAATTATTTACATAGACTATGACAAAATTACACCATACAATCATTTATATGATGCATGAATTTTATTTATACCTTCATTGGTGAGGTTATAATTCCTTTATCATATTTACTCATGATATGGGACATATAACTATTTTAATGGTAATGTTACTATTTCATCAGTAGTGGTTCCTTAACTACTAGAAATACTTCTCATTTCATTAATTATTAATTTAAAATTTTTTATTATGGAATATATGGGATTTAACATTATTTATACTAAAAAATAAGACTATAAGAAGGGATAAATTACATATATTACAGTTTGGATTGTTATAATCTACCCACTTTTGAAATTTCACCCTAGATATTTCATTATACATAAACAGTGGGGGTACTTCTCTTTCATCACACCTAAAGTTCTCATGTTACTCATTCATACTTATGGCTTCTCCAAAACAGTTTGACACGGTTGGAAGTCTTGTAGTGTAGAACCTTATCTCTCCAATCTAGAATCCATATAGGCTACTCTTCATAATATAGATCATCTTCTATTTGTACAACCTCTGATATTAATACGTGTGATGGATTTGGTATGTACATTCTCATGGGTGATTCATGAAACACCTCATTAACATGATCCACATTCAGTGGATGTGAATCTGATAGTACATGGATCCTATGTGATCATGGATCTCAAAGGGGCCAATGTACCTTGGGCTTGACTTCCCTTTCTTTCTAAACTTTATGACTCTTTTCGCATGTTATATTCAATGGAAAATTTTACCATCAATAAGAAACAAGACGTCCCTTCTACAGTTGTCATCATAGATCCTTTTTGAACTCTGAGTAGCATTGACATGTTACTAGATTGATTTATCATTTACTATCATCTCTTGAAAAATATTAGGTCCAATTATCTTTATTTTACAAACTTCATCCAAACATGTTGGAGTTCATAATCAATTTTCATGCAAAGCATTATATAGAGCCATTTAAATACTTGAGTGGAAGTTAATAGTTTATGAGAATCCATCCAATGGGAGATGTTGATCCCATCCACATTTTAATTCTAAATAGAACTCTATTATCATATCTTTGAGTTTCAGAACAGTTCTTCTGATTAGACATTATTTCAGGGGTGAGAGGACGTAGAGAAATTTAATTCAATAAAAAATGCATATTGAAGACTCCTCCAAAATTTAGATGTGAACATGGGATCACAATCAAGGACAATTAAGATTGGAACCCCATGTAGTCTCACCACTTATTTCACATTAATTTTCTATAGTTATTGAAGTGAGAAATCTTCTTATGTAGTGTTATAGTGGTAAATATTTTGGAGTCAGTCCACCAAAACCTATATCACATTATCTTCTTTGAATTTCATTGGGAGACCCGTGACAAAGTCCACAGTGACCTTATCCCATTTCCCCATGGGAATAAGAAATGGTTTCATCACCCCTTTGGTGTTTTTTCACTGTTCATTAATTTGAAAACATATCATGCACCTTGAGATATACTCCACAATCTCCTAATCATGTTACCCCACCAGAAGTGTTCATGAAGATCACAATGCATCTGAGTACCCCCAGGATTGATAGTGAATGTTGAGATATATGCATTATCCAATAGATCCTTCTTTATCTTAGTTTTTGAAGGGAAAACTTGCCTTACTTCAAACTGAGTCACACCATCACCATCGATATGGAACACTTGTGTCATATCTTCCTTAAAAGTATTCACCATCCATTGTAACTCTATATAATCTCTTTATTCCTACATAATCATATCATGCATATATGGTTCAGATATTTATTTTGAAATGTATTATTTATTTCCGAATGTCATGATTTCTAAACACAACTATAGAATATCCATTATGTTAGGTTCTTTCTTAATTTTCAACAAGGATACCGTAGCTTGTTATTTTCTGAAAAGAGAAAAATATATACCTTATTTTATTTTCTAGGATGATAGTGAATAGAGAAATCATAGTTCTTGATTATCTCTAACCATATCATTTTTGGAATAATGATCTCCTTTTGTGTGAATATATACATTAGAATCTTATGATCAGTATATATGACACACTTCTCACCATAGAGATAGTGCCTCTAGATTTTCAATGAAAAGATTACATATTCTAAATCTAGATCATGTTTTGGGTAGTTCTTGTCATTGATGTTAAAATGTTTTGAGTTATAAGATATCAAATTATCATTTTTCATGAGTACACAACCCTATATTTTTATTTGAAAAAACAATTCATATTAGAATAATTTCTCTACATTTCGGTAATGTGAGTATAAGTGCATTGATTAGCTTCTACTATAGATCCTAGAATGTTTCTTGAAATTCTTCTATCCAAACATTCTTTACCACTTTTCCGATTATCATAGTTAATTATCCACTCAATTAGGATAAATTTCTCAAAACAATCCATAATTCCCTAATAAGGCATGAAATATATGGATTGTTTTGACACTAGAGGTTCTGGGTCATTCCTCAGCTGACTTTTTTTTTGAAGTATCTACCTAAATTCCCTATCATATGACAACATGTCCCAAAATTGTGACTTTTTGCATCTAAAAGTTACACTTTCTAAAATTTTTATATATCTACACCTTCCATAATGTGGTTTGAAATAGACTTAGATGATCTACATGTTCCTCCATTCTATTAGATTATATTAAAGTTTCATCTATAAAAACATCCAAAAAAATTTCTAGGAAATGTCTAAATACTATATTCATCAAATCCTTGATTATTGCCTAGGAATTATTTATTCCAAAGGGAATCGCCATAAAATCATAGTTCCCATTCCCCGTATTGATGTCAATCTTCTAAATATATTCCTTTATCACCATTAGTTGATGATATCCAAAATGAAAACCCCCCTTTGATATGTTTTGAGCTCCTTATAGCTGATTAAAAAAGTCATCAATCCTTGGAAGAGTTTACTTATTCTCTATAGTGATTGTATGGAGTTCCCAATAATGGATACACATCAACATTGATATATCCTTATTCTTGAAAAAGAGAACAGATGTAGCATACGGTGATGCAATAGGGTGTAAAAAATTATTCCAAATTCACGTCCAACTTCTTCTTTTACTCCCCCAGTTCGATAGGATCCATCCTATAGGTACACATTGATATAGGAGTATCATTGGGTATAATTTCTATTGGAAACATTACCTCATGATCTGGGGGAAGATAAGGGAAATTAATAAGAAATTAATCAATGTATTGTCTCACAAGGGTTATTTATCCTAGTATGACACATTCCTTTAACTATACCATTTGAGTGTCGTATACTTCTTCAAAGGGAATCAAGAGCCACAACATTAAAGAATTTTCCAATGGAGATTCATGATCTTCCTTTAACATATAGGGGAGTATGGGATGGTTCAGAATAAAAAATGATATTTTTATTTCTAAATAGTTTATATGTTCTCTATAAAACAAGAGACAATATATTCAAGTTATATAATTGATTTCAAAAAATTGAGGTATCATGAAATTAATTGTATGAATCATCCCACATACACCAACAAGAGAAGATTTCTAGACAAGGGTTTCAATGATTGTACCACTTGGTGTTTTTATATATATCACTACATAATGGTATTTGGGCATAGATTGAGTTGTTCTACAAAAATGAAATATATATTTGAATACATTGAACCAAAATCAAATGCTACCTTTTCCATCCTTGAGGGAATAAATATTGAAACTTCTAAAAATTAAATTTATTGCTCCTCTTTAGCAGTAGTTATGGAATATTCCTTGCCTTGATCCTTTGGAAGTGGTGGATGCTAACGCTGATTACACTATAGGAATCAAGGTTTATCAAACTGTAGTGCATAGTTTATGTTTCTAACACTACTGCCAAGCCGCACGCGACCATCCATGGAGGGCACGCGGTAGTTGTCCCGCATTCCCGCATTCCCAACGCAGGCGAGATCTGTCACTTATTCAACGAAGTTTTCTCCTTAATCGAAATGGGATGATGGGATATCAGTTCTTCCTTATGTGGATTCCTCCGCAGAACTCGTCACCTAATCCGGGTCTCCCTTATAGACTAAGACGTTGTTCATGAAACTCTTCCTAGTTCCATGTCTTCATGGATGCTGGATAATTACAACGCTTCTGTCAGGACATTCCAAGTGGTCTGGTCAAGGAAGCAACCTTTGGTCGGGGGAGTAGTCATGTTGGACATCACTGGTGTGTCTAGACACAAGAGAACTAGCTCGTCTGTTTTTCTTCCCCATATTATAGGGCTTATCAAGGGCGCAGAATCCCGAGGTATCCCACATCGAATGCTGGGAATCATATGTCACATGAATTTATCTGAGGATTTCCTCATAATCACATGATTAACTTAGGATATTCCATGATTTTAAAATCTTGAAGAGATGGATCTAACATATCAGAACACTTATGGGAGTGGATCATATTTTTTCAACCCCTAGGGGGAACACTGATGTTAGGAGATGAACTGGCATGATCTCATCGGGATATGGTGGACCGGGTAATAATTAGGATGGATGGTGGAGGGTTTATTGAAGTGGAGAGAGAATGGGATAGAACAAGCGTTAGGATGATGATGATGTTGGGCTTGAGCATTGAAGAGACTTCCTATGTATACCCATGGTATGGAATCAATGTTTGTGTAGTTCGGTGAGAGGATAGGGAAATCGAGGAGGAAACCAGAGAAAATGGAAAATTGGATGGGACCCTGAGGAAGTGGAACCTCTAGGTTTGGGAATGACCTTCCTTAAACACATAGGCTCGAGGGAGGGCTCATGATAAGACATGAGTGATTGAATTAAACCTCAAGGATGATTCCTACGTACCATCGTGGATGGGAATCAAAGACCACGTAGTTCGGGCTAGTGATTGGTGAACCGACATGAAGGTCTTTAGGACCGATAAGAGTTGGGCTTGAACCTCAGAGTGGCATCCTACATACCTTTCCTTGTAAAGGATCAAAGTCCATGTAGTTCATCTAAAGACGTCTTATCGTCGATTGGGGTCTTCAATGGCTCACCATTGAGTTGGGTCAAAACGACATATTGATGGGTGGGGTTGACAATGGCTTTCTGATAGATGGGGTCAAAACGGATTACCGTTGGATGTGGGTGAAAATGGATTAATGTAAGATTAGGTCACAATGGATTACTGCGGGGTGTGGTCACAACGTTTTACTATAAGATGGGGTCACAACGGCTTAACACTGGATGGGGTCACAATAGCTTACCGCTGGATGGGATTGATCCTCATGGAGGAATCCTACGTACCATGCCTTGGGAAAGATCAAATCCCATGTAGTTTGAATGGGTACCGTTTAATGTCTCTCAGGATGAAAAGGGGGCATATAGTTTAACGTCATGTAGGACTGGGGTAGACCAGCATGAAGTGGTCAGGACCAATGGGTGTTGGGATTGAACCGCATGAAGGCTTCCTACGTACCTTACCTTGGCAAGTATCAATGTCCACGTAGTTCAGGTGGGGTTGTAAATGACATGAAGGGGGTCATAACCAATGAATGGTGTGCTTTAACATCAAGGAGTCTTCCTACATACCTCACCTTGGGAAGGATCAAAGCCTAGGTAGTTAGGGTATGGTGGGAACTGACGTGAAAAAGGTCGGAGCCAATGGTTGTGGGCTTGAACCTCAGGGAGGCTTCCTATGTACCATTCCTTGGCAAGGATCAAAGTCCACACAGTTCGAGATGGTGTGTTTGGGGCTTACACACTAGGGTTCCTGAACTAAATCATCGTTGAAGCCATCCGAAGTTTAATATTTATATTCCTACTAACTACAATATATGTGGCAAGAAGGGTCGAACCCACAGGGAAGGTAAATTTGGCCACTACTAAACTAAAAAAAACATGGAAAACTCCACTGTTGTCAGCAGCGGAGTGGTTTTTCTAATTTTCAATTTTTATATTTTTATATCTTTTAATTTCCTTATGATTTTATGTACTGTGAAACTTCACTTTTATAGTAAAATTGTTTGAAAAATACTAAAACAAAGTACAGCTGGGAGCAAGGTGCAACAACAGAGATAAAATGATGATAAAAGACAACAGTAAAGAATGCTCGGGTTCATTCTAGTCTACTGGTTTGAATTGATTTTCCTTTTCATGTAAAGTACTGCTTCATACCACTGGATTAGAGAGATGACTTACTTCCCTCACTAGGAGTTAAGTCGTGGATATTGTACTACTAGAGTTCGCCACTCCGAGAAGTACAATTCCAGAAAGATGTCTTAAGCTAAACAACAGTAAAAACTTGTTGTAAGTACTGAAGTTTCATTATGATTTGTTTACAAAAAAGATAACTCCATAACCAATCTCGCCGAATGATTACAGAGTCTAGAATATTTCAGTTCTTGTGGTACGAAGCAGATAAATGAAATTAGATTTGATCTCGCCGATCAATTCTAATCATAGAAGAATTGATTAATGAGAAGGATGAAAAAGAAACCAGTAGAATTAGAACTCTCCCCAAACTAAAAGACTTATCTAACTATACTATTCACTTTCACAGCAGTAATATGAAACATTATAGAAATAGAGTACAAAGTTTAAATCGTGAGGGAGAAGAAACTCCCTAAGAATGCTCTGCTCCTAAGTTCCTGGACTGCAATGCTCATCATTGTCCCTCCGGGTAAAAATAAATCGCCTTCCAGTCAATCACATATATCCCTGCTCAAGAACACCGCTTTCTCTGCATAAGTAACTTCTGTCATCCACTACATGTCACCGCCACAACTTCCACCGACCTCAAGAGTTGTTTACCCACGCACCGCACACGTGCGTTTAACCCGTGACAGGCACGCCGCAGGAATTTTTCCCTTGTAGCTAACTCCGGAAGAGTTAGTTGGATGAACCTGGACTCATTTAAGTCCCTTAGCTGAACCTGCATAGTTAGAAAAGAGAAATAAATAAAAAACGAACATAAAGGATGAAAAATGGCTTTTTTTTGGTTAAGTGTTAAATTACTTGAAACAAGTTAACTTAAGTTAATGGATAATTATTAGCCTTTAAATTATTAACTACGCTAAAACATAGTTATTAACAAGTTATTAATTAAATTAAGTCAATAGATATAATTAATAGGCTATTAATTTTATTATTTTTAACTAAGTTATTAAAAATTAAGAACATAAATAAATGAATAAGTAAGATAATATTTTAGACTGTATTAATAATTTAGTTATTCATATTAAAGAAATTAAATTGTTAGGTTAATTAATTAATTAGTTAATTTTAATTTAATAATTATAATTAAAACATAAGTTTTAAGTATTTCTAAATTAAAAAGTATAAACTATAGTTTATTTATAAATATTAAATAATTATACTATTAATATTAAATTATTTAATTGGTAAAACTTATTATTAATTTAGTTTAATAATTTAATTTATAATTTATTTATTTATTATAATTATAATTGTTAAAATCATAACTTTTAATTAAATTAAATTGACTTAATAAAGATTCTTTTACTTTTAACTTTTCTTTAATTTTCTTTTTCTTTTTTTACTTTACATTTATTAAACTTTTATTTTTTTTCTCTTTTAATTTTATATTACTTTATACTTATTATTATTATTATATTTTTTTCTCATCTCCGTCCTCTGAGATTTCACACGTAGAGCCTTCTTCTTCCCCAATCCAGCAGCTTCCTCCTCTTGCAGTTGTGCGGCAGCTCGGCTCTTCCCAACGACATGGCTCGGATTGGTCCTCCAGCTTGGATTGAAGACCACAGCAACGACCATTCAGCAAACAACGGCGAAACAGCTCGGCTCGGCCTCCATCTTTAGCACAGTCAGCGCAACGTCACCTTCAGAAACCTAGCAGCAGTTGCTTCAGTGGTTGTCCACAAATTCCCTCGCGTGGCTCCACTTCGCGGTAGTAGTCTGGCGGACCTCTCCTGCTCTGTACTTAGCAGTGCGGCACACTCCACCTCCTGCTCCGAGGCATCCAACAGCTCGCACACTGCAGGTCTACCCTCCCTCAGCAACATAGTGCGACGACTTCCCTCCTTAAACAACCGCGCATGCAGACCCCCGACTCCTTGTAGCGACTACTGAATTGGATGCCTCAGCTAGGCTTAACAGCGATGGTTGAGATCTGTAGCAGATGGCACGACCTCTGCTCGCAGACCAGATCTGGTCCTGTGTGCAGTGGCAAGATCAACTTCTCCTCGGTCCCAATCGGATTCTTCTTCTCCTACTCAAGGAGCGGACATCATCCATCCTCCAGCGCATCCTGCAGTGGCGGACATCCTCTGCACTTCTCGCGGCAACAGTACGGAAACCGGGGGGTAATGGATCTGCATAGGTGAGGTGCGGATGAGAGTAATGGTGAGATGGTGGAAATAAAGTATAATAGTGAGATTGGAATGGGTAACAGTGAGGTATGAGATGGGGAGAGTGTCTATCAGTTAGGAAATAACGGTGAGGATGAGATATTGGCTATAATAGTGAGGTGCGAATAACAGGGTATGAGATAGTGTAACAGTGAGAAAAAATGGAGCGTATCGGTGAGGATTAGAAATAATGGTCACCGGTAGGCAAAACTATAATAGTAGCGGTGAGAGTTTTGAGGGAATGTCACCGGTAGAGTGAAAGTGGGTGTGGGGTCACCGTTACGTAAAAAAAAGAAGAAGCTACCGGTACCAAAAGGGTCACCGGTACGCTAAAATGAAAAGGTGAGGTCACTGTTAGACGTGGGAAATTGCAAGGGTTACCGGTAAGGATTGCTACCGGTAGGACAATGGGGAATCTCATCATTACACAATAGTGATATTTCAAAAAATAAACACACAAATTAAACATAGAATTAAAACTTAAATAAATTAAATAGAAAGACTTAAAATAATTAATTAAAATAATTCTAAATAACATTAATTAAAAAAAATATTTTTATTAACCTTTAAATCATTAAAATTATTATTTAAAAAGCACTATTTGATAACAATTGAATTAATAAACTTGATAATTGTTGAACTAAATTAATAAGCGACTTAAATTTAAAAGAAAACTAAACAAGGTAATTAAAGAATTGCGGAAAATAAAAATGAAGACATCGGTGACCCAAATAAATCACTGCAAGTTCTTAGTTACCTCAGCTGTAGACTAAAACAATTATAAAATGAAATAAAAATCAATATTCATACATAAAATAATAAAGTTAATGTTTAAAATCTCTTAATTAATTAATTAATTAACTAATTGAACTAATAAATTAAAAGAGACCAATTTAATTAATTTAAAATGCACACATAACTTACTTAAATGACTGACCGAGAGGCTAAACGCATAAAATATTAAAATTCACCTATTTTAATGTAACTTAATTGAAATATTAATTAATAAAATAAAGTCTAAGTTAATTAATTAGGATTATGTTAATTAAATAATTGTTTAATTAGAAATTAACTTATTAAGTAGTCGAGTAGAATTAAATTATCCTAACTAAATACTCACTGTTTTTTATAAAATTAACGTGTTTACCGTTAGAAATGAGTATCGGTGACAAGGGTCACCGATAGAGGCAAAGTCGCCGATGGAGGCAGAGTCACCGATAGAGGGTACCAGTAACCTTCTATCGGTAGCTAAGCTACCGGTAGTCTGGCAAGCCGAGCTAAGTTGTATATAACTTTAAAAATTAAAATTAAATTAATTAGAAAACTCAATGATTAATAATAATGATAATTAAAAAAAATAAACAAATAAATATTTAAGTAAACAAATTGAAAATTAGTTATATTAAAAACACATCAAGAATAAATAAATTATTTTAAGGTCCATAATTACATAAAATGTTATAAAAAGTGAACAATTGACAAATCTATTCATAAATATACAAAAGTGCATTTATTTATTAAAAAGTGTTAAAATAATTAAATAAATTGTATAAAAAGTAATGGAAAGATGTGGAAAACTGGGTAAAAAGAAAGCCACGTCAAATTCCCCCACACTTAAACATTATTTGTCCTCAAAAAATCCCATGTTTTATCATCTTTGAAAAAAAGTGAATTATACAAATCAGCTATGTTCAGAGAAGTTTCAACAAAGGACTCAAAAAGTGTGCTTAGGCTACTGAAAACATAGCCTCAAATAGTGTCTCTCCTAGAACCACTACTCAATGGGAACTCTGGTAAACCAGGAATCATCCATAAATGAAGGTATCCTGCTTCATATATGACTCTGCCTAGTGACTCACTTCAATTCAATCTCAATTTCCAATTCAGGATTGATAAAAGGTAAAATGAAAGTGGAATCAAAACCTTAACAAAAGGAACTTTGTTCTTTGACTAATCCCCTTGGTTCCAAAATTAAAACAAAGATAATTTTTTTTTGAAATCACTTTATTGATAAAACCCAAATGACTCCCATATAAACCAGTTGTCCCCTTCTTCATCTGGAGTTTATCATTCCCCTCACCTTAATGAATTCATCTTTGACCCTAGACACTTTATTTATTTATCCCAAGCCATGTAATTTGTGCCAAGCACTGTGCAATGCACTTATTAAAGGTTTACATAGGGCTTATTGTAAACAAAAATACACCCAGTATCTAAGGTCTCAGAGATTCACCGTGGGATCCTAGATGCCCAGTATTACACCAGTTACAAAGGATTTATATAAAATCCATTTACATTGACTCAATAAAAATGATCATTTTTATAAATTAAAAGAATGAAAAGGCTCCTCCGATAAAATTCAAACTTCCAGTACCTAAAATTATGATCTTAAATCCACTAAAAGGTTTCCCATATCACTCTCAAAAGTAGTTCCTAACCAATATTCATTAAACCACTAAACAGTTCCACTCAGCAATCATCCACCAACACTCATTTCAGACTCAAATCAAGACTCAACTTCCAATCAAGCACCATCCTAAGGCAAGACTCATTTGAGTGCAGTGTAAAGCCTAAAATTGTGAAAGAATATTTTTTTGAAAATTTTTGACCATTTTTTGACAAAAAGTTTAAAAGTAGTGGGAATTGATGAGAATTACAATTAAATACAGTTTAGTACAATCAAGAATTGACCCCCTCCCCCGCACTTAAAACCCAACTTTGTCCCCAAAGTTGACTTCTAAATATGGAGAAGAACAGTTAATCAATTATGGTTCAAAACAGATTTTCAATTTAGTAGATATATGACATGTATAAAGGGTCCCAATGAAATTAAAAGATAGTGTTGTCTTCCAAAATGAATAAATAAAAGTAGGTTCATTTTAGACACACACATGATTTAACATTCAGTCCAGTGACAAAGAGTTTCATTAAAGCACAAAAGATGTATATAATGTGTGGGTGCACAATAAACTGGGTGTAAGCATTTTAAACAAAAAGTTCAATAATATGTTCAATACATTAGACAAAGTTCATGCTAAACACCTCAATGAAACAAGCAGATTCAAATGACCAGCATTATGTACTCCCCCCACAACTTAGTTTCATGCAGTGAAAAGGTTTTATCACAATAGTGAAATTCAATTTTTTAAAGCAAGGAGGCTCATGCAGATTTTTAATTCATTAGTTACACGACATGCAGCAGAATTTTATAATACAAGCAGAATTTTAAGCATGAACAGATTTTTTTCAATATATGCAACATATTATCAGCAAACTATTAAGGAGCTGAAAGAAGAAACAAAATTTAACAGTAATGTACTTCCCTGACTAGATTTCCATTACTCCTTCAGCATGGGAATTCTACTCCCTTTATTGACACAAGCAGCAGAATCCTAAAAACAATGAGCATGAGAACAGGGAATAGATAACTAGCATAGTCAGTACAAACGGAAGGCATCAAAACAAAACATTATCCAAAGGAAAACAAGAACTCAAATAAAAGTAACCACAGAAGAAAGAACATGGGTTGACTCCCATGAAGCACTGAATCTTAAGTCTTCAGTTAGACTCTATTTAATTACAATTTTTTCTTCATTAACAAAACAAAGACCATGGGTTGCCTCCCATGCAGCGCTAGGTTTACAGTCCCCAGCCAGACTTCATTCAAGAGAAGTTTTAAAGAAAAGAGAAGGCAGCCAAACCCTTTGGCTGCCCCTCAAAAAAAATTTCAATCTTTCCCCATTGACCAACATGGGTTTATTCTCTTCATCTACAATTTCCACAGCTCCATTCTTCAGCACTCAAACTACAGTAAGCGGTCCCGACCACTTGGACTTTAGCTTCCCAGAAAAAAGATTAAGTCTAGAATTAAAGAGGAGGACCTCTTGTCCACATTTGAACTCTTTAGTTTGAATGATAGAATCATGAAAAATTTTAGTCCTCTCTTTATAAATCCTTGAATTATCATAACTCTCTCTTATAATCTCATCTAATTCACCCAGCTCAAGCAATCTCCTCTCACCAACACTCTTAAAGTCAATGTTTAGAGCCTTAACTGCCCAATATGACTTATGTTGCAACTCCACAGGTAAATGACAACATTTCCCAATCAACAGCCTGTAAGGAGACATACCTATTGGGGTCTTGAAAGCAGTTCTATATGCCCATAAAGCTTCATCCATTTTAAGAGACCAGTCTTTTCTAGAATTTGACACAGTTTTCTCAAGAATTTGTTTTAGTTCTATGTTTGAAATTCCCACTTTTCCACTGGACTGTGGGTGATAAGGTGTACCAGTTTTGTGAACATAGCCATATTTTTCCATTAAATATTTAAATTTGCAATTCTTAAAATGTGTTCCATTATCAGTAATAAAAGCTTTTAGGACTCCAAATCTTGTAAAGATATTCTTTTTCACAAATTTTATCACACTATTTTCTTGATTGTTTGGAAGAGCAACTGCCTCAACCCACTTTGATACATAATCCACATCAACAAGAATATACTCATTCCCATGAGATGATGGAAATGGACCCATTAAATCTAAACCCCATACATCAAAGATTTTAACTTCAAAAATACCCTTCTGGGGTAACTCTTGTTTCCTACCCACATTACCCAGCCTCTGACACCTGTCACACCCAACCACAAAACTCCTAGAATCCTTAAAGAGTGTAGGCCAATAATAACCAGACAGAAGGACTTTTTGAGCAGTCCTCTCACCCCCATGGTGACCTCCCCAAGGTGAAGAATGACAACTTTCAAGAATAGATAGCATCTCTTCCTCAGGTACACATCTCCTAAGAATACCATCAGCACATCTCCTAAAAAGCAAGGGATCATCCCACAGATAATATTTAAACTCAGAAATGAATTTCTTTCTTTGATTATTAGACAGATTTTTGGGAATGACACCGACTGCCAGAAAGTTGGCAAAATCTGCAAACCAAGCAGATTGTCTGACTGACACCGATAGAAACTTCTCATCAGGTAAAGAAGAGTTAATCTCCCTGATATTTTCAGATTCAAGTTGAGTAACAGGAAGCCTAGATAAGTGATCAGCAACTATGTTTTCAGATCCCTGCCTATCCCTAATCTCTAAGTCAAAGTCTAGTAACAATAAGATCCATCAAATCAGCCTGGGATTAGTTTCCCTTTTAGACCGCAAGTATTTCAAAGCAGAATGATCAGTGAAAATGATGACTTTTGAGCCTAACAAGTACTGTCTAAACTTTTCCAGAGGAAAAACAACAGCTAATAACTATTTTTCAGTGGTGGTATAATTCTTTTGAGAATCATCTAGAAGTCTACTAGCATAGTATACCACATGCAATTTCCCATCTCTCCTATGTCCGAGGACCGCACCTAGAGCCATGTCACTAACATCAAACATAAGTTCAAAAGGTAATTTCCAATCAGGTGTAGTGATGATAGGTGATGTAGTGAGTTTCTCCTTAAGCAGATTAAATGATTTCAAGCAGTTTTCATCAAAATTTAAAGGTTCATCATTTACCAGCAAAGAACACAAGGGATTAGTGATTTTAGAAAAATACTTTATGAACCTCTGGTAAAAACCGGCATGCCCTAAAAAACATCTAACGAATTTTAAATTAATAGGAGGAGGCAGTTTTTGAATAACTTCTATCTCCGCAGTATCAACTTCTAATCCTCTCTTGAAAACCTTATGACCAAGCACAATACCTTCAGTAACCATGAACTGACATTTCTCCCAATTAACAACAAGGTTGGGTTCAATACATCTCTCTAAGACTAACTCAATATTTTCTAATCATGTATCAAAAGTACTCCCCACTATATAAAAGTCATCCATGAAAACTTCAATGATTCTCTCAATCATATTAGAAAATATAGCCATCATACACCTTTGAATGGTGGCTGGAGCTCCACACAACCCAAAGGGAATCCATCGGTAAGTGAATGTTCCAAAGGGGAATGTGAAAGTGGTCTTCTCTAGATCATCTGGATCAACAGGGATCTGGTTTTAACCAGAATACCCATATAGGAAATAGAAGAATTCATTTCCAGCTAACCTCTCATGCATTTGATCAAGGAAGGGCATAGGAAAATGGTCCTTCCTAGTGGCAGCATTAAGCTTCCTATAATCAATACAGACTCTCCATTTTGTGGATTTCCTAACTTGGACTTCTTCATTCTTTTCAATATTTACTACAGTGAAACCTCCCTTCTTGGGGACAACCTGGACAGGGATGACCCAAGCACTATCCGAGATGGGATATATCATTCTAGTATCAAACTGTTTGATTAATTCCACTCTCACAACTTCATTCATGTTTGGATTTAATCTTCTTTGACATTCTACCCTAGGCTTATGATCAAGCTCCATAGGAATTTTGTGCATACAGAATGAAGGAATAATTCCTTTGATATCAGCTATTGTCCAGCCTATGGCAGATGTAATCTTTTTCAACACATCTGAAAATTTTTCTTCTTGAATTGCATTTAGTTCAGCAGATATTATTACAGGCAAAGTAGAGTTCTCACCTAAAAATGAATATTTAAGATGGGCAGGGATGGGCTTCAGCTCATGATCATGTGGTACTACACTCGAAGGAAGACTCTTAGGCCTGGGAGGTCCAAGATCATCAACCTATTTCTTATAAGGAGTATTAAAAGATGAAAGATTTTCAATTTCCAGTTGGGATTCAGAGATAACAGTGCTACTGTCCAAGGTAGGCAGTACACTATCCAGATTTTCTAGATCAGAATTCAGCAGTTTGTCAAAGAAGATTCATCTAATTGTCTTAACAGTTCTCCCTCAGTAATATCAAAGTTCTCAACAAGGTTATTGTTAACAGAAAAACCCTCAATTTCACTCAGAAAATTACTATGTTCAGAAACAGGGGACTCTCCTACAGCAGAAACTGGAAAGTTGTCCAGTTTTGGAAGATTTTCCATATTGGTTGTTACAGCAGAATTTTCAGTTTTACAAACAGATTCACAAAGACTTTCAGCTACACAAATATTTTCTTCAGCAAAGGATTGTTTTTCAGATTTTTCAATGAGTTCAATTTGATTCTTATAAGAACATTCAGCTTCAAGAGACTCAATTTTTGAACAGTTTACAGAGTAAGTTGGTTACTTATTATTTTTAAAAACATTGAACTCTTCTTCTTATTCACCAATTTTGAAAATCAACTGACCCTTAGACACATCTATAACAGCACCACCTGTGGCGAAGATGGGCCTACCCAAGATGATAGGTACCTCTTGATCACACTCCATATTTAGAACAAGAAAATCAGCAGGCAAGAATAACTTTCCAACTCCAACTAGTAAGTCATCTACTCGACCCATAGGATGAGTGAAAGATCTATCAGCCAACTGCAGTATGACTGTGGTGGGTTGAAGATCACCAAACCTCAATTGTAAAAACAGTGAGTATGGGAGAAAATTAATAATTTCACCTAGATCACACAAATAGTTCAGCTGACCAGAATTTATTAGAGTACAAGGGATGACAAAGCTACCTGGGTCTTTCAATTTAGGTGGAATTTTCTTTTGGAGTACAACACTATACTCTTCAGTGAGGCTGTAGGTAGCAAATTATTCAAGGGTCTTTTTATTTAAAACAATTTTCTTTAAGGATTTTAGATAAGATGGGATTTGAATTAAGGCTTGGATAAAAGGTATGTTCACTTAAAGCTTAGAAATAAGACCAAGGAACTGAAGAAGTTCAGCCCTGGTGTTACTTTGAGGTTTCAGTTTTTCAGGGAAAGGAATGGGTGGGGAAAAATTTTCATAACAGTAGGCATGTCCCTCACCTCTTGAACAACTTTTTTTTTTCCTTTATTTTTTTTATTTTTAGAACAACTTTCAGCTTGATTTTCAGGTGACAAGTTCAGATTCTCATCATTTTCAACATCTTTCTGTGAATTTCCAGATTGTGAACAAAGCAGATTTTCATTTCCAGATTGAAATAGTTTCTCATTTTGGGCATTTTTTACAGTTTTCCAGCAACATTTTGAGTATTCAGCCCACTCCTAGTTACAAAAGCCAGGATATTCTCCCTAGGATTATGTTCAGTGGTACTAGGGAACCTACCTTTATCCATAGAAGGCAAATCTGTATCTAATTTTCCTAGCTGTGTTTCCATATTCTGAATTCTCACATCAGTTTGCATCTTGTCTGACTCATATTGACTTTTCTGTTTATTATGTTGAGTCATGTACCGTTCCTCTGGTGAGTTTATATTATTCAAGATCTGATCCAATTTAGAAGACATTTGATTATCATTACTTCCATGAACATTTTGAAGACTCTCCCCTTTGTTGATTTTGAATGTTTGGTCTTGGTAGGTTATGATAATTAGGAGCAGTTTGTTTCTTAATAATACCTTGGTCCATCCACGACAGATTTGGATGGTTCCTTTATCCTTGATTGTAGTTGTTAGAAAATGGATCTTCTTTTTGAGGCATCCTAGAACCGTAATTAACAAAGTTTGAGGGTTCAGATTGTTGGGCTGATAGATCAACATTAGGAAAAAAACTTTCAGAATGCCAAAACATAACACATTGAGTGCACTTTTGCCTAAGAGATTGATACTAATTCTGGTTTTCAACTTGGTTAACAGATTGTTTTGAATTCTGGTTCATTAATGTTGGATGTTGGTTGGTGATTTCAACAAGTTGGGCTTGAGTATCAGCTCTTGAACCAGTATTAACATTCCTATTGACTATCTTCCTTCTTGAATTCTTATGTTGAGAATTTAGGGCCAGATTATTGAAAATATGTCTCAACTCCTCATCAGTCTTATCATTGTAATTAGCCCCAGCAGCTTGATCCACTAAGTTCTGACCAGAGGAGGAACGCCCTTTATAGAAGGTGTCCATGAGGATATGTGATGGGAGTTGATGATGAGGACACTGCCTAAGTATATCCCTGAATCTATCCCACGATTCATGGAAATCTTCTCCATCCTCTTGATAAAAACTAGTGATTTTAGTTCTCAATTCACCTTTTAATCTTTGAGGATAAAATTTCATAATGAAAGAGTTGTAAACTTGATCCCAATTTTCAAAAATGTTTTCATTTAGACTTAAAAACCAGTTCCTAGCATTCCCTTTAATGCAAAAGGGAAATAATCTCATCCTAAGCTCATTTTCAGTGAGTCCTAAAAGTGGAAGTTGCTGCACAGTATTATTGAAGTCTCTAATGAAGGCCAGAGAGTCCTCATTAGAGAGCCCATTGAAAGCAGGCACAGTGAAATGTGTGATTGCTTTAACTCATAATTTCTGGCTCTAGGACTTCATCTAATGGATGATGGGTTGCTTGAAACTTGAGGGAGTTGAAACTCCCTCATCCTAGGCCTTTCATTTTCATCTAACAGTTCTGGTTGGTTGTGGAAATTATTTTGCTCAAGAACTCTATTATCTATGTTTTCCATTTCAGTTTTGTTCTTCTTTCTTAGAGTAGATAAATGTTTTTCTAATTCAAGGTTTAAGGGCTCTAATCTAATAGCAGACTTTCTTGTGCTCATACAAAAAAACAGTAGACGGTACCAACAGTAAACGTTCAGGTTGACAAGACAAATTTTTTTTTACAGTTTTCAAATTTTTCAAAATTCGTTAAAGATTTTTATATATGTGTTTTTTTAATGTTTTTCTTTTTAGCAATGGCTCGTGCCTTCCCCGGAAACGGCGCCAAAAACATGACCTAAACCATCGTTGAAGACGGCCAATGTTTAATATTTATATTCCTACTAACTACAGAATATGTGGAAAGCAGGGTCGAACCCACAGGGAAGGTAAATTTGGCCACTAATAAACTAAAAAAACTGGGAAAACTCCACTGTTGTCAGCAGCGGAGTGGTTTTTCTAATTTTCACTTTTTATATTTTTATATATTTTAATTTCATTATGATTTTATGTACTGTGAAACTTCACTTTTATAGTAAATTTTTTTGAACAATACTAAAACAAAGTACAGCTGGGAGCAAGGTGCAACAACAAAGATAAAATGATGATAAAAGACAACAGTAAAGAATGCTCAGGTTCATTCTAGTCTACTGGTTTGAATTGATTTTCATTTTCATGTAAAGTACTACTTCATACCACTGGATTAAAGAGATGACTTACATCCCTCACCAGGAGTTAAGTCATGGATATTGTACTACTAGAGTTCGCCACTCCGAGAAGTACAATTCCAGAAAGATGTCTTAAGATGAACAATAGTACAAACTTGTTCTAAGTACTAAAGTTTCATTATGATTTGTTTACTAAAAAGATAACTCCATAACCAAACTCGCCGAATGATTACAGAGTCTAGAATATTTCAGTGCTTGTTGTACGAAGAAGATAAATTAAATTAGATTTGATCTCACCGATCAATTCTAATCACAGAAGAATTGATTAATGAGAAGGATAAAAAAGAAACCAGTATAATTAGAACTCTCCCCGAACTAAAAGACTCAGCTAACTATACTATTCCTTATCACAGCAGTAATAGGAAACATTACAGAAATAGTGTACAAAGTTTATATCGTGAGGGAGAAGAAACTCCATAAGAATTATCTGCTCCTAAGTTCTTGGACTGCAATGCTCAGCATCATCCCTCCGAGTAAAAATAAATCGCCTTCCAGTCAATCGCGTATATCCTTGCTCAAGAACGCCGCTTGCTCTGCTTAAGTAACTTCTGTCAGCCACTGCATGTCACCGCCACAACATCCACCGACCTCAAGAGTTGTTTACCCACACACCGCACACATGCGTTTAACCCGCGACAGGCACGTCGCGTGAATTTTTCCCTTGTAACTAACTCCGGAAGAGTTAGTTGGATGAACCTAGACTCATTTAAGTCCCTTAGCTGAACCTGCATAGTTAGAAAAGAGAAATAAATAAAAAACGAACATAAAGGATGAAAAATGGCTATTTTTTTAGGTTAAGTGTTAAATTACTTGAAACAAGTTAACTTAAGTTAATTGATAATTACTAGCCTTTAAATTATTAACTATGCTAAAACATTGTGATTAACAAGTTATTAATTAAATTAAGTCAATATATATAATTAATAAGTTATTATTTTATTATTTTTAACTAAGTTATTGAAAATTAAGAACATAAATAAATAAATAATTAAGATAATATTTTATATTGTATTAATAATTTAGTTATTCCTATTAAAGAAATTAAATTGTTAGGTTAATTAATTAATTAGTTAATTTTAATTTAATAATTAGAATTAAAACTTAAGTTTTAAGTATTTCTAATTTAATAAGTATAACCTATAGTTTATTTATAAATATTAAATAATTATACTATTAATAGTAAAATAATTAATTGGTAACACTTATTATTAATTTATTTTAATAATTTAATTTATAATTTATTTATTTATTAAAATTATAATTGTTAAAATCAAAACTTTTATTTAAATTAAATTGACTTAATGAAGATTCTTTTACTTTTAACTTTTCATTAATTTTCTTTTTCTTTTTTTACTTTACTTTTATTAAACTTCAATTTTTTTACACTTTTTATTTTATATTACTTTATACTTATTATTATTATTATATTTTTTTTCTCATCTCTTTCCTCCCACATTTCACACGCAAAGCCTTCTTCTTCCCCAATCCAGCAGCTTCCTCCTCTTGCAGTTGTGCGGCAGCTCGACTCTTCCCAACGGCATGGCTCGGATTGGTCCTCCAGCTTGGATTGAAGACCACAACGATGACCATTCAGAAAACAGCGGCGAAACAGCTCGACTTGGCCTCCAGCTTCAGCACAGTCGGCGTGGCGTCACCTTCAGAAACCCAGCAGCAGTGGCTTCAGCGGTTGTCCACAAATTCCCTCGCACGGATCCACTTCACGGTAGCAGTCCGACGGACCTCTCCTGCTCTGTACTTAGCAGTGCGGCACACTCCACCTCCTGCTCCGAGGAATCCAACAGCTCTCACACTGCAGGTCTACCCTCCCTCAGAAACATAGTGCGATGACTTCCCTCCTTAAACAACAGCGCATGCAGACCCCTGACTCCTTGCAGTGGCTGCTGAATTGGATGCCTCAGCTAGGCTTAACAACGAGGGTTGAGATCTGCAGCAGATGGCATGACCTCTGCTCGTTGACCAGCTCTGGTCCTGTGTGCAGCGGCAAGATCAACTTCTCCTCGGTCCCTGTCGGATTCCTCTTCTCCTACTCAAGCAGCGAACATCATCCATCCTCTAGCGCATCCTGCAGAGGCGGACCTCCTCTGCACTTATCGTGGAAATAGTACGGAAACCGGGGGGTAATGGATCTGCATAGGTGAGGTGCGGATGAGAGTAATGGTGAGATGGTGGAAATAAAGTATAACATTGAGATTGGAATGGGTAACGGTGAGGTATGAGATGGGGTGAGTGTCTATTAGTGAGGATGAGATATGGGCTGTAACAGTGAGGTGCGAATAACAGGGTATGAGACAGTGTAACGGTGAGAAAAAATGGAGCGTATCGGTGAGGATTAGAAATAAAGGTCATCGGTAGGAAAAACTATAACAGTAGCGGTGAGAGTTTGGAGAGAGAGTCACCGGTAGAGTGAAAGTGGGCGCGGGGTCACCGTTACATAAAAAAAAGAAGCTACCGGTACCAAAAGGGTCACCGGTACGCTAAAATTAAAAGGCGAGGTCACTGTTAGACGTGGGAAATTGCAAGGGTTACCGGTAAGGATTGCTACCGGTAGGACAAAGGGGAATCTCACCGTTACGCAATAGTGATCTTTCAAAAAATAAACACACAAATTAAACATAGAATTAAAACATAAATAAATTAAATATAAAGACTTAAAATAATTAATTAAAATAATGCTAAATAACATTAATTAAAAACAAGATATTTATTAACCTTTAAATCATTAAAATTATTATTTAAAAATCACTATTTGATAACAATTGAATTAATAAACTTGATAACTGTTGAACTAAATTAATAAGCGACTTAAATTTAAAAGAAAACTAAACAAGTTAATTAAAGAATTGCGGAAAATAAAAATAAAGACATCGGTGACCCAAATAAATCACTAGATGTTCATAGTTACCTCAGCTGTAGACTAAAACAATTATAAAATGAAATAAAAATCAATCTGCATACATAAAATAATAACGTTAATGATTAAAATATCTTAATTAATTAATTAATTAACTAATTGAACAAATAAATAAAAAGAGAACCAATTTAATTAATTTAAAATGCACACATAAATTACATAAATAACTTGAAGAAAGGCTAAACGCATAAAATATTAAAATTAACCTATTTTAATGTATCTTAATTGAAATATTAATTAATAAAATAAATTATAAATTAATTAATTAGGATTATGTTAATTAAATAATTGTTTAATTAGAAATTAACTTATTAAGTAGTCGAGCAGAATTAAATTAACCTAACTAAATACTCACCATGGTTTATAAAATTAAAGTGTTTACCGTTAGAAATGAGTATAGGTGACAAGGGTCACCGATAGAGGCAAAGTCGCCGATAGAGGCAGAGTCACCGATAGAGTGTACCGGTAACCTGCTATCGGTAGCTAAGCTACCGGTAGTCTGGCAAGCCGAGCTAAGTTGTATATAACTTTAAAAATTAAAAGTAAATTAATTAGCAAACTCAATGATTAATAATAATGATAAATTAAATAAAATAAACAAATAAAGATTTAACAAAACAAATTGAAAATTAGTTATATTAAAAACGCATCAAGAATAAATCAATTATTTTAAGGTCCAAAATTACATAAAATGTTATAAAAACTTAACAATTGACAAATTTATTTATAAAAATACAAAAGTGAATTTATTTATTAAATAGTGTTAAAATAATTAAATAAATTGTATAAAATGTAATAAAAAGATGTGGAAAACTGGTTAAAAATAAGGCCACATCAGTTCCCAAAGAGGATGTCATGGTCGATTATTACTCTAATCCCATGTGAGTCATGCTCAGTGTGAGAAAAAAGAGAGAGCAAGGAGCTGATGATCATGTTTAGAAAGGTGCGCCCACGAGAAGCGGAGTGGGATTACATGTATTTAGCGGCCCAAAGAGGAAATAGGGGTTTACGCGTGATCCACGACCTGAAATGATGGGAATTGGGACTTACTCTAGGGTGGAGGCCTGGGTAGTGTCAAATACCAAGGAGAGAGGGATTTGACATCGAGGAAGAGAGGATGAGAAGGGGTTCTACCTCCTACAAGAAAATCTAGGGATTTCAACAAGAGGGTTTCCCTTTCCCCATGGACAGATGTTGCTCCAAGGAGGATGTTCTCATTCCATCTTATGAATGATTTTACTTTCGTAGAGACAAGTGGGCATGCAGAATGTCCAAGGTGGGGGAACCCCGCATACGATGCATGGTAGAGATCACAGTTTAACGTCATGTACCGAGGATGAAGGCGATTAGCAGTTTAGAATCCTATAGCTTGGATGGGAGGGATTCACTCTGTTCCCCTAGAACATACATAATCAATACCTCCCACCCTTAGGGAAGGGAATGAATCATCAATGTCCTGGTGATGGGGTGTTATGGAGTGATCTATTGAGGGTTCCATGTTAGTGTGGCTATGCGAATAAGCAATAGTCGTTAGCGTGCCTATGCGAAGAAGCATGAGGCAAAGAAACACTATAGGAAACACTACCCAAGGGACCTTGAAATTGTTTCGTGTTATCCAGAGGGGCCGCACATGATAAGGGGTTGCAGAGAAAAGTGGTTCATATGTATAAGCCTTGTGAAGCTCTGGTGATCCATGTAGTGGAGGAGATTTCGTGAAGGGGGTGCTTCGCTAAGTGAAGTGACCTAGCTTAGTCATAAGGCATAAGTACATATGGAATGTGCTTTGTAAAGTGGAAGGAAATTAATGTCCTAGTGCTCTGCGAAGCAAGGGTGCATTGTGATGCATAGTAGTGCGAAGAAATGTGCTTCGCAAGGCACAATGACCCAGCTTTAGCATGCGGGTCACAAGTGCAGGAACAGTTCCTTGTGAAGCATGTGTGCTCTGTAAAGGCTTGAGTCCCATTCGGGATCTACTTATTTTGAAAAGGACCATTGGATCAACGAAGGTAATCCCTCTTTGAAGAGGGGTGGAATTCACACAAAGGGGAATGCATATCGCGATGAAAATTTGCCTTCAATAGATCATGGTTTGTAGAGAATAATTGCTTCATGAAATGTGAGATAGGAAAGCGAAATGGTGGTGGATCAATCGTTCAGGCTTTAAGGGAGCTAGGTATTTTTAGGCAAGAGGAGCTGTAGAGTAGATCTCCCTTGTAGTGAAGCGAGAGCTAGCTCTGCAGTGGTTCACATAGGTCAAAGGGGCTCGCAGAGCATTTCGCCTCCTTGTGCTGCGGTGGGTTTTCTAACATCAAAGGGTTTCGCGGAGCATCCCAACCCTAGATTCATAGTGTATTTTAGAACTATAAATGGGTTCACGAATCATAAGGACTCCTTGTTTGGTGGTAGGTTCACAAATGAAGATTTGGGTGCTGGCCACAAGGCCCCAAGGGATCCACAATAGTTCTTCACAAGGCAGCTCCTAATCTGTTCTGTTTTTTCTCATTCCTCCCAAATTTTGGCACAAACAAATGTCCCCCCTCATACTAGGATCCTAGGATAAATTGAGGGTCAATTAATTTTGTTAAATCTCCAAAATCCCTTATCCATCACAAATAGGACTCACGAAGGAGGCTTGTGAAGTGGAGAGGCAACGAGCACGCTTAGCGCGCCATGATGTTCGCAATTATTCGACGCGCCGAGAAGCACCAGGGGTCCTCTCCAATAAATAGGGGAGATGACCTCTCCTTTGTCCTTTCCATTATACATGATTTTCACTTTTAGTGCTCTATATTTTCAAAGCTCTGTGCGCTCTGTGATTGCTCTCCGTGAATCTATACTTCACTTCACGGCGCACAACGAGTCTTTGACTCCATGACGGTGCACTCTGCAGCTGACATCCGAAGGTGGGTGTAAGGCTTCATGATTCCATTGATGGTACCAAACTTCATGAATGGTCTCTGTTATTTAACTCTGCGAAAGGGAATTGCGAACTAGGATAAAAAGTGTCCATATTTTAAAAATTTAATGGATTACAAAGAGGCTTCCAGGGGGTCCTTGAGAACGTTGCCCGAATGGAGGATATGGTGAATATATTGGGTCATGGGGAGTTGGTACAGAGCCACTCTGACCATGATTCATTGGATAATCTGCTGTCGGAAATACAAAGGAATTATCCGCTCTGTAATAGAATGCTTTGTATGGGGTTGGGCTTTGAGATGAAGTCTTCAACACTGATAAAAGTAGGGACGATCAAGCTTATTGGTTCAGGAGAACATCGTGCCAGTGCTAGTGGTTCTGGGTGGCTGACGGCCATGCTTGGGAGGACTTCAGGACTATAATTACCAAATCCCTGTACAATCAACTGAACAATGTTGATGGGAATTAATTGTAGCTAGACACCCCCCCTGTACTAGATGAACCTGAAGGTAGCCCCGAGGAACCTGTTTATGGGATGGTCTAATGAGTGGGATCTAAGCTACGGTTAAAACAATTCAAATGACTAGGCATGGGCCTACCGAGTAGGTGCCTCATGTGAAGAGTTCGGGGCCGAGCTGAGGAGATTGGGTCTATATGAGACAGCTTTGGCCTCCCAATTCCATATCAATCAATATAATTTTCTGATGATAGATTTGTTGATAAGGTGGTTATCGGGGACCAATAAATTCAACTTACACGATGGGGAGTTTGTAATCAGTTTATGGGATGTGCATCATATTTTGGAGATCCAGATACTGGGGGTGATGTATGATGAATTACTCTCCATTATGGGTTCAAGGGAGGATTCGGAGCAAATGACACCACTGGCGATGGCGTTGATGAAGCAGGTGCCAAGAGAGGACACGGATGCAGTGAGAGATGTCCACTTCAGACGGTGGTTCAACCAGTTCCTGAACATCCCGAGAGACAGGCAGTTTCTGGTGAGGCCTCGTACATGACTAAAGGGGTTTCAACAAGGCATGGAGGACTCGTACTGAAGTCTATAAGAGGATAGATAGAGGAAAAATTGGTGATTAAATGTCAGCACCGAGCAGCTACTTATAGTCAGGCTGGAAACATTCATCGTAGCTCTCATCTGTGGTTGGATCCTACCGGTGAGGGATACAAACATGGTAAAGAGACCAAGTATATTTATCATGGAGTCCAAGTTGTTGAATGGTTGTTGGATCATCCTAGGAATCTCGATGCTTGTTTAGCTATATAAGATGATATGGCATATCAGTAGGGGGAAGAGTCCACAGGGGATATGTGGGTCGTTCCACCTCCTGTATCGGTGAATAGTGGCCCACGTTAGAGAGTCTATGAATATCTATACCCCATGTTAGGGGAGGCAGTGGCAGCAGATCCAATAATGGGAGTGGACCCAATGGTCCAGGAAGAAGTTGGTTGTCCATAGGGTAGACCACCAAAAGGATTTCGTAGAATATCCACCCAGGCTCCAAGGAAACGGCTGTGCCACATAGACATGCTGGATAATTCTATCTTCCCATATGCCTGGGACATTTAGGAAGTCAACACGAAATTCCTCGACCCGTCTAAGATGTGGAAACACGTGTGCCATCTTGAGATAGAATTTCTGTGGATATGCCTCATAAGGGCTAGCTTTGCGGTGTTCTAGGCAGAGGCGGGGAAATACCTAGCCTAGTTGGAGGACTTTTTGCACTCTTGGGGTGTTCCACTTCCAATGACAGGTCGGGTGAAAGTTTTTTTGGATCGAATAGCTCCCATTCCATTTTCGGCTACTAAACTGAGAGAGTTCTTCCCTATATCCAAATAATATGACAAGTCCTCTTGGATGGAGTATGCTGGTAGTGGTAGCCCATTGGAGGAGTAAAAAGATAGTGATCATGACCCATATCTTTTAGACCTTGTAGAGGCCCTTCATGTAAAAACCCAATCCCCTTCCAATGGGTTTTCTTCTAAGTCATTTTGGACTCCTAACTAGTCATTTGAAATGTGCAGGAGGGCCTCATGCTTATAACCCTTTCACATCCCTCAGTGGATATAGATACTATGACATCAAGATGTACGCCTGCTTCTATAGAGATTACCACGTCTAGTGGGGCCATGACACCCGTGGTGGCTCCTCCGGAGTTTTCAGACCTTCCGGCAATATAAATAGTGTCGTGCCTCGGGGTCTCTACAACAACAACCAAACATTGAGAGCAAGAATTTTATATCATTAAGTCTCCCTTAAAAAACATAATACAAAAACCAATAGACCTAGATAACTGATATCTATGCCTTTCTGGATTATAAAGTTCTTCAAATGGCGTGGGCTACCATGGCGAGTTTGGTTCGGATTCGGGGCATTACTTATCTTAGGGGAATGTTGGTGGTCGTTGAGGCAGATATATAGACCGACCAAGCTACAACAATCCATACCAATAGTGGGACCGTTGGTAGGGTTGTACCCACAATCATTGAAGTGGGATCTGAAGATGATGATCATTTGGGCAGCCCGGGTCCGGCCATACCTGATCAGACACCAGATGCGGACCCTACTAATGAGTTTATGGGTGAATTCCCTGCGTAGGATCTTGCCAACCCCACAGACTGGGACGAAACAACATATGATGAAGAGGATAGAAAGACAGTCTGTCGCCAATCATGGAAGCTAATAAAGGTCCTTATCGATGAAACCCCACAATCACAACGTATAGACTATATGTACAGACATCATTTTTGACTATGCAAACTGTGTTCTAGGGGAATAGATACCAAGCGTCTTCACATGCTCTTCTAAGATCTCATGGCGGGGAAGATTCAAGAGTATGACCATTGTCTCGGTGTGGGATTGAAGTGGAGGAAATCAGTGAACATCAAGAGGATCCATGAGGCTGAAAATGAAGTTCAATGGTTGTAGGTCTGGGTGGATGATCACTCAGTTATCCTAAATGTGTGATCAGAGCTAATATTGAGATTCAATGCCCTTCTAGTAGAGGCTGAAGAGCGTATGAAGCCAGCCTATAAAGAAATGACTATTATCTGGATTGATGTTGAGCGGGCCCAGATTTTGGTTGATGAACTACGCACCATTGCTACCGAGGAGGAGTGGGAACTAAGCAGGTGACCGTTGATCATGGACGTCTCTATCCAAAGTGGGGCAGTGCAACAACTTTATTTTGATGGGGTAAACCAATCTATTGGAGGTATTTATCCTCGGGTGTTGCAATACTTGCACACCCTCAAACTTTCTTTCACTCTTCGATCATTTTATTCCAGGTACATGCATGAATTCTATTATTTGTATTGTTTTACTGCTTTTTCCTCATATTCGTGGAGCGTCCAATGGTCAATCCCTATGCTCATGCGGTTCACACCTGATGTGAGAAACAAGGGTTGAACACGTTATTATTCCATCCATATGTGAGAGTGAAAACCAATATTTGGGCATCTGAGGGGTGGGGGTGTATGAGAATCTAATCCAGACTTCTGGGAAGAATGGGGGAATCCCAAGAATGGAGTATGGGGTGTGGTAACTATAAATCCAACGTGAATGAGGACTTATTACCATACCACACCACATACCCTCCCATCTGTAGGACTCAGAGCAAGGGATAGAAATATAAGGAGGTTTCTATGAAACATGGATGGACCCGAAGACAAAATTTGCAGGCGGTCCTACATAATCCATGGAAACAGGAATCAAGCCAAACCTAGATCTAGAAGATGTTGTGTAGCTTGACGTTTTTCTATAAGGATGTAGATAGAGATCTTAGTTTAAGGTCTCTGATCTCAGACCTTGGAGATGGTAGGGATGCGATAGACACATGGTGAATGAGGACATAGAGTCTAGATCACCATGTGTTCCTTGAGGTGGTTTTAGGTCGAGGAACCGAAAAAGAAATTTAGGCTGGGCCCAAGGAAAAGTGCATAGGTGTTCTTATGTATCCCATGAGTATGAGAATCGAGTAGTTCGTTGTTCTAGAAATGGAACTATAAGATTCGAGTGCCAGATATAAAAAGGTTGTGCAGGTCTAGCCCTTGCACCAAAATATATGGCATTTGATAGATCCTGTTGGCCCTTTATGATGAATGAGTGTTGTTTTTTTGTGAAGAGATGGACCTAGTGATAGAAAGTCCAGGAATCACCACAAGAATCAATCCATGTGTAGGCATTGAAAAACGGTATGGTGTGTGACCGATACCAAAAATGATGTCATCTTGAATGAACACACCATGATGTAGTTATGTTCTTCTTCGTGCAGATAGAATGATAATATCATAGTTTAAAGTCACGTGATGGTACCTTCCATGAATTTTAACGCCGTGCAGTATAGATGCAACCGTTTAAATCCATGAGAGACTAGGAAGCATAGTTTAATGTCATATGGCTCAGACATTAAAGGTGTGTGCACGACGTGATAAAGAATACCCAATGTGAATGAGTACATAATCCCATAAAACACCACATGAAACTCTAAGAAGAAACCTTGGGCCGAGGGGGACAGAAAACGTTAGAGAATGTGGGGCAGGAGGTAGGAGGGACTATCTCCTTGAAGGGGAGTACGTGATGCAGCAATTGTACGAATGATGTGAACGAATGCATTATCCCACACACGCCACATCACGTTGTCCTATAAGAGCTAGGGTATTGAATGGAGAACAAAAGAGATAAATTATTTGAACTTGTGCTAGACCCAAAGACAAGATGTATGGGAGTTACTATGTATCACATTTGAATGGGAATTAAGCCATACATAATTATAAATGACATCTTCATTTATGGTCTTAGATTATAGACCATGGATATTTGAAATCCTTTTATGTAGGAACAGACCCCAATCCAATTCATATGCCCATTTGAGTCAAACTCATTGTGGAAAACAATGGATGAAGAGGTTTTTGTAATACCTGGAACACACGCCAAAGGGAAGTCAATGCGGATCCCCAAATGATGCCTTACTACAGCTTTATCCCCCTAACGTGCAAATGTGCACTGAGGGATAGTGCTAGGAGTGTCGAAAATACACCAGACATGATGGGGTGTAAAATAATGTTAATCATGTAACCAACATTCAAGGCTTGAAGGGGGATGGCGTGACGATGGCGGATTACTGTTGACTGTGTTCGAAATACAACATCCATATCATGTGACATGAAATGGGTACAAAAAATGAGTGTCGACCACTAACCATATTCGCAACGTTGGAATTGTATCAATTTTCCATTCGATATTCTCATGGACATTAGACCGTAATAGTAGGAGATCCCTTAGGCCTAGAATCAATGCCATTTGGGGGATCATTTGTTTGTGAAAGATAATGGAAGCCCAAATGAATGGGAATTCAAAGCCTGAAAAATTGGTCAAAGAGTGTCCATGTAGAATCTAACACTCCAGGTTCTAGACTAGAGTACTCATGGACCAATCGGTGAATCACCGAAGAGGGTCGAGGGACCCATAATAATGGTGGAAAACTTCAAAGAGATGAGAGCTAGAAAAGGGAGAAAAGGCCACTCATGAGATAGAGGTAAGTAGCGTGGTTGTTATATACCCGACGTGAATGGGAACTGAAGCCCATACTACACCATATACCCCTCTTCTGGATGAATGTGGGCCAAGGGGCCAATATTATAAGATTTTTCTAAGAGACAGGGCTGGACTCGAATACTAGATGTTTGGGAGGTCCAACATATCTCATAAGGATGGAAATCAAGACACACATAGTTCTAGAGATGAGGATTTTTCAAATAAGTGAATGATACCCAAAGAGTGATGTGTATGGCATGGCGAGTAACCCAGTGTGAATGTAGGTATAAACCCACACAACATCGTACAATCTAAAGTGAGCACTCGGGCTAGGAGCTATAGAGGGATGAGAGACCTGAGGATGGGCCCCGGGAAGAATGTCACAACCAGCTTGCAGTTTAATGCCTTTCAGTATGGACGATGTTGATCTTAGTTTGTGGTCTTTCAGCTCGGATCAAGATTCCTATTTTAATGTCCTATGTGTGGTATAGAGAGGTAGAATCACCATGCCAATAGAAGTCAACATTGTGGTAATGATGATAGAGGAAAACAGTTGAGCAGGTTCACAACACAGTATACACCCTTGTGTGACAGGATTTTGGGGAAACAATTGAGCGCCAACCATTGACCATTTTCACATCATGGGACTTGTTTCTATTCACTGACTATAATCATTGAGTATGTTAGACAACAATAGTAGGAGAGCCCTTGGTCCAGAGCATCCATGCCATTTGGGGGTCCTTTTGGATATACGAAGTGATAGAAACCCAGATGATGGGGTTTTCGAGGAATGGTAGGGCCGGTTCTCGTGGGACAAATGATAAATTAAGATAGGGACGTCTCAAGTGGGTATGTTTGGTGTCACAAAATATCGGTATGTGAATAAGGACGTGAGTCCCTACTACATTGCACAATCTCAAATGATATCTCGAGCTAGGGGGCGAAGGGGCGAAGGACCTGAGGCTGGGCATCCCTGACAACGGTATCCACATGACCTCCCATGTAGGAATTGCCTCATAATAGCTCCTAACCCAATGTGAGAAATGCTCAACGAGGGAAAAAATGAGTAGAACTATGATCTCCCCATCACATAAGGGTCTGACGGCTGGAATTACAGTCCTACTCGGGGCAGACTAAGGTATGGAGAGACGGTGAGGCAGAATAAACCACTACACTCCATGTTTGGGACATACGGAGGTGGTGAAAATGACAAAAGATGTCTATTGACCAAATTCTAAACAAAACATCTCTATCGTGTGACCTGAAATGGGAACAACAAATGAGAATCGATCGTTGACCTTATTTGAAATGCGGGGCTTATATCATTTTGTCGTTCGAAATTCTCATGGGTGTTGGCCTGAACCAAAATGAGATCCCTTAGGATATGTACCCATATCGTTCTGGTGGCCTTTTGGATGTGAAATATAATGGAGTCCCCAAAATGGAAGGGATGGATAGAGCATTAATATGCCTGTGCAGGATGAGACTCAAGGGAGATCACAAAGTTTGGGACTGGACCTACGAACAAAATGACTGGGCGGTCATATATATCTCTTGAGGATGAGATTAAAGTCATACATAGTTCTGAAAGATCCATGCACTTTAACGTCATGAATTAAGGATGTGGGAGGAGAGAATAATGATGGAGGGATAATGGTGCAATCATCATAACCCCTGACATGAGTGGGGCCAAAAAAACCTATGCGATGCCATGTAGGATCCTCCAAAATAACTATGCCAGGGGGATAGTCAAAGATCAATCTAGGGATGGACTCGGAAAGAGTTGTCTGAGCATTCCTATGTATCCTGTTGGGATGGGAATAAACACACATGTATTTTTTGAGGCTTCAATTTAACGTCTTGCAGGACAAGACATAGTTTAAAGACATTTAGGACTGGGCAATTTAATGTCATGGAGGACTCTGCTGTTTAGGGTCATCCGAGACAAGACAGTTTGAGGTCATGCTGGACCATATAGTTTAAGGTCATATCGAACCGTATAGTTTAAGGACACCCAGGATCATAAAGACTAAGGCCTTGCTGGATAGTCATGCAGTTTGGGGTCATGCAGGACCGTACAGTTTAAGGTCATGCATGACCACAGGGACTCGGGAGAAAATATTGTTTGAGGATCTTGGATTTTGTGGGGGGAGATATATGCTCACCATCCATTGTCACCTATGAGTTTGTTCCAAGGGAGAAAACCTTGGAAAAAATGTATGGTACTAACCATTTGGGTTCCATATTCGGTGGTTTCCTGCCATGTATCATTGGTACCCTTAGGGACAATACAAAGTCGTCATGCAAGAATGAACGAAGGTGAAATTATTTTTTGAAAGCAATAGTTATCTTGTTCTGATGCCTTTATAGAGGGTGCAGGGCATGAAGCATGTTCTTTTCAAGCACTTACAAATAAGCAATTTGTATTTAGGCAACATTATCTGGCGGTTTCTAATCATAGATAGATGTAATAAATGAGGGAAATTGAATCTATATAGGCGTGATGGACTCCATATCATATACTAAGGAATATGGGGTCACATGGGTGGAATTACGAGTCGTTGTCTGATAATCCCAGAGGGAGTTGGTGAGCTTTTCCAGCCAACACTTCTTCTTCTGGCCAACCATTTTCTGCAGAACATTAGAGATTGTTTTTTTGGAAGGCCTAGATTTGACCATTTTCTTGCACATGATAGTGGGAGGTATGGTTAGAACAGATATTGTACTTTGCGTATAATTTCTTCAACTCAGATTCTTGGAAGTTCATACTGTTAGCAATGAGGATAGCGTGGGGCCTCCAAATAGAATGATGATGTTGGAGCTCACAAAGTCAATGATGGAATGGGACTTGACCTCCTGGAGTGGAACTGCCTCTTCCCACTAGGTGATGAAATGTGCAGTAGTCAAGATGAATCTACACTGGTGAGCAGTCGCTGGTGGATATGGTCCCACGACATCGAGTCCCTATACAACAAATGGGCAAGAGTACATGGTGGAATGGAGATTCTCTGGCAGCCGATGCATGTTGTAACCATGAATCTAGCATGTATGACACCTTTTTGAAAACATGATTTAGGCATGGATCATAGAGGGAAAAAGGTACACCAGTTTCTGGATCTAGTGAGATAGTTTTGGCCCAGTTTGATGAGCCTCATAAGAACCTGCATGAACCTCTTACATGACTTTGTAAATATCAACTCCTTGAATGCAATGAAGGATAATACCATCAAACCCTCACTTGTAGAGTATCTTCTCTTTACTTGGACCATCCTGGAGAGTAAACTATAATGCGCGGCATCTAATTCACTCTCGCTTGGCCCTATCAGCTAGGAATTTACCATTCTGGAGATACTCAATAATGGGGGATCTCCAGTCAGGAGTTACTTCATACAATGTATCCAGGGGACCTGGGGGACCTTACATGGAGGCGCTGGGGGTAAGGTGTCCCACCTGCTGACCTTCATCATCATATGGGGTGACAAGATAAATGACTCTATGGTGTGCCATGTGGATAATCATATAATCCTACTCGGGCTCCGTGAGTAATGTTGCTAGGCCGGAAAGGGCGTCAGCTCTACCATTTGTAGATTGATGGACTTGAGTAACTTACAACTAATATGGGAACTGGTCCATTAGCTGGAATGTGTTCTCCAAAAATGGTATGAGCTATGTCTATCTGATGACATAGTCATCGTTGATCTACATGATTTCTAGTTCGGAGTCCCCTATCAAATGAAAATGGGGCACATTAATATCAAGGGCCTGCTCGAGGCTAGTGATGAGGGCCTGATACTCTGCTTAATTATTGGTGCGGTCTTCTAACAAAATGAATGAGAATGGAAAAATATCTTGTGCCGAGGTAATGAATTTGATACCCATGTACACTCTGTTGAGACTTGGTTCATTGAGCCTCCTTTCATTGGGGCTCTAGGAAACTCCATCGGAGTTCATTTTCTAGCACGACATTTCTTTGTCTATCGAGAGAATCACTTCATCAGGAAAATCGAGGAGTAGGTACTTGTCCGCAGGAGATGGAGGGATGGCAAGGAAGTCTACCAATTATTTCCCATTGATAGCCTTCTGAGGGACGAACCTAATATCAAACTATTGGAGGATTTCTGCCCACCGAGCAAGTCATCCTGTCAATAATTGTGGTTCAAGATGTACATTAGGGAATCTACCTTGGACACCAGCTATACCACATGATGCTGCAAGTAATTCCACAACTTCTGTACTGTGAATACGAGCGTAGGGCATCACTTCTCGATAGGAAGTATCTGGTCTCTGTATTAAGGAGCAAGCAGATGGGGTAGTAGAGGATGTTCTATGCCCTCTTGTTGTTCTTATGGTAGAGAAGGGCACCAATAGATCATTCCATGGAAGTCACATAATGGACCCCCAGCATTCCGGAGATGGGTGGATTTAAGACCGAAAGCTGGAGGAGGTTCTTCATGATTTCCTTGAAAGCATTCTGACACTCTTTGTGCCACTCATAGACAGCCCCTTTCTTCATTATCCAAGAAAAGGGATTACACTTGCCAGCCAAATTCACGATGAATCGAAAAATGTAGGCAATGTGTCCTTGGAATCCTCGATGTTCCCAAATATTTCTCGGAGGATACATCTGTAATATGGCCTTAATCTTCTCTGGGTCGATCTCAGTGCCTTTATATCAGACAAAAAATCCGAGAAACATTCCAGAGGTAACCCCAAAGGAACACTTCAATGGGATCCTCTTCAGGTGACGGGAATAGATGAATCCAAAAATGTTCTCAAGGACTCTGAGATGGTCCTGACGTGGGCAAGATTTGACCACCAGGTCATCCACAAAACTTTCCACCAACATTCTGAGAATTGGAATAAATATGTGATGGATATCCTGCTGATAGGTGTAACCCACATTATTTAAATCGAAGGTCATGACTTGGTAACAAAAAGATCCTTGTGTTTCCCTAAAGGCTTTAGACACTTCATCCTCGAGGTCCATTTATATATAGTTGTACCTTGAGTACCATCCGTGAAGTATATGGCTTGGAATCCAATTGTTGCATCTATAAAACATTTCGTCACAGGAAGGGAAAAACTTTATTTGGACAGTGACAGGTTAGATCCCAAAAGATGATGTTGTCTCTGATCTATCCATTCTTCATTCATACTAGAACAATGTTGGCCAACCATTTGGTGTACTAGATCTCCTTATTGAAATTTTCTCTGATAATATTATCAACTTTAGTCTTGACCGTGGAACCGTGTGAAGTGTGCATCTTCCTAGGAGGCAACTTCGACCCTCGGTGATTTATCGGGAGACTGAGGCAGTGAACAACTAAATAACGATAAAGTCCTTTAATTTCATCATAAATATAGGCATATACATAATGGTTTTGTTTCAGAATGTCTATGTACTAGTGTAGCTCCTCGAGTGGCCTGGCAGTAATAATAAATGTGGGTTTCAGGTCTGCCTTGCAACTGAGGTTCAGTTGTAACAACTCTTCAACCGTGCGGAGACACCCTCTTCAAAGGTAGGGTAAGAATCACACAAATCTTATTATTCTCTTATGGAGGGTGAACCCTCGGTGGGAGGAGCTTCTTCAAAGTCAGGAACTCCCAATTGGAGGCTAGTACCATCCTGATCGGTAGTGGATACCACTTAAGGGTACCCCTGTGCTACCGTAACCATAGGGATGAATGATTTTGATCCAATCCCATCTGGGATTCGTCCTAAGGGGAAACACTTTATGATATCAAAGAATCAATGGAGTTTCATCTTGATCTAGTTAATTAAGGCTCGACAAAACAAGCATGTATGATGTATAGCTGATTCCATGGGGTAGACATCCCGATACCTTATGGGATTAGGAGGCTCCAGGATTACCTGAGCCTAGTTTGTATAGGATTATGAAGTGATTTTCCAACATCTCTTAGAATTGGTAATGCCCTCCCCCTTAATTCCATAAATAATGAAGCAATTACCCATGTCTAGCATTGTATCCTCCTATCTATGGATTGGAAAGCTTTAGGTGTCATCTAGATCTGTCTATGGGTCGGTCGTAGTCGTGGAATGCTCAACCTCGTTAGGATGAATCTTATCGTCTTTTATCATGTAGTAGTCGGTATCCAGATAGCGGGCTTCACAAGAGGTGAAGGTAGACGCGTCACCTTGAAACATTACCACTCAAACATTAAAAGAGTACTTGAGGAATTAGTGATATGATGTGGGAACTGTTGCATGCAGGTGGAGCCACAACCTTCCCATAAATGCATTGTAGGCGGTGTCTTGGGAGACAACCATGAAATCACATCTGGCATGTAGGCCACTGAACTGGGACTTCAAATAGATTTTTCCAACTGATTTCTACTTTGTCTTTTCATAGCCTTGGATTTTCAGGTCAGAGGGACTCATATCATCCTCAGATAATCCCAGTTTCCGCAGTTTCTGACTTGGAATTAGGTTAATTCCAGAGCCCATGTCAACAAGACAGTGACGAACATCCATGCCATTGAACTGGACGGCGATGTAAACTGGTAGAATATGCCCTTCTATGGGAGATCCTTCATCTTATCCAGAGAACAAGATGATGGAATGGAATTCATCATTCTCTACCACCTCAGCATGAAAGGATTATGCGGCTTCTACCTACATCTCAAACTGGTGGGTTCTTATTAAATCCTTGATGAGGGTCTCACACATATCTAATGACAGGAAAAGTGCTTCCAGGATGGATATCAATGCTTTATTTATTACAAGATGCTTGAGGACATCATACCTCTATTCCATGCATGAACATAGGCTTACAGGTGGTCGCCCTATGACTGGAGGTATGGTGGGTTCTACCGGTTGGACCGGAAACTGACTGGTGTTGGGAATATCCCACTGGTCACTAGTAAAATCCTACACAATGACTGCTAGATGAGGGATAAATGACTAAGACCTGCCTATGGTAGAGCGTGGCTGGTCAAGATACAGTCAGGGTTGATCTTCCCGATCCAACAATATGAACGGCCGCGATGGTGGGCCTCATGTCACCTGGTGAGGAGGATGCGAGTGCTAAGCTCTACACTAAGCCTATTGACCGGTTTTGGTAGCATGCACAGCCTAACAATAAGTGTTGACCAAGGAACTCTGATGACCAACATAGTTTCGTCTCCGCCGATGCTGATGAGGGCTAGGGACATTGGGAGGGTCTTCATGGAACCCCTCATCATTAGAAATCATGTAGGGGTTTACCATTTCTGTGTTATTAACCAAGGTGTACCCTTGACCATCACTCAGAGTGTCAGCCACTGCTAGACAGATTATGGGAGAGATTTCCATCTCCAGTGGCATTAAATCACCGAGAGTATGGGATAACGATGTCATTGACGAGGGACTTTTCATTCCCTTATGCCTCCAGTGTTTGATCTTATAGGAGGATGATGATTTAGATGGTGATGCAGAAGTAGTTGTTATGGCTTCTGAAGTCTCTGGCTGAATCAGGAATGCCCGAATAACACCATGGGTGTGGGGGAATGTTTTATTTTCCACCCATTCATCATACTTCTAGGACCCATGTCAAGAACCATTATGCCACTCACCTTCTTCATCGTTGCCATTGTCTAACCTAACGAAGACACATGTCACATGTTCCAGAGTTGGGATCAACCAAACTATGTTGTTATCCACCTGGTTCTAAAACTAGTATTTGAACACTTAGATCCTTTTTATGGTGTTCCCCATGATCTGGGGGTAGGTAAGTAATTAGGGCGATCAGTGAGGTTCACCTCTTCTGGCCTCCTGTTCTTATGAAATCCTGCAATCCCATGCACTAAGTAACTTAAAAAATAACCAGGGACATGTTCCTCGTTGAACGAGTAGTTATGGTTCCTTCTATTTTGGAAGGGGGGCCTCGAAGCCTAACCCTGATGCGGGGATGGTGGAGTATGCCGAGGAGGTGGAGCCTGATTATCTTGCCTAGGTGGTGGTGGCACATTGCGCGGGGCCACCTGCCAAATCTGAAGTGGGAGTTGATGAGCCGGAGGCCGCACCTAAGGTGGATGCCCTCTGCGATGCTGTGGAGGTGGATTAATGAGTAACAAGTCTAGTTTCATGGGGCCTCTATTTGGGCCACTGCGGCTGGCTCGGCCCTGGCGTCCCTTTTCGTGGGGATTGCATGAGGAAATGGATGTGCCTCAAATGCCTGTTGTAAGGATTCCAATAGGTGTTGGGTCTTCTTAGAGAAGTCTCAAAATCCCCTAGGGTAGTTCTAGGTGATCGGAGAGGGGGCCAGTTCCATATTGACATTCCCTACGTACATCAACATTAATTACTCATGAGTTAGTGGTGTGTCAAGAGAGTGTGTGATTTGTTTCCATCTGGAGACAAAGACTGCAACGCTCTCAACAAGCCTCTTCTGGAACTTGAATTGGTCCACAATACTCATATTTTGAGAGTTGGAATTGAAGTGGTAGAGAAATTTCCTACAGTGGTCTTCCCATCCAGTTACTGACCTGATGGGGAACTGGCTATACCAGAGGAACATCGACACTTCCAACATCTTTACTAGACACTGTATTTTTGTGGCTTCCTACTATGCTGGAGTTCCCCACATGGGGATAAACCTTTAGATAATGTGGGACAAGTGTTGTGGTGGGACCCCCATTCTGTTGAATAGGGAAAAGGTGCTAGCATATCATCCACCCATGCTGGATATGGCCTCCCATCATGCGGTATTTCCACCGATAAAATCTCTAAGGCTTTGAGACTGGCGATGAGTGCTTCCATTGGATCATCTAGGTGAGGGTTCATGTCTTGAGGGGGATACCTGACCACCAGTGCATTGGCGAGTTCTTAAACATTGTAAGAATGCCCAGCGACTCATGGAGCGGCTAGTGGGATGACCTGTTGAGTAGTTGGTGAAACTGAGCCGGGTCCTAATGATTTTCACGCCATTCAGGAGGATTTGGACAGAGATACCATGCCCTCTTTCCATATGTTCTGGCTTTAACCCTATCTACACTGGTACGATGGTTAGAGTCTCCTAGAGGCTATTCATCTAGGGGTAGTTTTTCCTTCCCCTACTACCCCAACCGAGGATCAACGTAGTCTGGCCTTCACTCTGTATCATGTTCCGAAAGGAGGTCGTTGACCATCTATTTTTGCTCCGTAAGCTATTGATGTAACACAGATTTTTCAGGGTCTTCCTCCATCTTCATCACAGATCCATAAGGTTCGGTGGGTTTGGATGCTCCGAGGTGTTCCTTGCCGTTGTTGGGATTATGGCTGAGGACTAGTGCCTTAGTGGGCATAAGAAGACCCAGTAGATCCCTCTATTGACGAGTAATACTTCTTGACAGATCCAAGATGTATGAAATTATATTGGGGGGTAGGTCCCAAAAAATAGGTACTAGATCATTATCAACCTCTAGTAGGTTGGCCATGTTAACATTGACCCTTACTATAGTCATATCATATTTGTCTCCTGGAAAATCGGGTTTTCACAAGATAGGAATGAAGAGAAGGGAAGCATACTAACCCCAGCCACAGATCTACACGTGGGGGGGGGGGAAGCCTCTTTGATAATCTTGCGGAGCACCCTGAAACTATGAACACGCCATTTCTGGAGGGCCCTACGATGACCTGGTGACTCAGGGCACTAGTCCATAGGGAGTGAATCCAAATTAACTAGCTGACATTTTTCACCAATGAACTCAAAATGAGCTTGGATATTAGGGTAAGCCACTCACTGATGATTAAGACAAAAATGAGTCACCCAGGGGGTCTGAAGGAAACCCTAAACTACCTTTTGGGTGGGGGATTATAGAATACAATAATTTGGCACTCCAATCGGCCAAAACAACTCAAGGATGTGGTCCATTAGAAGGATTTCCCAGAAACTCCAGGGATCAGATTCTAGGTATAGACCTTCATTTCCCCACTCATCTACTAGAGACGGATGGGGAATCGATAGGGGTACTAAAGCGGACCACTGGGTCGGTAGGATTGCCAGTGGAGAATACAGTCGAGTGAGCTGATAAACCTCTGCATCTCCGGCTACAATTAAAAGAGTGTAGTGACTTATCCATGACATCATGGTAAGACGGTCTGACAACCGAAGCTTCTAATAAGGGGACCATTGCTGCTGGCAGTGGACCATGCTACTTTTCATCCACCATTGGTCCCTATAATAGCTGTTTCTGAAATCTAGCATTGGTAGAGAGTGCTTCTAGTGAGGATGGTGGTGATTCCATGGCCGTAAATTTTATATTTCCCAAATTTTTTATCCACTTGATATACCTATGGAGGATGGAAAAAATCCGATGGACCTCGCATTCTGAGAGTATTAGGCTGATGCACCTTGTCCCTACCCTGGCCCTTGACATGAAGGATCTATTGGAGGATTCTGTTGCCGAGCCGTATTCCACCTCAAAATCTAAGAAGCGGAATGGTTTGATCTTGGTATGAATCTTCTTAGTGTTCTTCTTTATGGTGACTACAACCCACCATCCTTCCCCAGGATGGTTCATCAGGACATGGTAGATTTAGGGTATGAGGTTTTCCTTTGGCAGTACTGGTGCTGGGGTGGTGTGGACTTCATCGTCGGTAAGTCGGGGTGCGAGGCGCACTGGAAAAAATATCTAATGGAACATGGGGAGGAACTTCATGTCCACATATTGATGTGGAGAGGGAATCTCAATGGGGAACACTAGAGTGGGTAGGACCTCTACTGGTGCAAATAAGAGCATGAGTGGGACCCCTAGAGCTTGCTTCCCCAGGTAGTGCCAGTGCGAGGATGGTCCTCAGACTGGTTAAGTTGAACACGGGTTGGACCTCCGTGTTGGGTGCTAGTGATGCGATGCTGGCCTTTGCCAAAGTAATTTCAGAGGCAAGAAGGACCTTCTCCATCTGTTTTATAGACTTGGGAGTCCCCCCATGCTAGGGATTGACCATATGTGTGACGTCCCCACCTCGGTGGTGTGTGCCGGGAGGAATGAATCCATAACTGATTTAATGATCACGAGAGAGGCTTCTATGCTGAGTGCCACCATTATGGGGAGGTCCCTCATTCGGACCGAAGGTGGCATGAGGCGGACCTCCATGTCGAACATGGAAGTGGGGAGGACCCGCGTTCTCCATGTAGTTAATACGGGGAGGACCTCCATATTGGCGGCGGCTACTACCTGTGTCGGTGGCCGAGAGAGTCGACCTAGCCTTCTTGTGGGGCAGTTGGGGCCTTGGTCTATGATGGGTATACATGTTCCCCTACTCAGCATATGCAGGAGGCTAATGATACAAGTTTACAGTGGCATGAGCCATAGTAGTTGCTGACGTTGATGCCCCTTGGATGGAATCCTCCTCGTCCTGTGCCCGACATTGGCGTTGGGTCAACCGGGTTAGGGCCATTACTGTAGGTACATGAATTATACGCTCCTTGACTAGTGGGACCTGATGGCAAGGCTGGAACGGCCTAGTGGGAGCCCCCCATGGGGGCCCCTAAAATAGGATCACAACTGGGCTGGCCCAAATATCCCCTACCTCTTCGGTGTAGGGGAGAGAGTCGTCAAGTAGTTCCGGGGAGAGGCTCCTGAAACAATTGTACATTGGAGTGGGGGTAGTGGCACCATGTGTGTCCCTTGGGGGTGACAAGGTGTAGATGCCTCTAGATCCTGGAAATCTATATCCCGAGTCGGGATAATCTGCTCCTCCTTGTATCGTCGTACAAGGGAGTTGATCACCCTCTACAGAGTGAATTTAGATGGGGAGATGGGGTGTGGGTGCCCAACAGCTGTGGTTGTGGAGATTAGCGCAGAAGTAGTGGAGCCATGTGGAACATCCATATTGGAATTCCCCCTTCCCCTGTGTCGTTGGGCGGGTTACGATCAGGCTCCTTGTGTTGTAGGTTGGTTCCTGAAAAGTAGAGAGATAAATCCATTAGTGCTGAAACAATGAAATCGACGTCTAGTGCCCTAGCACCATTCATTCTCCCTTTGATAGTAAGAAGGATCCATGTTTACAATGTACAATACCAGGATTTCTAACGTTTTGACTGCCCCAACTACTGGTGAGTTTCATGCCTAGCCCTCTATTTGCATTGTGGGACCCGACAACAGATGAAAAGATCTGGTGACATGGAAATCCACTGATGTCTCGAATGCTACAAACCTAAACATTGACGAGAAGAACTTCACATCATGTTCACCATTTTTGTTTCAGACGCGTTTGCTGGGGCGCGCATTACCTTCCGTGGATGGCACATGACAGTTTCCCTGCATTCCCGCATTCCAAAGGTGGGAAACATCCTTCACTTATTTAGGGATGTTTTCCCCTTGATTGAAAAAGGATGATAATATGCACATTCTTCCTTCCACGGCTTCCTCCTCAGAACTCATGACCGTGGACGAGTCTCCCTTATAGACTAAGACATTGTTTGTGAAACTCTTCCTACTTCCTTGTCTCCATGGATGTCGGTTAATTACACAACTTTTTTTGGGACATTCCTAGGGGTCCAGTCAGGGCAACAACCTTTGGTCAGGGGAGTAGTCACGTTGGACATCACTGGCGTGTCTAGACGTTGAAGCACTAGTGCGTCTTTTTTTCACAATATTATATGGTTTATCAAGGGTGAGGATGCCCGAGGAATCCCACGTCGAATTCACAGAATTATATGCCATAGGCACATATCTGTGATTTTTCCACACTTCCGATGTTTAACACAAGGTATTCCATGAGTTTAATGTCTGGTGTAGATAGATCAGACTGATCAGATCACTAACTAGAGTGGATCATATGGGTTCAACCACTGTGTGGGCGGAACACTGATTCTAGTAGATGAACTGGCGTGATCTCACCGGGATGTGGCGGCCCGGGTAGAAATCAGGATGGATGGTGTAGAGTTGAATGAAGTGGAGAGATAATGAGATTAAACTAACATGAAAACAATGGTGATGTTGGGATTGAACCTTGGAGTAACTTCTTATGTATCCCCATGGAAGGGAATCAAAGTCGGTGTAGTTAGGAGAGACGATGGGGCACTCGAGGAGGCAACCCTTGAAAATGGACACATGGATAGGACCCAAAAGAAGTGGGTCCTCCAGGTTGGGGAATTTCCTTCCCGAAACACATAGGCTTGATAGAGCGATCAGGATGATACATGAGTGATGGGATTGAATTTCAATGAGGCTTCCTACGTACCCCTATGGAAGGGAATCAAAGTCCACGTAGTTCATGTTGGTGTTTTATGAACCAACATGAAGGTGGTCAGGACCGATAGGAGTTGGGAATGAACCTTAGGGAGGCATCTTACGTTCCTTTCCCTGGTAGGGATCAACGTCCCCAAAGTTCATCAGAAGATGACTTACTATATATTTGGGGCTCCAATATCTTACCGCCGAGTGGGGTCACAATGGAATACCACTGGGTGGGGCTGAATATGGCTTATAGATGGTTGAGGTAATAATATTTTACCACAAGATGTTGTTGACAATGACGTACCACTAGAAGAGGTCACAAAGGCTTACCACTAGATGTGGTCACAAAGGATTACCGCTGGATGGGGTCACAAAAGCATACCGTTGGATGGGGTAACAATGGATTACCGTTGGATGGGGTTGAACCTCCTAAAGGCTTCATACGTACCTTTCCTTGGGAAGGATCAAAACCCATGTAGTTTGAACTGGTGTAGTTTAATGTCTCACAGGATGAAAAGGGGGCCGTATATTTTAACGTCATGCCAGACCGAGGTGGACCGGCATGAAGTTGTCGGGACTAAAGGGTGTTGGTATTGAACCTCATGGAGGCTTCCTATATACCTATCCATGGTAAAGATCAATGTCCACGTAGTTCAGGTGGAGTGGGAACCAACATGCAGGGGGTCAGAACCAATGGATGGTGTGCTTGAACCTCAAGGAGGCTTCCTATGTACCTCACCTTGTCAAGGATCAAATTTCAAGTAGTTTAGGTATGGTGAGAACTGACGTGAAGATGGTTAGAATGAATAGTTGTGTGCTTGAACCTCAAGGAGGAATCTAACGTACATTGCCTTGGAAAGCATCAAAGTCCACGTAGTTAGGGATGGTGTGTTTGGATCATACACTATAGGCTTCCCAGAGACGATGTCATGGTTGATGCTTACACATAGCCCACATGAGTCATTCTCGATTTCAGAATCAAGAGGGAGCAAGGACCTAATGATCCCATCACAATGGTGCAACCATAGGAAGCGTAGTGAGGATTTTAGGTATTTAGCGGCCCAAAGAGGATGCAGGGGCTTACGCATGATATGTGGTCCAAAGTGATGGAGATTGGGACTTACTCTATGGTGGAGGCCAAAGTAGTGACAAAGCCCAATGAGAGTGGGATTTTTCACTGAGGAAGAGAGGAGGATCATGGGTGATACCTCCTATAATAAATTCTAGGGTCTTACACCATGTTGGTTTACCTTTCCCCATGGGCACACACCGCTCCAATTGGGAGGATCTTATTCCACGTGAGGAATGATTTCACTTCTGTGGAGACTAGTTGGTGTGAAAAATGTCCAAGGTGGGTAACCCTGCGTACGGTGCACGGTCGAGGTCACAGTTTAATGTCATGTGCTGATGATGAAGGCACTTGGCGGTTTAACATCTTGTAGCTAGGATGAGAGGGATGCACTCCGCACTCCTAGGACAAACATAACCGATACTTCTCACCCCTTTGGGATGGGAATGCATCAGCAATGCCGTTGTGATGGGGTGTTCTAGAACTATCTATTGAGGTGTCCATGTAAGCATGCCTATGCGAAGAAGCAATAGTCATTAGTGTGCCTATGAAAAGAAGCACGAGGAGAAGTAACAAAATGAGAAACACCACCCAAGTTACCATGAAATTGCTACGTGAAAATTTGAGGAGTTGCATGGGAAAAGGAGTTGCAAACCAAATGGGGTTCATATGTAGAGTTCTTGTAAAGACCTGGTGATCCATGTAGTAGAGGTGATTTTGTGAGCGGGATGCTTCGATATGTGAAGTGGTCAAGCCTAGGAATAGGGCATAGGTTTATATGGAAGGTGCATTATGAAGTGGAAAGGCATTCAGGGAGAAGTGCTTTACGAAGAAAGGGTGCCTTGTGAAGCGTTGTAGTTTGAATCGATGTGCATCGTGAGGAAAAGTGACCCTACCAAAGCATGCAGGTCACATGTGCAGGGACAACGATTTGTGGAGAATGAGTGCTCCGTGAAGGCCTGAGTCCCATTGGGGATCTTCTTCCTTCATGGATGCTCGTGGCCTCCATGATGGGAATTCCTCTTTGAAGAGTGGAAGAAGTCGTGAAAATGGAAAGGCACTTCATGATGCGAAAGTACCTTGAAAATCTAATCATTCGAAGAGAAGATATTACTTCACTAAATGGGATCTCATAAGGAAAATGGTCAGAGGATTCCTAATTTCGGATTGAGGGGAGACTGGCATTTATAGGCAAGAGGCGCAGCGGAGAAGAGCTCACTCAGCACAAAGACAAGGATCACTCCGAAGCTGTTCAGGAACGTCAATTGGGTTCACGGAGCATCCTTCCACCTCATTCTGTGGTGGGTTTCTGACGGTTAAAGGGGTTGGTGGATCATCCCAACACCTATCTTCGTGGTGGGGTCACGAACATCAAAGGGTTCCGTAGAGCATCCTGCCTTCTTTCTCCACAGTGGGTTCATGAAGGATGAGTTGGGCGCTGGCCACGGGGCCCCCGACACTCCATGATTGTTCTTCCCGAGGCAGCTCCTAATCCTTTCCATTCATTCTCATTCTTCCAAAATTTTGGCACCAACCATTCCCTTTTCTACCAATGGTTATAACAGTGGTTCATGGGTGATGCCCTCAATTACTCCACCAGATTTTCCCGCTTCGTCATGTATTTCAATATTTATGAGATTTGTGTCCTTCTCTACCAGACATGATGAATTTCTTCATCCCTGTGAAGTAGTTCCCATGATTCTTCTTCCCACATAGTTTTTACATATGGTTTATTGTGTTTTAATTCCATCATTGACATTAGATCCACTAGCTTGAAACATAATCTTTCTTTTCTTATCACCATAGACATTGGGCCATTCTACGAACTCTATATCCACATTGAGAGAACATCGAACAACTTCTACATAACTCTCAATGTCTCAATTTAAAAGAGCCTTTCTAATGTGTTGTTTTAAACCAATAATGAATATAACAATTTTTCTACCATTGTTAATAAAAAATACATAAACAATACAATCCATGACATATGAAAATTTATTCGTTGGTTGTGAGAGGTTCTCCTATCATTTTTATCTACTTTATGAATTCACTCTCTGTCATCATATAAATAGTTGAGGGAAATATTTTTTAATAAAAATTACCTAAATTTCATCCCACTTCTTATCTTCAACCTTATCCAATAGGTTAATATTCGTAGTCAAAGCCCGCCATTTGTTAGCCTCTCTAACTAAATATAAAATGGATAGAGTCACCTTCTCCATTTCCGGACAATGAAGCATAAAAAATATTTCCTCCATTGACATTCCCCACTATTCCGCGATTAGTTGATAGAAAGATCCCGTAAACATAGGTGAACATTATGCATAAAACACATGGAATATAGTTTCTCCCACTTAGGTTCATGGGGATGTTCCACATTATTCAGTTTAATGTTTAAATCCTTAGAGATATGGGTTAGTATACCAATTAAATTTTTAACTCCAACTCCCAAGTCGTTGGGATGTCATTGGGGAAATTACTGAATTTTCCCTAGCATGGTTTGTTGGATTGTTTTCTCCAAGTTTCCACCATTTTTTAAAATAGAAAAATATAGAACAAAATATAAGTAAAAAATTAATCAATAATTTCTCCCTTTATAAAATTGACTCTAAATGAACTTCTTTTTGGGTCCATATGTAAAGAAAATATTAATCTATTCTTATATATATTTAGTCTCATGCTAAGTGTTTTCACTAACATTATCTCATCCTAATTCTCAAATTAACTAAACTGTTCTCTAATACCAACTATAGTGACCCTGATTTTTCATAGATATCATATTACATATTTTAATAGAAAAAATTCATAAAATAATTAAAACCTCATCATACAATGGTTTAGTTTCATTTGAAAAACTTTGACTATAGATAACATATACAAAATAAAACAAAATCAGTTGTGTCATTCCTTATTTTATAGATTATTACTGTCCCTCATGTTCTACATTGTACAAGTAATCACCTGAGGAAATACATTAATCAATATATTGAGATAAGATCCTAGAAAGATGATATATAAGAACATTAATCAATAAAAATGGGGTGATCATAATAATTATCATAAAAACATTGTCATAGGATTGTAACCATGTGTGGAAGCATTAAAAAAGGATTGGATTATAGTAATTCATAAAAGTGCGATATCTTGTCTTAGTGGTTGACTACCACACATAGGTTTTAAAAAATATGGAATTATTCTCTGGAATATTTTAATTTTTATCATTAGATAAATCACATTACCGAAACAATAGAGCGTTAATAATTTTGGGTTCACCCTTCACATCATAAAATTTACATTATCAAGCATGCCACATAGAACATATTCCAAACATTGAAAAAATATCCCCTTTAATGGAATGTGTTTAATTTGATAAATCATAAATACATATAAATTGGGTTCCAAAATAAAATATGTAATAATATATTTTATAGAAGAATCATCAACCTTGAGTGAAGAAGAAACAATCATGATCAGTCAATGGTGTGTTTTTTAAATAATAGTTGATTTGGAAACAATTGTGTTTGTCATAAAATAAAGTAGAAACAAACATTTCTATGAAAATGTATGATAATTAGTAATAAATTATATTTATGGAATATCCATACTGAAAATGGGGTGATAGTGGGAAACCCCAAATAAATAGTGTTATGGTTGTGACTTCACCCTACATTGTGTCTGAATGAATTATTCAATTTAATATTATGTATAATAATATTATATTTTTTAATAACCAGATATAGAAACATTTATAAATTATTTTAATTTATTATGGTTTTATTAAGCTACTTTATGGGATTTTGGATGAATTTCAGAGTTTAATTTCCTCATTCAGAAGAGATCGTTTTCTTAGTTTAAATGGACGATTAACTTGTATACATGAATGTAAGTTCATGTAAAATGAGGTTAAAAATAAATAATTGGTATTATATGTTATTAATGGACTTTATAATTTAAATTATCTTATTAATAATTTGGTTTTATGTAATGAAGATGAATAATTCGATAAAAGTTTATGGTGATCGTTTTTTGGTAAATGTTGGTGGTTTCCCGATCACAACAAACTTGTTTTGTTTTAACATTTAGTGTTATATATATATTTTAGTTCTAGAACATAGGTACAAATATAACCTATGTTTTACAATATGATTCGACCATTATAATGGGTTTTTAACATCCTTGATGGTGTTAATGTAAAATGAAAGTGCATCGCCCACAATGACAGTAAGTTGACACATTGTGGACGATGATTTCATTTTTAGAATAAATGGGAAGAAGGAAAAATTATTATGATGAATATTACATTAAAATTGTACAATTCTATAAATAAATGATATTGGAGTTTTCATTCCAATTGGATAATTGGAGTTGATGGTATAATAATAAAACAAAATAACGTGAAATGAAATTTTAAAAAAATGAAAGAGGAATTTACCTCTTGAATTATCCTCTTGAGAACCTCTTCATGGATCCTAGGGATGGCCTTTTGAGAGAGAAAGAGCTCTTGGAAGTGGGTATGGGGCTAGAGACGTTTTTGGAAATAATTGGGGAAAAGATCAAATCTTGATAGGTATGATTTGAAGAGGGTCGAGGGTGTATTTATAGTGCATGAGAGGGGTGTTTTCTCATTATTAAATTAATTGGTTTATTATTCTGGATCAATAACATGAATAATTTGAGAATTATCTCTAAATTTTTTGAAATAATGAAGGAGGTTTCACGATTATGAGCTTATATCATCCTTACAGTATCTTTGTCTCTCTATTTCATGTATTTAGCTTTTATTTAAAATTTATATATTTTACTATTCATAAAAATTCTTTGATTTTAGAAAAATCCCAAAAATTCACCCTAAATTTTTTTGACACATATAATTGAAAAATGAACTCCATTTTATAAAATTAATTTTCTAAATATTAGAATTTTAATTTTACGCTAAAAACATCATTTACATGGAAAATATAGGTTTTATAAATATAACTGATTTTATAACACTTTGAAAAGTTACTTAAGTTCACATAAAATGATGTTTAAAGTAGAAGACATAATATTATTAATTTATGAAAAAATAGTAAGAAAATTAATTTTACTTTAATTTATATATTTAATCATAAAAGTTAAATTTAATATTTATAACTTACAAAAATCCAACACATAATTAATATGTTTTAAAACAATTATTAATTCAAACTATGATATAATTATACCATACATTTATTAATAAGATGGTTGAATTTTATTTATTTTTTCATGGGTGATGTAACTATTTATTTATATAGTTAACTATTCATAATGGTCACATTTCGATTCCTATGGTCATGTTACTATTTCATTAGTATTGGTTCCTTAACAACTATAAATAATTCTTATTTCAATAATTCTTCCTTTGTAATGTTTTTATTGTAGTCTATATGATATTTTATGTGATTTATAAAATATGTAATTATAAAATGAAGGTATATACACCGCAGATAAATTATTAGATCTCTACAGATCCACATTTTTGACCAACACTTGGGAAATCCATACATAGTTAACCCACATGTGGGAGACCCTAATTAGATCCACCCATAATCAGGTGAGACCAAAACCTATGTTTCAAACACTTGGGAAACCCATACAAGGGTGAGACACAAACATGGGTGACCCACACTTGGGGTACACATACCAGGATGACCGACTTAGGTGATCTCACTAGCCCACTAATGGGGGATGCACCCCTACCCCACCACTCCACATTATTACTCACCTGCAGTCCAGCCCCTCCAGACCAGTACCTTCCCTTCAATCACAAAGTTGCATGATAAATGCCAGGTTGAGCCACAAACTATTAATCCATGTATGTTTCTGACGCTTTCACTGGGGGCACTCATCCATCTCATTTGGTGGGATGGTGGTGCTGTCTGTTTCCCCGCATTCCCTCTTTCCAAAGTTGGACAGTATTCGCCCCTTGTCCAGGGACCTTTTCTCCTTGATCGAAATGGGATAATTGGATGTCAGTACTTCCTTCCTTGGATACCTCATCGAAACTCGTCACCTAGTCTGAGTTTCCATATAGATTTAAGATGTTGTTTTTGAAATTCTTCATGGTTCCATATCTTCATGGACACCAGTTAATTACACTACTTCTGTCAGGACATTCCAAGGGGTCCATCTAGGGCAACAACCTTTGTTCAAGGGAGTAGTCACGTTGTACATCACTGGCGTTTCTGGACGCTGGGAAAATGGAACGTCTGCGTTTCTTCCCCATATTATAGGGCTTTTCGAGGGCCCGGTAGCCCAAGGATTACCACATCATATGAAATGACTTATATTCCATAGTAAAGATTCTGAGGTTTTCCTCAGCTTCCCATGTTTAACACAAGAGATTCCACAAGTTTAATGTCCAACAGAGACAAATTGGATGGATCAGTACACAGATTAGGGTGGATCAAGTGGGTACAACCCCTGGAGGGAACACTGATGTTGAGGTAACGTGTGGATGACTTCCTGGTTACCATTGAGGGAAATGGGGGATGATATGACATGATTTCACCAGTATGTGGCAGAACAGATAAGAATCAGGATGGATGATGTAACAATTGAATGAAGTGTATGGTGAATGGGAGGAAACTATCATGATGATGATGATGGTTTTGGGATGGAGCCTTGAAGAGGCTTCCTACGTATCCCTGTGGTAGGGAATCAAAGTCCACATAGTTAATCTGACGACAGATTACTGTCGATTGGGGTTTGAAATGGATTACCGTTAGATGGGGGTGCAATGGCTAACCACTGTATAAGAATGTCAATGACTTACCACTATATAGGGTCACAATGACGTACCACTAATTGAGATCACCATGTATTACTGCTAAATAGGGAGGTCAATGACTTATTACTGAATGTGGTCGAAATTGGATACTGCTAATTGAGGTCACAACGGATTACCGCTAGATGGGGATGAACCGACGTGAATGGGGATCTGGGAACCAGATAGATGGTGGGGCATGAACCTCGTGGATGCTTTCTATGTACCCAGACCTGGTAAGGATCAAAGTCCTCATATTTTTGGTGGTGGGAAACAATGTCAATGGGGCCAGAAGGACCGAGTGAATGGTGGGCTTGAATCTCAAGGAGGCTTCCTATGTACCCAGCCTTGGCAAGGATCAATGACCACATAATTCATAAATGGGGTTAGTGAACTGGCATAATGGAGGACTTGGGGTCCAATGGTTGTTGGGATTCAACCTCAGGGAGGTGTCTTATGTACCTTGTCTTAGAAAAGATCAAAGTCCACATAATTTGGGTATGGGGGTTAGTGAACCGGTGTGAAGGAGGACATGGTGTCCAATGGTTGTTGGGATTGAACCTCAGGGAGATGTCATGTGTACCTTGCCGTGGCAAAGATAAAATTCTACATAGTTCGGGTATGGGGGTTGGTGAACCATCGTGATGGAGGACCTGGGGTCCAATGGTTGTTGTGCTTGAACCTCATGGAGGTTTCCTAGGTACCTTTCCATGGCAAGGATCAAAGTCTATGTAGTTCGGGTTTGAGTATATTGAACTGAGGTGAAGGGGGACCTATGGTCTAATGGTTGTTGGGCTTGAACCTCAGGGAGGCTTCCTACGTACCATTCCTTGGAAAGGATCAATGTCCTTATATTTTGGGTGTGGGGGTCGGGCTTACACTCTATGATTCCTATGGTGTTGGTGAACCAACGTGAAGATGGTCGAAATGACTGGGTGTTGGGCTTGAAACTCAGGGAGGCTTCCGACATACCTTTCTTTGGAAAGGATCAATGTCCTTGTAGTTCGGGTGTTGGGGTGGGGATTAAACTCTAGGCTGCCCAAGGTGTTGGTGAACCGACGTAAAGATGATCTGAATGACCGTGTGTTGTGCTTGAACCTCAGGGTGGATTCCTAAATACCTTGCCTTGGTAAGGACCAAAGTCCTCATAGTTCGTGTGTGGGGGTGGGGCTTACACTCTAGGTTTCCCAAAGATGATGTAATGGTCGGTGCTTCCTCTAAACCCACTTGAGTCATGCTCGGTGTGAGAAACAAGAGACTTACAAGAGCTGATGATCACATCGCGAAAGGTTCGTCGGTGGGATGTGTAGTGGGGCTTACACCTGATCATATCCCAAATAGGAAACATGGGCTTATGCATGGTTAGCAGCCCAAAGAGGTTGTGACTTACCCCAAGATGGAGGCCTGGTGGCGACCAAGCCCAACGGGCAAGGGACTTGGCACCAATGAAAGGAGGGACAGAGATGTTGCCCCATGCAATAAAATATAGAAGGATTACACCGTGGTGGTTTCCCCTTCCCCACATAGGATGCATGGGGGAAGTCACAGTTTAACATCATGTTCCAAGGATGATGATGCTTGGCAGTTTAACGTCCTTCATCTTGGATGAGGTGGGTTCACTCCACCCCCTAGGACATACATAACTGGTACCCTCTGCACCTTGGTGATGGTAATGCACCGGCAATGGCATGGCTAGGTGGTGTCATGGAGAGAACCATTGGAGGGTCCATGTTAGCATGGCTATGAGGGGATGAAATAGCCATTAGCGGGCCTATGCGAAGAAGCATGGGGCGAAGCAACGCAACAGGATGAAGCGTCCAAGGGATAATGAAATCACATCGTGCAAACCAGGAGGGTCGCACGGTAACAAGAATTTCAATGATGAGGGCTTCATAGGCAGGGGACTTGTGAAGCTTTGGTGCTCCATGTTGTGGATGGTGCTTGCGAAGGGGTCTGCTTCGTGAAGTGGAGTGTACCAGCCTAAGAATAGGTCATAGGTGCATATAAGAGGTGCTTTGTGAATTGGAAGGGAACTCGTGGAGCACAACTTCACGAAGGAATGGTGCCTCATGAAGTAAGGTTTTGTGAAGCAATGAGATTCGCGAAGTACAGTGACCCTTCCATAGAATATAGATCACATGTACTTAGGGGTTTCTCATGAAGCACAAATGCTCCACGAGGAACTAGGTCCCCTTGGGGACCCCCTTCCTTCACAATGTCCCATGGGATTCATGAATGGAATCCCTCTAGAATGAGGGAGTTAAAACATGGAAAAGGGGTGGCACTTCATAGAGAAAAAGTACCTTGCGTAGCTCATGGTTCACAAATCCGAGAGTTCTTCACGATTCTGGAGCTAGGAAGTTGAAAGGGTGGATTGTCTGTCAGCTGGGCTCAAGGGGAGCCTTGTATTTATAGGTAAGAGGAACCACGAAGCAGAGCTCGCTCGGAGCTAATATGGATTTTGGTTTCTCCACGGTAGGCTGGCGAACATCAAAGGGGTTCACAGAGCCTCCCACCTCCTTTCTCTGTGGCGGGTCACGAACATCAAACTAGCCCATGGAGCGTCCCACCTCCATGCTCTTCGGTGGGCTCACGAATGTCAATGGGGTTCTCGGAGCCTCCTACACTTGTGCATCGTGGCCGCCGCGGTGCTTGGGGGACTCCGCGAAGGGGCTTCACGAGGTAGTGACTCGTGATTTTTTTTCTTTATTCCTGTTCTCACATTTTGGTGCAAAACAATTCCCCCCATAGAGTTGGAGCCGAGGGGAAATGAAGGGTCAAAGATTGAGGGCCAATTGAAAAAATACCTCACCCATTCGCGATGCTATATCGCGAAGAGGGCTCACGAGGCGGATTGGGGATGGGCAGGCTAAACACACCATGAAGCTTGCCACAATAAGGATTCTCCATGAAGCTTTGTAGGTCGTCTCCTATAAATAGGGGATCTGACCTCTCTTTTGTACTTTTCTCTCTTAGTGAATTTGTCTTTTAGCGCTCTTGATTCGCGAAGCTCCGCGTACTCTGCAATTGCACTCCACGAAATTGGATTTCTGCTTCGCAGCACACAACGAGTCGTTGAATCTGTGACAACATATTGTGACTCTGTATTTGAAGACTGAGGTAGGGCCCTGTAAATAGGTTTTGGGAATGAGCTACGTGAATGTGCTTTGTGAACTAACCTGAAAATCATCCTAACTTTAAAACTGAATGGCTCATTATGAAGCTATCCATGGTGTCCTTTCGGATTCCTCCTAGAGGGATGAGATGGAGAATTGTATGGGTCTTGGGGAGTTAATTTGAATCCACTCTTACCATGGTTCATCAGTGGCACTACTTTCGGAGAGCCAGAAGAACTACATGTTGTGTAAGAGGTTCCCCTTGTATTGATTTCAGCAGAGGTATGGTGTCTTCATCTCAGAAAGAAGTTGAGATGAACCAGTTTACTAGTTTATGAGAAATAATGCCAGTGCGTATGGTTAAGGGAGGCTATTGGCCATGCCCAGGAAGACTTCACACCTATCATTACTCACTGCTTATACAACCATCTGAAAAATGTAGACGAGAAGTAATTGCAATAAGAGATGTCTCCCGTTATGTACTAGACGATATGGATGGTAGATTTGAGGAACCTGATGAAGGGGTGGTCTGAGGAGTGGGATCTACGCCAGGGTGGAAACTTCACAGACGATTGGGCCTGGGCCAACTGGGTAGATGCCTCGTGCGAGGAGTTTGGTGCAGAGCTAAGGAGAGTCGGTTTGTATTAGGCAACTTGGGCCTCCAAATTCCATATCTATCAACCAAAATATCTGATCCCAGTGTTGTCGATCCAATGGTTGTCGAGGACCAATACCATCCATTTACACCACAAGGAGGTTTGGATCAGCCTATGGGATGTCCACCAGATTTTGGTGGTCATGATACTGGGGGATATTTATGATGAATTCATCCCCGTCATGAATGCATGGGAGGATCCAAATCAAATTCCTCTCCTGGAAATGGTATTGATGGGGTTGGTGTCAGGAGAGGACAAGGAAGTAGTAAGGGATGTCCACTTCAGGCGGTTGTTCAAATAGTTCCTAAACTTCCCCAAAAATATGCAGTTTCTAGCGATGCCTCAGAATTTCCAAGAGGGGGCTCAACGAGTCATGGATCACTCATACAGGCGGCTCATGGAGGATAACCATTGCTAGACCTGGGGGTTTAGTGTCAGCACAGAGCAGCAACCAGTAGACCGGATGGTAGTGTTAATCACGTCTCTTATCTATGCTTGGATCCTGCCAGTGAGGGATTACAACATGGGCATGCGACGAAGCACATTCATCATGGAATCCAAGTTGGTGATGGGAAGGCGAGCCAACCATGGGATCCAGATGCTCTATAAACTGTATAAGATGTTGTGGCATATCAACAAGAGGATGAGTCCATAGTGGATATGTGGGCAATTCCATCTCCATTATGGGTGGATAGTGGAAAATATTAGGGGGTTTTACGAATAACTGAACCCCATATCTCCTCCATGATTGAACTTCGGCCCATCCATGCTGAACGTTTTCAGTAGCTTTCAAGCCAAGGTGACCGCTCGGTCGGTTCTGAACCAGGTGTGAATATTGGAGGAGTTTAATTTCTATCTGTTTCCATTTATTATTGGGGTGTTCAGTGATGATGTCCAAGGAATGGAGTATCACCACGACTATCTCTTGACCTTTTGAGCTGGAGTCCTAGTGGAAAGAGTGGACCATGAGCCCCTCTACAAGTCATACAACCTGAACTGATTTTCCCTGCAATTGCATTGTATGCAGCGGCTGACCCCACAAGTCTATTTGGAGGTGCGCAACGAAGAACACAAATTTTTGATGAGGCAGATGTGGATCATGTTCGCACGGGAAGATGAGAAGATTCGGAACGAGTTTCCACCGTCGACCGCTATCCTCTGGCTTGTGATGGAATATGCCCAGAGCTAGCAGGCGGCCAACCCGGGGGAGATGCTGATGCAACGAACTGTTCGGGTTGGTGATGGCGAGCTTCCCCGACCATGGGTCCAGGGCCGGAAGGCAGCAAGGGAATCTCGAGGTGGCAGGGCAGCCATAACGGTGAGGCCTGCACCAGCTGAGGGGAATGCGACAGCGGCAACGGGCTCAGTGGTCCCAGAAGAACAGATCCATCCTGAGGGGAGGCCATCTAGAGGTTTTCGGAGAATACCTACTCAGGCTCCGGGGAAGCAGCTGTGCCATATTGACATGCTAGATAGTGCTGCCTTCCTAGAGGCCTGTGAAATCTAGTAAGTCAACTAGCAATTACTTACCCTTATGAGATGTGGCAACACCTGAATATTCTCGGGAAGGACATTCCAAGGATAGGCCCTATTTGGGCCCACTTTGCGGTGTCCCAATCAGAGGCGGAGCAATACGTGGTAGAGCTAGATGTATTTGTGCATTCCTGGGGTTCCTAGTGTCCAATGACAGATCGAATCAAGGTGTTTCTAAATTGCACTACTCCTCTGCATGTGTCAACTTCTGATTTAAGGGAATAGTTACATATATCATAAGAATTAGAAGAATCCTCTTGGGTGGACGAGGCTGAGAGAGGGAGCCTGTTGGAGGATGGTGAAGTCAGCGATCAAGCCTCAGTCTTTGACTGGGTTTCAGAGGTCCTCGTCGTAAAATCTCGAGCCCCTTCTCTATGGCCTTCATCCATGTTATCCATGATTTCTTAATGACATCCGAATTGTGTATAAGGATCTCATACACAGAACTCGTTCTCACCCCTTAGAAAATGCTGATGCGGGGCCTTCAGGATCTACACCTATGGTTGCATCAATTGTTGTGCCCTATGGGGCTAGGTCACCTGAGGTGGCTCCTTCGGAGATTTCAAGCCACCCAACCATATAAGGGGGGACAAGTCTCGGGGTTACAATGGCCTCAACCAGAGAACAAGACTAGAAGTTCAATCTTTGTGTGTCTACTTCTACCAAAATTATTATTTTCTCCCACTGAAAATTTTAAATAACTTTCATGTCCCTTCTCGATGTGTACAGTTCTATAAATGGCATGGGTCTCCATGGCATGGTTGGTCGGGGCTTCCAGCGGCGTCCCTCCCAGGGGAATAATGGTGATCATGGAGGTGGATATTCGAACCGACCTAATTGTGGTGCTCCCGATCACTGGTGGGACCATCAGTGGGGCTGCGCCTGAGATTATTGAGCTGGGATCTGATGATGAGGATCAATATGAATGCCCAGGTCTCGCCATGCCTGATCCAACTCTAGATGTGGACCCTACTGATGAGTTCCTGAGGGAGTTCCCAACATATGAACCGGTCCACTGTGCCGACTGGGACGAGAAAACTTCTGAAGAGGAGGACATCAAAATAGTCTATTGCTGATCATGTAAGCTGATCATGCGCTTCATTGATAACACCCCCAAGAGCTATGGCTGGATGAGATGGACAAAATTTTCTCGCGACTATGAAACCTATGTGTTGGGGGAGTGGATTCCCAACATCCCCACATACTTGTCCGAGATCTTATACAAGAGAAGATTCGAGAGTATGACAGTGGCCTCAATGTTGGCTGGCAGCGGATGAAATCGTTGAACATCAAGATCACTAGGAAGATGAAAATGAAGCTCAGTGACTACAGGTCTGGACGGATGAGCTCTCAGCCTCCCTCCATGCGCAATAAGAGATAATTTGTGATTGAAGGCCCAGCTGGCTGAGGCTAAAGAGGGCATGAAGATAGCCTATGAGGAAATGGCTATTATTCAGACCGACGTGGAGCGGGCCCAGATTGTGGCCAATGAATAGTGCCCCTTTTCTGCCAAGGAGGAGCGGGAGCTGAACAGGTGGTAGAAAATCCAGGATGCCACAAGCTAGAGGGTGGTGGAGCTACTAGTTTCTTTTGATGGGATCAACCCGTCCATGGGAGGGGTAAACCCTCAGCTAATGTAATGCACGTGAATTTTGAACGTACATCCATGCTTTAATTATTCCATGCAAATAGCATGCATGAGTTCCGTTATTTTAGTAGGTTTGTTGCATCCATGTTACATTCCATGGGCATTTGAGAATCATTCCCTAATCCCACATGGGTCGAGCCTGATTGTGAGGAACAAGGGGTGAACACCATATTACTCCATTCATATGTGGGAGTGTAAACCAAGATTCAAGCATCCGGGGGCTTGGACAACCAATCCGGATTCCTATAAAGAAAGGGGGAAATCTAACCAGATAGTGAAGCTCTCAGAACAGTCAAATTTCTTTCTTCCCAGTGTGCACTTGTGCTCAAACAGGGAAATTCTAGGGGTGTTGGAATTAATCCGAACATAGGGGAATGGGAAGTGCGAATAACAAAACCACATATTCAGAACACTGTGGGTATGACATGATAATGAAGGATAACAATTGATAGTTTTCAAAACACAGTATCCTAATTGAGTTATCCTAAAACAGGGATAAAAAATGATGGTCGACCATCGACCATGTTTGAAAAACGAGGCCTAACCTGAAATGATATCCATTAGTATTACAAAACGTTTGCCTCAGACAATAGGCGAGCCATTGGCCGAGCATCCATACTGTTAGGGTGTTCCTTCAGACATGAAAAGGGATGAGTGTCTGAATAAAGGGGCATGAAAAGCATGTAGGGTGGAGTGATGGGTTGTTCAAATGGAGTCCAACAATTTTCAAATTACACCACCATGGTGGAAACACATTGGATAGGTGCATCGGTCTAATCAGGGATCCAACACAATTTCGAACATGTCCTTTCTGGTAAAGACCTGGAATGAGCAGTAGTTTTACATCATACCAAAAAGATTATGGACACATAGTTTAATGTCATACGGTGAGGACACCACACATTGTTTAAAGGACATACTTCCTGGACAAGGATTGGGTCTGAGGGACCCTAAGGGTTATTGACCCTAATGATGAGACCAAGGCGAAAATCTTGTGTGTCGCTACGTATCCCGTAAGTATGAGAATCAAGCCAAACGTGGTTCTAAGAGTATATCATGGTCATTGACCAATACTGAAAAGGGGTAATACTCTCTAGAGAGGAAGCCGAAGTATCCCATTATTATCAGGGTGCATCCTAAACTTGATCAGGGTAGTACCGTAATTCAGTGTCATGCGTCAAGGACACAAGGAGTCTGGAAGTTTAATGTCATGCTGTAGGACTAATAGTCTAAGGGGAGATCCATATGAAGGGACTATGTGGTGCGATAGATATAAACCCAACATGAATGAGGACTTGTATTCTGGATCACACCATGTATCCCCAGAAGAAGTTCTGTAGGGAAAGGGACTAAAAGAGAAAATTAGGTTGGGCCTGAAACAAATTTGTCTGGTGATCCTACATACCCCATTAGGTTGGGAATCAAGCCGCACGTACTTCTTAGAGTGTAGTTTAACATCATGCGGGATTAAGGGAATGGTTGCGCCAGAACCCATCCTACTAAAACTACTAAGCCCACGTGAGTCCTACTCGAGGTGGGAAACTAGAAGTAGCAGTAAAAATTTCCTGATGTAGGAATGAACATGTTAGGGGAGAAGGGATGCTAGGTGAATTTCATCCCAATGAGGCTAACCCATCAATGTAACGCACCTAGATGTGTGAAGGAGTATAGACGAGTATTTCGGAATTCCACAATAACATAAGGAAGTGGAAATATTTGAATCATGATTCTCGTGACTTGGACCATGATGATGGTGGTGTGACGATTGGGGATATCTGTTGATCGTGTTTGAAAAATAGCATCTGTATCACGTTATCCTGGTATGGGGACAGACAGATGAGGGTCTACCGCTGACGATGTTCGAAACACGGGACATGTCACAAATGCTGTCTGAGGTCCTTAGGGACGTTGGCCCGAGACAGTAGGTGAACCAAGGTGGTATGAGACCAGGCCGTGAAGGTGGTCCCTTTGGATGGGGAAGAGGATGAGGATCCAAATAACAGGCTCACAAACCATTGATATGGAACGAGGGGAACGTCCCTGTGTAAATTTCACACTTTGGTCTCTATCAATATGCATTTGAATATGATAATTAGATGTATCAGATAGAGGGATTCAAGTCCATTCCCAAGGACAAGGGTCCTGGGGTCGCACACTTTCAACTTACGGTCCTAGGGTGGACCATTAAGGGATGTCTTGATTTAATGGATGGTGCGTAGGGTGGTGAAATATCCAAATGTGATGCACAGTTCCCATAGGGAGATCTTAGTTTTGGGTCATAGAAATCAAACCGAGGAATAGGTTAGGGAATAAGATGGTGCGGTAAGAGGTACTCGCCACACCACATGTTCCCTCAATGAGTTCGGGCCAAGGGGCTGAAAAAGAGAGGCATGATTGTAGATTCCTGGGGCTAGAACCGAAGGAGATATGCTTTGGCGTTCCTACATATCCGATGAGGATGGGAATCAATCCAAACATAGTTCTGGAAGATGTCATGCAGTTTAATGTCTTGCGGAAAGGATGCAGAGTGGCCTTAGTTTATGGCTGTAGTACTCAGACCATGGATGGTAGGAATTGCGGGAGACACACATTGATGTAATTTCACAAACCAAAATCAATCTGTACCAGAAATTCTGACCACCATGTGTTCCTAGGGGATGATTTAGGTTGAGGGACCGAAAACAAAGGTCATGCTGGGCCCGAGACAAGGTACACGACCTTTCCTACGTATCCCATCGTGATGTAGATCAATCCATACATAGTTATAGATGATGGTATGATACAATACCAGTGCCAGGGATAATAAGGTCACGTGGGTCTGGCCCTCTCACCAAAAGGAGCGGTATTTGATAGATATTGTGTGTCCCATATGATGAATTTTGTGGTTTTCGTGAAGCGATGGACATGAGATGTATGATCCAGGAATCTCCACAAGAATCAAGACGTATGTAGGTATTGACCAATGGTATGGAATGTGACCGATACCAATCATGATGTCCCCTCAAGTGAGGATACCATGATGTAGTGTCGTTTTATCATCGTGTGTCCTGGAAGATAATGTCATAGTTTAGGGTTATGTTATGGGAGTAGAAAACATAGTTTAACATCATATGGTCTGGATATATATAGGAGAGATGAGGTTCATGAGGGGAATGTTCATGATGCGATAAAGCATACCCAATGTGAATGAGGACTTGGTCGACATCACACCATTTGCTCTTCTATTAGAGAAACCTCGGGCCGAGGGACCTGGAATGATTAGTGGAAAAGGGGCAGGAGAAACTAGTTCCCAATTGAGCTGGACATGGAGACAAGATGTCTGGGAGTTCCTACGTATCCCTTGGGAATTGGAATCAAGACACACGTAGTTCTGAGGGTTCCTTTTAACCTTATGTGGGACAATAAGTAGGGGGTCTAACTCATATAATTGGGCGTACGTGGTGTGGCAATGGAAACTCGATGTGAATGGTGACATTATCCCGTACCATGCCATGTAGTATCGTAAGAGTCAAAGCCTAGATTGAATTCAATCTAGACCTAAAGACAAGATGCCTTGGCATTCCTACATATCCCATGAGGATGGGAATCAAGATGTACATAGTTATAGAAATGATTTTAGTTTATAGTGTTAGAGTTCAGACAATGGAGAAGTAGAATCCTTCCATATTGGTGGAAACCTCAGTCCAATACCTATGTCTACATGAGTTGAACCCTGTGTAGGAAACAAGGATAGAGTAGATCCTTGCAATAAATAAAATACGCTGAAAGAGGAAGTCGGTGTGGAGCCCCGAAGAATGCTTACCACAGATTTTTCCTCCTAACATGCGAATGTGCAATGAGTGATAACACCCAGAGTGTCAAGATTTCATTCTGATGTGATGGGGTTGAAAGTGGTGTGAATCATGTGGGAGATGTTTTGGGATTAATGGGGTTGGTTAGATGATGGAGGATAACTTTTGGCAGTGTCTGAAACACAGTATCCATGTCGTGTGACCTGAAATGGGAACACCAAGTGAGCATTTACCACTCACCATATTTGCAACATGGTACTTGTATCAATTTTTTGTTTGAAACCCTTAAGGATGTTGGATCATGATTGTAGGAGGACCCTTGGGCCGAGCATCCATTCCATGTAGGGGGTCCTTTCTGCAGTGATAGAGGATGGGAGCCCTAGTAAAGGAGAGCATGAAGCCTGGAATGTGGGTGGAGACATATCCGGGTAAATTTTGGCACTCCAGACGCTGAACGCGATTACTCTTGGTCACATTGGTGAATCACCTTTAATGTTAAAGGGCCTCAACTTGAGAGAAACCAACTCAAAAAGAGATGGAGAACTCTCAGTAGAAAGAGGCACATGGCATGGTTGTTACAAATCTGACGTGAATGGGGGCATAAGACTGTACCACACCATATATCCCTCTCATGGTAGAATACAGGCCATGGGGCCTAGATAACAGGGAGATTTCTAAGAGATGGGGTTGGGCCAATAGACAAAATGTATGGGAGGTCATACTTATCCCATTAGAATGGGAATCACGACACACATAGTTCTGGAAGACCATTCAGTTTAGTGCCGTTTAGTGAGGACGTGGGAGAATAGAATAACAAGAAGGGAGCGCATGGTGAAACCCTCATACTCCAAACATGAGTGGGATCTAAAGAAGCATGCACTACACCATGGTCTTCCAGGATAACTATACCCAGGGGGAATGGTCAATGAAAGATTTTGGGGGTTAGACTCAAGATGTGACATATGAGCATTCCTACGTATCACATGCGGATGGGAATAAATCCATACATAGTTCTGAGGGGTGAATTTTAATGTCTTGAGGGATGATGTACAGTTTAATGTCATGCAGGACATGGTAGTTTAAGGTCATGCAGGACCACACTGCATTTTAGGGTCGTGTAGGACCACACTACAGATTAGGGTCGGGAAAGACCACATGGTTTATGGTCATGTGGGACCATATAGTTTAAATTCATGCTAGACTAAAACACTTTGGAAAAGTATTTCTTTAGGAACTTGTCATTGGTAGGAGGAGTTATACGCTTTCCATCCATGGTGACCAGGGAGTACACACCGTTGGGGTAAAACCTGTGAATTATCTAAGGTCCTTCCCATTTGGGCTCCACCTTGGGCGCTTTCCTGCCAGGTATTTTTCGTGTTCTAAGGGCCTATACCATGTCGCCTTGTAGGAAGTATTATAGATGAACATTCTTATTGAAAGCTATAGCCATATTATTTTTATGCCTTTCTTGATTGTGCAGGGAAAGAAGCCTATTCTCGTAAAGTGCTTCAAATTTGTCTAGACTTATTTAAGCTACTTTATTTGGTTCCTGCTGATCATAAACCATTGTGCGTAACGAAGGCAGTTGGATCTCGATGGGCTGGATGACATCAGTTCCATACACTAGGGAGTATGGAGTCACCTGGGTGGAATTACAAGTCATTGTCCTGTAAGCCCAGAGAGAGTTGGGGAGCTTGTACGACCAACTCTTCTTATTATGAACAACTATTTTCTGCAGAATTTTTGAGAGGGTTTTATTGATTTCCTCGATATGTCCATTTTCATGCAAGTGATATCAAGAGGTACAGTTCGAATGAATGTTGTACTTGGCGTACAAATTCTTCAACTTACCTACTCGTAAGTTGGCGCCATTATCAGTGAGGACGACGTGAGGTCATCCAAACTAGTAGATGATATTAGAGCTCATGAAGTCGACCATAGAACGGGCTATGACCTCCTTGAGCAGAACTGCCTATGACATCTTGGAAAAAAATCCGATGAGGTCAGGATGAATCTACACTGGCAAGCGATCGCTAGTGGATATGGTCCAACGACATCGAGGCCCCACACCGCAAATGGACAATATTACTTGGTGGAGTGGAGAGGTTCTGGTGGCCGATGCATAACGTTAGGATGAATTTGGCATTCGTGACACCATTTGGAGAACTTAATGTAATTGTGGATCATGTAGGGTCAAAAGTACCCCGGTCTATGGATCTTATGCGACAGATTCAGCCCAGTCCTGTGGGCGTCGTAGGAACTGGCATGAACCTCCTGGATGACCTGAAAATGCATGACTCCTTGGATGCAATGGAGGAGAACACCATTGATCATGAACATGTAGAGGATCTACTCAAGACTGGGACAACATTGGAGGGTAAACTGTAGTGTGCGGTGTCAGATTCACTTCCGCTCAGCCCGATCAGCCAGTAGGTAACAATTTTGGAGACACTCGAAAAAAGGGGCTGTCTAGTCGGAATTCACTTCAACCATTGTGTCTGAGGTACCTGCAGGGTCCTGAGGTGGAGGTTCCAGTGGTAAGATGGCCTACATGCTGGTCATCATTGTCAACAAGAGTGATGGTAGAAATGACTCTCCGTTGTGCCACATGTATAATCAGATCATCATGATCGGGTTCTTATGTGATTAAACCAGGATGGCCAGGGCATTAGCTCGACCGTTCTGAGATCGAGAGACATGAGAAAATTTTGGCAGAGCTGGAAACTAGCCCATTAGCTAGATTGTGCCCTCCAACAATGGTATAAGCTCTGGATTTCTAACGATGTTGTCACCATTTATCTTCTTGAATACTAGTTCAGAATCCACATTGACATGAAAATGGGGCACATAGATCTTGAGGGCCAGCTCGAGGACAGTGATAAGAGCATGATACTCTACCACATTTTTGGTGTAGCCTTCAATCACCAGGAATGAGTACGACAGATTGTCTTGTGCCTGGGTAATAAATACAATACCCAAAACCACCCTGCTGAGCCTGGGATTATTGAGCCTCCTGCCGATAGGGCTTTGGGAAGCACCATCTAAGTGAATCTACCAGCACAACATGGCTTGGTCCACCAAGAAGACTGCCTCATCGGGGAAATTGAGATCCAAAGACGGGTCAACAGGAGAAGGGTGGGTAGCAAGGATGTTTTCCAATGCATAACCCTTAATATCTTTAAAAGGACAAACCTGATATCGAACTACTGAATAATCACAGACCATCGAGCCAGAAGGCCTGTCAACATGGGGTTGTTCAGAATGTACATTAATGGATCTACCCGAGACACAAATTCTACCTTGTGGTGCTTCAAGTAGTGTCGTAATTTCTGTACTATGAATACAGGAGCATGGAAGCTCTTTTCGATGGGGTAGTATCTGGTCTCCGTATTGATGAGCATAAGAATGAGGTAGTAGAAGCTTTTTTCTATCCCCTCATTGTTCTTCTGGGCGAGAAGGGTGTCGAGAGATCATTCCAGGGCAATCACATAATGGACCAATGGTTTTTTTGAGATAGGTGGAATTATGACTAGAGGATGGAGTATATACTGATAGATTTCCACAAACACGGCCTGGCACACTTCATCCCATTTGTAAGTGGTTCCTTTATTCATTACCAAAGACAAGTGCTTATAGTTTCCAGCCAGATTCCCAATGAATCTGAATTTGTAGGTTATGTGGCATTAAAACCTTTGAAGCTCTCGAATATTGCTTGGAGGAGGAACCTTACTAATGGCCTTGATATTCTATGGGTCGATCTCGATTCCCCTATATGTGAAAACAAAGACAAGAAATTTTCCAGAGGTGACTTCAAAAGCACACTTCAATGGGTTCATCTTTTGGTGGAGAGAGTAGAGGAAGATGAACACTTTTTCAATATCCTTGATATGGTCCCGGTGATAGAGGGATTGGACCACTGGATCAACCACATAACATTATGCAAATTTCATGAGGATTGGATTATATATGCCGTTCAAGGCCTGCTGATAGGTGGAACCTGCATTCTTCAAGCTAAAAGGCATAACTTGGTAACAGAAAGTTCATCAGGGCTCCCTGAAAGTTGTAGACTCCTCATCCTCTATAGCCATTCTGATCTAGTTGTATCCAGAGTAACCATCCATGAAAAAGAGGGATTGGAACCAAGAAATAACATCGATCAACAATTATGTCACATTAAGGGGAAAATCATCATTTGAAGAGTGATGGATGAGATCCTAGAAGTCAATGAATACTCAGATATATATATACTTATTCCTGACTGGTGCGATATTGGCTAGCCAATTGGGGTACTGGACCTCCTTAACGAAGTTGGCCCTGGTGAGCTTGTCAACTACAGCCTCAACCATGGAACCATGAGTAGGGTGCATCTTTCTTGGATGCATCTTAAACCCAAAAAGTTTTTCTGGAAGACCGAGGTGGTGGACAGATACCTAAGGATCTAGTCTTGGTATCTCATCATAACTTCAGGAAAACACATCACGATGATGTTTAAGGAAGTCTATTTACCACTTCTGCTACATGGGGGTCATGGAGACACTACTCAATGTGGGTCTTGGGTCTACTTCGCTACTGAGGACCAACTATACATGTTCATCGACCGTGGAGGAGACGCCCTCCTCAATGGCGGGGGGGGGGGAATCCTCCAAGTCCACTTATTCGCTTGTAGAGGATGGATCCCCAGTGGGAGAATCTTTCTCTGGGTTGGCTGTTTCCGACAAGAGGCTTGTACTAGCCTGAGTAGCAGTGGTCACTGCATCGGAAGATTCTGGTATTGCCGAAACCATAGCAATGATGGCTATGAACCTGATCCCATATAGTCTTCGGCCCAATGGGCCATGTTTGACGTTATCAAATCACCTGTGGAACGTCGTATTTATCAGGTTAATTCTAGCAGGTCAAAAGAGACAGGTAATATGTACTTCTATTGCCATAGGTCGGACATATCGATACCTTAAAGGGGTAGGAGGATACGAGATCACCTGAGCCTAATATGTGTAAGAATAAAAGGTGATATTATACTATCACATAGATGTGGGGATATGCTTCCCCCTTGTACCAGAGACAACAAAAAATTCCCCCACACCCATGGGTCGTTTTCGATCGTGACAGGCTCAACCTCACTTGCATGAATCTATTTATCCTTGCTCTTGTAATAGATTGTGTATAGATAGAGGGCTTCACAAGAGGTTAAAGGAGATGCATCACCTTGGAGTACACCTACGCGACCATTAAGGGAGTAATTGAGGCACTAGTGATATGATGAGGGGACCACCATGTGCAGGTTGATCCATGGTCTTCCCATCAATGCATTGTACGTGGTGTCATGGGACACAACCATAAACTCATTACTAGCTACTAGGTTGCTGAACTGGGTCTTCAAATGGATCATGCCGACCAGGGTATGCTCACTCTTATCATTTCCCTAGATTCTTAATTCGGAGGGAGTCTGGTCATCTTCAGAGAACCCCAGCTTCCGCAATGTCTGTTTCTGGATAAGGTTGTTCTCGTATCCCATGTCGATAGGACAAAGATGGAACTCCACTCCATTGAACTAACCAGTGATGTATAGTGGGAGAATATTCCTCGGTATGGGAGAGCCTTCATCTTCACCATAGAATGAGATAATGGCCTGGCATTCAGCATTCTCAACCGCATTAGCATGAATGGATTTTCAAGCTGCCACCTCTATCTCAAACTGGAGGGGGATACTTAAAGCCTCAGCGAGGGACTCACGCATATATGATGATAGGACAAGGGCCTCACGTATGGAAAGGCTCATTAAGATGTTGTAAAGGTTCTTGATAACTTCATATATCCATGCAAAGCATGAAATTCTGCTTGCAGGAGGCTGTTCTATGATAGGAGGCATGGAAGGCCCTACCGACTGGGTCGACGAATGATTAGTGCTAGGAACATCCTGGTTATCACTAGTCAAAGCCCACTGAGTAGCTACCGGATGAGGGCGGGATGACTAAGACAAGCCTGTAGCTGGGTGAGGCTGGTTGCGACATGGTCGAAGTGGCTCTGCCTGATCCTGTAACACAAACTGTGGTGGAGGCGGTCCTGATGACATTTGATGAAGAGGCTGCGCGTGTTGAGATCTGAGGTGGGCCTGCTGTATGGTCTCAGTGGCATGCACAAACTGGCTGGAAGAGCTAACTGATGTGCCTCGAGGACCCATATGGCCGCAGCTCCGCCGATGTTGTCGATGGCTGGGGACGTTGGGGAGGTTCGCCTACCGCTCCCCATCATTGGGAGTCATGTAGGGGTTTACTATCTCCACAATTTTAACCGAAGCGTACCATTGGATATAACATGAAGATTCATCCATTATTGGGTGTATTTTGGTAGTAATACCCATATCTGAAGGCATTAATTCACCGAGAGTGCTGGATGATGATGGCCTTGGCGGGGCGTGTTGCTTTCCCTTGTGTCGTCGAAGATTGATCTTATGGGAAGAGGCCGGCTGAGATGATGATGCAGAAGTAGTTGCTGCAGCTTCTAAAGGCTCCAGAAGATTCAGGTTTTCATGAATGATTCCATGGGCATGGAAGACCATTTTTTGAGCTATCCAGTTGTCATACTTCCGGAACCCGTGGTTAGAAACTTTTTGGCACTCACCTTCATCGTCGTTGTTGCCGTCTATCCTTACAAAGAGACTCGCCGCTTGTGTTGGGGTCGGGCCAAGAATGACAATGTTGTTATCCACATGGTCTTGAAGCCATTATTTGAAAACATATCATTACTTTAGTGTGTTCCCCATGATCTGGTGATAGGAGAAGTATTTGCGAAGATCAATGAGATTCTCCTCTTCGGGCCTTCTATACTCAAGAAAACGCACAATCCCCTATTCTAAAGCACTTCGGAAATAGTCGGGGACCATATTCTCATTGAACGAGTATGTATGGTTTCTTCTGTGTGAAAAGGGGGGCCTTGGATCTTGGCCCTGAAGAGGATTTGGAGGAGCCTGTCGAGGAGGTGGAGCCTGATTGTCCCGCCTAGGTGGTGGCTATGCATTACACGGGGGCACCTGCCAATTATGAGGGGGCGCTGCTGGGCTGGAGGCTATGACTGTGGTGGCAAGTCTCTATGAGTGTGGGAATGAGGCTCCACTGGTAATAATTCAAGCTATCGGGGGGCCACTATTTGGGCAACCATGGTAGTATCTGATCTGGCATCCCTCCTTGCGGGAATTACAGGGGGAAACGGACATGCCTGGCTGGCCTGTTGCAGGGATTCTTCTAGGTTATGGGCCTTATTGGAGAAGTCTCAGGAACCTCCAGGGTAGTTTTGGGTGATCAGAGAGGGAACCAGTTCCATCTTGACATTCCCTACACACATCGTCAGTAATTCTTCCAAATTCTGTGACATGTCAATGAAATATGTAATCCCTTTCCACCGGGTGATATAGTCTGCGACACATTCATTAGGACCTTATTTTCCCTTGAAGAGGCTTGCGATGCTTGTTTTCTTGTGGCAGAACAGAATTGGTAGAGGAATTGTCTGTGGAGTTCCTCCAAGATTGTTATAGATCCGATGGGAAGCTGGCTATATCAGACGAATGTAGGACCCTTCAATTTCTAAACAAAATAGAAGATCATGGCAGCCTCCGGAGACGCTGGAGTCCCTAACATGGGCCCACACCTTGAGATGATGTGGGCTAGATGTTGTGGCGGGTCCCATGTCCCGTTGAAGGGGGAAAATATGAGATTCACGAAACCTGGCGCTGCTGGCATGTCATCCACTCATCTTGGATATGGCTTTCCATCCGGTAGGATTTCCATCTGTCGTGTCTACAATTCCTCTAGGCGGGAAATGAGTTCCGACATTGGATCATCGGGGCAGGGATCCATCTCTTGATGGGTATCCCTAACCATGAGTGTGTTGGCGGGTTCTTCAACACGGTAAGCAGGCCCAGCAGCTTGTGGAGCGAATGGTGGCATGACGCTGGGGCAGTTGGGGTAACCCGAGCTAGGTCCCTTTGATTGTCATGCCATTCGGGAGGGTTTGGTGAGACATATTGTTCCCTCATAACGTATGTTCCAGCGTCAACCCTATCTGTAGGGGTAGGACAGCCAGGGTCTCTTAGAGGTAGCTCACCGAGGGGATGTTGTTGATTCCCCTACTGCCCTGGCCAAGGATCAATATATTTTGGTCGTCGTTCTACAACACGTTCAGCCAAAAGTTTATTGACCTACTTCTTCTTCTCCCAAGTTGTTAGCACAATGTGGCCTCCTCTGGGTGTTCCTCCATATTTTTCACAAAGGCGGACGATTCAGAGTTCTTGGAAGCTCTGACGTGCTCTTTTCCCTTACTGGAATTCCGGCTGAGTACCAATGCCTTGGTGGGCATATAGAGACCTAGTAGGTTCCTATTCTGGCGAGTAACTCTTCACGAGGTGTCCAATAGTGGTGGCACACCCTCGGTGGAATGATCTCCATCAATAAGCTCCAACTCATCCTCTACATCCGCTATGACATCCATGTTGATCGTGACCCTTCCTGGGTGCATTTCCTCGATATCACCTAGCAAGTAAAGGTGCCACCAGATAAGACTGAAGAGAAGGGTAGCATACTACCCCCATCCATGGATTTATATGTGGGGGGGGGGGGAAGCCTCCATGATGATATAGTAGAGTTTCTTGAAACTATCAATGCATTACTCTTGGAGGAACCTACGACGGACTGGTGACTCGGGGTGGTGGGCCATAGGGAGAATAGCCATATCGACTAGATGACATTTCTCGCCAATGTCTTCCAGATGCACTTGGATCTGAGGATAAACCACTCGCAGATGACACAGGAGAATGTGAGTCTCCAAGAGGGTTGGGTGGAAGCATTCAACCTCCACTGGGGTGAAGGATTCCGAAACATGATAATTTGGTGCTGCCACAGACGAGAACATCTCGAGGATGTGTTCCACTACGAGGATTTTCCATAAGATCCTCGTTTCAAATTTAGGTTATGGCCCTTGATTTCCCCATTCATCAATTGGGGCTGGCTGAGGAACTGGCAGCGGTACTGAGGCAGACTGCTGGGACGACAGGCTGGCTGGTGGAGAGTACGGAGAGCGAGTTGACTGGCCTCCCTCAGGATTTCCACCAAAGAGTGTAGTGACCAGGCCACTATGTTGTGATAGGATGGGCTAACGGCTGTAGTTCCTGGCTCAAGGGCTAGGGATACTGTCGATAGGACATGATGAAGCTCACCCACCATTGGTCCCTAAAATAGCTCTCAGTGACCTCCTGTCTTGGTAGAGAGCGCTTCTGGTTACGACGGTGGTGATTCCATGACCGTGACCTGCGGGGTTTCCAGATTTTTATCCCCCTATATATACCTAATGAGGGAGGTAGGAATCCAGTGGACCTTGAATTACAGGATCATTAGGCTGATGTGCCTTGTTCCTAACCCAACCCTTGACTCGGATGAGAGAGGTGAGGGTTCCCGAGCTGATTTGTATTCCGCATGAGAGTCTGAGAAGCAGACTGGTTTGATCTCCATCTGCACCTTCCCTAAATTCTTATTATGGTGGTGATGACCCGATTCCTTTCCCATGGGTGGCTCATCGGGACAAGGCTAATTTCTGACATGAGGTCCTTCGGCAACACTATTACTGAGGCAGAGATGGTTTCAACCTCAGTAAGCAGTGGTGCAAGGAGCACCAGGAAAAATTTCAAATGGTAAATAGGGAGGACCTCCATGGATAGAGTTGGAGTAGGAAAGACCTTTGCTGGATCTAGAAGGAGCATGTGGAGGACCTCCATGTGTGTTTCCCCTAGTGACCTTAGTATGAGAAGGGTCCTTTTACCGTTCTAGCTGAACACGGGTAGAAACTCCGTGCTGGGTGATTGTGAGGTGAGGCTGGCCTTCACCCCTCTGGTTGCCAAGGTGAGGAGGTCCTTTTCAAACTACTAAGAGGACACAGGGAGGATCTCCACGTTGAAGATAGACTAGATGTGAAATTTCCCTACACTGGCAGTTAGGGGCAGGAGTAATGACTCTATACCCGGTGTAACTGGCACAAGAGAAACTTCTGTACCGATTGTCACTTCCATGGGGAAGACCCTCATTTGGATTGAGGGTGGCATGGTGCAGACCTCCATGTCAAGCCTTGAAGAGGGAAGGACTTCTCTCTCTGCGGGGAGGACCACTGTACTGGGTGGAATCATTGCGGATTAGTTCGCGGCTCCCATTGCTTGTGCCAGTGACCATGATGTTGGATCTGTCCTGCCCATGGGGTGGTTGGGGCCTCGATCCTGGTCAGGCATATATGTGCCCCTACTCAGTGTATTCCCGGAACTGATGATATGCATCGGCGATGGGTTAGGCCATAGTAGTCGTCATTGTTGAAGCTTCTTGGCGGGCGTCCTCCTCAGCTCGCGCCCGACGCTGGCATAGGGTTGAACGAACCAGAGCCAGTGGTGCATGTACGTGTCTTACTTGTTCCTAATCTAGAAATACCAGGAGGAGGCACTGGCATGGCCAGGTGGGAGCCCCTAGAATGGGACCCTGGACGGGCTGGGCCGGACGTCCCCAACCTCGTTAGTGTAGGGCAGGGAGTCGTCAAAGCGTTCTGGGGAGAGGTTCCTGAAATGGTTATATGTTGGCATGGAGAGGAATGGATCCCTGCACGTCCCTCGGGGGGGGGGGGGGATGGGTGGGTTTTGATGATTAGGCACATACACCTCATGATCTAGGAAGGCTATATCCTGAGTCGGGATTATGCCCTCCTCCTCATACCGGCGTACGAGGTCATTGATCACCCTTCATTGGATGAGCTCGTACGGGGAGATAGGTTGTGGGCTCCCCATGGATTAGGGTGTAGAGGGTGTCCTGGAAGAGATGGAAATGCGTGGTACTGCCGTGTTGGCCTTGCCCCTGCTCCTATGTCAGTGTGCAGGCGATGATCGTGTTCCGGGTGTACAAACTTGATTCCTATGTAGCGGGGAGATTAACTCACCAATGCTGAACGAAAAAGGAATCGACGACCAATTAACCAACACCATTTTGTCTTACATGACTGGTAAGAGGGTTCCACAATGACAATGTCAAAAAACTGGAAGTCCAACATTCTTCTTCCCCAATATCTGGTGAGTTTTAGGCTAGACCCTCTATTTCCCTGGCAGGACCCAGCGCCGGATAACTGGATCCAGTGACATGCTAATCCATTGATTCCTCGAGCACTACTAATCTCCAAATTGAAGATAATACTTTCACATAAGGTTCACCATTTTTGTTTCTGATGCTGTCTCCATGGCACCTGCATCCATCTCTTTTGGTGGGATGACGGTGCTGTCCTTTTCCCTACATTACCGCTTTCCAAAATCGGGTGGCATTCACCCCTTGTTCAGGGAAGTTTTCTCTTTGATTGAAATAGGATGATGGGATGACGATTCTTCCTTCATTGGATTCATCCTTAGAACTCGTCACATATTCTGGGTCTCCCTTATAAATTTAAGACGTTGTTCGTGAAACTCTTCCTGGTTCCATATCTTCATGGACACCAGTTAATTACACTGCTTCTGTCAGGAAATTCGAAGGGGTCTGATCAGGGCAGTAACCTTCAGTCAGGGGAGTACTCATGTTAGACATCACTGGCGTGTCTGGACGTAGGGACACTGGCGTGTCTAGGTTTCTTCCCCTTATTATAGGGATTCTTGAGGGTGTGGCAGCCCGAGGCATCCCACATCAGTTGCGAGAAATTATATGCCATATCCATGTTTTTGAGGTTTTCCACAGCTTCCAATTTTTAACAGAGGGTATGACTCAAGTTCAATGTCCACTGAAGATGGATCATACTGATCAAAACACAGATTAGAGTAGATCAGATGGGTGAAACCCATAGAGGGAAAACTGATGTTGGGGACAACATGTGGTTGACTTCCCAGTTACTGTTGAGGGGAATGGGGGATGAGAAGACATGATTTCACCTGGATGTGGTGGACCAGATAAGAATCAGGATGGTAAATGGAGTGGTGGAATGAAGTGGATGGTTAATGGGATGGAACCGTCATGATAATGATGATGGTTATAGGCTTCAGCCTCGAAGAGGCTTCCGGTGTATGCCTGTGGTAGGGAATCAAAGTCCACATAGTTCATCTGATGACATCATACTGCCGATTGGTGTTTTCAACGGCTTACCACTGGATGGGGGAGAAAAGTCTTACCACTAGATAAGAATGTCAATTTCATACCACTGAATAGGGTCACAAAGGATTTCTGTTGATTGATGTCATAACAGATTACCGTTGAATAGGGATGTCAACAAATTATCGATGAACGAGGTCACAAAAGCTTATCATTGATTGAGGTCACAACGGCTTACTGTTGGATGGAATCAAACCGTCATGAATGGGACCTAGGCCCCATATAGATGGTGGCATTTGAACCTCGTGGAGGCTTCCTACGTACCCTTCCATGACAAGAATCAAATTCCTCGTAATTCGGATAGTGGGAACCGACGTGAATGGGGCCGGAACGACTGGTTGAATGGTGGGATTGAACCTTTGGGAGGCTTCCTATGTACCCTAATTTGGTAATGATCAATGAAAATGTAGTTTATAATGGGGCACTGTGATCTTTCATGAAGGAGGACCAGGGGTAAAATGGTAGTAGGGCTTCAACCTCAGGGAGGTGTCCGACGTACCATGCCTTGTGAAAGATCAAAGTCCATGTAGTTCGGGTATGAGGGTTGGTGAACCTTCAGGATAGAGGTCATCAGGTCCAATGGTTGATGGTCTTGAACATAAGGGAGGTGTCCTAGGTACATTTCCTTGCCAAGGATCGAAGTCCACGTATGTTGGGTTGGAGTTTAGTGCACCGATGTGAAAGAGGACCTGTGGTCCAATGATGGTTGGGTTGAACCTTAGAGAGGCTTCCTACATAACTTACTATAGAAAGGATCAAATTCCTCGTAGTCCTGTTGTGGGGGTGGGGATTACACTCTATGTTGTCCAATTTGTTGGTGAACTGACGTGAAGATGGTCAGAACGACTGTGGGTTGGGCCTGAACCTCAAGGAGGCTTCCTACATACATTCCCTCGATAAGGATCAGAGTCCTCGTAGTTTGGGTGTCGGAGTGGGGCATACACACTAGGCTGCCCAATTTATTGGTGAACTGATGTGAAGATGGTCGAAATGACAGGGTGTTGGGCTTTAACCTCAGAGAGGCTTCTTATATACCTTGCCTTGGAAAGGATCAAAGTCCTCATAGTTTGGTTGTGGGGGTGGGGCTTACACTATAGGCTGCACAAAGTGGTTGTCATGGTCTATGCTTGCTCTAAGCCCACATGAGCCGTGCTCAGTGTGAGAATCAAGAGACAATAAAGACGTGATGATCACGTCGTGAAAGGTGAGTATGTGGGAAGTGGAGTGGGGCTTACACGTGATCACATACCAAAAAGGAAACATGGACTTATGCGTGGTTAGTAGCCCGATGAGGTTTGGACTTACTACAGGATGGAGGCCCGGTGGCGACAAAGCCCATCGGGCGAGTTACTTGGAACCGAAGAAAGGATGGACAAAGATTATTCCCCTGTAAGAAAATCTAGGGGGCTAACAGCTGGGTGGTTACCCTTTCCCCACGTAGGATTCATGGGGGGAAGTCACTGTTTGACATAATTTTCTAAGGACGATGATGATTGACAGTTTAACTTCGTGCAGCTTGAATGATGTGGGTTCACTCCACACCCCTAGGATGTACATAACTGGTACATACTGCACCTTGGTGAATGAAATTCAATGAAAATGTTGTGGCTAGGGGGTGTCATGGAGCTAACTATTAGGGGTCCATGTTAGCGTGGCTATGATAAGAAGAAATAGCTGTTAGCGCATCAATGAGAAGAAGCATGAGGTGAAGAAATGGAACGGGAAGCAGTGTCCAGGGGACTTTGAAATCACATCATGCAAACCAAGAGGGTCACACTGGAATAGGAATTGAAAAGAAGAGGGGTTCATATGAAGGGGCCTTGTGAAGGTCTGGTGCTCCATTTAGTGGAGGGTGATAGCAAAGGGGTTTGCTTCATGAAGTGGAGTGTCACAAGATAAACATAGGGCATAGGCGCATATAAGAGGTGCATCACGAAGTGGATGGGAACTCGTTGAGCACTGCCATACGAAGCAATGGTGCCTCGCAAAGCAAGGTGTTGTGAATCCATGAGCATCACAAAGTACAGTGACCCTGCCTGAGAATGTGGATCACATGTATGTGAGGGGTGTATCGCGAAGCATTAATGCTATGTGACGACCCAAGTCCCCTTGCGGACCCCCTTCCATTGCGAATGTCCGTGGTCTTCATGAAAGAAATACCTCTCGAAAGAGGGGGTTAAAAATGGAAAAGGGTAGGCACTTCATAGAGAAAAATTACTTCACATAGCTCATGGTTTGAAGAGTAGAGAGTGCTTCATGATTCAGGAGCTAGGATGTTGAATGGACGGATTGTCCATCAGTTGGCCTCAAGGGGAGCACTTTATTTATAGGCAAGAGGCTCTACGAAGTAGAGCTAGCTCGGCACGAAGCTGGATTTGGGTTGCTTCACGGTCAGCTCACAAACATCGAATTTGTTGGCAGAGCCTCCCGCATCCTTGCTCCACGGTGAGTCGTGATCGTCACACTGTCCCGTGGAGAATCCCACCTCCTTGCACAATGGCGGGCTCCAGAACGTCAATGGGGTTCGCGGATCCTCCCACCTCCGTGCTCCGTTGCAGCCGCGGGGCAAGGGGGACTCCGTGAAGGAGCTATGCGATGAAGCCACTAATGCTTTCTGTTTTTCCCTCTTCTTGTCCCCAAATTTTGGTGCCAACAATATTCCATGATGTTTTGGGTTATGACACATAATCCACCACCTCTCATTAAAAATTACCATGAGTCAATATATTCATCATTGTTCCCAAAAAAAATTCATCATCCTTTGGAATAATACCCAATAAAAATGAAATGGTAATCAGTCTTATCAATAATTTCCAACCATACAACAAATGGAAATACTACCTTATTAAACATCCACAAAAAAATATCACATGGAAAATCCTCATAGAGTAAACCCCAATATATTATTGTATTAACTATCATGACAAAATCCTTCCTCCTTCTCTATAACTATATTCTATAGTAAGATAAATCATGAAATGTGACTGTCTTGATTAACAAAATCAGAGGGTATATGGTATTTTTAAATACCTTTATATCTCTCTTTGTGTCTAGGACACAACAACAGGGGGGAAGTTTCATAACCCCAGCCTCATCCACTAGTAGTTTGGGGGCCATGATATTTTTCAGATATTCTGATTCATGTTTCTCACATTCAAGTAAAAATAATTTATGATTAATGGTTATATTTGATCATGACATCCACATAGTCTAATGCATGTTTTGAAAAAAAATATTCCATCTTACCATTCTCCTATTTTCCTTCAGTGGGAATCCATAAGCTTGATTCCTCATGGTCATGTTTTCAATCTTTGGGGAAATAATATTGTGTGATTTATCGAATATACATATTTCAATTGTTTTTCACACTGATAATGAATCATATGGTCTTAGAGGGTGATGATGATTAAGATATATTCACTATCCTAAACCTCATGTAAATCCTATTAATTATATCCCCTTGTCATAACATATAATAGGCCTCCTACTCGGTAAAACACATGAAACCCAGTCTATTGGGAATGATTCCAAGTGTATGACCTATTCAGTCAATGGGACTCCTCTTTAGGGGTAAGTCTCAACCATGAAAAACAAGGGAAAAATCCTTATGAATAAGACTCATAATCCATACTTTGGTCATCAATCCATGTGTGAGTCCCAAATCAGTATATGGTTCTCATACTATGTATAATCCCCAACCAAATTACCGTATAAATCCAAATGGAATCCTATTTAGAAGTAATACCCGACTAAACCACCAAAATAGTATGGGAATCCATTTCAGGATCAATACCTATCTTAATACACTCAATGGGACATACACTCATGTGAGACGAACCAGAGGGACTCCATAGGCATGATTCCTCACAAATAAATTAATGGGTTTTGATTCATGTCCAAACGGGACATGCAGGAAGCCTCCACGAGGTCCAAACCCGACAACAGAAATCAACCATATTCTCTATGTGTCACATTGCCAATATTCTCTTATTAAATATAATAATCTATATCCCTCCCTGTTTTGTGGGAATATTTTGGATATATCTCACAACAAAAACATACTGTGATCCCATTTCTAATAAATCCTTCCCTATGATGTCAATCTACATGGTTTGGTCTTTATCACACAACCTTAAAAGGTTTGATGTTCCTCGTTAAGTGGAACCAAACTACATGGGTTATGATTCCATTCACAAAGATACATTTTTTTCCAAAATTATGTGTCTAATCTCGATATAAAAACAACTCCCATCTCCCCAGATGAATATACACTCTACAGAACCCCACTAGGTGGATGAAAACCATCACCATCATAATAAAAACCAAAGAATCTCTAATCAGTACGTAAGAGGATACCGTTAATGGAGATCCTTGGATACATATTGATAAACCCCCTGATGAAAAATTTCATATAGATAAAGATGATTCTAATTTCCACAAATTCTAATAATCAATTATTAATTCATGGGTGACCCACATCATATATGGGAATTAGTGAAGGATTTAGAAAAATGTCATAAATCTACAAGAGAGTTTTGAAGTATGAAAATATTCCCCTAAATGGTTTGATGAGCCCAACCTCTCATCATATAGACCAATTTTAGTTCTTATGTATCATTTTCAAAACTACACAATGAGCACATTCCTTTGGAAGGAAGGTCCATCACGGATATATAATTATTGGGGGTTTTGGAACCCTGAATAATACCTATTAAAAATCCCCTAATGGGACGTGGATATGTGTTTGACGTAACGGTTTTTCCACAAACACCACAAAATCCATTCCAACCCCATATAGAATTTTTAGGGAAGAAAAAATGGTGAAAATGGTGTGAATCTTTAACCAAGATGATTGTGTTAGCCATTAGTATGAGACCTTTGATTCTCAAAATTCAAAAATACTAAATAAAACAATCAATCATGAACGTGTTGGAATAATGTGAGAGGGAACATACACCCTCCAAAATATTTTATATGGTTTGAAAACTTGTCTAGAATCATCATAGGTATCCCTTCCTTCATATTCAACAGCATTTCGGGAGAAGGAAAATACATCTTCCCACATCAATCAGTCCATCTAATTGAATTATCTTTTAGAGTAAAATAAAGTCCCCTAGTCAGATTCGATGACATATCATGAGAATCCACAAACACCTTATAGAATTTATCATTCCTTCTAGAAGGATCATCTACAAGAATAAATAAATATCATTTATAAAGTCTCGATGATGAATATGGGAATACCCAACTCTATTCCCCCACACCCAAGTACTGTTAGTATTCACTGGAAGGAAATATAGGCAAGGAGAAAGAACTTACCCCTACTCTAGAAGAAGAATGATCATATATCACAGATCCTGTCGATTAAGTCACCAATCATATCCATAAAATGGTGATAGGGAAGATGAAAATCCCTTCCCACATCATAAACACATACAAGGATATCATAATAGTGAAAATATTAGTAAAAACAGGATAGACACACCACTCTAACCTGAAAATGGGGCGGGTCATCAACATGTTCCCCAAAGTAGAAACATATTGTGTATCTGACCTAGGTGAGATATGAGGAAAACTCCCATGATATACATAAAACATGATTAGGAATATACACCTTTTATGATACGTGGAAATCATCATATTATTGTGGCTACTTCAAGGTAAGGAAAAAAATCTTCCAAATTTCCAAGATCCTGTTGAAAAAAACAAGCACTAGCATGGGGGACATCCAATCAAGCTTCCATGCCTGAAAACCACATACCCTAGCAAATACACCAAATATCTTCAAATAAGACATCCAAAAATAAGCATCTCCATTGAAAAATTGAAAATTAAAGTAGATATATGATATATCTCTAATCAGTCCTTAATGTCTTAAATATATAATAATTTTATCTATTATAGATTAATATCCCTCTATATCATCACTAAATTATAGAGGAATTTCAGTAATTTCGAAGGTTCACCCTTTACACTTCTACATGTACACTTTCTCTATGTCGTTAAATTTATTTATCTCGTGTGACCTTCTCTCGACGAGGGTCATGTCATCCCTCCATCGGGCCAATAGAACAAAGACGAAGAGTGTATTCCTTGTTCAATAATCATCCATGGTATTCCTCCCCATGACGGTGTTAAGTATGAAATTTCTCTCCGGATCACTATTTGACATCAATAAAAGTGTCCTCTTCTTGGCGATGTAGTAGTGAAAATTCCTTCCAACCATGAGGCACATGTGTAAATAAGTCCAATCATGTCGGATACACTATCATTTACAAGTGAAATCATTTCCCATCCATAAGAGAACCTAAATAGATGGTCACACTCTTATCCTCCCACAAATCGGCTCTCTTTAAATGCAATAGTGGAAGTCCTAACAAATTTTAGTACTTATGATAAATATGTAGGAATGTTTCCACCATAGTTAGATTAGGTAGAGGAGATTTGGTAAAATGACGAGTATGGTAAGATAAAGATTATGAAACAACTTGAAAATTATCACATTCAAGTAAGGTTCGAGCCGTTATCCACCCCTCAATATAGAATTCCAAAGGTGTTTTCGGATGATTGTATTCACAAAATCCACCTCAATATATGGAACAATATTTGTCACATGAGTGAAAAATTATTACCCTAGTACATATATTGAATAAACCTAATTCTAATACAATGGATGAAATGAAAAATTGAATTGGCATCTCTCCTACCTACCTAACATACAATGTTTGAGAAACATAAAGGTTCCCTTCAAAATGCATACCCCAGTTCATTAAAAAGATTGTGATAGTTAATTTCAGATTCCCCATTGGGTGTTCTTATCATAGGGTGGGAAGAATAAAATGAGTTACATTTCACTCTGCTCTCAAATGAGCAATGCCCACCATTGATGGTGTCATGAAATTTTAGAGAATCTGGAAAACATTATCAAATAGAATATGATAACAACTAATGATATGCTCAACAAAAATTTTCCTCGACCAAATCTCACCAATGTCGGACTAGAATATAGTGGGATAATGAAATATGTTTGGGTTAGGTATCCAAAACTATTTTTGAAAGACTCCCTCTTATAGAAATTCTGTTATTAGATAGCATAATTTTCGCAAATATTGCATTGATCTTTTAAAGTAGGTTATTCAAGTGCATAAAAAATGATTCACACATCCCATGTTCAAACAAAACACTTTAAAATTAGACCAGATGTCATGAAAGTAGAAGCCAATGTAGTTTTGGGATAAACTCAACCTATAAAGATGAGATATTTCTTTTAACACAACCATAAAGAATAGAAAACTCATACCATTGGGTTCTGAAAATGGAACAGGAACAACCTGAGTCCTCAAAGAAATGTGCTTTTTAACCTCAGAAACTACCTCCTCAGAAGAATTCATTTTTCACAAAATATGGTCGAACATCAGAGAATGAATCATCTAAATTTTTCCTATACTATGATATGATATCCTCATTTGAAACATGCATGCCTGAATGGTTTGGAGTTTCCCTTCAAATTTCCATCCATTGAAGTGAACCTCGAGAATCAGTGAAGTAGTGGAAAATTCCTCATTGAGAATGTAGAAAAATAAAATATCACAATGACACTGATAAAATTCCAATGATGAATTACAAATTAGTGAATATTTTTAACACCTCCCTTGGAGATCCTAAAGAACACGAGGCCATTATGATGGTGGAAGTTAAGGAAAATGATGGAAATTGGGTTCGTAATACATTCCACATGGAAACAATTGAAGGATGTGTTCATACCTAGAACGAGAGCTTTACCTTGAATCGTGGAATCCCCTAATAATTGTACCACCACCTCTTATGAGAGAAAAAAAATAAATCTTCAAATTTATGATTTCACATCACCTACACCATAAAAAGGATGGACCCCTCACACATGAATAAGTGTATTCCAAGAAAGTGGAAGAGATGAAATAACCAAGGATATAAAATGCATAAATACTATTAGATATCCTGCCTACTGGATTCATTCTGTAACCAGATCCTCAATACACCCTCCCAAATGGAGTACCTCAATAAAGGGTGTTTTCCACATTGACTGAATTTCATTTTGCAACATCTCCTAAATGAAGGATACCAAATTCTTGTATGTATGGATCCCATAGTAGCATATCAGTAGATCCATCCATTTGGTTTAGTTCTAGAATATAGCTATGTATATTATTATAGGCCAACCACTATAGGTTACCCTTGAAAGATACCGGTAGTGCTCCATCAAATCATCCCACTGGTTTCAAACACTAATGCTCTGGTTCATTTATAAATTCCTTGAGGGGTCATGAACACTATTTTGTCACTTAAAGCTCAATTGTAATCCATAAAAGAACAAAAAAAACTGATAAAATGGTGAAATAAACCTCCGAACCATGAGATAATATGGGAGTGACCTTACTTTATACATAATTTATACTCTAATGGACCTTATTCCTGGATATCAATAGATGGAGATCTCACTACAACCACAAACAAAGAAAGGTTCATGAAGAATTATTTCCTGTAATTATACAAGGAAAATCTCATCTACATGACATTAAACTATATTGTTCATATTTTTTGTATGACCTTAAAAGGAATGAAATATTATTGTAGCTACATGATGTTAAACTACATAACAACAGATTGAATAAGTTTTACAATATTAAATTAAAAATCCTATGGTCTTACTTACAAGATGATAAACTATATGAAAATATATTTTATGCATTACATGAAACTAATTTGATGAAATCCATGTTGCAAGACCAAAATATTTGCATCTTTTTTACCTAGGAATGGATCTCCTCCATGAGACCGTCCTCAATCTTCCTAGCCAGGAACAACTCATCTCCTACTGGGATCAGCATGAAACATTGCAGCTTGGTAAAGTGAGATGTGTACTCCCCAAACGAAAGAGTACCCTGCTCCGGACTCATAAAATCTGTGGCTTGATCGGCCCTCAAGGTATCCGGATCGAAGTAATCATAGAATATTCTCTGAAACGCATCCCAAGTCATACCCTACTAGCATATTAACTCTGAGATCACCTCCCACCACTTCATGGCGGAGTCTCGGAGCATATAAGTCACAAGATTTACCATATTCCTTGGAGGTATCTCCAGATGCTCGAAAATTTTGATTGTGGCCTCTATCAACGACTCTGCATCCTGAGGTCCTCCTTCTCTTGAGAATGTGGGAGGATGTTACTACTGGAAAACCGATGTCAATTCAGCCATCGATGGGGCAGGAGGCATCCCTCACTGGAAAGAATGCATCATCCTCGGAAAAGCTTCCCAAAACTGTGCATCGACACCTGCAACTGGTATAACTACTAGTGAAAAGGCTGGCACAGCAGGAGGATCTGTAGGAAGTCTTTGATCGGCTATATCCGATGTCTGATCACTGTCTGGCAGCTGATGTACAACAGGAGGATGTCTCATTGGCATAACTCTAAAAGGTCAAAAGCACACCTTAGGTCAGTATTATCAAAGACAGAACATAAGAGTACTGGAGGGAAATAGGAGAAATAAACATTCATGTCATTCAAAACATTACTACACGACATGTATAAAAACTACACGACATGTTCTCTTAATCCCTTCACATGGGTCTGTACTTCTTCCACAACTGGTCGTGTAACACCCAACCCACACGACATGTTGTCCCACCACAAGGTGTGTACTTGAACTCTATTCCCCTACACGAGTCTCCTTACATGGATAACCTACACGGTCCTCTTAATCCTGGACTACAAGGAATGTTCACAAAGGACACGGTGCTTACAATAAATGGTTGTAACGACCCGTGTAGTTAGATACACGACCAACTACACGGTTCACTCTACATGGAATGCTCCTTGAGAACATGACATGTACTTGGAGGTTTTCCCCAACCTATGTTGTTTGTGACACAACTGGGTACTTAGGTGATAGGGCACGATGTGTAACAAGAGTACACACCAGGTAAAGTCCAGGTTTTATCCATCCGTATTGTTAGTTACACGGGTAGACACACGGTCTCTACAACACGGCGTGTATGTACCATTCATGATGTGTTTTGGAAGATTATTCATAACCCCTTGTTCTTGCCCACAAAGTCAGTGACACGGTTAAAAAACTAAATGAAATGTATTAATAAAGTACATGCCGTGTATTCTGTATTTTTCCTTGTAGTTGCTCAGAAACTGCTCTGATTCCCAGAAAACATAGAAAACCAGAATGAAGGTTCCAAATTCCGATCCGTGAGGGATCATACTACCCACAAATCGAAGCTTGGAATCTCCTACATATCATATACAAGGGATAAAAGTCAATAATCCACCAAAACCTGATTCATGAGGGCACATAACACCTCAAGAATCAAAATTCAGCGTTCATTCAAGAAAATCTATAAACAAATACCCTATCAAGCAGCAGATATTTCTATCAAGGCAACTATCACAGCATCATGCATATTTTACACCTCATCTATCCCAACAACATGGAATAACTAATGCATCCTAGATGTCATGTCAAAAATGCATGGCATGTGATTTCTAACAAGTTCCTATATGATGCATGAGATGGCATACCCTCATCTCATCGAGTTGCGACCGAAATAGAACTGTAATAACAACAACATTAACAGAACAAAGCATATGAATCACCCAATGGTGAAATCAAATCAACTGTAAAAGTGTAAACCACTAAAACTACAATAAACGAGGTAGTATGGATTTTCCATGTACACGGGTTAGCTACTCCCGGGTGCAGCTTATTACCAAGTACCTATTCTATCTTATCCCTAGCTATAGTATCCAAATAGTAAGTCAAGAGAAAATAATTCCTCTGATAATAATTTGTAACATCCCAGTTTCGGAAGCGACACAGAGGTGCCCCGTACCAAGTTGGTCACATGGCCTCAAGCGCATTTCCCCAAATTCTAGAGGTTGCTAACTAGTAGCGAGGGCCTTGGGTGTGATAATGGGGAAACTATGCCCTCATTGGCAGAGTACACAACAGAATAGAGAAATAATAAACAATAATGGAAGCAGTAAACAATCCAAACACAAGTGAACAACGAAAGACTAAAACAATAAACAAATGGATCATATATATATATATGTATATGAAATTATGTGTTATACATATGTCTAGGAAAGTAGCCAAAGATGTCACAATACTGAATATAGTACAAAACCAAAGAACAAAAGAAAAATAGATAAGCAACACCTTAGCATTGGAAGCCTCGGCTTGGTCCAATTCTCTCCTGCTCCAATGCATGTCAAGTACCTGAAGTAGAAGGGCGCATTCCCTTATCTATACCTATGACAATATAATCTGTTTGGGCCCAAAATGATGACCCAAATAGGGCGTGAGACTAAATCCCAGTAGGCAACCACCAGAAGATCTGTGCCTAAAAGTCAGTGAGTATATGGAAGGTAATGTACAGCAAACCGTAAACAGTAAGAAGTAACCAGCAATACATAGTAGTAAACAATCCACAAAATCAACAAGTAGCAGTGAATCAAATAGGTAACCAAAAATGGGAAACCCTCTGGGAAGTACTCACATCCATCCCCTCTGGTCCGATCTAAAAAGTACCAACAACCCTCTTGGCAGTAAACTCAGCCTAAGCCCTTTGGTTTGGTCATACGAAATTAAAAGACTCTATGAGGATGCACGCTCAGTCAATTCCCCTTATAGTCTAGGGTAGTCAGGGACTCTCTCAAGTAGATCACGTTGTCAAATACTATTATATACCCAAGGTCTAGAGAATCTCTGAGTAAGATCACTCGGTCAATTCATATTATAGCCTGAAGTATTTCACAGACTCTCTGTGAAAGCTCACTCGGTCAATTCCTCCTATATCCTAGAAAGGATTATGGAAATTCAACAAACAATGGCTCTTTGAGGTAGCTCACTCAGTCTATCCAATAGTAGTCTATAATTCTACAGACTCTATGAGGACGCTCACTCGGTCTACCCTCCTGTAGTCTATAATATCCAAGACTCTCTGGGAAGCTCACTCAGACTATCTCATATATTCTATCAAGTCGAAGACTCTCTAAAGAAGCTCACTCGGTCTATCCTCTTATAGACTATAGCACACTGTTCCTTGAGCCCCATCTAGTCAGTGCATCATAATGCTATAAGGCCAAAGAAAACCTACAGAGCTAATTGGAAAACTAGTCTACATCATAACAAGCAATGTCAAGGAACATCATTTCATCCTACGGTCACATGGCATGGAAAATAGGTATAACATCCAATTGGATGAACAAGACCAAAAGGATGTAAGTAGAACAATGTATTATCAAAACATCCAAACATAGATATTATCCTTATACATAGGCAAAATACCTCTACACAAGCATACAAGCAAGGTAGGAGAACAGAAATGAAAAAACAGTAAACACACAATACCCCGTTCATGGGTATTGGTGGAATTTGTGCATAAAACTCATGGACTTTGAACAGAAAGGAATAAACCACCTACCTTGATGCTAGGAGATCGATATACATGAACCACAAGGCATGAATCTCTTTAAAAATCTGTAGATATATAAAGACGCTCAAAACATTCAACCCCACGATATATTGTAAAAGAGGAGGAATTGGAAAACGATGATCTAGAAGAAGGAAGATATTACAACTACAGTTTCAACGCATTAGACGGTGGTCGATTTGGAGAACAGATGAAGGCTCTGGGGATCGAAGAAGATCTGTGGTCATACCCTCGCTCCCGGTTGATGAAGCTAGAGAAGAAGCAATTTCTGGGGTTAATAGGTGACCCAAGTCTGTTTAATGAAAAAAAGAAAGTACACGACATGTACTTTTGGAGTACACAGTGTGTACTTGGATTTTCCATACTCCGCATTAAGCAGCCTCCACATCACCCCTACATGGCTGTGTGTGTGTCCACGACACAACCATCAAACATCCTTGAGCAGTATCAAGGTACATGGCATGTACATATAAGATACACAGCGTGTACTTCGGAAATTTCTAGAAATTCCCCTTTTCTCAATAACTCCAAAAAAGGAAAAACATACCTAAAAAGAAGTTTCGGGTTCTTACAGGCGACCCACAAATGGGAGAACCATATGAGGGCGAACCATAAATGGATTCACACATGGGTGAATCCATTTCTCAACAAGACATGGTTGGTGTCCACATACCCCTACTCAAGAGGACTATTAGTCTATTATCATGTTACCTTCACAAGCCCCATTGTGCCCCATGAAAATTGGGGAGTTACACTGTGAACCTTTAATCCTTATACTATAATGTTTTTTTCTGTGACAAATACAACCCCACACATCATTCAAAATCCCCATGAGTTGAGAAAATTATGGTTTTTCCTAAAAACATGGACATTCTCTTAAAGAATAATCCCTTACCAAACCATTAAATGGAATATTCATTCAAAAAAGGCACCCACCAACAAAAAATGGGAATCCTCCTTAGAAATAATCCCTAATAAAACCTCACAAGAGAATACCTCCTATAGTAATCCCCTAGCCATTCATATAATCCATCCCCACCTTCACTCATTCTGAATTATCCATACCAATGGGCTATAGAGGGATAGATCTCCAAATTTTACCATCTCAGTTCGAAAATTATTTTCCCGGATGGGGACTTTTAATCCCATTTTATCTCCCTCTAGGTCCAGGGTACAACTATGGGTGGGAAATCTGTTCACCCCGACCTCTTCCCCAAATGAAAGGGGTACCATGTTGTTAAATGGATCTTATACTTCCTATTTATCACCTTCTAATATTACTCACTAGGGATTAGAGGTTATCTATGATAATGGCATACACCTAGTTTTTTACATTTTCTGCCAAGGAATATTCACTAAAATTTTCTTATAGCCTTTCATCAGTGGGACTCTATAGGTGTGAGTCCTAAAGGTGATATTTACAATCTTAGTTTAAATATTATTGTGTGATTTATCAAATAAATATATTCCTCTTGTTTCTAACATGGATATTGAGTCATGTGGGTATAAAAGATGGTGGAGATTATGATATTTTCACTATCTAATACCTCGCGGGCCTACTATTCACTATAGCCCCTAATTAAAACAAGAAATGGGAATCCTACCTTGTTTAATATGGGAAACCCAACTTAATGGGAATCATTTTAAGTGTAACAATAAGCCATTTAATGGGAGTAATCTTCAAGAGTAATCCACAACCAAGCTAAACTAGTGCATCGTCCTTAGGAATAAGCCTTGAAATCCATTCTTTGGGAATTATTCTATGTGTGAGTCCCTACTCAATATATGGGCCTCCTACTCAATATAATCACCAACTATATCAACATACTCATAAAAAGGGAATCCTTTTTAATATTATTTACCAACTGGGCATCATCAACAATAAGGGAATCCTTTTCAGGATTAATTCCCTACATAATCACCACAAATGGCCATACCCCCCCTATGAGACAAACTCAACGGCTTCTATAGGCAGAGTCATCACAACCAAAGTATATGTGATATTATTCACATCCATATGGGATATGTATTATGTCTCGATGTGGTCCAAACCCAACACACCAAATGAACACTAATTTCTCTAGATCATATTAATAATATAGTCTTATTCAATATGGGAATCCAAATTCCATCTAGGTTCCTCGGTTAGCTTCACCATATGTCCAATAAATTTTTTTTAGACACCACTCACAAAGATATCCTTGTAATATGATATTAAAATAAATTTTTTGATCCTTATATCTTGAACATAAAAGGTATGATGTGACACATTAGGTGGAACTAAACTACATGGGTTATGATTCCTTTCGCATTGCCACATAAGAATCCAATCTTATGAGTCTAATGTTGACATCAATATAACTCCAATATCCCCAGATGATGATATATTATAGAGTTACCCACTGAGTGTATAAAAAACATCATCATAATAATAATGAAAAAACAATATATAATCAGTACATAAGAGGATACCATTGATACATAACCATGATTAAATATAGATTTAACCATAGATGAGGAACCTCATATACATACAAATGATTATAATTTCAATACATTATAATAATCGATGATTAATTCAATGGTGACCCAAATAATACATGGAATGTATTGAATGATTCACAAACATTTCTTAAATATATAACATATTCCCATAGTATCAAAAAACCTCCTCAAATTGTCTGATGTGACTAACCTCTCTTCTTCTCGACTAATGTGAGATCTTAATAAGAACTTCAACGAGTGTGTGCCTTTGGGAAAAGTTCCCTCATAGATATTGAAATGTTGTGTGTTAAATAATCCATGATTAAAACTCAATGGAAACCACAAAAAAGGGACATGTTTGTGTGTTGTTTGTATTTTTTGTTCCACCAAGATCACAGAAACACCATTCCTACACCGCATGGAATTTTTTTGGGATGAAAAAACCACCCCTCTCCCCTACAATTCACATCTTCATTACCTTTTTATTCTAAAAATACAAAAAATAGCTTCCCATAAACCATACCGTCACTCTAGAAGCATTAGTCTTAGAATAAATATATCCTATGAATACCTGTGGTGAAAACATAAAGAGAATACCCGATGAATTCTTAACATTATTCAATGATCGTTTTTATTTTATTGTTCATTTTCCACCTAAATAAATTATTATTAAACCCCAATGATATAAGAAATAAATATAATCTATACATTTGGGTGTTTTTATAATATGTTAGTCAATTATAATCATCTCTTGTTCCAACAAATTGGTTACGAAATAATCATTTGGGTGTACGACAGACTTCCTACTCATGAACTGATGTCATTTTGTAATCCAGTACCACATCTCACAATGGAGAATGATGATGGATATAAATTATATATGTATATATATATGATATTTAAAACATAATTTTTACTTTTATGTCCTAAGATTATATATGTGTGTTTTAGTGTCCATTCGTTAGGGGATATGATAACATCACACATTAGTATAGTGGACTGCCACCCCACGTAGAAATCCAATTTTTTTCACCAACACTTAACATGGAAGATGATAATGAATATTATATTTAATATATATGATATAAATAAAATAATTATGATATTAAGGAAATATATACCATACTAAAAAAACATCATTTTTTTTCTTATATCCAAATATAATAAAGTTGCTCCTGTACGTGTGGACCATAAATTATATGAAGTGATGTAGCTATATTTTCGTCACCACAACATAGAAATGATATATGTAATTAAATTTAGAGAAATAATATGGTATATATGATATTAGTATCTTTAGGTAATGATAAAATATTTCTCACCTCCTTTCTATAGTGATCATTAAAAAATGGAAGCATTACTCTTTCAAACGTATGGCTTATCGTCTTCATCATTTTAACACATCCAATTTTTTGTAACCATCTACCATGATTGTTTTTAAGAAGTATAATTGATGTAAAAATATGACAAATATTTGATGAATATTTTTCTGAAATGATATACCTATTTAATATATGAAAAAATAGATCATTAATTACCAAACACGTATGAGAAAACTGGTTACTTAACACCCGACAATAATGAGATAATAAAAATCTAATAATGAACGAGTGATATGATATAATAAAATGAACAATTATGATATTATAAAAATAATTATTGAACATATATGTGTTAAAATCATGTTTAAAAACAATATTCTTGTGGATAATGAACATTCATCCCAAAGGAAGCATGAGATAATGGATTTGGTTCTAACTTTTTACATCAGGGAGACATATATCTTAATCACCACCTATTTATTTTATGTTGTATATATACTATACACGGATGTATATTATGGTTATAATCATGAATAATATTTGGTTTTATATATGAATTTCAGGATTTAAATTTCATTGAATCTGTTGTTTAAATTTTTTTTAATTTCCAAGGGGGTTTTACATAATTTTTTCTTTCATTGAGATATATATTTGATTTTCACCTATATTCTTTTATGATGTGTATATAAATCCCCATTGGAATATAATATCCTGAATTTATTTATATTCATCATTTTTTATGTGTCATTTAATATTATTATTTCGGGGACATTATGATTCAATGTTATAAAAGTAGTAAAAATTTTACATTACAGTCTCATACTATATAAGGATTGTTTATGGTTACATATCAACTGCTAGAATATTATGTTCCACCTCTCACGAATTTCCGTGAATTTTATTCTCCATGGGTTAATTATGATATTTAAATGTAATTGTACCTTTTATTTTACTATTTTATAATTAAAATTAATGAGATAATGTATTTAGGAAAATATGACTTCATTTCTCTCTTCAGTCATAAATCTATTTTCTTTAAAACTATATTTCATAAAAGTATTATTATTTTTTAATCATTACAAAATGATTTAATAATTAAATTTTAACCCATGTTTTAATTTTTATAAAATGTTGCAATATAAATATTCTTTTCAGTTCCCTAAACAATTCATATTTGGATTTTACAATAAATGTGAAAAAAATCTCTTTTATTTTCAATCGAATGTACAAAATTTCGGCCTATCCTAACCATTATTTTTATTGAAGATTCCATTAAATGTTTTCAAGGTTATTTTAAACTAAAGGATTTTAAGAATTATTAATGTTTTAAACTGTAACTTTCAAAGAGGAAGTGATATTTTACTCAAAAAATGTTTCAAATAAATTTCAGTGAATCCTTTATATGTTTTCAATGATATTTTTAGGGAATTTTTTTTACATTGTTATATGGTTAAAATTTTATTTTTAAACATATGTAATTTTCCATATGAAATTTTCTATGTGATATTTCAAAATACTTCTCAAATAGATATGGAATCCTTAACAAATCTCATTCTTTATTGGGGATATGAACCAATGATACCATTATTATTCTATTTCTGATTGGATTATCTTAAAAAAAATCCAAACCCATTTCGTTTCCACTGGTTGACCATGTTTCAATGAAATTGTTACGAGACCTTTTATATTTCCATTAGTTAGCCATGTTGTAATATAATTTTTATGGAATCCATTTCTTTTTGAAGGGTTTATGAGGTTTAAACAAGATTTATATGTAACCCATTTCTTTTCTATGGGTTAATAAGGTTTCAATGTGATTTTTATGGAACTAATTAATTTTCCGTGGGTTAATCATAGTACAAAAAGAATTCTATGGAAATCATATCTTTCCAATGATTCAATCTTGTTTCCAAGGGATTGACATGGTCACATTTCATTGACATTGTTTAATCATGTTTTAAAAACATAATGATAGATTCTATGATATTTAGGAGGAAATACAAGATCTATGTACTTAATTTTTGGTTCTTGGACATTATGTATGATGGGTGAACCTAAATAGCATAGAGTGAATCCATTGTAGATTATATGATGGGGTGGAATAGATAGAACTGGGAGAAACAGTTATAACTTCTATAATAGGGAGACGCAGATAACATTGGTTATGCCAGTTACAACTTATATGTTGGAGTGGCCTAAATTGAATTTGGTGAGCCTGTAATTTGTTATAATATGGGGAGGAAAAGATAACACTCCAATTCCTTGGGTAATGGACCAAGTGTTAATATGATATAAATAGGGAGTTACCTGAGGGTTTCTCATGTTTATTTGACTAGGCTTATGTTATTTCTAGCACATTTTAAAACTGAGCAAAAAATGAAAATGAACCAAGATACTAACAGGTTTTTTGATGCTCTTTATGGGTTAATAATGTTTAAAATGATTAATATTGATATCACTAGACTCATTATCATTTATTCTGATGACTCTTTGTGTCTCTATATATTTATATTTTATGGTCTAGGTATTTATGGGAATGATATTTTTTATTATTCAGTCACACGCTAATTATTCTGTCATACCCTTTCCCACCTATCATGCTCAATGATGACATTAAATTATTAAATATTATGTTTACCCTTATATTGAATTTTATCTTACCTTTCCTATGGTTACTTTCTGTTGGGATATCATGAAGTGATGTTGAATGAATTAGGTGTAGAAGGGTTTCATATCAATGGTGATGACTAAAAATGAAACAAGGAATGATGTATTGAACAATAGAAGATATTATTTAATGACATGTGAATTTTTTATGTAATAGTTATTCATTATTCTATAAAACTCAAAACGTAAAAGGGATTTAATAATTATGGGGATAATTTATATCCATTTCATAATATATTTTTTTTATGAAGAAAATGGGTCACCTCCATCAATATCAAATCTATTCATGTAATGTTTAATATTTAAGCATTGAGTTTATGAGTGAATGTGTAGGGATGTTATTACTATGGGTAATTATTCAAAATATGGGGGATTTATATTAAATCAATAATCTCTCGGTGAATGAAAATATTCCTTGTCACACATCTTGTTTGACACACCCGTTTGATATTTTAGGTTAATTTACAACATATTTTTAAACCATCGTGAATGTTTTAAATATATGGTGACTATGATTGATATAGGATAACCCTATCATGTCATAAATTTTGAAAGGTTGTTTTATGATTTAGACAACCTATAAATTATTTTTTCATGATCATGTTGCTTTACACTATAATAATTTCTTCTCAAACTATACTTTTAAGATATATAAAATTGCAGGAACCAAGAGGAACCAGGTTTTTATTGAATGTCAGAGTCAATTTAGGATGAAAATATAAATGGGCTAATGAAAAGAGTAATGGATGTTGTGATTAGTCCAAATCATCTATCGTGAATCATTATTAACAATGTCAACATTTTCAACACTCAGACAAACCAATTAAAAGAAGGATTAAGATCACTGAGAGTTCGGGTAATGGTAACCATGTGTAGTGAAGATTTAGTTTCCAATATGATGATAATGTGGAATGAAACACCCTATGGAATGTCTTAGTTGAATAGGAAGATGTTTCTTCTATATTAAAATAAAGAAACAATTCATGTAATTTCCAAGGAATAACAAAATGTTCAGTTAATAAAATTGATGGGAAGATTTGTCTCCCTAACCTATCATCAATGGTTGAATGTTTTGAATATGAAATTTATGGAAATTATAAAAAATAATGTCTTAAATGAAAATATCCAAAAGTGAATCAAAAACTCTATATGATTAATGGTTATATTGATGATGATGATGAGAATATAAAATATATATGAAAGGAAAGAGTTATAAATGAATAATATTAAAATGCCTAATTTATGATTTTATGATGAATTGGGGTGTTTGATGTGATTATATATTTCAATTTAACATTTATAAAATACATAAGTATTGTTTAGAATATGTTTTCTGTTAATGAATTGTTGGAATATGTTGAATGATGTTGATGACCTAAATAATTTATTTAATAACAAGGTTCTATTTTATGGAAATACATGATTAAGGGAATGATTACCCTTAATTTGATCCTAATGTTTAGATAATGATGTTAGGATAAATAAAAGATTAATATATTTTAATTAAATTTTGAAATACTAATTACTCTGGATCTAATTTATTATTTTGTTGACAATGAGTTTTATGGTACCATTGTTGTTTTTTACATAAATTTGGATTTAAGTAATGTATCTAATTATCCATGATTTACACAATGAATAAATAAGAATGTAAAGTTTAATTAAAATTTTAGGTAATTCTAGGTTATTACCATCTTTCAATTGAATACATGATCAATTTATTCACATGAATAGTATATCAAAATCAAGAGATAATTTTTTATATAAAGGGGATTTATCTAATATTATGAAATTTATGGTAATTTTATATAACATTTGAATTCTAGAAGGATTATAATGAAAACCATTAATTAATTGGATGTTGTTAGATGTTATACATGATTCTAGATATTAATGTTTTAATTAACCATATATATATATATATATATATATATTTATACATATTTGATAACATGGGATAACCATTTTACATTGATGATAAATAAATATATAAAGAAACACTAATAATTTTATTTATGGATTCCTTGATTTATTTTTTCTCCAGGCATAACATATTGATCTTCATTTCATAGAGTTTAAGATGTTGTGGAAATTGATCAACATACATCGAAAGGGAGATATTGTGTTAACGAAAATGTTCTTGAAATAAATTATTTTCCCATTATTGTTAGTGATGATATAAGTAACCTTTTCATGTTTATTTGTTTAATGGATTTTTGGTCATTAAACCTCTCTCGATCACCAACTTTCATGTGATTAATGTGATCTATCAAAATCAATTAGTATTTTGGGGTTATTTATCACCAATATATCCATGTTTTGACATATAACCCATGTTATTGAATTTCTATATCTTGTATGTGTTGATTTAGAATCAGTTTTCTTATGCATTTCCCATTTTAAATAGGATGGTCAATTAACCCTTTTTAGATGGTGGTTAATTTTTAAAAGTTAACATTTGATAACTGATATGATTTCTGATGAAATAATTAATTTTATGGGGGCATAATGTAACACCCTAAATGTTTATGAATTATTATAATTTCCAATAAATTAAATTTCTTTTATAACATATGTTATACATAAAATTTATTTTACATTGTGTTACATGAAACATTGAGTTTAAATTAAATGTTACATAATATAATTTTATATGATAGTTATCACCCAGACATTGGAATAGTTGGTAAAAAATGAATTTAATAAATTATTGATATATTGTTTAAAAATGTATATATAATGAATTATATTTTGAATAATTAATTATAAATTAAAATTATAATAATTTTAAAATACAAGGAAATCAATTTTCTGAAAAATTATTTCTTGTGAAAAAGTGTGTTTTATATCAATAATGTAAGTAAATAAAATAGGTTGAATAATATTAATGAAATTTATATATAATATATTTAATATAATTTTTAACATTCATCTTTCGTGTTTTTTATATAATTGATATTAATAAATCCAATTGTACTATTAAAACAATATTAGAAAACATTTTTACTGACACTGACACAGTTATTTCAAAAATTAATTTCTTCTAGTATTATAAATTAAATTTTACCAAAAAAAATAATTATTTAAATCATCAGGTAAATTTTTACGTAGGGTGACATTTTCATGTTTTTCAAAAAGGCCAATTGTTTTATGAATAATTAAAATAATTATTTTTTATAGATGATTTTCTTTTATTTTAGATTATATATAATGTCATTTAAATTTTAAATTTTATTTAATGTAATGTTACATAAATTATAAATATATTAATAAAATTTATTCAATTGGTATAAATTTAATTTTGAATTTGATTAAAAAAACCTTTGGAACTTTATAACATTTTCCCTTTAAATACTTGTTTTCTCACCATGTCAACATGATTTATTTTAAATTAGATTTTTTATAATATTTTAGGAATTAATAAAATTAAATTCAATATTTTTATTCAGTGTAATTTAAATTTTAATATATGATGAACATAATTTTTTTCCAATGATAATAGTGAAACAATAAAAATTAATTGTCTTGGTTAAGGTTAAAATGGGTTTACCATGGGTTAAACTAAAATGATACGTGTAAAAAATGACACAAAAAAGTTCCAAAACCCATTTTAATTACACATTTATGCCTTATAAAATATATTATATATATTTTTTCATTAATATAACATTTTGACATGATTTAAACATGTTTTGAATACTTTCTTTTAAAAAATTACATATATTCCAAAAAAACACACAAGTAAAAGGCCATCACTTGTCCCCTACTTTTCACATGTTAAAACCATTTTGAGTTAAAATGTTCCTAAAAAAATAGAATCCAAATATACATCCTCTCATCCTAGAATCATTATTTTTTGTATAAATACAACCTATGAAGGATTTTTTGTAATCCTATGGAGGGTACCCGATGATGAGCTAACGATCTTCAACGAGAGTTTATATTTTATTTAGTCAATAACCTCCATAAATTATTATCATTCCATGATGATATAATAAAATTAGTAACTTACATAAATTTAAATTTTTATATAATAATGGAATTACTTAAATCAATGTCAACATCCTTTAAAATGGTTTACAGAATTATTGTTTTTGTTTACTGTGGGTTACCGCCTCACAAACTAGTGTATATTATTTTCTATTACCTCATACCACAGTTTGTCATGATATTGGATTGAAATTATATATATATAATTTATTTATACATAATTATACATTTTAGTTAATTATATAATATAACCTTTTTTAATTTCAATTCCTCAATGTATATTATAATGTTGCTTGTGTGTACGGTAGACTACCGCCACGCGAAGTCATGTGATTTGTTTTTCAGTGACTCATTACTTGCAAGATAATAAGAAAAAATAATATGGGATATAAATGATATTATTATTATATTCCTTAAATCATTACCATAATTAGATGATAAATTATCATTTTATATCTTAACATTTCACTCACTAAAATATGGTAACATCGTTCGTGTTCGTGTGGACTACTTCCTTCAAGAAGCGATGTCACTCTCTCTTTTCATCACCACACCATATAGATGTTATTTATAAGAATATTTATTGAAATAAAATTTTATCTATCAAATTATTATCTTTATTTAATGATACAATATTATTTACCTCTTTTCCTTAATGATCATTGAATATTGGAAATTTTAATCATGTGTTGGTACGACCTACCACATCCATGGTTGTAACAAACTTCATTTCTCAAAAACATTTTTCATGATTGATATTAAAATTACCATTGATTTATATGTATTAGAATTATTTAATTATTATTATTCTAGAGAAAATTTAACCATGATCAGTGTTAGAATACCAAAATGAAAAAAATAAAAACTTATATGAAAAACAAACCACTTATTAACTGACTATAACATGAAATTGTTGAAATTTATGTAATATATTGACATAAGGAATTCATATATGGATATATATATATTTATTTTTCTATAATAGATATTTAATACACATATATTTATTATATATGTGGTTTTAATGTGTAAATAAGATGTTTAGACATAAGGTAATTTTATTTCAAGTCTCTCTTTTATTTCTGGGAGACATTTAAAAATTATGCACTCTATTTATTTGTCCGATGTACATACTTTACCTTTTAGAATTTATAAATATAATACAATTATTTTCAAGATATATAAAGATTCATTTTATTATTCCATTATTGGGGAATAGGATTCTAGGGTTCTCCAAAGAAAAAAGGGCCTTGTATATCGATTTTCCTTATTTGAGAAATATATTATGTTATACATCTTTATTTTTATCCAACGTGTAAATAATGAATTGTGAAATGTAATATCATAAAATTATTTTTTTATAATATATTTTAATCATAATTTAATGATATTCATTCATAGGTTTTACGTTTCCTAGTTACAAATGTGTAATTAGTTTTATGCTATAATCATATTTTTTTATCGTGATTGTTTATGAGTCTTGACACGAACCAACCCATGTCGACCCAGAACTGGTCACCCGATCCTGTAAGTGGAATTTTATTAAGGGAATTATCGATCACCATGGGTTTCAAAATATTCCTAGGCATCAAAATATACATGTGGGAATTATTTAATACAAAAATAAATAATCGAGTCCAGATAAATAATGGTACAATCTAAAATCCTAGCATGACTATCGACTGAATATCCAATAAAAAGAAAAACTGATTCAATTATAGGATACAACAAGAAAAAAACAAGAGTAACACTAACCCACTACCACGCAATATCCATGTGACTTCTTAGTGACCACTAACCATATGAATAGCCTTTCTCTAGTAATGAGCAAGTAAATGAGGGAATCCTGTGAAAAGGAACCGGCAACTGAAAAGGTAAAATAGGTGTGAGCACCAAAATGCACAGTTGGAATGCCAATATAATCCACGAGTTTAATGTATTTTATTTACTATAATAGTTAATTAACTCTTGATTAAATACATTTATACAAATGTATTCTTATAAACAATTTTAATTTCAAAATAGACAACATGATCCATTGCCCACGTAATTTAAAATAAGGAACTAGAAGGAAAAATTGAATGTTGAGATTTCTCTATCAAAAAAATATACATAAATATACTTTTTAAACCAATATCAGATTCACAATTTTTCCATGAAATAACCAAAACCAGGTAGAAATAACATGATTCTAAACAATGTGGAAAATGGATCTAATAGCACATTTAATTCAAAGACACGTGAAATCCTCTGAAATGGGAAGATAACCAGAACATTCTATACATGTGAATCATACTAATGGCATGCCCTACTCAATGATGTCATAAAACGATAATTCCCTACCATCCCCAACCTAGTCAGGTCTTGGGGCCTGATCGCATAGTAATAAACCAATGTATCGACCAGCTATGGGCCATGGGCTAGAATAATAAACTAGAAAAGTGAATCAATCATTCTCGGTAGTCCTCTTTGGTATTTTGATTCCCATTTATAGTTATCATGGGGGTGTTCCATACCATTCAAACAACAAGTCAGAAACAAACACACACACACACAAACCCAATGAAATATATATATATAACCACAAACACTACCCAATCTATAACCACACTAGCCACCTAAGGGTTATTTACATGCCTTGAAATAATTAAATATAATATACATCCTAGGCTAAAGACCCTCCCATATCACAATCAACGACTAGGCAGGTGTAACACCCCAGGTAAATAAAGAGTATGACATTTTCATATTTATCCATATTTGTGAATAAAATATTAATATTACTTTAAAGGGGACGCTATGCATGATGGCGTACCCAATACGCAACAATGAGTTTCTTGGGAATCTTGTAGTGCACTCTAATAATAAAATAATGTTATTTTAAATGGTAGTTAATGCCTAGAAGTTGTAATAGAGGGAATGAACAGAACTAACTATAAAATTATTATATATGTTTGTCAAATATTTTTACTCCTTACAATAAATGTTATAGGATTAAAAATGCGAATGAATCCAATTTTAAGCGTAAACATTCCAATATTCTTTAAAAGGTCGACTAATCGCCTTTTAATGGCGAACCACTTTTAAATCCACTTTTTGACAATTTTATAAGCTCTATTTTTCAAAATAAACATATTATTTATGATTGGGACATTGAAATTTACCTTGGGTTAATTTTTGCTATTTTTCTGACAATGTTCATTTTTCAATGAATAGTGAAAAATACTGCATTTTACATCAAAACTGCTTTTTCATATAATTTTATTATATGGTTATATTACATTTTTAATTTATTTTAAAGTTTAATTAGAATATATTTTTACCATTTAATTCAATTATGGTCATTGGTATTAATTTCACTTTGGAATTAGGCATAAACAGGTGCCAAATGTGTCATAAATACTGTTTCTAAAAAACCCGCTATTTGTTTTGACAACGGGAAGTTTTTTTAAAATTAATTATTGCATTTTATGTGTTTGGAATTTGGTAAAATGGATTAAATATTTGTAATCAGAAGGTCCAAATTATGAAATTAAGACCCTTTTGTTTTTGGACATTATGAATAGTAACGACTATAATTATCTTTAATTATTTTGATTAATGAGTAATCGGGTAGTTAAAGATAATAAGATAATATAATAATAATGAAAAATGACCAAAAAATGTGTCTTAAGTCTACTGGTTGTCTCATGGCCGACCATGGGATGCCTTGTGCCAAACTTGGGGGCCCCATGGAATCACGTTTGTGAGAAAGTGACTTTTTATCTTTTTATTTTTAAAGAATGTTAAATGTAACAAGGAATGTATCACCAAAGTAAAATATTTTTAATTTTGTCTAAATAAATTATCTTTTTGACTATAAATATTCATTAGAAAGATAAAACTATTTCCTACATCATAGTATTTTTTCTATAATTTGTAGACATTAAATATATTAAATTATTTATGACGTCATGATGATGTAGCGATGACATCATTATTTAACGATTTAAATAAAATGAAAAGATAATGTAAACTCGAAGACCTACACATGTCAAAAACCTATTTTATGGGTGGATTTAGAACCCTTATCACCTTATATTCGAAACACATCAATTTGGGACCATTAAAATCAGAAACACCTTTGAAAATAATGTAACATTTTATACCTTTCCAAGAGTGCCTCTCCTCTCCTCTTATAAAAGGCCCCCACCCCTACCTCCTTACCCACACATCCAAAGCCTTTTTCTCGGACATCACCTGACCATTTTGTCTCCCCAAATCCCTCTCTAACTCCTTGAATCCTCACATTGTGCAGAAGTCTTCCCAAGGAAGCCTTTGAGCTCAAACCAATGAGAGTTACCCGATTTTAAGGTAATGTCTTCACTTGAGTCCTTTTGTTTTATTTTGCTTCTCCAACCCCCTAAACTATCTTTATTCATTTATTTTGTAACAAATCCAGTATCTTAAATATACTAGGATGTTTTTATAAGAAGTATTATAGCTACACTTACACACACATTCGTCTAATGGTTAAAGAACATACTGTTTCTGTGGTTGGCGATTTTCTACCTCACGAAATGATGATTGTTCACTATTCTATTAACACCTTTAAAGGTGTCCATTATGAGGTCACTGTAATTTATATAAGATATATATGGTATTTATGTTTACAATATGCTTCTGTATTTATATTTAAACCATAAATTTATTCTTTTCATATTGTGTAAATGCTATAATTTGATTTGAGGAAGTGCGGACTACCGCCCCCTCAAGTGATGTGACTCGTACATGAAATACATGGAATGTATAAAGAATGAAATTAATGAACATATCTGACATATATAACATATATATTATACTGGAATTATAATATATATATATATATATCATAAATTTTTAATTCCATTAATATGAAAAAAAATGAAACTAGCGTTCATGCGTGCGTACGGCCTACCGTCTCCATGAACGGTGCTTTTAGTTTTTTATCTCCAAATGATATGGAATAGTATAAAATGAATATGTACTAGATATATATGATATATATGATATATACATCATGATTATAACTCTGGATATAATAGATACATGAACAACTTCAAATTATAAAGAGCATATTTTGACTCAAGTACCAATGATCGTTTAAACGACCGTTATTAACTAAAATAATTACATAGTGTTCATGACATGGTAATAAGTGATATAAAAGGAATAATGAAGTTGAAAAAGGTTCTTAAGGAAGTATAAATTAACTCAAGTATATTATTCAAAAGATTAAATATGATCGAGTCAAGTCGGACCCGAGGTAAGGGATCCTACCTCTCTCTTTCTTTGCAAGTACTATTTTTTATGTCATTTCTATTATGCTCCATGTTCTTATGCTGGAGGATGTTCTTTTATGTTCCTATTTATGTAATTTTTATCTGATGAGAGACCTTATTTGATCTCATTAATACATTTTTGGAAGTTTTATGTGGTGCCGTTAGGCTGCCGAATTTTCATAAGGGGATTTTCATCTCACTTTTTGTTCCCATGAGATCCATGCTACATTGGCCACTATTTCCTATTTGTGTGGTGTAAGTACTGCCCATTATTTTACTATTAGTATAATATACTCTCATGTATGGGTAGTTACATCTTCATTGTATGACCATTCTTTCATGGGGTGTACGTTTTGAATGTTGCCCAAATCGGCAAGGGAACCTTTCACCCTCCTCTTTTTAAAAGACATCTCTTGTTATGTCTTTTAATATACATCTTTTTATGTTGGGATATGTTCTTTTATATCCTTATTGATATAAATTTTATGTCCATGTGATGATATTCCCTTTTTATCTCTCATCAACTAATTTTCTGAATTTTGAAGTGATGCCGTTAGGCTGTCGAATTTTACCAAGGGAACTTTTTAACCCAATTTCGATTTCTTTGGGTTCAACATGTAGTTATTGAATATGTCATATTTTGAATATGTGTGAATGAAATATTATTGTTTTAAACTTAATATACACTTATATTGGGTGTATTTATATTTGTCACAGATAATTTTGAGATTGAATTATCCTTAATTTAAGGATACCTTCTTTATAAGGGAATTCATCACATTTGACATTTCTATTGAAACTTCATTTTTATTATGCACCAATTTACTCTTATATGGTGTATATACTGTCCTTTGGAATATTATATCATGAATCCATTTATTCTAATGATATTATAAAGTTATAACTAAATGTTATTCCTCAATTATTGTATTCAAGTGTCTCTAATTTTGGTAGAAACCCTTTAACCAAAATATCGCTTTAAATGTTTTAATTATTTGTTCTTATTAATATCCATGTTTTCAAAATGGTTTTAAGGATTTATTTATATGGATATTAATGGTTTAGAATTTTAAAATCTTTAAGGTGGTATGGGACACTTTGATTCAAAAATATCTTTATTAAATGTTTTAAATGGTTTTTGGAAATGGTTTCTTTTTGAATGGATTCATTATTTCAATATACTAAAATGTTATATTGTGATTGAAATGTGGAAATGTTATGTTTCCTTTATACATGTTTTATGTGATACGATTATGTTGTGGTTCTTGGGCATTGTTTTGAAGACGGGTGGTTCCATGATAAACTAAGGGCGGGTGAGCCCGATATAGCTCTCCAATGCATTGGGTAACGCGGAGGAGTGAAACGTTAAGGTTTCTCCGAAGATATTTAGGGAATATACCCTAGTGGGTATTCCAAACGTAACCAAGAGGGTTAATCCCTATGTAAGAATGTTATGAATGCATCAAGATACTTTTATGTCTTATGATTTCTATGACTTATTCATGTTTTGATGAGGGATGTTAAAGTTCTTATGTTTTATGAGTAAAGTATTATTTCATTGATTCTTATGTGTACATGTACTCATGTTTCCTTTCCATATATTTTTATATCCCTTACTGATGTTTTTATGCCCATCCCATGTTTTTGAAATGTTTTTCATAGGTCAAGGGAAAGGTACATGATATGATGATAGTGTCAAGGAAGTGTCAAGAAAGAATCCATGTTTAATATTAAATATGTTTCTGTTGATGGGAAAAAATGTATACTATCTTTTATGTAACCACTTTGGTTAAATGTGGAATGTAATTCAAGTTTTTGATCTAATTCTCTAAAACTATAAACCTAAAAAGATCCTCAATGTGTAATCTTTTATTAACTCAAGATTAAGTAAGGTTTAAGGCTGGGGCCTTATAGTTGGTATCAAAGGTCGGTTTAGATAACTTTAGAGGTTAGGGTATTCTTTAAGCATAAGTGACATTACCATAGTGGTTAGGATTTCAGAAAGAGTCCTAGTTATAGATAAAGTGAATGAGTAAGTATATCTCAGTGTTTATCTTCTTCATTAGTACATGATGGTTTTGTCGATATACTCACACTAAACTTTTTGGTTTTAGTAAATGGATAGATCTAGCAGGCACCAAAGTAACAATGGATGTGAAGGAAACTGTGACAGTTTTTTGAGCAAGCAATTGAATGATATGGGAGCTGCAATGAGAACTCTTGTGATTATCCTCAACCAACTATTTGGAGTCATGATTGACCACCTAAACCATGGTGTTTTCTCTAAGGCATCATATATGTGATAAACAAATCCCTACAGAACTACAGGTAATAATCATAATGGTAAGTGTGTTCAAAAACTTATGTGTCAAAAATGTGGAAATAAACACCTAGGAAAATGTTTCAAAGGGACAGAAATATGCTATAGATGTGGAAATGAAGGTCATAAAGCAAGAACCTGCCATGGAAAAAGGAAGCATCCAGTTGACTCGAGGGAAGGGAAAGAAGTTCTTTCTGTGGGATCAATTGAATGTTTTAAACGTGGTGTGCATGGTCATTATGCAAACACATGTCGTATGAATAATTTTCATGAATGGGATCACCAAGATCGTACAAATGTTCATTTACCAATACCTAATGCCATTCCGATTGAGGATGAAGAAACTGAAAATGACCAATCAAAGGTATGGATTATTTCATGACTATTGTTTTCCTATTTTGGAATATTAGGATATGATTCATGATTTTGTTTGTAGGAAAGAAGTATTTTAGAATAAGTTGGAAAGGAATGGTTAATGTATCATGAATAATGTTGAATGAGTGAGAGGTCAACATATATGGGCTTCAAGAGTTATGGTGAAATTATTAATAGTATTAAGTCTCTTTTGATGATGGGGTTACATTAGAAGACTTTTTATATTATGTGTAACCCTGATGTTTAATATATGAAAATTTTATTCAAGGAATAGTTATCTGTTCTTTTGTGGCCATAGTTATAAAGAACCATTTGGGTTTATATGATCCTTACTTTTGAGGTAATTATGGGTTACTATATGTTACGATGGAAGTGAAAGGCATGAGATAAAATTGAGGTTAAATTAAGTTATGGATATTTTTTATGATTTTATCTCTTTTTGGGGAATTATTTGAGAATTATATAGTTTTGGGAAAAGGACAATATGCAGACAGTGTGACAACCCGTCGCGTCAGACAAAGCTGCGGGAATCTAACCCACAACCATAGTCCAACTGGTATTTATCACCTACCACTGGACTACGTGAAGTCCCTGGTTAGTTTGACTGATTCCTTTTAGTTAGTTGATTTTATGAATTAATAGGAATTTGATTTTTGGGATCTCTAGGGAAATATATTAACCTATCATGGAGGATATGTGATTAGGTTAATTACTTTCCAATACAAGACTTTAAGAGCAACTGATGTTGTTTGGAGATAAATGTTACGATTTAACTTGGAAGACTATGCGACTAAATCTTTCAAATATTTGTGTTTCAATCTTATTTTGGTTTACCTTGAATAATTTTATGGACAAATTGTTTATCGAATGGTCCTCGTTGAACTAGGGGTTTTGTTGGATAAATTTTGGAGATTAAGAATAGATTTTCTTTTTATAAAGGGTTATCCTTTTCTGGATTATCTGATCTTGTACTACCCTTTTTGGTTTTGGTTATGGTTAATGTCTAAAGGCATGGGATGTATATAGTTCTCTTTTTTGGATTAGGTGATTCTCTAGAAGTTGATTATAGTACTCTTAATGCGAACAAGTCTTCCTAAATACTCATCTTTTGGAGAAAATATGATTTTGTGTAAGGAATCTAATAAAAGTTGAAAGTCAGCATGATAAGTAATTATGTATACTTATGAATAAATTCCTCAATAAAAAGTAACTTAAAAAAATGTTGTCTATTAACTTTTCCTACTGGGGAATCAAATACTGTTTAACCCATCACAAGTTTGTGATTCTCTTATGGTTAACTTTCTCCTAGACATGTTTACTATCACTCTCCATCAGAACATGACCCATTGTTTTTTCCTCCATGTCCATATTTTCATACTTGGAATCCTAGTATGGGTTAACTAGGGTGACCTTCGTACTTATATTTCTTTATTTTAAAGTGCTTGTTTTACCGACTCTTGTTCCGATGTGGGACGTTCAAGGATGTTTCCATGATCAATTTTAAAATTGCGAGGACGCAATTCCAAAAAGGGGGGAAGGATGTAACACCACAGGTAAATATAGAGTATGACATTTTCATATTTATCCATATTTTTGAATAAAATATTAATATTACTTTAAAGGGGATGCTATGCACGACGGCATACCCAATACGCAACAATGAGTTTCTTGGTAATCTTGCATTGCACTCTAATAATAAAATAATATTATTTTAAATGGTAGTTAACGCCTAGCCGTTGTAATGGCGGGAATGAACAGAACTAACTAAAAAATGATTATATATGTTTGTCAAATATTTTTACTCCTTACAATAAATGTTATAGGATTAAAAATTCGAATGAATCCAATTTTCAGCGTAAACATTCCAATATTCTTTAAAAGGTCGATTAACCACCTTTTAATGGAGAAACTCATTTAAATCCAATTTTTGAAAATTTTATAAGCTATATTTTTCAAAATAAACATATTATTTATGATTGGGACATTGAAATTTACCTTGTGTTAATTTTTGGTATTTTTCTGACAATGTTCATTTTTCAATGAATAGTGAAAAATACGGCATTTTACATCAAAACTGATTTTTCATATAATTTAATTATATGGATATATTACCTTTTTAATTGGTTTTAAAGTTTAATTAGAATATATTTTTAACATTAAATTCAATTATGGTCATTGGGATTAGTTTCACTTTGGAATTAGGCATAAACAAGTGCCAAACGTTTCCTAAATACTGTTTCTAAAAAACCTGCTATTTGTTTTTTACAACGGGATGTTTTTTTTAAATTAATTAATGAAATTTATTTGTTAATAATTTGGTAAAATGGATTAAATATTTGTAATGAGAAGTTTCATATTATGTAATTAAGGCTCTTTTGTTTTTGGACATTATGAATAGTAACGACAGTAATTATCTTTAATTATCTTGATTAATGAGTAATCGGGTAGTTAAAGACAATAAGATAATATCATAATAATACAAAATGACCACAAAATGTTTCCTATGGCTACTAGTTGTCTCATGTCCAACCATGGGATTCCTTGTTCCAAATTTTGGGGCCCCATGGAATCAATTTTGTGAGAAAATGACTTTTTATCTTTTTATTTTTAAAGAATGTTAAATGTAACAAGGAATGTATCACCTAAGTGAAATATTTTTAATTTTGACTAAATAAATGATATTTTGGATTATAAATATTCATAAGAAAGATAAAAATATTCTCTACATCATAGTATTTGTTTTATAATATTTAGACATTAAATAAATTAAATTATTTATGACATCATGATGATACAGTGATGACCTCATTATTTAACGATTTAAATAAAATGGAATGATAATGTAACATCTAAGACCTAAAAATGTCCAAAACCTATTGCATGGGTGTATTTTGAACCCTTATCACCTTATCCTCGAAAAAAATCAATTTTTGACCATTAAAATCCGAAACTCCTTTGAAAATTAAGTTACATTTTATAGCTTTCCAAGAGTGCCCCTCCTCTCCTCTTATAAAAGGCCCCCACCCCTACCTCCATACCCAAACTTCCAAAGCCTTTGGCTCAGCCAAAACCTGATCATTTTGTCTCCCAAAATCCCTCTATAACTCTTTGAATCCTCACATTGGGATGAAGTCCTCCCAAGGAAGCCTTTGAGATCAAACCAAAGGGAGTTACCCGATTTTAAGGTAATGTCTTCACATAAGTCCTTTTGTTTTATTTTGATTCTCCAACCCCCTAAGCTCTTTTTATTCATTTCTTTTGTAACAAATCCTGTATATTAAATATACTAGGACGTTTTTATAAGAAGTATTCGAGCTACAATTACACACACCTTCGTCTAATGGTTAAAGAACATACTGTTTCTGTGGTTGGCGATTTTCTGCCTCACAAAACGATGATTGTTCAATATTCTTTTAACAACTTTAAAGGTGGCCATTATGATGTCACTGTATTTTATATAAGATATATATGGTATTTATGTTTACTATATTCTTCTGTAATTTATATTTAATCCATAACTTTATTCTTTTCACGTTGTGTAAATGCGATAATTTCATATGAGGAAGTGCGGACTACCGCCCCCTCATGTGACGTGACTCGTACATGCAATACATGGAATGTATAAAGAATGAAATAGATGAACATATGTGACCTATATAACATATATATTATACTGGAATTATAATATATATATATAATTTATTTTTAATTCCATTAATATGAAAAAAAATGAAAGTAGTGTTCATGCGTACGTACGACCTACCGTCTCCATGAACGGTGCTTTTCATTTTTTATCTCCAAATGATATGAAATTGTATAAAATGAATATGTACTGAATATATATTATATATATGATATATACATAATGATTATAACTCTGTATATAATAGATACTTGAACAACTTGTAATTATAAAGAGTATATTTTGACTCAAGTACCAATGATCGTTTAAACGACCGTTATTAACTAAAATAATTACATAGTGTTCATGAAATGGTAATAAGTGATATAAAAGGAATAATGAACTTGAAAAATGTTATTAAGGAAGTATAAATTAACTCATGTTTATTATTCAGGAGATTAAAGAACGATCGAGTCAAGTCGGACCCGAGGTAAGGGATCCTACCTCTCTCTTTCTTTGCAAGTACTCTTTTTATGTCATTTCTTTTATGCTCCATGTTCTTATGATGGGGGATGTTCTTTTATGTTACTCTTTCTGTAATTTTTAGGTGACGAGAGACCCTATTTTATCTCATCAATCCATTTTTGGATGTTTTATGTGGCGTCGTTAGGCTGCCGAATTTTCATAAGGGGATTTTCATCTCACTTTTTGTTCCCGTGTGATCCATGCTACATTGGCCACTATTTCCTTTTTGTGTGGTATAAGTACTGCCCATTATTTTAATATTAGTATAATATACTCTCATTTATGGGTAGTTAAATCTTCATTGTATGACCATTCTTTCATGGGGTGTACGTTTTGAATGTTTCCCAAATCGGTAAGGGAACCTTTCACCCTCCTCTTTTTAAAAGACATCCCTTGTTATGTATTTTAATTTACATATTTTTATGTCAGGATATGTTCTTTTATATCCTTATTTATGTAAATTTTATGTCCAAGTGATGATATTACCTTTTTATCTCTCATCAACTCATTTTCTGAATTTTGAAGTGATGCCGTTATGCTGTCGAATTTTACCAAGGGAACTTTTTAACCCAATTTCGATTTCTTTGGGTTCAACATGTAGTTATTGAATATGTCATAATTTGAATATGTTTTAATGACCTATTATTGTTTTACAATTAATATCCACTTATATTTGGTGTATTTATATTTTTCACACATAATTTTGAGATTGAATTATCCTTAATTTAAGGATACCTTCATTATAAGGGAATTCATCACATTTGACATTTCTATTGAGACTTCATTATTGTTATGCACAAATTCACTCTTATATGGTGTATATACTGTCCTTTGAAATATTATATCATGAATCCATTTATTCTCATGATATTATAAAGTTCTGACTAAATGTAATTCCTCAATTATTGTATTCAAGTTTCTCTAATTTTGGTAGAACCCCTTTAACCAAAATATCGCTTTAAATGTTTTAATTATTTGTTCTTATTAATATCCATGTTTTCAAAATGGTTTAAAGGATTTATTTATATGGATATTAATGGTTTAAAATTTTAAAATCTTCAAGGTGGTATGAGACCGTTTGATTAAAAAATCTCATTATTAAATGTTTTAAATGGTTTTGGAAATGGTTTCTTTTTGAATGGATTCATTATTTCAATATACTAAAATGTTATATTGTGATTGAAATGTGGAAATGTTATGTTTCCATGATGTATGTTTTATGTGATACGATTATGTTGTGGTTCTTGGGCATTGTTATGAAGATGGGTGGTTCCATGATAAACTAAGGGAGGGTGAGCCCGATATTGCTCTCCAATGCATTGGGTAACGCGAAGGAGTGAAACATTAAGGTTTCTCTGAAGAGATTTAGGGAATATACTCTGGTGGGTATTCCATACGTAACCAAGAGGGTTACTCTTTATGTAATAATGTTATGAATCCCTCAATTTACATTTATGTCTTTTGATTTCTATGATTTATTCATGATTTGATGAGGTATGTTAAAGTGCTTATGTTTTATGAGTAAAGTATGATTTCATTGATTCTTATGTGTACATGTACTCATGTTTCCTTTCCATATATTTTTATATCCCTTACTGAGCTTTTTATGCTCATCCCAAGTTTTTGAAATGTTTTTCACAGGTCAAGGGAAAGGTACATGATATGATGATAGTGTCAAGGAAGTGTCAAGAAGGAATCCATGTTTTATTTTAAATATGTTTCCGTTGATGGGAAAAAATGAATACTATATTTTATGTAACCACTTTGTTTAAATGTGGAATGTAATGCATGTTTATGATATAATTCTCTAAAACTCTAAACCTGAAAAGATCCTCAATGTGTAATCTTGTATTGACTCATGATTAAGTAAGGTTTAAGGCTGGGGCCTTATAGTAGGTGACCTAAATCAAGAGAGATTTTTCAAATAGCCATTTCAACATGCCTAAAGGGACTTTAGATCTACCCAACCAGGGTATATTCACCAAAGAGATTGGAACACACCAAAAACACTTTTAAACAAAAATAAAGTCCATTTTAACTATTCCCATTCCAAGTGGCCATTTATTTTCAAATACAAAAAAAATGACAGAAAATTCAAAATGGGCCTCTATCTCAAATCCACATTATCCCAAATCGTTGTTGAAAACATTCACAACTCACACAAATGTGATAAATAGGATTTCAACCACTTAAAAAATTAAACACCTTTCATCAGGCACCACACAAAATGATATCACCCTAAGAGATTTTGGAAACCGTCTAACCACTTAACAGAAGAAGAAGGAAGGGGAGAAGAGTGTTTTTTAGAAAACCGAGGTTTGAGAAAGGAATTACTACAGATGTCATTATCATTTGGAGTCCCATCCAGGGGTGTACACCATGCATCTGAGGATGTGGCTCCATCCAATGGAGTAGCACAAATGTTCTTTTCCGAACCATTTTTGATAAAACCACACACACACACACACACAATCCATTAACACAATAAAAAACTATACCAAATATACTATGTTTCATAAATCCAACCAAAAATAAACCAAAAAACATTCATATAACATCTATATAGGAAAAGACGAACCGAAACACCAAACAATACCATTTTATGATGATGACATTTATTCAAATCAATTTGTCTAGGCATAGACATGAGAATAAATAGGTAGAACTATAAAAATATATTTTTATCCAAATCTACCAACTAGGAGAAGCAACCATAACTGAACTGTAGTTATAATAATGATATAAAACATGTTTCAGAATTTAATTAATAAAACCCAAACACTCAATGGATTAAAATCATAAATGCATTCATGGAAATACCAACACATAATAAATGAAATTTCACAAAGGATATTATGAAAATTTAACCAAATATAAAAATAGTACAATTTGATAACTCTAATACATATAAAGGTGAATATATCATTTAAAAATTAATTTAGAACACACAAGTTCTGTTGTTGTGCTGGAATGGAAAAAAATTATGAAATTGCTACATCAAAATGTTAGAACATGACAGAACATCAATGGATGTAAGGAAAACACACCATACACCAATACCACACCTTATATAATGATTAAAACACACTAAAAACAATTTTAGGTGTTATGGTTTGCATAATTTATAGAAAAATGTTAACAAATAAATAAATCAAATACAACCGACTGGTGGAGATTGTCGTAGGTGAGGGGTGGGGGAACTGCTGGAAAGGGTGGTGCATCGTAATGGGGTCGCGTTAGAAGAGGGGAAGTGACCGGAGGAGTGTTTGTTGGTGAGGGAAGAGGGTTCTGGTTAGCTGTTCTAATATGCACTAGGAAACAGCTTGGGGGAGGGATCATGTGGTTTCCACACATTGGCTCGAGAGGGAGCTGGGGGATGCCACATAAGAGAACCTAATTGGGGGAGGCGTTGTGCGTACAGAGGATAAGGGTGGGGGGATAGCACACATTTGGTATCAATTTTTTTATTTAGTATAATCATACTACTAATAATAAAACTATAATAATACTAATCATTAATTAATTTAAAAGATAATATTTATAACAATAATGTTTTTTTTAATCACCATTTTAATAAAATTATAATCAAACAAATGTCATTAATTTTCTTAATTGTAATAATAATTATGTTAATAAAACTAATAATAAGAATAGTTAAAATAATAATTTTATTCCTTTCTTTTTAAATAATAACAATATTAATAATAATTTTATCCTAAAAAAGATTTTGAACTCTTTTAATAACACTTTAATAATAAAATTTCAGCAGATTTTTTAATAAAAATAATGTTATCATTTATTACAATAATATTATTACTATTATGTTTTAAACACTTAAATATTTTTATATTCATGAAAATGTATTTATTATAAACATTAGGTAACCACATGTGCACCTAGACTGATTTCACAGTTACCACTAACCATGCGGTTCCCATGCGCTTTTTGAAAACCCATTAAAATTATCAAACGTCAGAAAATTTCTAAGAAGTCTTTACATGCACATCAATGAGGTTAACTAAATCCATGAAATAATAAAATAAAATAATTTTAATGGTAGTTGTGTGAAAATTCTACCAACTAAAAAACATTCATCCCCGATAAAGTCACCATATCAAATGTTAGTCAATTCCCGAACATAACTCGAAGAAACAAAGAATTATAGGGTGGCTATTTGATCCCCATGTAATAGTTGACCGATCTAGATAAAACCAAAATCCAAAAAAAGGAGATCATAAAGGTGTTCTCCCCATCACAAAATTCCACTTACACAGAAATGTTAAAATTTGAACACACCACCTCAGGGCATCACTAACACTAGATCTCCCAACCCAGTCATACCCAAACAACAGCCCCACCACATCCAGAATCTATAGAATTATTAACCCAAACCCATCAATATATATTAATGCTAACTTACCAACATCTCCACAATGATTTAATCAAGAGGACCATTACAAGGAAACCCGACATACCAGAACATGGGAGATATCATACAAAAACCAAAATCTCTCAGTAAAAGGAGAAAACAACTCTGTTTAACCCATGAAAAGAACCCAAAATAGAATGAGGACCAAAAAAATAATCCACCCATTTCCTTCCTCATGTTCCAAAACACATGTTCAACACATACCCAAACACATGACAGTGGCTTTATGGAACACCAAGGGTAGCGCCCAATCTACATCTCTAAATCAAAAACACATTAAATTTTTATTAAATCCACCTTACCTATTTAAAACCATTTGATGAAATATCTTTCATTCCCAAAAAAATTTCATTAACTAAATCCATTTTCATTATCAGCACACTCTTACACCACCAAAACATAGACATAGAACAACATACACAGTTTTATCCAAAAACATGAAACTATTGATTACACCTAACCCATTTACATTGAAGGGGGACACCCACAATGTAATGCATAACAATTTGAGGACCATAAACCCAGCATCTGGGCTCTACATGGGTCACTACTCCATATCGGGTAACAACATGACACTGAGTAACATCTATTGACTTCCCTCGATCCAAAAAAAGACAAATGGATCAAAACCCAAACGACATCTTATTACTCAGATCTTTTCACGAGTGGTGGTGATCAGAAACCAACCTATAGCCTACTTTTTGAGACCCGAAAATTCAAATATCCAACCATTTAACACCATGAATAACATGGGACTACTCTGATACCATTTTTTTAAACGAACATAGGTTGAATGTGAACCGGTCTCCTATGCTGATCCACGCCATGGCCTGATGGGCGTTCTCGATCCCCACATGCCGAAGAATAGTTTTGGGCATAAAAACATACTTGTGTGAATGATTTTACCCCCAAATAAATATCCATGACCAGATAAAAAAAGTTACAAATTATAAATGTAGTAAGAATAAATACTGAATCTCAGATAAATTGAACAACGTATTCTGTTACATGATACAATAAAATGGGAAGAAACAAGTAAGACTAAACTATTACCACGTGATCTCTGTGTGTCCTCTTGGTCACCATCAATCATAATACCAGACTTTATCTATTAATGAGAAACATAACCAGGATAACTTGAAAAGAGTAATCTACAACTAAAAAGTTAAAATACGTGTGAGCACCAAAAGGCAAAGAAGTAATTCCATGAATAACCAAATGATCGTAGTGTTTCCTTTACCAAAAACATTACATTTACAATTTCTGAAATAAATTTATAAAAATGTATTTTTATACACTCTTTTCATTTCAAAATAGACAACAAGCTCAATTTACCTACTAATTTATAACAATGCGGAAGAATAAAGAGGATAGTTGATCTTTCACATTCAAAACATTTACATTTAAATCCTTTTCAAAAAAATCACACATCCTCTGTTTTTGAAAACAATATTCAAAACTAGGATCAAAGAACATGATTCAACAAAATTAGAGAAATGTATCTAATTGTACTCATAATGGGAAATGATTGGAAATCCAATTAACTTAGAGGAGAACTAGAATATACTATACATCCGAGTCATCTTGAAGGCATGCCCTACTCAAAGGCAACATAACGCCTTAATGACCAACTGTCACCCTACCTATCCTTGTCAACGGGCCTGATTCCATAGTAATAAACCCATGTATACACCTACTATGGGCACTATATTGTACAATAACCTAGACTAGTTCAGTAAACATTCCCAATAAACCTCATGTTATACTAGGTTCCCTTGTATAGTTCTAAAGGGGGTGCCCTATATCATTCAAACAAGTAGTTACCCACACACGCACAATCCCATACACACTCACACACACATATATATAACCACAAATACCACACAATAGGGAACCACCCCAGTCCCCTCATGTTTAATCCCTTACCCTAAAATAAAAACATACAAAGTAAGTCTAATACAGAGGACCCTCCTATCTCACAATCAATGAGGAGGGAGTGGACCTAACTAAAGGGAGTTTTTTTAAATAGCCATTTCAGAATTCCAAATATGCCATTAGATCTTCCCATTCAGGTTAAATTCACCATATAGAAGGAAACAAATCAAAAAAATATTTCAACAATAAGAAATCCCATTTCCACTGTTACCTAAAAAAGAAGCCTTTATGATTCAAATAAAAACTCGAACACATCACAACATTCCAAGAGGGCCTTGATCTCAAATCCAAATTATCACAAAACAAGGATGAAAACATTCACAATACACACAAAGGAACCAAATGGGATTTCAACCACTTCAAAAATGAAATACCTTTCATCAAACACCACACTATTCATAAGTTCCCACACAAATTGAAATCACTCTAATCCATTTTGGAAACCTTATAACTAGTTATCAAAAGAAGGAGGAATAGGAGATGGGAGCTGTTATAGAAACCCATGGTTCAAGAAAGTAACCACTCCCATTTTCATCATCATTTGTAGGCACATCCATGGGTGCAATCCTTGAATCTATAGATGTGTCCCCATCCCTTGGTACAACATATGTTGTCTTTTCCCAACCATCTTTTTGGGAAACTCCACACACACCATCAATCAACACAATAAACCATCGGACCAAAGATAATATGTTTTAAAAACTAACCCAACACAAAATAAAAAAACATCCCAAAATTGTTTATATAGAAAAATACCACCCAAAAAATCTAAAAATACATTTTAAAGTTAAGTACATTTATTCAACTCTAAATGTATAGGAATCCAAATGGTCAATAATAGGAAAATGTAAAAAAAAATATTTTTAGTCAAATCTACCAATAAAGAGTAGCTACCATGAATAAAATATGATAATAATAATGGTTCGAAACACCCAAGAACTAAATGGATTGAAATTTAAAAAGAAGGCACGGAAATAGCTACGCATAATCAAAGAATTATCTAAAAATGTATTTGTAACAATTTTAACTTATATTAAAACACTTTGATGAGTTAACTACATTACGTATAGTGGTGTGGATATTATTAAAAAATTAATTTAGAAGAAAGAAGTACTAAGGTTGTTCCAAAAAGAATTAAAATTTAGAAACACCAACCTCAACATGTGTGGATGCGACATACCATCAAAATATGGAAGGAAAACAGCCCACAAACCAATCAAAGACTGTAGATAAATGCCCCAATAATGAAATGTAAACTAAGTTATTAGGGTTAAGATAATTTGAAGAAAAAGACAAAAAATCAAATAAAAGTAATATAATAAAATGATGGATAAGGTCACTAGAGAGTGGGGGGGCATGACCAGAAATGGTGGTGCACTAGAATAAAGCCTCATTAGAATAGGGGACGCATCGAGAGGAGGGATCGCTGATGAGGAATGGGGGGTTTTTTGGTTTATCCGTTCATTTGTACAAAAGGGCGTATCATGTGGGGGCCGCACAAGAGGGAGAGGGAACAGGGGGCCTCCCCACATAGGCTGTAGACGGATTAGGGGGCACTGCACAAAAGAACACTATGGGTTGGAGGCGTTCCACACAAAGTGGAGAAGAGGGGGCTAGTGTTCCCATATTTTTATTTAAGATAATAATACTATTAATAATAATGATAAAATTATCATAATAATAATAGTAAATTAATTACCTAATTCTATATATAATATAAAAATTAATAATTTTATTCTTAATGATAATATTAATAATAATATAATCATAAATATATTATGAAGTTTCAAAAAAATAATAATATTATTATTAATAACACCACAAATACTTATAATGAAAATAAAAATCTTAATTAATGACAACTTTAATAATAACGTAATCATAATAAATATTAGTAACACTTTTAATAAAAATTTAATAATAAAATATTATTATCAATTTTAATAAAAATAATATTAACATTTATTGAAATAATATTTTTACTATTATGTTTTAAACAATTAAAAATTATTATTTTAAAAAAATATTATTTATTTTAATCTTTAGTTAACTCCACGGGCACCTAGGTCGACTGCACGGTTACCACCATCTTGGAGGTGCACATGCACCGGTTTAAAATCAATAGAAATTATTAAACATCAAATATTTTAGACTAGTTCTCAACACACACCTTCATGAGGCTATAATAATCCATTAAATAAAAATAATAATTTAATGTTTGGGGAGTTATAATTATTCTTCGAATGATGATATATTATTATATATAACTAAAAAATGAAAAAAAGATTATACTCTTGTTTATTTTATGAATATAAATTTTACTCTTAATTATCATCCCTTAATTTACTAAAGAGTTCCAAAGTAACATCTCTAGGAAAATAAATTGTTTGGGTTGAAAACCCATTTTCTTTGAAATTATTTTCTTTTATTTTTCAAAAAAAGTAATCTTTAACATTTCTATAAAATGATTTATTAATGAAATTTCTTCGCATTATTACTTTTTATAAAAAAATAATTTCATTCGTCATACCATTTTCAAAATAAATTTCAAATTTTATTTTATGGAATATTTAAAAGAGACAATCTTTTGACATATACATAATGAAGGGAATCCCCCACCATCATGAACATTATTTTCTTTCAATATACTTTAATATGTTTTAAAAGATATTTTCAATGAATTTTTTTAATGTTTAATGTTTTAAATGGTGTTTCATTGTTAGATATATTATATTTTATTCATGAATTTATTTTCATGTTATTTTAAAATCATTTTCCATATAAGATGAAATATGATGATTTTACATAATTTTTTCTATGGATATAAACCATGTAAATCATTCATTCATCGAATGGTTTATTAAGATTAAATTTTAATAAAAATCATTTCTCTTCCATAGGTTATAGAACAATATAATTATTATGAAACTCAATTATTTTTCATTGGTTAATCTATGATTAAATGAGGAAATTATTCTTGATACCCATCTTTTTTTGATAGGTTATGATATATTGAAATGTTTATGAAACCGATTATTTTAATGGGAAATGATATAAAGAATGTTTTATGATACAGTGGAAAATAGTTTAATGATTTTCATAATATTAATGGTGGGACCTATATCACCATCCAATGCATTGTGTAACGAGAAATTTCCTATGATCATATATGGTAACAAGTGGTTATCCCATTTCAAAAAAAGAGGGTAAAAGGATTGTCAAATCTTGCTCGAAAAATAGGTTATGATGGTGGTTATCCTAATACTAACATGGTATGAATGTATGGTTGGGTATCCATGAAATATGATTTTTTTATTTTTATATATATTCCACAAATCAATGAATTTGGACAATGTTATGTTCTTGTTGATCTTTTATTTTTTTCATTATGATTTATGTCTTATGAACTAACAAAAATTATGTAATGACTTAGGAATATAATTTTTGATATTCATGTTATTTTTTGATATGTAATGATCTTGTTATCATACCCTTATGCTATTGTTATACTTATGTATCTCCCTCGTATATCCTTATATAGAATTTGATCTCACCCTTTCTTATGTTTCTTTTTCCTCGACTACGAAGAATGGTTTATATATGGTATGTTTAGGATGACTACTAAAGGGGGTGATATTTGTTAGATACATTACATACCATTCATGGAATAATAATATTTTTCCATGTTTCTAAAATAACATAACTATTATGGTCCTTATGAATTTATTGTACAACGTAATACTTAATTTTCTAAAAATATATAGTGTCCATTCCTGAGAACACTAGGTCTCAATAGTACAACATAACAGGACATCACAAATGGTGTCTAAATAAATATCTAGTCCAAAAATTGTCAATGAAGATGAAAAATGGATATCATAAAAAATTAAATTTATGTAAATAGGTTCCATGATTAAAATGTTTTTAAGTATCCTCATTAGACCTCATGTTATAAGTGACAGAAAATCCAATCAAAACAAATTCGGTCCTTTCTGGGCATATGTCAGATACCACATGAGTTAAATATTATTAAACCTTAATAAACAGTTTAATTATCCAAATTGGAATACATACTACTAGGACCCTCACACACAAACCATGATGTGGAATGGTAGGACCAACACCCCAAACCACATAATTAGACTTCCATGAACATGTATAGAAATAATGATGTGTACCTACATTTCCCACATCCAATACCATGTGAATAGACCTCCAGGAACTAATTCCCAAAAAATGATGTGGAATTCCATGACCAATATTAAATACCATATGAGTATACATCCATTAACAACTATACAAACACTGGTATAGTGTGATGTGACCAACATAGTTTACCAATTTATTAACAATATCATTTCAATGATTAAAAATATTTTAATTTTTAACCAAGAACAATATCATAGGTTATTCTCCTACCTTTATCATCATTCACAAGGATCCTTTCATTTACATCATTCACCTAATACCATAATTATTCAAATTTTCAATTTATCCATATATCCTACCAATTTAACATTGTTTAAATCCATTTATAACATGTGTATATCCCTTTTTCCATTACCCACTACCTCTTTCCATCATATCATAACATATCACACTTTCCATGTTATATGAATAAATTCTTGTACCACCCCAACATTCCAAACAGAACTCGTATCAGTTTAACTATATAATCATAGTAATATTTTCATTTAACTAAATATTCCACCATTTTAATGGGATTGGAACACCCCATGGGTGATCATAAAACAAATAATGTAATCATCAATGATCTCAATGGGGTTTATGAATGGTATCACATACCAATTTCAGGAAAACATTACTTTCATTATTTAGAGTCACAAATAAATATCACAAAAACTCAACAAAATAACCCTAATCAGAATAAAAACATCCCAACTATGAGATTGGGACAATTTACCGAAAACCTCAACCTATTCGACACACACTTTCCAATCCACAACCCTTGATTCAATATAGAAATAAAATAAATTAAAAGGGGAAACCCCCTAGAAATTGGTTTAATAAGATTTGGATTTATAAAGACAACCACATAAGAACTATTCCATAAAAATAGAAGGATACCAAGTTGCTGACATACCCAAATAATTTATTAACAAAAAAGGAACTCCAAATTCCCTATAATCGAGCCAGAAACATCACTAAGGGGTGATGGATCAATTTGTTCAAACCCATGACTTTTTGGGATTGAATGGATAAGTTAATTAGGGAGAATGAATTACTAGAAGTTGAAAAAATGTCAATATCCCCACTTTAATTAAGGCACATGATTTGTACACATGGTTTTAAAAATTGTGCACCAACCATGATGTCCCCTATATGTAAGGGAGGCATGTGTCGAATAGTTTTCTAGAGAGCCTAAAATATTTTTCAACCCATTTGGGGTACTTATGATTGTATCTATCTAATACACCTCAACCCATAGGTTTATATTGTTTGGTTATAAATAACTAAGTACCAACCATATCGTAGGTGATGTATAACGAATTTTACACATTTATGAATTTCAAAACCCCTAATATGATACAGAGGCCACTTTTGTAGAAGAGGGATATTCCATTGACCATTTATATTGTAGTTTAACCAAAACTAATGTCAGAAAAACACCATTGAACTATTGAGATCTAATAGCCCCCCAACATTTAAATAGCTCATCATCAAGATGAACCTTTATGCCTCTCTAAGCATCCTTCGTACATGGTTCGGGAAACTAGGACGGTATATTTTCTTCCATCTGTCATGTTTCCTATTTAACATGGCCATTCCGATGAAACAGTCATACCAAAGACATGGTCCAACCTTGTAATATTTCTCAATGTGATCCACAGAACTAATCACATGATCTTAAAGGTTGCATAAACCTCCTGTTCAACTTTAGAAGCCCCTATCACCTTAAAAGTATCAATGATTCTTCCTATGATGTGTCACATTATAGATATCATATTGATTACTGTTTCCGACGCTTTCGCCGGGGCGCGCGCGCATCCGTCCGCGGAGGAGGGGGACGCGCGGCTTTGTTGCCCCGCATTCCCGCTTTCCAAAGGCGGGCGGCATTCGTTCCTTGTTCAGGTACGTCTGCTCCTTGATCGAAACGGGATGATGGGATGTCGGTTCTTCCTCCTGTGGATTCCTCCTCAGAACTCGTCACCTAGTCCGGGTCTCCCTTATAGATTTAATACGTAGTTCGTGAAACTCTTCCCAGTGCCATGTTTCCATGGACGCCGGTTAATTACGCTGCTTCTGTCGGGACATTCCAAAGGGTCCAGTCAGGGCAGAAACCTTCGGTCAGGGGAGTAATCACGTTTGAGGCATCAGTAGCGTGTCTGGATGCTGGGGTACCTGGCATGTCTGTCTGTTGTCCTTGATCACAAGGCTTCTCGAGGGCGTGGAAACCCGAGGCATCCCACATCGAGCGCGGGGGGTTACATGTCATAGACACGTACCTGAGGTTTTCCTCAGCTTCTCGTGTTCAACACAGGGTATGTTTGCAAGATTAACGTCTAGCAAAGACGGTTACGCCAAAGGCGTTCCATCCGAGGTTTTCCTCAGGCATCTCATGTTTACCACGAGGTAGGTCGCGAGTTTAACGTCTCGCGGAGACGGTTGAGAATGGAATGGGACCATCGCAGGGGTGGTGACGACGAAGTTGGGCTTGAGCCTTGAAGGGGCTTCCTACGTATCCCCGTGGCAGGGAATCAAAGTCCGCGTAGTTCGGGATGGTGCCGGTAAACCGACGTGATGGTGGACCTTGGTCCGATGGGCATCGTCAGCGTACCTACATGAGGGTGGACCTTGGTCCGGTGGGAGTTGGGCTTGAACCTCTGGGAGGATTCCTACGTACCATGCCTTAACATGGATCAAAGTCCTCGTAGTTCAAATGATACAGTTTAGCGTCATGCGGGACGGTAATGAACCCTGACGTGAATAAACGACGGGTGGTGGGTGTCGGTGAGCCGACGTAAGTGAGGGACCTTGATCCACTATTGGTGGGCTTGAACCTCGTGGAGGCTTCCTACGTACCATGCCTTGACATGGATCAAAGACCATGTAGTTCAGGTGGGAATGGGTCACAACGGCTTACCGCTGGACTGGAATGTAGTTTAACGTCGTGCTGGACGTAGGTAGAACACGACGTGAATTGGGTGATGAGTGGGCTTGAACCTCATGGAGGCTTCCTACGTACCATGCCTTGACATGGATCAAAGACTTCGTAGTTCAAATGGTGGGTCACAATGGCTTACCACTGGGCCGGGGTGCAGTTTAACGTCGTGCTAGACGGGGGTGAAACCCGACGTGAAAGACGGGTGGGCTTGAACCTCATGGAGGCTTCCTACGTACCATGCCTTAACATGGATCAAAGACCTCATAGTTCAGATGGGGGTAGACCTTGGTCCACTGATGGTGGGCTTGAACCTCATGGAGGCTTCCTACGTACCATGCCTTGACATGGATCAAAGACCTCGTAGTTCAGATGAAAGTAGACCTTGGTCCACTGATGGTGGGCTTGAACCTCATAGAGGCTTCCTACGTACCATGCCTTAACATGGATCAAAGACCTCGTAGTTCAAATGGGGAGTAGACCTTGGTCTACTAATGGTGGGCTTGAACCTCATGGAGGCTTCCTACGTACCATGCCTTGACATGGATCAAAGACCTCGTAGTTCAGATGGGGAGTTTGTCGGTAAACCGACGTGAAAGCAGACCTTGGTCCGCTGATGGTTTGTCAGGGTCGGTGCTCACTCTAAGCCCACGTGAGTCATGCTCGGTGTGAGAAACAAGAGGTTGCAAGGACCTGACGATCACGTCGCGAAGGGTGCGTCCGTGGGAAGCGAAGAGGGGCTTACGCGTTGAGCGGCCCATGGTGTTGGGACTTACTCCAGGATGGAGGCCCATGGCGCGACAAAGCGCGGGAAAGATGGACCTTGGTCCGACAATGGGAGGTGCCTCGTTCCCTATCACGTCCTCCACTGACCTTGGTAGTGGGGAAGTACCGAGATGCACGGGTGCAATCATCCGTACCAAAGGTTAGGGATTTACGCTCTGAGGCGACCCTTCCCCTGCGAACATACACCACTCCGACAAGGAGGATCTCATTCCATGTGCGGAAGAGTTCCATTCCCGTGGAGACGAGCGGTGTAATGAATGCTCGAGCTGGGGGGACCCTTCGTGAGGGAGACGAGGTTGGGTCACAGTTTAACGTCATGTGTTGGGGACGCGGTGCTTGGCAGTTTAGCGTCCTGCAGCTCGGACGAGGTGGGTTCACTCCACACCCCTAGGGCTTACATAACTGGTACCCTCTGGTCCTTGGGGAAGGGAAGGTACCAGTAAGGCCATGGTAGAGGGGGGTCGAGGGAGGAGCCATCGAGGGGTCCACGTTATTGTGGCTATGCGAAGAAGCAATAGCCGTTAGCGTGCCTATGCGAAGGAGCATTGGGCGAAGCAACGCTACGGGAGGTGTTGTCCATGGGACTTTGAAATCACATCGTGCAAACCTGGAGGGTCGCACGGAAGGAGGAATCGCTAAGCAGAGGAGTGTGCTTTGCGAAGTGGGGTGCCTTGGCCTTAGCATGGGGCAGAGGTGGGAGTGAGAGGTGCTTCGCGAAGTGAAACAGTGTTCGCGGAGCACTGCCTCGCGAAGAAGGAGTGGTTCGCGAAGCAGGGTCCTGCCAAGCAATGTGCTTCGCGATGCATAGTTATCCTGCCTTGGCATAGGGATTACTAGCATGGGTTGGGTGTTTCGCGAAGTGGAACAGTGTTCGCGGAGCACTGCCTCGCGAAGAAGGAGTGGTTCGCGAAGCAGGGTCCTGCCAAGAAATGTGCTTCGTGATGCATAGTTATCCTGCCTTGGCATAGGGATTACTAGCATGGGTTGGGTGTTTCGCGAAGCACGAGTGCTCCGCGGCTGCCCGGGTTCCCTTGGGAATCCCCTTCCTTTGCGAACGTCCTTGGGCTTCGCGAAGGGCATCCTTCTCGGAAGAGGGGCTCAGGACGAAACAAATCAGAGTCGTCTCGCGAAGTAGGAATACCTCGCGGAGCTCATGATTCCCGGGGCAAATTTTGCTTCGCGATTCGGGAGAGGAGAAGCCGAAAGGTCGGATTGTCCGTCTCGTGGACTCAGGGGGAGTCGAGTATTTATAGGGAAGGGGCGCCGCGAAGCAGGGCTCGCGCGCTGGCTTCGGGGCTTCGCGGCGGCTCGCGAACGTCAAACCGGATCGCGGAGGATCACCGCCTCTGGAGCTTCGCGGCGGTTCGCGAACGTCAAACGCGCTCGCAGAGGATCACCGCCTCTGGAGCTTCGCGGCGGTTCGCGAACGTCAAACGCGCTCGCGGAGGATCACCGCCTCTGGAGCTTCGCGGCGTCGCTAAGGTCGGGCCGCTTCGCGGCGGGGCTCCGCGGACGGGCTCCGCGGCTGTGCTTCGCGGCTGTGCTTCGCGGCTGTGCTTCGCGGGGCAGCGCGCCGGCTCTCTTTTTCGTCCCTTCGTTTCGGGCCGGATTTTTGGCGCCAACAAATGCCCCCCCTCAGACTTGGAGCCGCGGAGGGCGAAGGGTCGAAGTCTGAGGGACAATCGCCAAAAACTGTCGGTGGTTCGCGATGCGTCATCGCGAAGGGGGACCGCGATGCTCATCGGGGCTGCGGATCCGGACGCGCCGCGATGCTTCGCGCGGGTGAGGCGCGCCGCGATGCTCCGGGGTCATCGCCTATAAATAGGGGGTCCGCCCTCTTTTGTCTTCACGTGTCTTGTCTTTTTGTGCGCTCTCGATTTGGCGAAGCTCCGCGTACTCCGCGACAGCACTCCGCGAATCGAGCTTCGCGGCGAACCGCGAGTCTCCGACTCCGCGTCCGCGCCAAGCGAACCTCTGTCTGCCTTGGCCAGACTTCGCGGCTTCGTCTCGCGACCGATCTTCGCGATCCGTCTTCGCGGCCGAGCTTCGCGGCCGAGCTTCGCGATCCAGGGAGAAAAACTTTTCTAAGGGTCGACATTTAAAGATGGCCCATCAAGAAGCTGTGCTGGGAGTGCTCGCAGATGCTGCTCGCCGGGATGAGATGGCCAACCGTCCAGGCTTGGGGGAAATGGTTCGCAGCCATTCAGACCACACTTCTCTGACAGATCTGCTGTCGGAAGGTCAGAAGGACTATCCACAGTGCAAAAAGATGTCGTTGTACGGCTTTGGGCTGAGGGATGACGTCTTCATCCCTGAGGCGGGAAGGGATGAACCAGCTTGTTGGTTCGGGAGCACATCGTGCCAACACCAATGGTTCAGGGCGGCCGATGGTCACGCGCGAGAGGATTTCACACCCGTCACCGCCGATTGTCTCCACAATCATGTGAACGACATTGACGGGAGGCCACTGCAACCGGAGACGTCCCCTCCTCTCTACCGCACCATGCTGAAGGCGGCTCTGCAGGATCAGAAGAAGGGATGGTCCGATGAGTGGGACCTGCGCCAGGGCGGCAATTTTACCGACGACTGGGCCTGGGCCTACTGGGTAGGCGCCTCATGCGAGGAGTTCGAGGCTGAGCTGAGGAGAGTGGGATTGTACGAGGCGGCATGGGCCTCCCAGTTCCACATTTACCAGCCAAAGCAGCTGATGCCGGAACTGCTGAGTAGATGGTCGTCCAGGACCAACACTTTTCATCTGCATCACGGGGAGGTGGGCATCAGCCTGTGGGATGTCCACCAGGTTTCTGGGGTCCCGATCTTGGGGGCCATGTACGACGAGTTCCTCCCCGTCATCAGTGCGTGGGGGGATGCTGAGCAAATGTCACGGCTGGCGTCAGCGCTGATGGCGCTTGTCCCTGGAGAGGACAAGGAGGCCGTGAGGGACGTCCACTTCAAGAGGTGGTTCAAGTGTTTCCTGAACTTTCCAGAGAATCGAGAGTTCCCTCCAAGGCCTCGAACTTGTCCGAGGGCAGCCCAGCGGGGTAAGGGGCACTCGTATTGGCGGGTTTTGGAGGACAGCCAATGGAAGACTTGGTGTTTCAGCGTCAGCACCGAACAACAGTCAATAGTTAGGCTGGCGGCGTTCATCGCGGCCCTCATATGTGGGTGGATCCTACCAGTGAGAGATACAAGCATGGGGGTACGGCCCAGCTCGTTTATCATGGCATCAATGCTGGCCATGGGGCAGCGGATCAACCTGGGGATCCCGATGCTCGCCAAGCTATACAGAATGCTGCGACGCATCAGCGAGGGCAAGAAGCCGCCCAGAATATGCGGGCCCTTCCACCTCCTGTATGGGTGGATCGCGGCGCACATCAGGGGGATTTACGAGTATCCAAACCCCATTTCTCCGCCGGGATCAGACTTTCGCCCTTCCATCCTGAACGCAGTTGGGAGCTTCCCATTCAAACTGGCCATTCCGATGGTGCTGAATAGGGTGTGGAGGGCGGACGAGTTCAACTTTCATCCCTTTCCACTGCCGACGGGAAGGCTTACTGATGATGGAAGGGGAACGGAAGAGCATCGGGCTTACCTCCTGGCCTTCCGAGGTGGAGTTTTGGTGGCTCGGATAGATCGTGAGCCGATCTGTGAACCGTACACCCCACACCGTTTTGCGAGGCAGTTCCGGTGCCTCCAGCGGCTGACCCCGCAGGTATACTGGGAGGTGCGTCACGAGGAGCACCCGTGTGTGATGAGGCAGCTGTGGCTCATGTTCACACGTGAGGAAGGAAAGATGCAGATCACATTTCCTCCACCCACCGCCGCCTTCGGCTTAGTGAAGGAGTACGCCATTAGCTGGGAGGCCGCTTATCCCGAGGAGATGCTGAAGCAGCCAACGATCCGGGTTGGTGACGGTGGGCCTCCTTTATCTCGAGGTCGGGGTCGGAGGGCAGCTAGGGCCGCCCGTGGCAGCGGGGCTGCCGTGGCAGAGGGACCCGCACCGGCCGAGGGCATGGCAGCAGCGGCGGATCCGGTGGTTCCGGGAGAGCAAGGTCATCCGGAGGGGCGGCCATCGAGGGGATTCCGTCGGATATCCGCTCAGGCTCCAGGGAAGCGGCTGCGTCACATTGACATGGCAGAAGATGCTGTCTTTCCGGAAGCTTGGGACGTCTGGGACGTCAACCGGCAATTCCTCAACCCATCTGAGGTGTGGGCCCACCTGAATCACCTCGGGATGAGACTGCCGGGCATAGGCCCAGTCCGGGCCGGATTCATGGTGTCTCCGGCGGAGGCGGAGCAATACTTGAACGAGCTGGAGGATTACATCCACTCCAGTGGTGTCCCTCACCCAATGACAGACCGGGTGAGGGTACTGTTGAATCATACGGTCCCTCCACAGCCATCAGCTGCCGATCTGAGGGAGCGCTTCCCCTTGCCGGAGGGATCAGGGGATTCCTCTCGGGAGGATGAGGCGGGGGGAGGGAGCCCGTTGGAGGAGGGCGAGGTCGGAGACCGAAGCTCAGAATCCGACGACTTCGCGGAGGCTCTCGAGGTAACATTCCGAACTTCTCTTCTTACGATCTGTTTTTTTTTTTGAATTCCTACGGACTTCTTACCAATGTTTGGGTCGTGCAGGAGGAACTTGTTCGTAGGCCTCGTTCTCGCTCCTCGGCGGGTGATGATGCGGGACCTTCAGAACCCGCGCCTATGGATGCGTCCAGTTCTGCATCTGGTGGGACCAGGGGGTCTGAGGTGGCTCCTCTGGACTCTCCAGATCTTCCAGCAGTATACGGGGGGCCCCGTCTCGGAGTCCCGTCAGTACCGGCCCAGGAGCAGCGCTCAGAAGTCAATCTTCGTAAGTCTCTTTCACCGGTCTCTTCGTTGCCACACGTGGGCCATGTCGACTAACGTTTATATCTCTTTCTGTTATACAGTTCTCCGACTGGCGTGGGCTGCTGTAGCGAGGCTGGTTGGGATGTCTGGCGGCGTCCCTCCCAGGGGCATGCCGGTGATGGTGACGATAATCCCTTCACCTCCTCCAGCTGCGGTGCACACCATCACTGGCGGGATCACCAGCAGGGTCATACCTGAAGTCATCGAGGTGGACTCCGAGGAAGAGGATCAACCGGTAAGTCCCAGTCCTGTCGTGCCTGTACCGGCGTCAGGTGTCGTACCAGACTCAACATCAGATGCGGATCCCGCTGAGGAATTCCTGCAGGCATATCCTGTGTACGAGCCCGCTGACCGTGCGGATTGGGACGAAACAGCCTCTGACGAGGAAGACAGCAGCATAGTCCGCCGCCGGTCGTGGAAGCTGATTACGCGCTTTATCAGGGACACCCCCCAGGTGCAATGGCTGGCCGAAATGAATAGGCTCCGCTCACGGTTGCGCGAACTGTGTGCCGGGGGAGTGGATGCCCAACGCCCTCACGCGCTCATCCGAGACCTCATGGCTGAGAAGATCCGGGAGCATGATCGTGGGCTGAGCGTGGGATGGCAGCGGAGGAAGGCGACCAGCATCAGGAAGCTCCAGGAGGCTGAAGGCGAGGTCCAACAGATGCAGATCCGGGCCAACGAGCTTTCAGCCACTCTCGATGCACAGTCTGAGCTGGTCTTACGATTGAAGGCCCAGCTGGCAAAGGCTGAGGAGCATATGGAGCAGACCTCTGGAAGGATGGCTGTCATCCAGGCCGAGGTGGAAAGGGCCCGGGCCAGGGTTGACGGATTACGCCCCGCCGCTGCTGAAGAGGAGCGGGAGTTAAATCAGCGGCAACAGGCTCTGGACGCCGCAAGTCAACGGGTGGCAGAGCTGCAACGCTCTTTTGACGGAGTCAACCCGTCCATGGGGGAAGTCAACCCCCGAGTATTGTAGCGAACCCGAAGAAACTTTTATTAACACTTTTGTGCTTCAATTCTTCCTTTCTCCTTTGTTTTGAGTTCCGTAGCACGCACGATTTCCACTGTTGAATTGTCTTGTTGCATCCCTACAATGTTTGCGGGACGTTTGACGACAATTCCCTCAAACCAGTCCAGATTCCCGAAAGATGGGGAAGGCTTGATCGGAGGAGGAACTTCCGAGATAGTCGAATTACCGTTTATCCAACGTGCTCGTATGCACGATTGGGGCAACACCAGGGGCGCTGGAAATGAGGAGGAACAGGATTTTGTGATTCCTGGGGCTGAACCCTAGGCGAAATGCCTGGGCGTCTCTACGTATCCCACGTGATGATGGGAATCAAGCCGCACGTAGTTCTGGAAACGCAGTTTAACGTCGTACTGGACGAGGGGCAGCCTAACCGTGTTGGTACACATCCAGCCAAAACTACTAAGCCCACGTGAGTCGTGCTCGGTGTGGGAAACAAGCAGTAGTGGCGGGAATTTCCCGACGCAGAGAGGGGTAGGTTGGGGCAAAGGGATGCTCGGTGACTACCGGCCCAATGACACTAACATGATCATTCAGCGCATCTAGATGCGCGAAGAGAAAGAGCCGAGTATGGTGGAGTTCCACTTGAACATGAGGGAGTGGAAATGTGTGAATCATGACGCTCGAGATTCGGATCACGATGGTGACGGCGTGGCGATGGAGGACTACTGCTGACCATATTCGCAACACAGCATCTTATCGCGTTAGCCTGAAATGAGGACAAACAAATGAGGGTCGACCGTTGACCATGTTCGAAACACGGGACCGTGTCACAAATGTTGTCGAATATCCGCAGGGACGTTGGCCCGAAACGATTGTAGGGCCCTTAGGTCCAGCATCCATGGAGAGCCCTTAAGCTTAGTATCCACGTCGTCCGAGGGTCCTTTTGGGTGTGGAAGAGGATGAGGATCCAAATAGTGAGCTCACGAAGCTTGGTCATGGGATGAGGGGAATGTCCCCGTGAAAATCCCATGCTTCGGGCTTTTTGTCAAAACACATCTGAATACGTCAACGAAACGTATTAGAGAAAGGGAGCATATTCCTTTCCCTTGGGGAAATCTTAGTTTATGGTCATAGAATTCGGACCATGGATTGGAAAAAGGGATCAGGGGACACATGACATCACAACCTGACGTGAATGAGCTCGAGTCGAGGGACCGAACACCAGGGTTAGGCTGGACCTGCGGGGAAGTACCCGGGTGCTCCTACGTATCTCATAAGAATGAGAATCAAGCCATACGTAGTCCTGGAAGGTGGCAGGGTAAGGTACCAGTGCCAGGGGAAAGGGGGAGTGCGGACGTGGCCCTTGCACTAAAAGAAGCGGAATTTGATGTATCTTGTTTGTTCTTTGAGGTGAATGGTTTTTTTTTGTGAAGCGACAGGCCTAGGACTGTAGGTCGTGATGTCGCCACAAGAATCAAGTCGTGATGGGCGTTGACAAATGGCATGGCGCGTGACCAATACCCAACGTGATGTCCTCTACAGCGAGGTCACCACAATGCGGTGACGTTTTTCGTCGTGCGGCCAGGACGATAATGTCACAGTTTAGGGTCGTATGATAGGACCAAGCATGCATTTTATCGTCATGCAGCGCAGACGTAGCAGAGACGATGCTAGGCGGGAAATGTGCGCAGTGTTTATAAAACACATTTGACAGAGACATGATCCCACATCAAATTGTACGCCATCCGGAGGTAAAACAGGGGAAGAGACTGGCTTCCTGAATGGGTTGTACCCGGAGACGGGGCGTCTGGGCGGTCCTACGTGTCCCATGAGGATGGGAATTTGAACGTAGTCCCGAATGGGTTTTAGTTTATGGTCTTAGAGCTCGGACCATGGGAGTCCCGAAGGACGCCAGATTGCAGCTTTGTCCCCCTAGCATGCAAAGGTGCACTGAGGGATAGCGCCAAAAGTGTCCAGATTCCACCTGGACATGATGGGGTGGAAAATGATGTGAATCATGCAACCAACATTCAAGGACTGAAGGGGCTGGCGTGACGACAGAGGATTACTGCTGACCATGTTCGCAACACAGCATCCTGTCGCATTAGCCTGAAATGAGGACTAACAAAACGAGCATCGACCGCTGACCATATTCGCAACGCAGGATTTTATCGATTTGTTGTCCGTAACCCTGGAGGGCGTTGGCCCGTATCGGTAGGAGAGCCCTTGGGCGTAGTATCCAGGCCGTTCATGGGGGTCCCTCCGGGTGTGAAAGATGATGGAAGTCCGAATAGAGGGGAACACGAAGCTTGACAAGTGTAAGGAACTTGACCAAGTTGAATCTGACACTCTTGGTCCTAGACCAGAGTACTCTCAATACATGGGTGAACCACTGCGGGGAGCCAAGGGACTCAACCTTGAGGGTGATCGAGAGATGGCAGATTCCCAGGGGAAGGGGGGCATGATGCCCACAACCTTGTATCATACCTAAGCACCCCCCGCTGGAGAGGGATGGACCAAGTGGTCTAGGTGACCGGGAAATCAGGATATCTCCCAGAGGTGGGGCTGGACCCGAATCTTAAACATCCAGGTGGTCCTACGTATCCCATTATGATGGGAATCAAGCCACATGTAGTTCTGAAAGGGTTCCTTTTAATGTCATGCAGGACAGGGGATAGGAGGACTGAACCTCAGAATGGGGGCGTGCGTGATGCAACTATTGCGTACCCGACGTGAATGAGGGCGTAATCCTACACTGCGCCACGCAGTCCTGTGATCAGGGTCCTGAAGGCAGGATTAGAGAGGTAAATTTGCTAAGCTCAAGCTAGGTCCAAGGACAAGGGGTCTTGAACGTAGTTCCAGATGAGAATCTTAGTTTATGGTCTTAGAGCTCGGACCGTGGATGGTGACAACTCCCAAGTAAGCACAGAGGTCAACCCAATCCCTAAGCCCACGTGAGATAAACTCGGTGTGGGAAACAAGGGGGGGACCCTCATTTCAACACTTGGGGAATCCATTAAAGGGGAGTCAGCAGAATGTTCCGAAGGACACCTTTGATGTCGCTTGTTCCTCAAATGCGCAGACGTGCACGGAGGAAAAGTACCAAGAATCCTGAGACTCTACTTGGTCACGATGAAGTGACGAAGGGTGTGAATTGTGTACCCGGCATTTGGGCTTAATGGGTTGGCGTGACGACAGAGGAAAACTGTTATCCATGAAGGAAACACAGCGTCTGTATCGCGTTAGCCTGAGGTGGGAGCAACAAACGAGCATCGACCGCTGACCATATTCGTAACGCGGGATTTCACCGATTTGTCGTCCGAAACCCTGGGGGCGTTGGCCCGTATCGGTAGGAGAGCCCTTGGGCATTGTATCCAGGCCGTTCTTGGGGGTCCCTCTGGGTGTGAAAAATGGTGAAAGCCCTGATGCGGGGATACGCAAAGCCTGGAAAGCGGGTGCGGACGTGTCCGAGTAAAGCTTGGCATTCCAGGTAATAAACCAGAGTACTCTTAAGCACATTGGTGAACAGCCGAAAGAGGGATCGAGGAAACAGCTCAGTGGTGCGGGAAACATGGCGTGGTCACTACAAGACCCTCGTAAATGAGGACATAATCCCACACCGCACCATATGATCTCTTCATGGAGGAAGGATGGGCCAAGGGGCCAAGATGGGATGAGGATTCCCGAGAGATGGGGCTGGACCCGGATCTTGGACATCCAGGTGGTCCTACGTATCCCATTATGATGGGAATCAAGCCACACGTAGTTCTTGAAGTGCAGTTTAACGTTATGCGGGACTTGGGTGGGGAGTAATATACTCCTAAGCAAGGTGTATAGTATGGCGAAAAACTGACGTGAATGAGGACGTAGTCCTACACCATACCGTACAATCCTATAAGATAGGTCCTGGGCCGCGGCCTAGAAAGGCCGAGGGGCCTGACCGGTTTGTAGTTTAACGTCTTACATGAGGACGGGGGGCCAGGGGCCCAAGGAGGCCAAGGGGCCTGGGGCTGAGCCTCGTAAAAGGAGTTGTAAGGCATGGTACATGATCCCGACGTGAATGAGGACGTAGTCCCACACCAGACCGTACACTCCAGGTGAGAAATAGGGGAGAAGGCCCAGGGGGCCCAAGATCAGGCATCAGTTAGGAAGGCCTGACTGGTTTGTAGTTTAACGTCTTACATGAGGACGGGGGGCCAGGGGCCCAAGGAGGCCAAGGGGCCTGAGGCTGGGCCTCGTAAGGGGAGTTGTACGGCGTGGTACATGATCCCGACGTGAATGAGGACGTAGTCCCACACCACACCGTACGCTCCGGGTGAGGAATCATGGGCTGTGGTCCCGATCACTAGCACCACCTGGGGGAAGTTTATCACCTCAGGATGGGGCAGAATGAATCACTGTTGACCATATTCGAAACACAGCGTTCCTATGGTGACCCGCATGGGGGCAACAAATGAGGGTCGACCGCTGACCAAATTCGCAACGCGGGACTTGTTTCAATTTGTTGCTTGAGAAACCCTCAGGGGTGTTGGCACGTATCGGTAGGAGAGCCCTTGGGCTTTGTATCCAGGCCGTTCTTGGGGGCCCCTCCGGGTGTGAATCCATCCACGAAAGGGGCAAACACCTCCAGGGGGGAATGTGCAGCCGGGTCGAGGCTTGCTCGACGTGGGTCGGGGCAAAAATGTGCACCCTGCCGTGTCTTAACCCGAGGGGAAGATTTCGGCTTTTGGGCTGGGCCAACAGACGAAATGTCTGGGCGTTCCTACGTATCTCATAAGGATGAGAATCAAGCCATACGTAGTTCTTGAAGGCCATGCAGTTTAGCGTCATGCGGTAAGGACGTGGGAGGGTAGAAGAACGGAGCGGGCGCATGGTGCGACCTTTACAATCTTTGCGTGAGTGGGGTTGCATGAGCGGGGCCAAGAAGGTCGACGCCCTGCTACACAAAGATCATCCAAGGAGACCATTCCCAGGGGGAATAGTGGAAGAGAGAAGCTTGGGGCTGGGCTCAATCAGGCGGCACTGTTTGCCAATCTCCTCGAAGTGCTCCCGACTCCTGGGGTACACTACCCGTTCCCAACGGAGGCGGAAGTGCGTCACCCACAGGGTCCGACAAAAGCATCCCACTTCTTCAGGGGTAAGCGACTCGGGTATGCGGAAATTCAACGCTGCCGTGGGCCAGAACTTCTCTGGGAAATAGTCCGCTGCAAGAATACTCCAGAAGCTCCTGGGTTCATCCTCGGAGTTCGGCCCTACATTTCCCCACTCATCAACCGGGGGTGGCTGAGGGACCGGTAGCGGCACCGAGGCGGACCTCTGGGATAGCAAACTCGGCGGTGGAGAATACGGCAAGCGAGCAGACTGGCCACCGTACTCTGGGCCTTCCTCTGAAGAGCAAGGTGACCTGACCACGATGTCACGATAGGACGGGCTAATAGCCGCTTCTTCGGGTACGGGAATCGCCGTTACCGGTGTCCGGTCATGTCGTGGCTCTACCACCGTTGACCCCCAAAACAGCTCCTCGGGATCCCGGGTAGAGGAAGAGGGCGCTTCGGGCGACGGTGGCGGTGACTGCGCGGTCGAAACCTGCGGAATTCCCAGGATTTCTTCCTCCTGGATGTACCTGCGGAGAGAGACGGGAATCCGGTGGACCTCAAATTCCGGGAGAACGAGGCTGACGCGTCTGGTTCCTGCCCCAGTCCTTGATACGGAGGAGCTGGGAGAAGGTTCCATCGCTGAATCGCATTCCTCTTCCGAATCGGAGAAGCGGGCAGGTTTGATCCCCCCCTGGGCCTTCCCAGGATTCTTCTTGTGGCGGCGACGACCCGCTCTTCTGCCCCTGGGTGGCTCTTCGGGACAGGGTTGACCCCTATCAGGTAGCCCTGGGGCGGTGCTAGCGCCGTGGCGGAGAGGGCCCCCACTTGAGACAGCCGAGGTGCGAGGGGCACCAGGGCAAATATCAAAGGGTACATGGGGAGGACCTCCATGAACAGTACCCACGTGGGCGGGGCCTCTGTTGGAACCGGCAGGAGCATGGGGAAGGCCTCCATGGTCGATGCGAGTGGAGCGAAGCTGACCTTCACTCCTCGAATTGCTGGGGCGAGGAGGACCTTCGTCAGTCGCAGAGAGGACGTAGGGGGGACCCCCACGTCGAAGGACCGGATGGACGATGCCTTCAGACGGATGGGCTTCATACCCTGTACAGCGGGCGCGGGAAGTGTTTCCGCGCTGAGCATCCCTGCCCCGGGGCAGGTCTTCCTGCAGGATGGGGGCGGCATGAGGCATGCCTCCACGACGAACCTCGGAGCGGGGAAGGCCCACGCTCTGTGGAGTAGTGGTACGGGGAGGACCTCCGTACGGAGTGGCATCACCGCGGGTTAGCTCGCGATGATCATCACTGGGGCCTGCAACCCGGAGCGTCAACCCGGCCTGCCCATGGGGCGGCTGGGGTCTCAATCTTGGTTGAGCGAAGGGGTGCCCCTGCTCAATGTAGGCGGGGGCTTCATAATGTACGTCGGCGGTGGCTCGGGCCACTGTTACTGTCGACATGGACACGCCTAGGCGAGCGTCCTCAGCCCGGGCCCGGCGCTGACGTCGGGTCAGGCGGGCCGGTGCAGGTGGTGCAGGGACATAGTCCGCCTGTTCTTCCTGCGGGGCCGGACGGCGGCGCTGACGTGGCCGGACGGGAGCTCTCGCCTGGGAGTCCCGGGTCAGGGCCCTGAGCGGACTGAGCCGGACAACACCTGCCTCTTCAGCATAAGGCGAAGAGTCGTCAAGGCGTTCCGGGGATAGGCACCCGAAACGATTGAATGTCTGGGTGGGGAGCGGGGGCTCCCTGCGCGGCCTGTTAGGGCGGCGTTGACGGCGGGGCCTGGAAGCCTCCAGGTCCAAACGGGCCATATCCCTGGTCGGGATGACCCCTTGTTCCTCATACCTGCGCACGAGGCTGTTGATCACCCTTCGTTGGATGACCTCTGATGGGGAAAGGGGACGTGGACGTCCCGCATCCCGCGACGTGCCAGCCGTCGTGGCGGTAGTGGCGCCATGTGGAGTGGCCGTAGTGGTGTTGCCCCTGCCCCTGCGCGGGCGAGGAGCGGATGGTGACCGAATAGCAACCTGATTCCTGACAAACGAAGGGATCAACTCATCAGTACTGAGAGGAAAAGGATTGACAGCCAGTGCCCCAGCATTCTTCCATCCCCATGTCTGTGAGAAGGATCCACGCCAACACGCTGCAGAGCGGAGCACCCCACGTTCTACTACCCCGACTTCCGGTGAGTTCCACGACAGGCCCGCCATTTGCTTGGCGGGACCAGGCACCGGATACCTGGATCCGGTGACACGTCAATCTACCGGTGTCTCGAACGCTACTAATCCCCATGCTGAGGAGAAGAATTTCACGTCGGGTTCACCATTTCTGTTTCCGACGCTTTCGTCGTGGCGCGCGCGCATCCGTCCGCGGAGGAGGGGGACGCGCGGCTTTGTTGCCCCGCATTCCCACTTTCCAAAGGCGGGCGGCATTCGTTCCTTGTTCAGGTACGTCTGCTCCTTGATCGAAATGGGATGATGGGATGTCGGTTCTTCCTCCTGTGGATTCCTCCTCAGAACTCGTCACCTAGTCCGGGTCTCCCTTATAGATTTAATACGTAGTTCGTGAAACTCTTCCCAGTGCCATGTTTCCATGGACGCCGGTTAATTACGCTGCTTCTGTCGGGACATTCCAAAGGGTCCATTCAGGGCAGCAACCTTCGGTCAGGGGAGTAATCACGTTTGAGGCATCAGTAGCGTGTCTGGATGCTGGGGTACCTGGCATGTCTGTCTGTTGTCCTTGATCACAAGGCTTCTCGAGGGCGTGGAAACCCGAGGCATCCCACATCGAGCGCGGGGGGTTACATGTCATAGACACGTACCTGAGGTTTTCCTCAGCTTCCCGTGTTCAACACAGGGTATGTTTGCAAGATTAACGTCTAGCAAAGACGGTTACGCCAAAGGCGTTCCATCCGAGGTTTTCCTCAGGCATCTCATGTTTACCACGAGGTAGGTCGCGAGTTTAACGTCTCGCGGAGACGGTTGAGAATGGAATGGGACCATCGCAGGGGTGGTGACGACGAAGTTGGGCTTGAGCCTTGAAGGGGCTTCCTACGTATCCCCGTGGCAGGGAATCATAGTCCGCGTAGTTCGGGATGGTGCTGGTAAACCGACGTGATGGTGGACCTTGGTCCGATGGGCATCGTCAGCGTACCTACATGAGGGTGGACCTTGGTCCGGTGTGAGTTGGGCTTGAACCTCTGGGAGGATTCCTACGTACCATGCCTTGACATGGATCAAAGTCCTCGTAGTTCAAATGATACAGTTTAGTGTCATGCGGGACGGTAATGAACCCTGACGTGAATAAACGACGGGTGGTGGGTGTCGGTGAGCCGACGTAAGTGAGGGACCTTGATCCACTATTGGTGGGCTTGAACCTCGTGGAGGCTTCCTACGTACCATGCCTTTACATGGATCAAAGACCACGTAGTTCAGGTGGGAATGGGTCACAACGGCTTACCGCTGGACTGGAATGTAGTTTAACGTCGTGCTGGACGTAGGTAGAACACGACGTGAATTGGGTGATGAGTGGGCTTGAACCTCATGGAGGCTTCCTACGTACCATGCCATGACATGGATCAAAGACTTCGTAGTTCAAATGGTGGGTCGCAATGGCTTACCACTGGACCGGGGTGCAGTTTAACGTCGTGCTGGACGGGGGTGAAACCAGACGTGAAAGACGGGTGGGCTTGAACCTCATGGAGGCTTCCTACGTACCATTCCTTAACATGGATCAAAGACCTCGTAGTTCAGATGGGGGGTAGACCTTGGTCCACTGATGGTGGGCTTGAACCTCATGGAGGCTTCCTACGTACCATGCCTTGACATGGATCAAAGACCTCGTAGTTCAGATGAAAGTAGACCTTGGTCCACTGATGGTGGGCTTGAACCTCATAGAGGCTTCCTACGTACCATGCCTTAACATGGATCAAAGACCTCGTAGTTAAAATGGGGAGTAGACCTTGGTCCACTAATGGTGGGCTTGAACCTCATGGAGGCTTCCTACGTACCATGCCTTGACATGGATCAAAGACCTCGTAGTTCAGATGGGGAGTTTGTCGGTAAACCGACGTGAAAGCAGACCTTGGTCCGCTGATGGTTTGTCAGGGTCGGTGCTCACTCTAAGCCCACGTGAGTCATGCTCGGTGTGAGAAAAAAGAGGTTGCAAGGACCTGACAATCACGTCGCGAAGGGTGCGTCCGTGGGAAGCGAAGAGGGGCTTACGCGTTGAGCGGCCCATGGTGTTGGGACTTACTCCAGGATGGAGGCCCATGGCGCGACAAAGCGCGGGAAAGATGGACCTTGGTCCGACAATGGGAGGTGCCTCGTTCCCTATCACGTCCTCCACTGACCTTGGTAGTGGGGAAGTACCGAGATGCACGGGGTGCAATCATCCGTACCAAAGGTTAGGGATTTACGCTTTGAGGCGACCCTTCCCCTGCGAACATACACCACTCCGACAAGGAGGATCTCATTCCATGTGCGGAAGAGTTCCATTCCCATGGAGACGAGCGGTGTAATGAATGCTCGAGCTGGGGGGACCCTTCGTGAGGGAGACGAGGTTGGGTCACAGTTTAACGTCATGTGTTGGGGACGCGGTGCTTGGCAGTTTAACGTCCTGCAGCTCGGACGAGGTGGGTTCACTCCACACCCCTAGGGCTTACATAACTGGTACCCTCTGGTCCTTGGGGAAGGGAAGGTACCAGTAAGGCCATGGTAGAGGGGGGTCGAGGGAGGAGCCATCGAGGGGTCCACGTTAGCGTGGCTATGCGAAGAAGCAATAGCCGTTAGCGTGCCTATGCGAAGGAGCATTGGGCGAAGCAACGCTACGGGAGGTGTTGTCCATGGGACTTTGAAATCACATCGTGCAAACCTGTAGGGTCGCACGGAAGGAGGAATCGCTAAGCAGAGGAGTGTGCTTTGCGAAGTGGGGTGCCTTGGCCTTAGCATGGGGCAGAGGTGGGAGTGAGAGGTGCTTCGCGAAGTGGAACAGTGTTTGCGGAGCACTGCCTCGCGAAGAAGGAGTGGTTCGCGAAGCAGGGTCCTGCCAAGCAATGTGCTTCGCGATGCATAGTTATCCTGCCTTGTCATAGGGATTACTAGCATGGGTTGGGTGTTTCGCGAAGTGGAACAGTGTTCGCGGAGCACTGCCTCGCGAAGAAGGAGTGGTTCGCGAAGCAGGGTCCTGCCAAGCAATGTGCTTCGTGATGCATAGTTATCCTGCCTTGGCATAGGGATTACTAGCATGGGTTGGGTGTTTCGCGAAGCACGAGTGCTCCGCGGCTGCCCGGGTTCCCTTGGGAATCCCCTTCCTTTGCGAACATCCTTGGGCTTCGCGAAGGGAATCCCTCTCGGAAGAGGGGCTCAGGACGAAACAAATCAGAGTCGTCTCGCGAAGTAGGAATACCTCGCGGAGCTCATGATTCCCGGGGCAAAGCTTTCTTCGCGATTTGGGAGAGGAGAAGCCGAAAGATCGGATTGTCCGTCTCGTGGACTCAGTGGGAGTCGAGTATTTATAGGGAAGGGGCGCCGCGAAGCAGGGCTCGCGCGCTGGCTTCGGGGCTTCGCGGCGGCTCGCGAACGTCAAACCGGATCGCGGAGGATCACCGCCTCTGGAGCTTCGCGGCGGTTCGCGAACGTCAAACGCGCTCGCGGAGGATCACCGCCTCTGGAGCTTCGCGGCGGTTCGCGAACGTCAAACGCGCTCGCGGTGGATCACCGCCTCTGGAGCTTCGCGGCGTCGCTAAGGTCGGGCCGCTTCGCGGCGGGGCTCCGCGGACGGGCTCCGCGGCTGTGCTTCGCGGCTGTGCTTCGGGGCTGTGCTTCGCGGGGCAGCGCGCCGGCTCTCTTTTTCGTCCCTTCGTTTCGGGCCGGATTTTTGGCGCCAACAATTACTATACCTATGTAGAAGGTAAAATCAATCCATCACTGGTATGATCCAATTTATAATTCCAAATAGTCATACGTAAATCAGAGTCATCATTCTTTGTCTCTGAATATAATGGACACCCATTCATAGAGACACCTGAAGGGAACACACTATTAGACACTGAACCCCATGAATTTGATAACGTGAATCAAAAACATTATTATTTCTTCTCCAATAGGTTTCCATACAGGTCATGAGTCATTAAAAATTATACAATAACATGTCCACCAATTTATGGATTATGAACCCTAAAATACAACCAATTTATATGATCACAATTTCTATAACCATATCACCCAACCTACATCGAGCTACAGTTGAACGTCTAACTCCCTCTCCCCATTTAAAGAGACCAGAAACATAAAAAAGTCATTACTTGAATCCCAAGGCACTCAGACACAAAAAATACAATCCAGTTCCCCTTATAAAAGAAAAATCACTATGATTATTCTTTCCCACATCCACATATCCTGAGACACAAATCTGGTCACCACCCAACTACACACCCAAGATATAGTTTTCCCCACCATATGCTTTATCTCGTAACATCTAACATATGGTGGTTAGAAACTACACCATCAAAAAGGCCAAAGGATCCTCAAAATCAGGAATCAGCCATGCACCCATCGCATTTCCTAACATAACACACATTAACACACCCTTTGAATGTCAATCAACATCAATATCCATCCTCATTTCCAAATTCATCAATAATTGATGTTTACCCATGGTAAATACATGATTTAAGAATAACCAATATTACCCTAAAAATGATCATTTCCTTTCATGAATATTTCATGCCACTTCTAAATTTCATGGTTGGTATGGTTTGAACTATTTAACATCCATTACATTTTCTATCCAAATTTAGGGAATCCATGGTCAACTCGTCTGAAACACCGAACACCCACTTTGTTCATCTTACAAAATTACTCTTCTATGAGGTTCCTAATATTAATGGAATTCCCCAAACATAAAAACATGTATACTCATGGTCATCCACAAATTCTAGTGAGATTCCATTGTGAAAACATCCACTGCACCAAAAGTTGTTGTCGTTCCTCAGTGCAACCACTTATGCACCTCTAACACAAATGAAACAAAAAAAATTCAGGACAACCTATTTACCTGATCCAACAATTGGATCAATATTACACCAAATTTTATTTCTATCTTTCCTTCCCTATAAGAATCAGACATACACCTCTTCAGTTCCCTACATAATCCTAGTACCACTCTTTCCAGACCCATAGTCATCTCAACACACATATAATAATTCCATCGTATAGTTCATACGACCATGACTTAAATATCATCCATAATATTGGATTGTGATCATCAACTACACTATATAAAAACTGAAATATCCACAGCTCATACTCACATCCATTCTGAATGTAACAATGTTATGGGGAAAATACACTATCCCATGAGAAATAAAAAAATTTATCAAATATCAATTGTAATTAGTTTCTGAGAACAGAACCTATAACACTCATAGAAATTTGATACACACCTAGGTCCTCAATATAATATGAAAGGTTGTTCGATTCCATCAACATGGGTTCACATTAATTTCACTAAGGGAATAACATTTAATAAGGCCCTTCATATAACTAAAATAAAACCCTTAACATAGATGGGAATATAAATAATGTTATCTCTAGGTTCCTATACTCAGAACATTGTCAAGATGTTGTGAGTTAATGTATCTAAAATAGGAGTATAATAAAATGTTGTGACAAATACCATAAAAATTGATCGATTACATAAGTCAACTATGACCCCATATACATATCAAAATATGATAAATTCCCCTAGCCTCTCTGCTTTCATGAATCTCATCATCTCAGGACCACCACAATTGAATATGTATTTGTTAGCTAAAAACCCAAAATCTTCTATTGACCCTATTCCATGAAGTCATGAACCAATGTCTATTGTGACACTTCCAACAATGTAACACTTGATTTCTCCCAAAATGTCCCCAGTTAACCATAATGAAATCATGACATTTTATCATATCGATCCAAACCCAAATGGTCCCTCCCATAACTGGCTCACATTAACTTAATTTTAATGAAAATAATAGAATCTTACACCCAATTCAAATATTAACAAATAAGTAATGACATCATGGATCACCACTACAAAAATATAGTCTTTACCTTGCCAGAAGACTCATGGTTTCACACTCTCCATAGTCATTCACTAATCCCACCCAAAACCATCATGACTCGCATGTTACAACCACTAGGACAAAATATTTACTCAACCCTTTGACCATTACCACTATCTTGTCAGAAACATTACATATGAGTCCTCTCCAATATTTTGATCCAGAAACGGGACCTTCTACCCATGTTACATACATCCAAATGGACACCTGTTATTGTAGGCATAATTTAAGGGTTAGATTCATTATCCATGATCCAACAACCTATATCTCATTAATCCAAGGATAAAATTGATCCAAACTTCTATGAATTTCAAATCATGAGGTTCTGATACCTTAATAGTCATTCCATTCAAAACCAACATTAAAAAAACTACAATAATTCATGTGCTTCCTATAGAATGAAACCATTTCTTGAAGATGACCATTACAAATACTCAATGGTACAAACAGTTTATCGATTCTACCATTATGGAATCACGCACATGCTTCATATCTTATAGAACCAACGACACCGGTCCATCATCCTTTGATGATACCCTCATTTACTAACCATTAATGACCCATGACCCCCACAGGAGTAACATTCCAAAACCACTAGTTGTCTTACCTAGAATCGCTAATCCTAGACAAGACTATGAATCACTCTTTGTTTTCAACCTTCGATGTCACAAATTTTGGAATTATTCTATACACATAAAAATGCACTAACAATATGGTCTAACCCCCTCACAATTAAATAATTGAGGTCACCGATAACTTACTATCAAAATAGAATTCATTTCCTAAAAAGTTTAATACGATCTCCCTCAAATTTATACAAATTAAAAGTACAACAAGTCATAACACATGGGAAATACTCCTTCCCCAATTTCAAAACACACGGTATCTATCATTCGAAAAAGACCACATATTATAGGTCAGATTACTATAGGTACACAACCCATACTAAAGAAACCACAAACCAAGATACCCATGTAAGGTTCCAATGTAAAACATCAACAATCACAATCCACGTGGGTCACTGCATCTATGTTATCAGATGATAACTCCCAATATCATATTTAAATCCTAATCGAGGACACAAAAGGTTACATCCCTTTTTACATAACATTTAATCCCATCAAGGCCTCACATCAAAAAAAAATGTTTCTCAAAACTACAAAACCATTAGTTCCAAAACCGTATATACAGAAGGTTAGATAAAAACAAAAGTTACATCCATAAAAAATTTCTCTACAAGTTCCGTGATTTAAAATTTACTTTTATTTAAACATTAACATTTTAAAACACAATGTTTCCATCATAAAAACCTATTATTAATAATAAATTACAAATTTTAAACATTATTTAAATTTCAAAACTCATGGATTTGTATTGATAGAATTTAATTCAAAATAAATATTTGGAAACAACCTTATAAGTTACTAAATGACACATTATTTTACTAGAAACATCACATTAGAATTAATTTAGACATTCCTATTTCTTAGCAAACTGTATTAATATATGATTGAACGGAATATATTGACCATAAAAACCAGAACACTATACAATCCAATGTGAATCCCAGGAAACCACCAATCACATGAAGCATAAATATGATATAACAATCCTATGTGCCAATTATTATTTAGTATTTAACACACATTCCTTCCATACTAAGACAATAGTTAAAATAATACAAACCAGAACCATCACATCTATGTGAAACCCTGAATAAAGAAAAATCATTCAATGATAATAGTGAAAATAAAGAACAATAATTTCCCAAACATGGAAACTAAGTATTCCGCATATGCATATTTATTTAGGCACCCAGGGTTGAGATCAAACAGTGATACGAAAATATCATAAAATCCTTTCTTATAGGAACAAATAATAAGAAAAAATTATAATCCCCTAATAAAAATTTGTAACTCCCATATATGGGTTCTAGTAAAACAGATTCCCCGAGATAGTGCATTACATAACCTAAAGCACACCTCCAAATACTCTAGAGGATTCCTACAAGAAGGGCAGTTCTACGGGGATACATTAGGGATAATATATACACTAATCAAAGTAGAACAATTGTTTAAATAATATAAATAGATAAAAAACAAATATGAGATATAAATGGAACAACATATGGAATGTATAATCCTTAACCAAAATGAAACATGTAAGAACAATGTGATGTACATTATAAAGGTTAGTATGTCATACAATGAAAACACAAATACCAGAAAAATGAAAAACACATTCCATGGTCCCATGTCTAAACATGGTCATGACATTCCATTATCGATTATACATTCCCAATTATAAACCCATGTCAGGTCACTATCATAAAATTATTCCAAAAACCAGGACACATTTCATCAAGTACCAAAGTCCCATGGTTCCCCATGATGGGTGTGAGCACATCTATATAGGTCACCACAAATAAATTGTAATGAAATATCTTCTTTATAATTATTTTATGTAGAATTAAAAAGGTAAATAATAAACATATCTATGAATGTAAATAGTTTTAATGTTTATATAGTATTAAATTAACCTCATCGGGCTTCTGCTTCCAAGTGAGGCCTGATCTAATGAATCTCACTCAATCCCCTTCCAATCATTTTATAAAAACCACACGAGTTGAAAATTATTAAACATTAAGAAGTGGTTCAATGAATTAAAATAAGAATGATGTCCTCCCTGACCATTATATTCAATCCATAATGTGTGACCATGACCAACACCCTTCCCAATGGGAGTGGACCACTATGAACAACATTCAATACCATGAAATTGTAATATAAGTACCAACTACCATAATAAGTTTCATACCAACATGATCAACATTCAAAACCATTATAGTGTACCTTATTGTCCAACTACCCAAACAAAGATATGGTCTAACCTGACCAAAATCCTTTACCAATTAATCAACGTAAAATTTTCTGAGATAAAAACACATGGAATTTTAAACATACAACAATATATTAGGAGTAAATTATTCCTTTATCATCATTCATAATATCTATTTTACTTATTTATTTTAAAAAATATAATAATTAAAAATAATTCCCCATTTTTTATATAATGGAATAGTTTAAGAATCATTAAAACCATTTAAAATATGTTAATCTCAATTTTTTATTCACCGCTATGTCCCATAATTATATCAAATAATATTTAACCTCTATATGTAATTATAATCTATTTTTTTTCATTTTAACATAAAAAACACAAGTATAAATGTATTAATCATTAAAACCCCATAACAAATAAAAACATCAATACAATTGGATAAAAAATATTGACTACCTTCCTTATTCTCAAATATAAATTTTTTTACGTCTTTATCCCTTGATTCATGTTAGAATGACTAAAAAAGAACAGCTAGGAACCATTGGCATATACATATCATGATATTAGAAGAAGAGAGACAAAAAAGGAAGGAATATTTAAGAAAAATGAAATAGGGTCGTAGAATTCCTTACGATATTGATTCACACTAAACTACACACATAATTATGAGAATTGAGGGATAAATTTCGAACCATGCACTAACTATATAGTCCCCTTTACCTAAGGTTGGCACAAGATTAATTGTAGTCAAGAGTTACCGCATTATTTTTCAAACCATAAATAAGTTGTCTATTCAGCTCAGTCTGATCACCCCAACCTACACAGTTATGGTGAAAATAACTACTAACCATGTGGAAACTGTATACCAGGTGTTTTATGGGCCATTTCACACATTGTTTATATTCCAAACCCCTAGTAATCTCTTGAGACCTCTCTCTCACCCTGGTGACAATCCATTGTACATTCTAAACTGAGATTAACCTAATTTAATATGATCCATACATTGTCAAAAAGTTTAGATAATAGAAAAAACTGAACAAAAACAAATTGTGATACATTTTATTGAAATAAAATACTATAAAATTATAAAAACAATTATAAATTATTAAAATTGAATATGAACTATTATAACAAAATTTATGTGTGAACAATCTATATGTAAAAAAAATTAAACAATGATAAAGTAAATATCGTTATTGATTTCTATACAAATCATTCATTCAATTGTAACTATGAAAATAAGGAAGAAAATTTAAAATGTAATTGAAATTTTGGGAGAGATATAAATGTACATAATTAATGATTATATAAATTTATGTAAAACATTATATTGAAATGATGTGTGGCTATTATATATATAGTCATTGAAAATATTTTCAGTAGAGACATGGTAATTAGTTATGAATGTATTTGATAGGTATATTAAGGTTTTTTAATTTTCATTAATTTTTTTAAAATAAAATAGACCTAGAAATAGAAAAAAAATATCATATCTAATTACAATATTTTATTATAAAACTTATTTTTCAAGAACTATCAATTTTTATAATTAATATTAATACTATATATGTATGATTTATTGTATTTATAAAATTAAAATGATTATTGTTAGAATAATTTATTTTGGAAATTAAAGGCATATAATATTAATTATTAAATTTAAAATGTCGTGGTTAATATATTTGATGTTAAAAAAATATTTTTTCAAAGGAATTTTTTATTATTATTGTGTATGCATATCATAAAAAACTAAATTATCAATTTAAAATAATGAATCTACCATATTTATTAAAGTACTAACAAATACAAATAATTTATATTTTTAATAGCTGGTATGAAATAAAAATAAGATTGATTAATGTTTTAAATGTATTGTTTAACATAAAATAGTTATATATATATATATATTATGTTTTCATTTTAATTGTAAATTTCTACGATTTAGAAACTGAATTAGATTAAATAAATTACTAATAAAAATCATAATATTGTAATTTGGTGCAGGGATTATCTTATATATGTAGAAAAAAGATGTTACCATGGTATAGAATTTAACATGATAAAAATGGGTAAAAATATGTAATTTATCATGGGTTGAATTTTTTAAATTAAAATGATATTTAAGAATTTATTATACGATTTTATATTTGGGGGTTAAAGATAAATTTATCACTAATATTTCCTCATGTAACTCAAATAACACCCGTGTGACTCTATTGATACCTTATACAATACTGACGTTTCAAATGAAATGACCCTCAATTTCACTTATAATGGATCGATCATCTACCCATCTCAAACCACTAATTTTCATCAAATTAATATTGAATATATGTACATTTTTACTATTCTAAAAACTTTTTAGCTGTTATAATGTTTTTTGTTCCAAAATGAAATATTAAATATTTCACTTTGACCGTACCCATTTCAAGTTGAAGGGAATTATTCAACGTACCTAGCGCCTTTCCATAATTTTGAATTACTTTCCCTTATATAATATTTAAAAATATAATTATAAATTAAAATGATTTTATATTCACATTATTATGAACCATAGAATTTTGTACTATTATATTAATAAATACTCTTACAAATTTCATGAGTATAAAATGTTCTTATTTGGGAAAAGTCCACCTGATACATAAATAATTACCTTGTAATATCATCGTCTTCACCATCAATAAGTATCAGGGAAAAATAATGGTAATATATAATATTCTAATGTAATTTAATTAATCAATATCATTCTATAATAATTATTAAATTTTTTTTTGTCATTATAAATTATCTTGTAGTTATCTGAAAGTTACATGACACAAGATCATCATGCATTTCATTCTCATTATATATATATCCATAATCTATAAAATGAACATGATACTGAATAAATAGAGGAAAAACGAATCCTCTAAATTTAATAATATTACATTGTTGAAGTCTTTATCGTATAATGAGGACTAACATCCTTCTTCGGAAACACATAAAAACCACTCAAAACTATTAACAGTTCAGAATGACAAAATAAAATAAAAAATTAATATCTATGTAACAAATGATAATAATTAATTATTATAAAAGGTAAAATTTATAAATATAAATATTAAAAAATAATTTGGAAATTTAGTTTTATTATATTATTAGTTAAAGTGAGTTTCTGTAAGTTGATAATAAGTAAGGGTTTTCCTTTCAATTTCCATTTACGATGGAATGTTTCTATATTATGAATCAATTATTCATTAACATGGGTTTTTAAATAAATGTTGAATTATTTTATCACAAATAATTTTTTATGATGTTTTTCTCATATCAATTTCAAAATATATGTTTTATGTTCATTTGGTTTACATAAAACTAATATTGTAATGAAATTATTATGTCAATTTTTCTTTTATTGAAATATATTTCATATTCACAACCAATATTCCTTTCTTTTAATGTATATACATCCCATGTATTTCATTCAAAATTTCAGTCATTAAATTAAATGGATATAAACATATATATATTGTTTTATCTTTCCTGGGGTTTCAAATAAAATGATTTGAAAACTATAAGGGTTTCTTTCAATTCACACATTCAATTCAAGATTGAATATTTATGAACTCTTACAATAGATTTTTTTCATTCTCTAAAAACAATTATTTTATTAGCACATATGGTTTTTTTCGATTTAAATATCTTTTCACAATTTCACCACCCCTTAGTTAACAATAAAACTGAATGTATATTTGTATGTGCAAGAAACCATATCAATTCTTTTATATATATGACATTTTTCCATAATTTTCATATAACCTTTATAATTTAATGGTTTTCCTTCATCCCTATGATTAAATGATATAATAAGGTAATTTTCTATTAATATTGACCATATTTACAATAGTTTTAAAGGTATATTTTTAATCATATACTATAGATTTCATTTTTTGTTGATTTTATTTTCATTATAAAAGTGAAAATGATTATTCGTTTTAACTTTTTATTCATAAATTCCATTTCAAAATTTTATAATTATTTTTTAATAAATCTTCTAATTCATTTTTATAGTTTTAAAATGTAATATCTATTTTCATTATTTATTTATTTTATTTTTTTAAATATAAAATAAATTATTATTTATTCTAAATTTTTAATTTAATTCCTTAATTATGTTATAATGTAGTTTTCAGATTTTTAAATTGAAATTAATTTTTCACATGATTAATTTGGGTTTCTGTATAATGATACCATCAATATTATTATTTTGGATTGTCAATGAACTTGTTTTATGTATATCATTATGGAACCTTTTTATTCCTCACAAATTAGATAAGATAAATTGTAATTAAGAAAATTATATAGATAATTTAGAAAACATATGTATAATATATCATTATATTATCGGTGGATCCATTATAAACATATTTATATTATGATATGGTATTATATCTCATGATCTTGATATGTTACGTGGGTAGTGTCCCATGAAGAAAAGGGTAAAAAAGTACTAAAAAAATATATAGGGTTCAAGGGTAGTGGCCATATCCTAAAAGGTACATAGGTAGTAGGAAAAAAAAGGGATGAAAATTTGTTATCCTAAGACCAAAAGGGTACATGGGTAGTTAAAACAATCCAAAAACATTGTAGAATATTTTATCATGATCATAATTTTTTATGTATAGTTGATTAACATTTTATATAATGTGATGATTGTATTTGTGGTTATACAAGACACATATTATTAGTTTTATTTCATTCCACATTATTATGACATTATGCAATATTTTCATGAATTATGACCATTTACTCATTTTTTCACCCCAATTACTATTGTATTATGTTATTCTAAAAGATTTATCCCATGAATCATGATTTATGAAAGATTTATTGTTGGGTGTGATTCTTTTATTTTTGGTCCTTGTGTTATGATTATATTCTCATACCCAAAATATCGTATTACGATCACTAATGATTATGGATTGTTATCTCTTATGTATTCCATTATAGTGAGTTGTGATCACCCATTTTTTATATTTGTATTCAATAGGTTATGAATAATAATATTATGTATCATGTGTTTAAATTAGAACAACATGAGAAGATTATTTATTTGAATTTTTGAAGTTGTATTGTTAATTATGAATATCTCGTATATATTATCTTAAGAATCTACACAAGATGATTCCATAATTATGGGAATTTGTAAAATAAAATGATTAAATTATAGGAATTACAGAACATTTATAATTTTTAACCTAGTATTTCCAATAATTTTATTAAATAATATATTTCATGTTTATATTTATATCACGAGATTCAGGATTTTGGATCGTAGAAATTATATCAGGGCGGGGATAAGATAATTTTAAGTACTAGAGTATGTAATAAACTAAAAAAACATGTGATTGACAAGATGTTATGGATGATTAACCTAAATTATAATGTTATTAAATTAAATAGTAACAATTTAGAAATTATTGGCATTGATTTTCATTGATTATAGACTATAATTATTGTGGGTTGATAGTCAAACTAATAATTTTTTATTTAATTCAACTAATTGAAATATGAGGAATTCAGAATACAAATTGTGAAATGGAAAATGAAATAACTATTTAAATGATAAACATAACAAGATTTGTTATATATTGAATATTTTCCGGGATGTACTCACCAAAATCTATCAACTTTTGGAAATTTATATGTAACATGCATAAATCCATAATATAAAATGGAATAAACAACTATACATTGATTGATATATGTGGAAATTTCTACCCAATATTTTTCCTTCTTTTGATCCTCTAACTATCAAGAAAGGTATCAAGAAAATAGAAAATATATTCCTTATTTTCAAGTGCTCAATGAAGGATACGGTTATGCAACTTTTTTATCATTTTGAAGGTGAATTGGATAAATGGTGGAATCTCATAAATGATATGATACAAGAGGAAGAAAATAAACTACACGTTATATGAATTATTTATGAGGGTTTTTATAAGAATTTTTTTCCTTAAACTCTACACAGAAAAATTAAAATAGAATTTCGTGAACTGAAACATGTGTATGATTAATCCATTGGTATCTATAAAGAAGACATGAAATTAATGGTTTTGGATTTATCATTAACTCTAAATTTAATATATATCATTTTTTAGTGGATAAAAATCATCATTGAAAATAATTATCCATGAAATACATAAATATGTTATTATGAGTTTTTTATTGAGATCAAAATGTGAAAATGAAAAGTATAGACTTGCAATACTCCTGTTCTTCAATGGGAAAATGAAAAAAATTATTTATTATGTATACTAATGTGATAATTACCACAGAAGAAAGGAAAAAAACTTCATACATACCAAAAATGTGGGAAAGTGAATGGGGGAGTAATCACCAATGAATAGATAAATGCCATCATTTTGGATGAGATAGTCCTCAATCACATAAATAGTGATGATACATGAAGTGGATAACTAAAGTAATGAAGGGTTGTAATGAAAATCCTATTTAATGACCATGATCCCAATTAAATATTGAACATGGTCTATTTTTTACATTTTCACTAGATAAATGGAATCACATCAAGAATGATCAAATATTTTAGTATCCTAGGAAAACTAGATACTTTCTTGAATTCCACATTACAATTGAAATCATAAAAAAACCAATTATTTTTAGCAGTATTTCATCATATATAATATCCTATAATATATATCATAATACACTTCTAATAATCATTAAAGATGAATATATATGAATGGGGGAGCTGAAATTCTAATTAAGTTTATCTATACATTAGAATCTAATATGACATGAATAATAAGTTAAGAAATAAATTGTAATTAAATAATCGATATGAATAAACAAATTCCTTAAAAACAAATCCATGTATATAATAAATACTCAAATAATAACATGTAAATCAATAAATAATTTTATAATGATGGAATTAATAATGCTTAAAACCTAAACATAACATCAAGGCCTCATGCCAAGACATCAAACACATACAATCATAGACTCTTAAAAATAGATGTTACATAAATGGGTAAGGCCCTATCTAAATATTGAATCTAGTATTTCTCATCAAACCTAATGATGAATTAAGGGTAAATGTGTTTTCAGGACCCACCAGGCACATAAAAAGTCCAATTAAATCCTTAAACGAATGAATAACACAACCTAATCAACATGCCTTAAAAATCAATAACTTTATATATTTCAATAACTAAAATATAGAATTAAAATAATTACTTTAGTCAAATAGATCACAAAGCATCCAAAAAATATGTTGGTTTGTATGAATTTATTATAACCCTATAAAATAATTTTTTTTAAATTTTTTTTAAAATATATGAAGATAATTTATAAATACCAAATGAAATTTTTATTAGGAAATTAAACTTTATAACTTTGAAAGTAAATTTTAAAAATAAAAAAAAATTATAAACTATTAATGAAAACATTTCCATTAAAAATAAACACTTAAACATGTAAATGATGATACAAATTAATGAGTATTAATTATGGTGAGAAAATATGTTCATGCTATACAAGTTAAAAAACATTCCATTCACTATTTTGTAAAAATGTCTAAAGGTAAATATTTTTGAAAATGAGAAAATATTCCTTTTAATCTATTATTCAATATTGAAAAATAAAGAAAAAATTATTTAATAACTCAATTTATTTTGTTAAAATTATCCATTTAGAAATTTTAATGATGATGTGTACCTAGAAGAGTTATATTCTACATCGAGTAGAAAATGATGCTTGGTTTTATGTAATAATGTTAATTTTCTGACATAAATAGATATAGAGAGAAAAATAGATGGAAAAAATTTATCTTATAGAAAAAAATATTGGAGAAAGAAGTAAATACTTTCAATATATAATCATTAAATAATTTTCCTAATAGAGAATTTGACCTTAATAATTCTATATAATAATGAGATTATGAATTAAACCCTTACCATAGGTTCTAAATATTTCATATGAATTTGTGAATCCTTTATAATAAATATAGTTTTACTATATATTTTTTCCAAAATTATACTCATATATAATTTACCATTTATTTCTTACTTATTATATATTTTATCACATGATTGTTAAAAATTGTTTTGTCAAAATCATTATTCCATGTAATAATTGCATCGTTTTTCATATATGTTTTGGTAATGTAGTTTCATTCCATATATATTAATTATTATTTAATGTAATAAAAAGTTCTACTAAAAAAAATATAATATATATTTAACATAATGGGATTTAATTTAATCTAAAAAATTTATTTATATAAGAATGAATTATACGTTCAAGGGAGATGGTGGGTTTTGTGTATACATTGTCAATGTTTTCACTTTTCAATGTGTAGATAGAAAGAGTTGTAAATAATAATCTTCCAATAAAGTGTCATAATTGTATACTTTACATCATATATAAATTTTATTCACATTATAAAAACGATCAATAAAATATCGGGATGAAATGTTAATTGAATTGCTATATGGAGATGGGAAGTCGCACATACACATGAGCAACACCTTCACATGAAAATTTATAGGAACGATGGTTAATAACTAGTTTTTCATATTAATAAAAACATTTAATTATTATGATATTACTTAATTAATTATTTTAGGATCAATAACATATATTGTAAGTATGTAAATGAATAATTAAAAAAGAAAGTGATTAGTTAATGAGATTACCTCCTCATTGAAATAACTTCGTTATAAGATCTCTTAATGGCCCTAGGAATGGTCATTTCGAATGAAAAGAACCTATATAATATGTCTATGTATGTATATATGAGGATATGTTTGTGTGTTTTTATTATAGGCTTCTCAATGTGGTTTAAAGGATAGAGAGAAGGAGTTTCTTTTTATAAGGGAGGGAAATGATATAGTTGATATTACAAAAAAGATTAAAACATGGATTATTCATTCTCAAGACAATTGAATCCAGATGGATATATATTAAATTATATGGTTTAATGTTTTTAAAATATCATCATATAATAAAATTTGGATAGGTTTATTTTTTATTATAAAATATATATTTTTGGTTGACTCCTTTTTTACCTATACTATCCTTAACCACAATAACATCATTTTCAAAATTTAGTGGTTTTAATTTTACATATAAGGGTAAAATTGTTTCATAAATGAAAATGGATAATAATAAATACAACATCATACCCACCATGTCCTATTTCATGATTTCAATGAAGATTAAATATTTTAAAAAATATATAATTTTTATAAAATGTCATTATTTTCAATTTTGATGGTATTCATTTAATGTGATAGAAATTATAAAAGAAAACATTTTAATTCAAATATAATCATTTAACAAATCCATAATATGACATAATAACCTATAAAATTCGTTTAACACTATAATTCTTTAAAACTACACCACTTTTAATATTTCTAAAATTATTTTTCTAGTTTTTATAATAAATGAAGAGATTTAACATCGATGTTATGTAATAATTTAAGGTAATTATATAATGAATAAATACCATTATCAAATTTCCATCATCCAAATATCATTATTCTATATATATACCACATTTATATTCATAAATTTAATTTTCACTTGTATTTATACCTGCAAATCCAACAATTATTCTATAACTATATCATTAAATAATAATAGTTTTACAGTGTATCATGGTTTGATTAAACTTAGCATTGTGTTAAATGAAATATATTTAGGAAATAAATTATAATTAAAGATAAATATATTTTAAAATCTCATGGTGTTACATTATATCTCTTAAAATTAATTATTCTATTGAAATTATGTAACTATCATGTAACAAAAATGTGGAAATCACTTCATCCATAGAGAATATGTATCCCATCTAGCATCTTCAAATTTATTACCTCATCAAAAAAAATTGAGCATGTGAGAGGTCTTATTTCATATCACTTTCTCCCTATGATTCATAATATCTAATATTTTTCACTCATAAGAGATATCATTCAACAGTTGTACAACCCCTGATTTTAGTATATGGGAATGATCTGGTATGTACTTTCTCCATAGAGATACATGGAAGAAATTGTAAACTTGAGAGAGGATAGTAGAATGTTCCAAGTTATATTATATCATCCCAATGTGATAAATAATATTATATGGTCCAATATACTTATAATATAGCATTATCCACTTTCCTAATTTCATTACCATCTTTTTGAGAGATATTCATAGACATACCTAATGAGCAACCTAGAACTCTATATCTTAATAATGAATAATCTATTTATAGACATTGACATATAATATATTATGTTGAATTTTAAAATCCTTAACTTATATGTTTTCATTTAGGCCATGTAAAAATTTATTTATTCTATAAAATCATCATATAAAGATGGATTTTGACACTTCCTTCCATATAGCGACTCATAATTATCCATCTGAATACTCATGTGAATGAAATTTTTGTATGCATGTTCCAAAAAATGGTGTTCATCCAAAACACGGTTTAAATCTGATGAAAAAATATATCATATATTATAGACATTGAATGTTTATATTAGACAATCTATCTTTTTTAGGATGATTAGGAGTAAAAATAGTAACAATGTTTTCAGTTCCCACTAAATACCATTTTGGAACATCGAGGTAAACAAATAATCCTAATAATATGAAATAGAATTTTTTAGTATATGAAACATTACCAATACTAAAAGGAAAGTTATGGAAATTTTAATATGACGTAAGTATTCCCTGATTGTAATCAAGTATGCTAACATCATTAAGTGATTTACTAGAACCCAAATTCTATTATGGCCTTTTGATATTATGTCGATTCCAACTACAAATCAAAGGGGTTGTTTTACAATTTTCATTATATTATGGTTAATGGTCATAACATATCCTAAATTTTTGTATCTCAGACTTAACATGCAAAAATATGAGGAACTGAGATATATACTCTCCAATACCTCTCTTCTTGACATCCCAATAGAAACATCCTTTCAAATATCTATAAATACCTTTTATTCCAGAAATATAACAACCCTAATCCTTATTTCAAATTAATAAATTATTTATTACATAATATTACACTTAATGCTTTCTAAAAGATCAATAATTATAGTTTCAATTTAAATTGGGTACATATAATAATAACATATAACAAGAAATACATCATCTTTAATGAAAACTATATAACATGCACGTACAATAAATTGTACGTGGTAACCTAGGAACATATTTTAGAAAGGGTTCATATATAAAGACTAGTAAAGGAATATACAAGGAATAAAATGAATATAATAATTCATTTTATACTATAGTAATATCAAACAATACTAATAATCATAAACATAACCAATGATACATGATATAGAATTATAATCATAAAGGTAACATGGTTATTGTGGATATAACTTTAAAAAATGCATCATAAAAAACGAGTCCAGGATAACTACCAATAAGTCATGATGGAAAAATTATCATAATGGAATTAGGTTCAGCAAAATTCTCTAAAATATGCCTCATGTGACTAAAATTTACCCAATTCATTGGAGTGTTATATAATTTTTTTCACACCAGTCTCATTGACTTAATTATCATGCTTATGTGTTCAACATAGATCATATAACACAGATTCATTCATCATAATATTTTCATTAATTATCCAAGTGTTTGTATTATATAAATGTTTTACTATAGTAATAGGTACATTTATATACTTATCTTACCATTATTAATTTCAAATATAGAGAATTTTATAATAAGGAAACATGAATAATAAAGAGAATGTGGGGATCCCTTACATGAGTGTGTGGATCTAATGATTCATAGGAGATTATTGAGTGATTGGGGAACAATGGTAGGACTATATATAGGATAGGGAAGAGTAATTATATTCTCCAAGTAATTTTCTTGAAGAAAAATTAGATCCCATATGGGTTTATATAGGAAATGATTGGGGATTTCATTATAATTTCTAAAACATGGTTTTTTGATTCTATATTATAAAATAACCCAAACCCGAACCATCCATGTGGTTTTCCAATTAAATCTCATAATTTATAGTGGTTTTAATTATTTTATGTGTCATATAGTATAATATATTAAAATAATATAAATTCTTATTTGGAGTTGGGTCATACTCTCAAATAAAGGATTTCAAAACCTTGAAAATATATTCTTTGTTCGGGATGATGCATATTGGATTAATAATATAAATATAATAAATATAAAATAAAATTTTTTTAAAGGTAAATAAGATATTTGGTTGTGGATATCTTTTATTGTATTTATTACATCACTTATTGGTCATTATGATGTCATAATAGACATTGTATATTTATATTGTATTTAATTTTTATCTAAAGGTTCTACTATATCAGAAAATTATGAAAAAATCATTAATAAATAATATCAAGGATCTGATTCCATGTATAATGGTATTTTACAATATAATTTTTAAATATGAAAAATTTATATTTTAAAAATATAATAGTCATTTATTGATAAATAGTGGGTTTTTTGAAAATAAATTTTTTGAACCCTTATAAGAATTACATTTGAATTAATATAAATTATATGCTAATTTATATATTATAAAATTTATTTAATAAAAATATTTTATTAAAGTATTATTTATTTAAAATATCAAATAATTCATCCATATAAAATTCTTAATAGAATTCGAATATTACCCCCAAAATACTATTTTTTATTTATATCATCAAAATAAAAATCATTTATAAAGTAACAATAATAGGATAAAAATATATGCATAATTCTATAAAAAATAATTTATATAATCATATATCTAGTTTCTTGACACATATCTATTAAATAAAATAGTATACACCAAATAAGTAAGGTGTGTGATGGTGAGGCTTTCATGGGGTCGTTCGGTAAACATGGTTTGGGTTGAGATCCCGCTGAACTTGAAATTATCCCATCAACATCTTATCTAATGCTAATTTTTTTGGATCATGGATTGTGATTGGCCAAGGGAACATCCTAGTGATGATATATACCTCGAAATCATTGATAAATGTGAATTATAAGCTATGATCCTACTTGTTTAAGATATCAATTATTTTTATGTGCCAGTATAAATTTTTTAAACCCTACGTTTATACGAATTATGTGATCAAAATTAAGTTAATATATTATAAGTGTTAAATATTATTAATGACCATTTAAATATAATAGGATATAATTAATCTAATTAATTTTATATTTTTTCTATTACTATATTGTATAATAAATCATTTAATTTAATCATATGGGAAATTTCTTATAGTAGTTTGTGTTGTTACCATATTTCCCCATTTATAAATTTCAATCTCAAAATTTACATATTCCACACTTAAATAAATACCAATAATTCAGAATCATCAGTTCCTCGGGTTCCAGTTCCACCTCAACAACCTTGTGGTTTCTCAAAAGCACTATGACTAGGTGTATTGTCTTTTTCTATAGAACATTGACTCTACAATCTAAGATATTCATTGTATGCTCCCCATAGGAAAGGTCATTGTCCAGTGTATCATCTTATAGATTTAGTACATTTGAGGTGTTTGGTATTCAATTTCTCAAGAGATATACATGGAATACATCAAGTATTTACAATTGGTTTGGTTGGAGTGCTAGTCGTTAAGTTGCAACTTTGATGCGATCAATGATCTCAAAGAAAATTATGTATAGTAGAATAATATTTTACTTCCTCCCAAATACCTTCACATTATTCAATGGATATATGTAATATAGAAAAGGTATCCAATATTAAACACTAGGTCTCATCTATGATTAGTGTCATATCACTTAATTGGATATTAGAAAACTTGTTGTGCTGCTAAATGGTCTTACCCTTTTAAACTATTTCCTAGACCATTTTAGGACCTTGTAGTTTTGATTCACCAACATCATATTAATTTTCATGTTTTCTATACCTATTCTCAAAAATATCTTCATAAGGATCCATTAGTATACATGCATGGAAACTGTTATTGTATGAGAACATAACGAGAGGAAGATGTTGATCCAATCATCCTTGAGCATTCTCTCAACATTTCCTCAGGTGGCTATGTAGTCCACTCATACTGGAAATAAATTTCAGGATAATAATCCATGGGGATGTTCAACTAAATATTTCGAGTGTGTTTGACACAATTCTAGAGTATATTGGTGAATCTTTGATCTATACGGGATATAGTAGATAATGTTGTTCCATGGATCTTCCTAACATCTTTAATGAATATCCTTTAACGTTTAGCAGGTCAGAAATCCTCTCAAAATTTAATGAATTGTGCAGTCTTTGTATGATTATCCACCAAAACTCTTATATCATTATTCTCTCTTAAGGTCTGCGGATGAATTGTGAAAAATTCTAGGGTGATTTTTCCCATTAACATATAGGTATGTGCAATGGTTGCATCACCCCATTTTTTCATTTAATCATTCAACTTATATAATATAATACATCTTAATGTATATTTTAAAATAGCCTTCTTGATATTTTTCCACTAATAGTTTTCTCAATGATCTCATTATGGATTTTTTATTCCTGGGTTGATAAATAATGTTGTGTTGTATCCATCATCCAACACAACTTTCTATAACTCAATAATTTATGGTATAAAAATATAGACCCAAATATAAAAACTCTTTATTTATTAACATTAAACTATGAGCATTTACCTATCAATATATTTCCCAATTTCATTTAAAATGACACATTATCTATTTGAGTAACCATTAACCACACCAAAAAAGATAATTTAGTAATCATTTTTGAAAGGATTGATGAAAATGATTCCTTTCTGATTCCCAGCTACATCTTTTTCAAATATAAGAATATCATATACCCTATAAATTAGCATTTATGATGGAATGTCTATATTCATTCTATATAAATAATCAGTAATTTTTTTCCTTTCCTAGGATGGAAGTGATGTGAACCGTCATATTATTTGATCCTCACTAACCAACTTCATTGTTGCATATTCACCTCTTTCGATGTGAATATGTACCAGAGTTTTTTTTGATCCGTATATATTTCAATGTTCTCCAAAAGAGACAAAGTATCCATATTTTCAACATGATGATCACTGCATCCAACTCCAGATAACGTGTTGTATAATTCAGTTCATGAACATTGAACTACCATGTTTCATTGGCTACCAATTTTTCATTTTCCTTTAACACACATCCCAGTATCCATTTCAAGGAATCATTGAATACTATTAAAAATTCTTCACCTTTTGGTAGCATATGAATAGGTTCATTGATAATCTTTATTTTTATCCCTTTGATTCCCTATTCACATTAATAATTTTAAAACAAAATTGACATCATTTCATGTTTTCTTGGTTAGAGGATTTGAAAACTAGAAGATATTTCTCAAAAATCGATTTTAATACCTAGGTAATCCAAGAAAACAAAAGATATATATCACACACGTTGTCCCCTACCATCCTTCAATTGATTCTACCTTTGAAGGATCCACAGATATGCCATTTCTTGTTTTGATATGCCCCAATAATGATACTTCCTTCCACCTTAAATCACATTTCTTGTAACTGGGATAAATATTAACATTTCATAATGTCATTAGCACAGTGACCAGTTACTCATCATGATCCTACATGATTTGGGATAATATATAATATAATATATAAATACAACCAAAACAATTTCATGGAAATATCTAAAGACCTTATTCATAAAATCCATAATGATTGTTGGATTATTAGTGGGTTCAAATGGAATTATTATGAACTCATAGTGCATGAACCATGTAGGAAAATTATTTTTAGGGATATCCTACTCATTCTACCTATCGTGATAATATCCCTACTAGATATCCACCTTTGATAATTATTATCCTCCATGTAGCTAATTGAAGAACTCATCAATCCATGACAGTGAATACTTGTTCATTATAATTATCTTTTTATGTTCATGATAATCAGTACAATGGTTCATTGAAAAATCATTCTTCATGATGAAGATTATTGGTTGACCCCATGGGGAAGCACATGAGGGTATGGAACCTTTATCTAGGTTCCCAAATAGTGGTTTCTTATGCTTCTCAAGTTCAACAAAATATATTCTTTATGGTGACCTGGATAATATTAATGCCCCAATAATAATCTTCTATTAAAAATAAACCACTCTGGTAGGAGGAAGACCTAAATATTATTCAATGAACATATGAACGTATTCCCTCCCAATGGTTATCAATTGAACGGTGATATTTTACATAGACTAAATAATTTGAGATACATTTTCTTGATCATAAAGAGATAATAGACATTCTTGATATGTTAGTGGTGATGAGGATTCACCTTCCACCATTCACCAGTACATAATCGGGGTTTGATTCTATATATAGAGAGTGATGACTATATTGTATAAATTTCTGTTTACTGTATATATAATAATATGATCCTGAAATTTTTTTATATCAAATTTAACCAAAGGGTTAATGAAATGGTTATTTTGAATGTTAAAACCATAAACTTTGACAGGGTAGGAGTTATATACATGGGATAAAATAATTTCCCAAATTTTGTTTTCACTAATAGGTTGACATTCATGCTTCATGGTGGTGTTTGAATAGTTCAACCAAAAATCCATTACATAATGGTATGTGTAGAATAAAAAAATTTACGTTCTCTATTCATGAATTATTAAATATCATACTTATCTCTACATAATTTTCTTGATCCACCTTAGTGGTTGGGATATAAAAATCTCACTCCTTATTCCTTAGAGGGTGTTGGTTGTCTCCAAAAACCATTATCATCGTTCATTAGTATGAAAAGTTTCTTAGTTCCTAGAAGATGGAGAAATTAATAATGAAATTAGGTCTGGCTATATCACTCCATTCCTCCATAATATTTTTGTGTTCCTCCTAATAGAAATCGTTAGCAAGGTTCCCTTCCTTCTGAAATTTAAATAACATCCTTTCCCCCTTTTGAAATTTTCATGGTCTTTCTTTCTGCACCTTAGAGAAGTGTGATGTTAATGTTCTTTGGCGCTATTATATTTCTCTATCATACCACCAAAATTAGACATTACTTTCTGCTTATTCTCCCCACAATAACCATGAGATTTACTAATCTCCAATTTTACTTTGAAATCATCCAACAAAATTTCCTCATAGAGTTCAATGTATCATATTTTAATGGAATTTAATATAAAATGTTCTATCCCACCAAAGAAGTGGTAAACCCTACATTTTTTGGTAATGAAAAATTTTAGGGGTTTTATTCAAGACATATTGTAAGGGCCTAAACCCAGTTTCCTAGACCTAGTACCTTATTTTATTACATTGGCATTCAAACAAGGAATATGAATCCCAAATGACCAAGATATTTAGTATCATCAGAAAAAAATTTACATACAAAAGTTTAACATTACAACTTGAATCAAAATAAACCATAAAAATTCCTTGGAGAAAATCTATATCTCATAGTTTATCCATGTAGTTTGTTCGTAAAATACTTCTTCGCTTTCTGGAAAAAATAAAACATTAAAAAGGGGTGAAATAAAATGTAGAGTATGGGAAATAAATAAAATAGAAGATATCATAAACACAAACATTATGCATAGTGAATAAATAAAACACATGCCACTAAAAATAAACATTAACATAGTATCACCGGAATAAGAGATTAATTAATTATTCCATAATTTAACAAAATCTTGGGTATTCTTCTAGTGTAATAACCACATGAAATATAAATTAATAGTTTTATAATGTGTTAATTCAGAATTTAGTAAATATAAACCATACAATCAAGGCATCATGCCAAGACCATAAATTCCCATTTTCTAAAGGCCTCATATGAAGAACAAGTTTGTTTTATGAAACCTACCAATGCTCAAGGTGGATATAGAGGGATCCACCATACACTTATGATTTACAATTAGTTCCTCATAAGAATGGTTATAAATATAAATAACATATTGAATCAAATTGAATCTATCATATGAAAAGTAAATAACATTTTCCGATCATTAAGAATAAACACTATCCATTTGGAGTAAATTGGTGAATGGTTTTGAGATAAAAATCCAGAGACAGACTAATAATAATCCATTATATATTAGATATTTTATGATATAATAAAATATTAATCAAAATAATATATAATAATCAACATGAGTGTTGAAACTGATGAAAATACTCTTATAAAACAATCGAATAATTTTTGAGATAAATACTCTTTTACTTTGAAAAAGAAGAGTTTATTTGGAAAAGACGTTATAAATTTTTTTTGAGGTAAGATAGTATTTTAATAATTAAATTACGTAATTTATAATTAAAATGGTTATTAAAAAAAATTATATTATTCCTTTAAAAAAATATTAGAATTTGGGAAATTCCTTTTACATGGGCTTCTAATTCAGGATGAATTTTATAATGATCCTTTAAAAGAATATAACTATCCATTAATAAAGGTAGGATTATGTTTGGTACACATATATAGAACATTGAAACATAATTTATGTGGAGTAAATATGAATAAATATGAATTTAATTGAGGTACGTAGAGAATAAGAGTAACCTAAATGAAAATGGATGTTCTAATAGGAAAACCATACCTTATATATGAAGGTCTTCCTCACATGATCTTAATGACCTAAATAATCAAATTTAGGATTATAAATTAATAATCCTGGAACCTATTTTACATTTAATTGATTTATTATAACCTTATTAGGTGCATCAAGGGGATTTTTATAGTTTAAGATATTCAAATTCATGTTTGGGAGCATTTTCTTCCTTGATTTTCATGATCAGTGTACTGATTATATTGTATCGATATACATGTAGAATGATAATGGTTATACAGAATAGAAGTTTTATTTAATTATTTAACAACATGAATATTACGTGGTTAAAATATTTATTTTTGTTATTGGGAGTGAATATGAATAATTCTTTAAAACATTAATGACAAATGTTTGCGGTAATTGGCTGGGTTTTTATCACAATGAACTCGTTTTAAATTATAAATTAATATAATGTTTAAAAAAGGATAAAAAACATTAAATAAGTTATAATACATATATTATAGTCTGGTTAAACCAAAAAAATGGTTTAATGACCAGAATTAAAGATGATTATAAAAATTCAAAACACGTCGTCCTTGAGTGTGATTTATTAACACATCTAAGATGGTGTTATCATCTCTAGTGTAAATGTAAGGGAAAGGATCGATTATTTAGAATTCATAAATTATCATACAATATTTATTACATGTAATAAATAAAATTAATAATAAAAATTTTATCAAAGGAGGTGATGAATGAAAAAGAAAAGGATGTAACATGAAATAACAGAAATGAACAGAGGAATTTAACTCTTAATGTAATCTTCCTTGAGATCCCCTCTAGGGGATATGTTTTGGAATTTCTATAATAAAAACTAATTATAGATGATGGGGAAGGAAATGGGAGGATATTTGAGAATAATTTTGACAAGTTAGAAGGCTTGAGTGGAGTGAGGATAAGTGAGAGTCAAGGGGTTATAGTGGAGGAGGTGGGTGATTTGTAAATATCTTATTCTTTATATTAGTATTTCCTTCAAGACAACCAATATGGTTGATTCATGTGACCCATAATAGTAATAAGTTCATGTGAGTTCGAAGCAACTGTTCATAAATCATCAATGATGGTAGTAATATGCAATTAAACTGATATTTTTTATATATGGTAAATTACGGTAATATACTATTCATAAAAAAATCAAGTATTTCAGAAAAATCCCAAAAACTGACCCATACCATATTTTGACGTGTAAAATTCAAAAATGAACACCTTTTTTTGAAATTAATTATCTAAATTTGATTAATTTAATTTTTTTTAAATCAAAATTTATTCGATAAAATAACAATTTTAAAACTATAATTCATTTTATATCATATTTCCAAATTCATCAAGATCTAATTATTATATTGCCTTACGGACAAATAATAATAATATGATTTTATTATTATAAGGGTCATATTACAATTAATATTACAATTTATAAGGGTAAGTTACAATTCACTAAAATTGATTTTTGTCTTAACAGACTTTAAATATCTTATTTAACACAACGACAAGTGTTGATTTTTCAAAATTCAAATCATAGAGGTGGTGAAATTATGTTTACTAGCTAGGATATAAAAAAGATTTGTTTTGTAGTGACCTGGTGTTTCATGCATTTAATATTACTTTTTTCCAAAATATTGGGTTGTTACATTCTACCCTCCATATAAAAATATTTCCCTTGATATTCATAGAATGTTACCTCATAAAAAGAATTTGGTAGGTCATCATCATAAGCTACTCAGGCTCCCATGTTGCCTCTTCAATTTTATGATTTTTCAAATGTATCTTTACCATTCAAGTTATCTGATTCCCCAACACGTATTCTTTAGTGTCTATAATTTAGATAGGCTCTTAAGATTATAATAGGTTAGGTTCCAATTATATTCCTTCAGAAGTGAGGATGTGTGTTGATTGAATCTTATAGTTTACCAACAATGAGGAATGGAAAACATTGTATAATTTAGACAAGTTTGGAAGTATATCTAATCTATATTTAACAACTATAATTTATTCAAGGATTACAAATGGTTCAATGTACATAAGGCTTAGTTTCCATTTCTTCTCAATTCTTATAATTCCCTTCCAAGGATATAATTTTCCAAAAAGTGATATGCCATATGAAATACCAAATCCTTCATTCGATTATTAGCAAAGGTCTTTTCCAACTATGATATAATTTGATATGGGTTTGAATATTCTATACCATTGATTTAGTTTCCTTCAAAATCACTATTCCCACAAGCTTCCTTTATCTATCACCATCACAACAAGTTGGTTTATGACATCTATTTCTATACAATGATACATATAGAGCCATTCGAATACTTGAATGGAAACAATTTTTTAGTAAAACTCAAATGAAGGTAAATATTGATCTAAAATAACATTAATTTTATGTTATCATGACCTCAACATGTCCTTTAGGATTTGCATCATCCTTTCTAATTGCCCGTCAGTTTTTGGGTTGTAAGTAGTACTTAAACGAAGTTCAATATCCAAATATTTTTAAATAGTTTTCCATAATTTCAATGCTAATCATGGATCACAACCATTCATAACTGAGAGAGTATCTCCATGACGTCTCACAACTTCATTGATATTGATTCATCTAAGGCTCTATAGTGGTAAATCCTCTCTTATAACGAGGAAATGTGCATATTTTGTAATTCGATCAATAATCACCCTTAGTGCAACAATATTTAGAGGATTATTGGGCAATCCTGTGACAAAATTCATAGTGATTCCACCCCATTTCCATTTAGTATTATGTAGAACATTCATGACTCATATTGGATGTTGTCTTTCGGCCTTTACATACTGACAGAGTAGAAATATTGATACATAATCAGAAATTTAACACTTTATGTTTTCCCACCAGAAATGTTCCTTCAAATAGCTATATATCATAGTGCTACAAGGATCATTAGAGAAATTCAAACTATTTTCATCTTCTGATAACTCCCATTTTATCTAGGGTATATCTAGAACAAAAAACATCTTCCCAAATTTTATTAGTCTGTCATCACACACAATGTCAACAAGCTTCCCATCATTCACACCATTAATTTTCTTTTAGAAATTCTCTTCATCATGCAATGGAATTTGTTTCCTTTCCAACAGATATATTTTGGAAACCAAATTAAATAGTAGGTATGTTACACCTTCTTCGATAATTCCCATATTCATCCTCACTAGATCCATGTACAGAGGATCCTTTTCAATCCCCATTTGGTTGAGAACTCCATGATCCTTCTAACTAAATACATTATCTACCTTATATTCCTATCCTAGGTTATATTTTATGGAAAAATCATACTACATGAGTAGTTTGAGTGATCTCATTTCACTAATGTTGAGTTCTTTTGGTGAGAAGATATTTTTCAAACTCTTATGATATGTATATATCTCACATTTGTTTCCATAGAGTTAATACCTCTATATCACCAGAGAACCTTTTATAGCTTCTAACTCAAGATCATGAGTTGGATAGTTTTTTCATGATTTTTTAGCTGAGTTGATGCATAGTAAATAACTCTCTCATTTTTCATAATAACACAACCATGTCCTTTATTTGAGGAATCAATATAGATCACAAATCCATCATTCTCCGATGTTAGAGTTAGGATCATAAGATTCACTAATCTCTTATTAGATACCACAAAAAATTCCTCACATTATTTTGTAGATATGAAAATAACCCCGTTATGTTTAAGATTTTTCATTAGGTTGGCTAAACGATCAATGTTATGAAATAAATGCTGATAATAACTTTCTAAACAAATAAAACTATGTACCTAAGTTATATTAATTAGACTGTGTCATTATTACATAACCATTGCCTATTTAGGATCAACAAATATTCCTTCCATAGAGATAATATTTCCATGAATGGAAACTCATTGATTCCAAAATTCACACATTCTGAACATTCTATATAATAAACCTATTCTACGAGTCTTCAAAATAGTGGGTAAGTGATTTTCATGATCATCATAGCTTTTGGAGAATACCAAGATACCATCAATTAATACCACCCAATATTTATGAAGATATTCCATGAAAACACTATTTATTAGATCGATGAAAATTGGGGGACCATTAGTCAGTCGAAAAGATATTATTGTAAACTCATAATGCCCATACCTGGTTTGAATTGCGATTTTTGGAAGGTCTTCCTTTCTTACTCGCAACTGATGATATCCAGATAAAAGTTCAATCATCGAAAAATACTGGGCTCCATAAATATGATCGAATAAATCATTAATGATCAGTAAGGGATACTTGTTCTTTATTCTTATATCATTTATATCCCTATAGTCAATGCATAACCTCATAGACCCATCCTTCTTCTTAATAAAAAGAAAATAGGCTCCCCATAGAGAAACCTAGTGAAAATAAATCCTTTATCACTCAATTCCTCTATTTTAATCTTAAATAATAATAATTCCATTGGGTTCATTATATATGGGGTATTTGATATGGGAATATAACTAGGAATTAAGTAAATGGAGAACTCAATTTTCTGCACTAGATGATGTCCTGGTAAATCATCTCAAAATACGTCAACATATTCTTCCATAATAAGTAAGTCCTATATTTTAACATTCCATTCCTCACCCATAGTTATGAAATTCCCTTCCACTATAATAATTGAATTCTGTAGTGATTCTAGGGGTGGATCTAGATAAGAATTAGATGGTGAGTTTTTTTCTCTAATGATAATAGATTCGACACCTTTATAAAAAATCTTAACTTCGCACTTCTTGAAATAGATATTCAAATCCTAACCTAAAAGACCACTAATACCAATGATTATATCAATGTAAATCATGTGTATGATAACATGGTCAGTAACTTAATAATTTCTATGTGTTATGGGGGAGACTAATCGACACATATTTTTATAAATGATACATCCCCTAGGAGTTTTGACTTACAAGTCAATTGTTTAATCAAATTAGAGATGTCTAAACTTGTAAAAATGTGATGATAGAAAATAATGAGATGATCTATAATAAAATAATGCATTGGGTATGTTCAAGGAAATGATTATTTACCTTACACCACATTGTTAGGAACATCATCCTCAGCAGTTGTGACTGTATAAGGATGGCCTTGCTCCCTTGTCCTTTATTGGGTAATGTTTCTCTGATACTTCTTAAATTTTTGTGAATAATGTCCCATATTTTTACAAATATTTCATTGAGCACTGGTTGTTTGTTTCTTCCTCGTACGGTCATGAAATTGGTGAAATTTTTCTCTGCACTTGTAAAAGACTCAAATTCCCAACAGGAATGATCCAGGGTATTTGTTCACACAATTACAATAGTGTTGAAGGACAAATCTTCCCATCTTTCCAATTTAATTATATCATTTTCTGTAGTTTTCTACAGAACTATTCTTCATTTATATTCCTTTAAAGACATAAGTCTTATAAAATTATTTTTATATCATGATAGCACAAGAGACTATATCATCATATGATGAGAAATTCTTGGATACTAGTTCCCTTCAAAGGATGGGTTTTAAACTATCAATAAATCAATAAATCCTTCCCCTTAGATTATGTTTATAGTCCGTGGCATGCCTTACTAACCTATTAAATTTAGGTTTATACATTGAAACATTCTCATCCTCTTTTTTCGTCAGATTCGGGAATTTCCATTCCATATCATCAAATTATTTATGAGGGAAGTATCGTTCTAGGAAAATTTCATTAAAATCTATCCACACCACCTTTTCAATTTCTTTATCCTACTTTGGGTTTTGGATTAACTACCACTACTGATACGGGTATCCTGATTGAAGATAATCTTCCATGACAACTTTCTCTATTTCATTCCATCCTAATGAGAGAAAGGTCTTCTCTCATAAACTAGTCCACTACTCAGGAGAATTTTTTTGTAGCCCCATTGAATTATGAAGGCTATTGTCACATAAAGTTGTCTAGATCTGGGTTTAAACATTGTTTATCTAGATATTTTATACATGTAAGTATAGTTTTCTTACCCTGATTTAACATTCCTAGTATAGTTATAAGTTTATCAAAACCGACCACATCACCAGTGCAAACATTCATATCTTCCATCCAAGGTAAATCCCTATATGGGATACATGTATTCATGCGTTTTCCATTCCTTACACTATACACCATTTCAAAATAATTTCATACACTATATTAGGTTATGAATTAGAATGTATAATCTCAACATAGAAATTTACATAATAAAAATGGAAATCTTATCCATAGCTAATCTCCTAATCATAAAAATGGTTTCCTTGATGAAAAATTAACATTTAATTCATTCATAATGGTTTGTATAGAAAATATGAATTACCCTAAGAATATCCCCCAAGAGTGTAAATCAAAGTGCATTGTAATGCTCATTGTCTAGTACCAGGATACCTTAGTCAAACCCCAAACTCTTCGTTAGAGTTTTCACTCCTATATACATCTATTCCAGAACCACATCCACTTGTAGTATCCATACATTCTTTTTTTTATAGAATGATCCAAATAATATATTCCATACCAATATTCCTGGATATTCATGTATATTTATCCTCAAAGACGATCTTATCATTTTGTTCTATAATATACCTTTTATAAATCTAGTTTCCATGTTTTATACTAAACTTCCTCTGATACCAACAGTAAGGACCCAAACCCAGTTTCCCAGAGTCAGGGCCTTGTTTTATAATATAGGAATATAAACAATAAATATGCATCCATACGGACTGAGTAGTTCATTAGCATTTGAAACAAGATACATACATAAGTATAAAATTACAACTTGAAATGAAATACCACATTGAAATTCATTTGAAAACATCCATATCTCCTAGGTTATCCCTATATTTCATTCAAAAAATACTTCTTCACTCCAAGGGAAAAATAAAAAATAGGAAAGGGGTGAGCTCAAATATCCAATAAGAGTAAGAAATACAACAGATGATATCATAAACATTAACATTATTCCCTGTGAATAACTAATAACACATGCTATTAAAAATAAACATTAACATAAAATGGTAGGAAGAATATTTGAATAAATAATGACATAATAAAACATAGTAATGGTTATTATACTAGTCAAATAACCACATGAAATATCAATTAATATTTTCATAATAAGGGAATTAATAATGTGAGTTACCATAACCATATCATCATGGCCTCGTTCTATGACCATAAATAACCATTTTTTAAGGGTGCATACCCAGACCTAGTGTGTAACACCAGTCCTACCTATTCAACCTTGGGATATAGCGAGCCACACCTGATACATAATAATTCCAATAAATTATTCATATTAATGGGTATAAACATAAACAACATATAAATTAATATTTAATATAACATATTAAATGTAAATAACATTCCCCAAATATTAAGCATTAACATTAACCATTCCGAGTAAATTGGTGAATGGTTTTAATATAGAAAATACAAAGTAAAAATAATCACAATAAATTCAATTATATATCATATATGATATCCTACTATATTATTCACAGTAATACATAAGAATCAACAATAGTGTTGAAAATAATGAATATACTCTTATAGAATAATCGAATAATTATTGAGATAGATACTCTTTTATATTGAAAAGAAGAATTATTTTGGAAAAGTATTTATAAAATCATAAGTTCATTAATATAGTATTATCATAATTAAATTACTTACATTATAAATAAAATGGTTTCAAAATATAGCTTATATTGTTTCCTGGAAATATGTATGATTTTCATAAATTCCATCAATCGTGCTAGTATTTCGGGAAGAATTTGTCCAGGGGCCTTTTAAAACATATAAATCCTCATAAATGACAGTAGTATTATGGTTGGAACATATATATAGAACATTAAAAAATATTTTATGAGGAGTACATATGAGTGAATAATAATTTAATTGTGTTAAGTAGAGAATAAGAGTTTCTCGAATGAAAATGGATTTTCGGGTAGAAAACCCTTACCTTAAGCCCGAAGGTGTTACTCACCTGATCTTAATGACCCGAATAATCAAAATTAGGATCAAAATTTAACAATTAAAGAAATAAAATATATTTAATAAATTTATTATATATCTATTAGTTTTATTTTTGTATTTTTAAGGGGTAAGAGATTCTATTTCATTGTTTGTGTGTGTTTTCTTCTTTGGTTTTCATGATTAGTTTACTTATATTCATGTACAGATAAACATATAGAAAGATATTGGTTGTCCAAATTTGATGTTGCATGTTATTAGTGAATAATCATAATATTATATAGTTATATAATGTCATTTGGTTATTTGGTGTTAATATTAACCCTTATATAGAAACTTTAATGACAATTGTTTGGGTTAATTGGAGAATTTTTTATCACAACGAACATGTTTGGATTTATAAATTAGTATCATGTGCATAAAAAGATTCCAGAACCATAAATTAGTTATAATATATATATATTATATTCCATTTAGACCATAAATATGGTTTTTTACAAGAATTGAATATGGTATTATAAATAAAAAATATTCCATCCTTCTATGTGATAAATTAAGACATCTCGGACGGTGTTTTCATTTCTATTATAAATGAATGGGAAAAGAGAGATGATTATTAATTATTAATTTTTCATAATTATATTAAAATATATGTATGGTATTTGATTCATCAAAACATTTTTATAATAACAGGTGAGGACAAAAAAAGGAAAGGAAGGAAGATGAAACAAAAGGAATGAAAAATGGAATTGAACTCTTGAAGTAATCTTCCTTGAGAGTCTTCTTAGGGGAGATGTTTTTGTATTTTTAAGATACCATGGGATACTAGAAAAGGGAGATTATATTGGGTGGATATTGGAGAATAATGTAGATAAGGAACAAGGATTTAGGGCAGTGAAGATAAGAGGGATTGGGGGGGGGGGGGTTATTATGGAGGAGAGGGGTGATTTGTGAATGTTTAATCATTATTTTATTATTTCGATAAATAAAACACATAATGTTGATTCATGTGATCCATAATTGTAATATGTGCATATCTTATTGAACTGAGTGTGATTACATCATACATTATGACATGAATAGTGAATTTAACTAAACATATATATATATATACGGCATATTACCGTATTTTACAATTCGTAAAAAACATTGAGTATTTTAGAAAAATCCCAAAAATTTACAATACCCATTTTTCGATGTGTAAAAATAAAAAATAATTCCATTTTTTGAATGTAATTTTATAAATATGATAAATTAAATTTTTTAATAAATAATAATTTATTTTATATGTAAAAATTTTAAAACAGTAAACCATTTTATATCAAATTTAAAAACTATTCAAGATCCCATTATATTATAACCATAAGACAATAAAATAATAATATGATGCACTATTCATAAGGGTCATAATAATTTTTATTCATTATTTACAATGGTATGTTTCTATTCACTAATTAATAATTTTTTTCTTATTAGACTAAAAATATATTACTAATCACAAACGAGTATGTTAGGTTTTCAAATTTCAAATCCCAGAGGTGGTAAAATAATGTTTACGGGGTATGTAATAAAAAGTGGTGTTTTTAGAGACTCAGTGTTTCATTTATTCAATATTATATTTATTTTAAAAATCATCGGTTGTTATACATATGATGTTCCCCTCGTATATCCCAATAGGTTCATCATCTTTTATCTTGAAGGAAAGGAAATAAATTTCACTTTTATGACATAGTGTAACTGAACAATATTGATTGATTTTCTTACTGAAATACATTCTAACTCATCATATGAATCCCTTAATCAACCTTTATATGATTTATAAATACCCATAATTTATCATATTCTATCACCATATGATAATCATCCAGTAGATTTATCACTTTTTCAAAACATTGAATGATGGAGAAGATCATCTCAACGATGTTTATCCTCTGTTTTTCGATTAAGGGATCAGATGATCCATTTGAATTCTGAGTCCATTATCATGTAAAGGACACAATTTTATCCTTTTTCACTATTAGGGGGATTTGGATTATACTCTTAATCCATGATTTTATTTATAACCCGAGTCATCAGAACGATTATCAGTATAACGTTTGTGATTCATTCTCCCATCGGGTTGGGAAACTCATTGGTGTAGTCATCACATTTCCCATCACATAGATTAATTAATAAAATCCTATAATTTCTAACCATTTCCTATAATTAAGTATAAATAATAAATTATTGTTTTTAAAATATTATACATATAAATAAGAATTAAATGACAATTCAGATATAACATTTAAATTACTTTATTTACTTAACATATGTAATTCTGTGTTTCGATATATGTTATCCATGATTTATTTCCTAAAATATATTATAATGTTTATTTTTTCATTAATAATGGTTTGAAATGAGAATATAAATTTAGCCAATCATTTCTTCTAGGGGTATCAAACCAGGTGCGTAATAAGCCCCGTTGTCATTCACCAGTCCACAGGTGAGTCAAGATCAATGAATTGTTTTCAGGTTTTACCCCTATATACATCTATGAATGTGCCACATCAACTTGTATTATTATGAATTTGATATATTTTCCTGAAAAACCAATTAATATATTGTTACTAAAATTATGGGATTTTTTCATAAAAATAATCTTATCCGTAATGATTTTTCTTGAGTTTTCTAAACCTAATCCCAAAAACATTTAAACTTTTCAATTGATATAATCTATAAAAACCCTTCTACTTATTTTACAATAATACATGATCTGTTACATAAGAATAAAATTTATAAAACATGGATGATCATTATTTCTAGTTTATTTGGGAATTAGTTTCATATTATAACAACTTAAAATATAAATTACATCATATTTATTGAAAACCACTTTAACATGTTCTCACTTAAAACTGCACTAGAATACCTCGTGACATACATAAGAAAGGTGTGATCTATAAATACCAGTAAGGGAATAATCATTTCAAAACATGAATATAATAAAACATTTCATATAGTAGGCATATTAAATTTGAGTAAGCATCATAAACAAGAACAATGAGACATGCTATTTCAAGGTAATCCTAAAAGAAACTTGAGAAATGTGAAACCATCATAAAACACTATATCATAAACAAAGGTCGAGGTAAAATTCCAAGAAAACAAGACATAAAATGTCCAATAAAAGAATAATTTTTACTCCATATCCCAACATGATGTCTAAAGAGACTAAATATTACCCAATTCATTGGAGTGATATATAATTTTGGGTGAACCCATAAAATCCATTTCATTATCATGCTTAAGTGTGCCACATAGACCATAAAACATGGATTCATTTATCATAAACGTTTATTCAAATATTAAGTATTTTGGTATAAATACATGTATGTCCCATGTTAGTGAATTATATGAGTATAATTTTGAACACCCTTGAAACAAAATGGCCGTGGTACTCACTACACAATTGTTTTGGAATGAAAAAACACAGTGTAATTTCAATAGTATAACATCATCACGTAAAAATTCATAAAATGGATTTATGAGATGGAATTTGGTTTCCATTCATTTGGAAATAAAAGTGGAAGCTATATAGAAATGAAAATAAATATAAAAATTTAGTAGTTGAAATTTAATGCATAATATAATAAGGAAGCTTTAATAAAGAAGAGAGTTTGTCGATCCCTTACTTGAGTGTGTGACTCCAAATGTATGAGAGGAGAATGTTGATAGATTAGGGTATATTGGGAGAATTATAGAGAAAGGATGTAATTGTAATTATGTCATCTTAGTATCTTGAGTGAAGAGAAATGGGATACATGGTGGGTTTATACAAGAAATGAGTGGGTAATTCATTATTATTTATCAAACATAGGGTTTTGACACTATATAATACAATAACCAAAACCAAAAAACATCCAATGGTATTTTCATATTGTTTATACCAAATGGTAGTGGTTTTAATAATTTTATAATTTAATTGGTCAATATTAATAATACAATACCCTTAATTATGTGGTGGTGAGTTATACTCTTAATCGAACGATTTTAAAATCTTAAAATATATTATAGGTTTTCCAGGTATCATAATGGATTTATTGAAAATAATGTACAAAAGCATCATATTATTTTATATAGAAAACATATATTTGTTCACGGATACCTTTAATAGTATTTATTAAATAACTTCTAGTCGTTATGATGTCCTAATACTCATTATTTATTTATATACTATTTAGTTTTTAACCAAAATCTATAAAGTCTCATCAATTTTTAGGAATTAACAACCAGATAATTCTGAAATTATTATTGCAGTAATAATAATTATTTTATCAAAATAAGTTTTTAAATATTTTAATTTTCACTTTTAAAATTCTAAACATAATTATTTATATAATCTGGGATCTTTTCCAGTATTAATTCTAGAACCGTTAAAAAAATTTATTTGAATTCCACCAAATCATATCAACATTTATAATTAATATTATTATAACAAAAAAAATATATTACAATTTTATTTATTTAAAAAATCCACTTCTTCATCAATGTAAATCGCTTAATTAAATTAGAATATTACCCACACATACTGCTTTTGTTTTATTATATAATATTAAAAATATTTTTTAATGTAACAATAACAACATTAGTATATATTCATTAATCTAAAAATAATAATTTCTATAATCATATTTATATGATATTAAAACATATTCCATTAATACACCAACAAAATCCCTAAGAGTAAGGTTCGGGACGATGAAAAATTCATGGGGTGTATGAGCTTACATGGTTTGGGTTATGATCTGGATTAGCTTGAGCATCTCTTATAAATAGTTTTCCTCGTGCTTAAGTTATTGAATATCAGCTTGGGATTAGTCATTGTCAAATACTATGGATTTTATTTTCCTCAAAATCTTTGATAAATGGGCTTCCTAGGGGTAATATCCTACTGGTTTAGGTCATCACTTCCTTTACATAATGATATTTATATGATATTAAAACATATTCCATTAATACACCAACAAACTCCCTTAGAGTAAGGTGCGTGAAGACGTCACGTTCATGGGTTGGATGGGCGTACATGGTTTGAGTTGTGATCTAGATGAGCTTTAACATCTCTTATAAATAGTTGTCCTCATGCTTATGTTATTGAATCTCTGCATGGGATTGGTCTTGGTCAAATGCTAGGGATTCTATTTTCTTCAAAAGCATTGGTAAATGGGCTTCATATGGGTAATATACTACTGGCTTAGGTCATCACTTCCTTTACATGCATCAATTGGATATTTTAAAACACAAAATTAATACTAATCATATGATCGCTATTCAACATAAATATTATTATTGTTAAATATTATTATTTGTCATTTAAATTTGAAAGGATATAATATAACCCAATAACTGTATTTTTTATATATAACCATATTACATAATATGACATTTAGTTAAATTTCAAGATAAATTTTATTGATATTTGTTCGGGTCGTTACAAGGATGAATAGATAATTACTAATTGTATAGTTTATCCAATATATCCTAATTAAATCATGATATGTATGGGAAGAATAGATCAATCCTAAAAGATTTAATCCCATCCCAATAAAAGACTAACTCAAGATTATTTTTAGCCATATTTTACATTTCTAAATCTACCTCTAATGCCTCTTTAATCCTGATGTGGATAATGGTTTGAATATTAAATTAAGAAAAATATGATTTTTCTCATTCCTTTCTGATTTATAGAACCATAATTATTAATCATGGAATTATTTTATCTTTTTAATCCTTGTTAGAGATAATATAGCATGTTATTTTCGATTCATAGAACCAGTCACATTGTTTTCCTTCCATGAAGTTAATGTATAGAGAAATCAAAATCCCTAATCAAATAAAACAATAATATTTTGAACAAATTAATTTTCCATTAAGGTATTCATATATGTAAATATTTTATAATGAATATATATCACACCTTTCACCAGACAGATAATACCTCTATAAGTCCACTAGAAACATTATAAATACCAACTCCAAATCATGAGTCATGTAATATTTCTAGTGAATTTTTAATTTGAAAGAGGCATGTTCTGTCACACATTCATTGTTCTTGGTAATTCATCCTGATACCTCATTGATGAATACGCAAAAATTTAAAATACTTCCCCACACTTTGTAAGCATAATATTAGGCACCCTAAGACACCATATCTTTATATATTTGAAACTCACATTTCATTCATCTATCCATAACGGCATACCAACCATTGAAGTAAAAATATTTCATTTATTATATATTCATGAGAAATTCGATACATTTAATTTTTAATACTCAAACGCAATAAATATATGGATTTTAGATAATATGTTCGGTCTCGACCATTGCCCAATATGTTTTTTCTATGTAGGATCCACGGATATACAATCACATGAGATTTTATTATCCAAGAATGATTATTTCTAAAGGAAAAATTAAAACATTTTAAAGATATTATACACCTTATCCTACGTAAAATTACTCAACATAATTATAAAAAATATCTTCATTATCATCCTTGTTATTTGATTATATAATAATATAATCTGTAAATACATCCGAAAAATAATAAATGTATTCTCGAATGAGGATATTCATTAATTCTATGAAGATACAATGAGCATTGGTAAGGACAGATGAAATTACTAGAAATTCATTATGGTGATACCTCTTGGAGAATATTGTCTTAGTTATATCACCCTTAGTGATCTAAAACTGATTATATCAAGATTAATGTTCACTATTTGGAAAATATTGTGGCCCTTGTAATTGGTAAAACTGAACATCGATATTGGTGAGAGGAATCTTGTTCTTAATAGTGATCTTTTTAATTTCCCAATAGTCATTTAAAAAATTAATTTTACAATATTATCTCTTAAAAAATTGATAGTTGTACCCCATTGTGATGTAATGGGATTAATGAATACATTATATATGTTTAGATGGAGTTTTTCATAAATTATTGCAACTCAATCGATGACATTATATATGGATTTTTTAATACATTTAGTACTATTTATGAGTTCTATTGAAAATTCAACATAATTTTGTATGGAAAGACTATGATATTAATTGGTAAAAAAATAATTAAATTCCTAAATAATGATTACCTTTCCAATGTTTATATTCTACTAAAACCCTTTTATATATATATCTCTCACAAATTGGTATATAATACAATATGAGAAAAGTAATTTTAATTTAATGTTTAGTTTTATCTTCTCACTAATAGATGATTGAGGTTGATTCTGAAAATCAAATGTAACATCCCTTCCTCGACAACTCATATGGGATCTATACAAGGATACAAAAGCATAAACAAAATTACATAACATTTAATAGGTTGAAGAATAATAATATACATAGGATGAACAATCCTATAAAATTATATGTGAGATGATATATATACTTGATATATTTTCATCCAATCACTAAGAGTTTTCATTTTCAACTCAATGTCTAGAAGTTGAGGTGGTGATGTGTTAAAATATGAACATTCATTAGTTATGAAATATATTTTTGAAAAATAATAAAATAAATAATTTGAAACCTTTGAGATGATAATATGTGTACATTTCAAAAACTTTCTAGGAACTTCCTCATTAGGTATAATAATTTTATAAGCATGGAATTCTCTATTTGGAATTATTTATGGTTTATTACAATGATATATTGGGAATTGGTTAGTAATATTACCCAATATCCATAAATTTAATGAATTTTACTTCAATGGATTTTACCATACACTTGAATTACTGAGTATGGTGGAATTTTTCTCAACCCATGATGTGAAATACATTTTCTTTTAAGTATCTACCACCATGTTTTGTTACAAAATTATCACATATTGTAAAACTATTATTTATCTTCATACCATTATCGATTTTTTCACATCCATCATATTCATATGTTTATTTTGATCAAATATATATGACTCATATAATTATTTCTCTATCATGATATCACAAGATTCTATTTCATTATATGATTGTAATGATCGACAAACTAATTACATTCAAAAAAAATTTGTGCCTATAAAAGACATTAAATATATATCATTGGTTAACATATAATTTTTGAAACATTGATTAATATCCTTGTAATGTCATATACATACAAACCAAAAAGTTTCACTACATTTTTTATTAGGTGAAATAATTTTTTTCTCCTTATTTACTAGTGGATTTCATGGAAAATACTTTTCCAAGAAGAGTTTATTAAAGTCCTACCAATATATGATTTTAATTTCTTCCTCATCCTTAGTTTTTGAAATTTATTAAAAAAATAAATTTACATCCCCTAAGAGATTTTAAATTATAATGAAAACATTCTCCATTTTATTAGAATGCACATTGAGAAAATTATCTCTTTCGATGTTATAAATTTCTCAGATATAAATGGATTGTAGTCCCATGATGTGTTAGAGGTTGTAGATTCATGTAGTATAAAATTGTTATACAGTGTTGTGTATTACTATGAAAATATATATGGGAAAGGTTATTTTTCATTTCCTGAGTTCACTTCCCCAATATTGTTATAATTTCTCCATATCAAACTCCATCATCAGCTCCAGCTTTATTATCTAAATCTATTGGGAAATACCTTTATGGATTTTTTATATTGATATAGCTTCCATACCATCTAATAGGAGAAATTTCAAGAAAATGGAATACACTAGATTAGATTATAACATTATATAGCATAATTTATTATTACAAAACATGTGAAACACTCAATATATATTTAAAAATTTATAGATATCTTACATTATAATCCATATAATTGTTTATTTTGGAATATTCCAAAATTGTAATTTTTTTATGGAAAAAATAAATCATAATATTTAGCATGGAAAATTTAAATTAATCTATGAATATCATCATAAAGTTTCAAACAATGTTTTTAACATTAGAATAATCACTTTAGAAAAAAATCATTGTCGAGATATATGGAAACCTACTCGATTCAAAAAATTACCCCATAATGTGTTTTCTGTAAAACCATGTCCCCATTTAGTATCCTGAGAGGGATTTATTTCAATATAATCTAAATAAAATCAACCATAAAAAATAATAGAATTTTATTTTAAATAGATTCTTAACCTAAAATTCGTCCCAAAGTTTGTATTCTATAATCTATGTTTTTCTAAATTCAGTTCTGATGTTTTTTACAAAACGTTATCTAAAACAAACAATAAATAAATGGAGTAAAGAATCCTAGATTCTGGGAAACATTATTCCATTGGTACAATATTAAATTAATCACGCTCTGAAGTATTCATTAGTTATGTATTCTTTAAAAACATGATATGTATATGAATTTCACATTAGACGTGAAATAATAAAGTACAACATTTTCTTTTCGTTGAGGACACATTTTCCCCTTTAGAATATACATACATATAAATAATAATACACATCCTAGAATCCAAAGGAAAATTAAGAATATGTTAGGGGTGAGATCTTATGCCCATTAAGGGTATGCGTGCATCTGATGTTAATACTAGATGATTAATTTGGAATGAAATAAATTATTACCAAATAATTCAATATGACTAAGAAATGGAGATTAAAACATAAACATGGATACAGAATTTGTTCAAAGAATAACATTGAAATCTATAACATATTAAATAACTATGTATGAATAATTCTATACATCATAAACTTATCGTTAAGCCCACAATCTATGAAATCTAAAAAGTACCATTAATTCCTAGTGCTAATAAATATTACAGAAATGGGTATTTCCTCTGCCAAATAAAAAATCTAGTTGGTCCCATAATAGATATTAATCCATAAATGGGATATTCAATTTTTATCTCCACTCGTGACTTAATAATCCCAATGAATTCATAATATAAATAAACAATACACCGCAATCAACATTCAATAATAAAAAAAATTATGCATATTAGAAGAACCAAACTAAAATATATCAATAATTTACCCATTAAAATTTATCCTAAACCATATAGAGTAATATAATGGATTTTATCATAATATTATAAAATCATTAAATCATAATATTAAAAAAAACATTTATATTGATTAAAATACGTTCAAACGCATATATTAAATTGTTTTGAGGAAAAAACCTATTTTCACATTGAAATTAACTATTTGAAATTAGAAAATCCAAAAAATATTAAAGAAAACTTATAATTTTTTAAATACCATGTCAAAATATAATATAAGAATCAATTTGATGAGAATATATATGCAATAATAAAAATATTTTATTTCATATATGGTAAAAAAAATTCGATTACCACTTTGTGAAATTGTAAAAAATTACCTCATTTGGAGAAAGATAAGAGAAGTCCTCATAAAAATTTTTATATGATTAACAAGGTAAAAAATGTCTTTAATCATCTTTTATAAATATGTAAAACAAATTTATACTCATTTTAATGATAATATAGACATGTTAGTGAAATATTCTTAATCAGGTAAAAAACCAAGGATAGTTTCCCATGAACAATTATGTCGGTAACATGAGAACTTATAGAGAGTAAAATGAATGAAAATAATTTTTTTATATAAGTACTCCATAGAGGATAAAATAAACCAATTTTATGAAAAGAATATCAAATGAATCTCCCAATGGAGACATAAACATAATCAATCTCAAATAATGATGAGACTGTGAAATAAACCCTTACATTAGTTTTATCTTCCTTATTATGTGTCTGAATCTAAACAAATAATATATATATATATATTAAATATATATTCATGAAATATACTCCCATAATTCATACTATATATGACTTAATTATAATCTTTTATAAACTGTTTACTAATAATTATATGTTAAAGTCACTATTCTGGGTAATAATTACTTTTTTTCCTATTTTTTTGGTTTGATAGATTTTTTCCGTATATGTTCATTATGGACCATAATATAAATAATTTAAATCCTTATATAAATAATATATAAATAATATATATTTATTTATAATAATATATTAAATTTTCATATAGAAAAATGAATTACACATTCATTTGAGAAAATAGTATGTACATACACATGACTAATATTTTCAAATTTCATCGGATGAAAAAAATAATGGTAAATAATACAAATAATTTCTAGAATCACTTTTTATCATGTACAGAATATATAAAAAACATAATAACCAGCCATAAAATATAGTTATAAAAAATAATTATATTGTTATGTCAAGATGGTTAGTTTTACGTAGATAAAAGTGATACATTCATTTCCTATTTGACAGAAGAGATGGTGGATATTAGAGTTTTCATAATCATAAAAAAATTTCAATATATTTAACATAATTAATTTATTATTTCATGATCAATTAATTTTGTTTCTGAGATGTAAAAGAAGAAGAAAAATGAATGTGATTGGATATATTGATTAGTTATTCATTGAACGATATCTTCTTAACATTCTTCTGATTTCTCAGGTGTAGGTACTTTAGAAAGAAAAATTCATATAAAATTTTTATATGTACTTTTATAATAGAAAAAATAATTAAATAATAGATTTAGGATTCTCAATGTGTTGTAAATAATATAGGGAAGGAGTCTCCAATAATAAGATAGGGAAAGTAAACTCCTGGAATTACCAAAAATATTAATATATTACTTTGACATTATGAAGATGTATCATTCCAAATGGATACATATTTAATGTCAATGTAGGATATGGTTATATATTATCAATAAAATAATATTTTTATTGTTTTTGGATGTATTAAAATCATTACCTTTTTATTTAACCACATAATTAACCAATTTTAACCTTAACGACAATAACTTATTTTTCACTATTAGGGGGTTATAATATATATATTTATGGAAAATGTGTTCATAAATAAAAATGTGATAAAACTTTATAAAATTTCATATAAAACTAGTCTAATTTATATTTTTTTATTTTTTTATATAATTTTATGAAATATTATTTTGATATAATATCATTAATATAAATTTGACACAATTCAATTAATATGACTTAAAATATTTAATGAAAATGTTTTAATTCAAATATAATCTTCTAAAACAAACATAATATTTCATAATCATATATAAAATTCATTCAAAACTATAAATCATTCAAATTTTGTAACTTTTAGTAATTATAAATTTATTTATTTTGGTTTTTATTAATTAAAAAAATACAACATCAACATTTCATATGAATATATGATAATTATATAGTTAAAAAAATAGAAATAAATTTACAACATGTAAATAAGTTATTTTTTTCTAAAAATATACATTCTAAATAATTCATAAATTTCTTTTCCCCCAATGAGGACACATATGATATATTAAAAATTAAGGGTGTGAAATTGTTTAGTTTTCATTACATTAAACATAATTTGGGTAATATTATGGATAACTATCCTATAAATGATTATATATCAAGAATAATATTATATGAGTTTTATTACCATAATAATATATGAATTAATATGAAATTTGGTAAGCTTAATACTTATTTTAATCCTAGATTAAAATGATTTACCAATTATGGATGGGATAAATTTATCCAGGGTAACTATTCTTAATAATAAAGAACAAAGGGGACCAAATTAAAAAAATTGAAACCTGATTCAAAATATAGAATTAAATTTTCACAATTTGATCTCTAAATGTGGTATTTTTTTTTGAAAATAAGTTCTCAAAACATGTTGAAAACCACTTTTCAAAAAAATAATGTTTTTTTAGATAACAATAGATTATTATTATTATTTAATCCTTAGAAAAAATATTAGATGAATGTTACAAATATTGATTAAATATTAAATATATAAATATCATTAAAATCATTCACCAATAGTTATATATTTCATGTATTATGATAAGGTCCCATTTAATTCATAAAAATTGTTTTTTGAGAAACACTTCTCCATTACTTTCAATTTTTTTATTTCAATTTTTAAATAATTGAAAACCAATGAATTTATTTTCTACATGTGTAAACAATAAATTATCCTATTTTTTTTCATAAACAAAAATTCAATGTTAAGGTGATAATATTAATATTATTTAATAATATTTTAATTTAATGAGGTTTTTCGTAAAAATAAATATGTTCTATTAAAAGAATGCTGACAAGGAAATAAATATTATTTAAAATAATATATATTATGATTTATCAAGGTGTTACAACCATGTAAAACACATACACTATAATAATGAAGCATGGGATAACCTAACAAGTCATGTTAGGTGGCCCACCATAAGACCTAATTAGTTTTACCAATCACCTTTAACTGATGCTAAGAACTTGGGTATCCAAAAATAGGACTGATTTATTTTGGAATGAAAAAATGGATCATATATATTAAGTGAGTGAAAAACCAATAGAGTATAGCATGTAAGACTGATTCTAAACCTCATGGAAAACAAAACCAATAAAGATTATTATCCCTATAGTAAAACATATTAAGAAAAAAAATTATCATTATGACCATATATCCCAAGAAGACCAACTCACTATAAATATAAGAACACTAAATATAATACTATCATCTTCCTGATGTGATTCCCTTTACATGTATCCTATATATAAAAATAGTCATTTAAACAGAGTAATAGGTATAGTGTGATGAAAAATATATGTAGGATAACACCATGACTCTATAAAAATCCATTCACTAGGCCCCTTATAGTTTTAGATTAAAAATATTATCAAAAAATGTATTTCATTTAAAAAACATTTATGTAAAACATTAATTTGATTTAGTTTTAAAATATATCATATTCACATCCAAAAAATATAAAGGTAAACATGAACTAAAAAATATAATAAAGTTATAAAAAAATTTAGATTTTAAAATACATACCTTTTCATAATCAAATCATTAAAAATTCTCGTCATGAATAAAAAGAATCACATATTGGTTATAGGTAATGGAAATACAAAACTAGTACATATTGGGAACCTAATATAATATAATTTGATACACAATGATTTTATTCCCTTCTATAGTGTTTTTTATCAAAATGACCATTACAAATCAGAAAAAAGTTTTTCTTACACATAATCTATACCGGGGCCTCCAAACAAGAGATGTGAAATTTTTAAAACTGAACATGCCCATGTTTATAAAGGCCACTTTTTAAGGAAAAATTCAAGTAAAACATGATTCCAATTTAATTAAATAATTTCAAATGTGAACCATCAATGATACCATGCTAGAAAAAACATTTTGTTCTCATAATCATCGTTAGTTAATTTAATCAAACACATAATGTCTATATAAATATTTTTAATTAAAACCCCCTTTTGAAACAATGTGATATGTTGTGAAAGGTGAAATACCATAATGAATCTCATCTTGTATGTCACATCAATCATTTTTATAAATCAAAACAAATGTATTTACCATAACTTCCAGTAAGTCACTATATAGAACCATCGAATAGAGGAACCTAACATGAAAATGGAGAAGCATAGTCTCCATAGAAATCATATAGTATAATTGATGTGATCTACTCTTAAAAATAGATAATCCATATTAAACTACATCAATTCTACAAAATAATCTCTTGATTGGTTCATCACGCACCATTAAGATACTAATTAATTAAGGAAAAGATTAATCAAGGAGAGATTATTAATGTCATGTAGATGTTATGTGGAAATAATAACAAACCTCAAATAGATCCCCTAGTAAGAAAGGATAATGGGCTATGAAGCAATGAAAGAACCATATGGAGTTTCAAGGAAATGCTTAATTAAGAAAATAAGGAATGAGTATTATTTTAGAGGACAAAACAATAAAGGTTATCATCATAAATATATATTTTTAGGAAACACACATTGGTCGTATCAGTAGGAAGCATGGTTAGGTGAACTGAAAATAAACCATGTGGTAGAAAATTATCTTTGAAAATTTATGTTCACAGTTTTTATCTCCTCCCTCAAGGCCCAAAACCTATCATTTATACTATCTTCTTTGAAACTGACATCGTTATAAAAACTATTCAAAAACCATGAATAATTCAATTGGAACAAACCATGATATAATACATGGTCTCTACACTATTACAACTAACCATGTGAAGATCTTATATTTTTCATGTTTCTCAGAAATATCAAAATTATAAGACTAAATCTCAAAATCCATTAGAACATCGTAAGGGATAAACTAATCCCATAATAAAAAATATCTATTATGTAGAATTTGTCACAATTATTCTGGAAAAGAAACATTAAATATCTATAATGTTCTAAAAAATACATACTAATAAAACGATTTAGCCATTGTTACTTAATTGATGACTCTGACTCCCACTTGTCATGGCTATCCCATTAGTACTAAAATATGGATTAAAATAGATGTTTTTTACCACAGAAAACTTTATCATGTGGAGAAACAATCTGGTCTAGCTATTCATATGTTGTAGATTTATGTTCATGATTAGTATCCTCTAATTCAATCACATGAGAAGATTCTGGTTGATACCTTCTCAATTAGTAAACATGAAATATATTAATAATCGATGTAATGAGAATATAAGTCAACCTAGTAACATAAAATTACATGTTTTTAATGATCTAAAAGGGTTAAAAAACCCCAATACCAACATTTCCTTTATATATAAAGGGAAATTTCCTTATGAAATGAGATTTTTGAGTGTAACATCATCAAATACCTCAATAAAATAAAGACAATGATGATGGTATACATAAAATTTCAATTATCAATAAATTATTTATACCATTTTTGTGGGATAAAAAAACCCTCATTTTCAACCCTAGACCAGACTCAGTCCAACCATAGAAAATTTAGATACATGTTTTCAACATCATGAAGGTCCCCACAGAATCCCATGTATGATCAGTTAATTTTAAAGTGGTATGTTCGTTTCAAAATTTTACGTTTATCCCTTGGTATTTGATAATTAAATTCTTCCTGAGAAACTGAGGAAAATATAGTGTGTCATGGGGGTTTGGTAAATAATAAAGGAATAAAATAGGTAATACTATTCGTGGATTATGGTTGGAGCAAGGACTGTTCTAACCACCTGAATTAACAATGGAACCTATAGGAGGAGAGTGAGTGGTTGAAAAACCATGCAAGGGGATCCTAAAAACCGGTTGACATTGGATTGATCCAAACACAAGGATTCCATATTGTTTAGAAAACTATGTAGTATTCCCAAGATGATATGGAAATCGTATTCTGTTTAGATAGAGGGTGGTGCATGGTTAGTGGATGGTTTGTCCAACCCTATAGCCAAACCATGCACCTCATTAAAATAGGGAATTTCAAATTCATTCACTCTATATAATTATGAGTCCTTACACTGTTTTTCTGATCAATCAAACTTAAATATCTAGAGTGATAAGCCATGGAATCCCTTATCTTTATATGGTGATTTTAAAGAACAAATATTGGTTTTTTTAAGCATCGTTGGTTGAGAATTGATGCTCTGGGTGATTCAACAACTCATATTTATTTTATTTTCTATATGAGGCCATTAAATTTTCTCTTATCCTTCTAATTCCACAAAACACTTGTTTTTTAATATATTCATAAATTATATGTTGAGGGTTGTTTTAGAATGAATCTGGGGATTTGTTTGAGAAATCATTGATCTATGAACATCATGTATGTGTTTTACAAGATATATCCCATAGTAATTATTTTTAATTTAAGTGTATCTGGTTGTGCCTTTGGGCTGCCATGTTGTACATTTGAATCCAAGGCATGAAATGATAAAATCGGTGTGTAAATGGTTTGTTGAACACATGTCTATCCCCATTGATTTCACTAAGGTCAATTAGAATGGGACTATGGTCACCCATGGGTGTTCCAGTTGAATGAACATGATAATTAATTTGAAAAAATATGGAATGAAGGTATAACGAGATTAGTCTAGCTATAATTATGGTAATAAAGTTGGAATTTAATAATGGATCGTTTGGATCGATATGATTAAGTTAAATGAGTTATGTATTGTATGTGGGTAAATGTGGGAAAATATAAAAGGGGTTTTTCCATTTTGTTAATTGGATTTAAATGGTGTATAAATGGTTGTAATTGTTCATCAAGGGTTAAAGAATCTATCTATGGGAATTTTAAATTAGATTAATGTAATGAACTATGAAATTGTATTAAATAAAATTGTTTTCAAATGTTTCCTATGTTTGAAAAAATAGGATGAAAATCCTTGGAACACATCAAAAAATCGATGTTTTGGATTTTGGATTGATACGTATATCTCTTTGATGGGCTAGAATAATTCTCTAGGAACCCTTATGAATAATATGTTTTTGGAGAAATGAAAAGACTCATTAATCCAAATGTATGAACAAAATTTTATTTATCATGGTTGGGATTTTTGGACATGGTGTCTTGAATCTTTCTTAGACACTTAGATTGATGATCCATGTCTTCCAACTTATGACCCCCCTTGACCCATTGTAAAGAGAACTGATATTGTGCTGAATTAGGTTTCATCTGTATGGGGGAGACTAGGAACTATGATCATGTGTGGTTGATTTAATTAGTGTTAAAAATTTAAAACAATTATAATTACTTCCATACCATTCCTATTTGTACTTCATTATACAATTTTATTAGAATGGATATTATTTGACACACCGTTGGTGGTATCATATGGAGTTATACATAGACCATTATTGGGTTGCAATAGGGTACCCATTATAATATAATGGCTTCATGTCATGATAAGTTATAATGACATATACTATATGTTTTATGCGGGATATGTAGAGATCATGGATAGAAGATCAGATGTGATTTTAGGACACGATTTTTAGGTTGTGTGTAGATTTTTATATTTATTAACTTATGGCATAATGGACTATCATGACCATTCATATTTTATAATATCTTTATGTTGGTACTCTTATGTTTTGGAATGTGGTATGTGATGTTTTTTGTATTTTTTATTGTTTCATGTTAATTTTTATCATAATTTCCAAATTTTGTTTCCTATTGTGAAGATCATATAGTCTCCCCTTATAATCCATTAGACCCGTAGATCTAGTCAACTCACTCTAACACATGGGGGTGTGTAAAATCATGTGGTCATGCAGAGAACTGATTCATGAAGACAATTATATTGGCAACCAAGTCATGAAATTAAAAAGTTATAACACATATATTTTTTATTTTTGGTTTCATTAGTACATAATAATGTTACAAGGGAGATTAGTTGGTATCGTGACTTTTATTTGAGATTTGGAATTAGATTAGCTAATGTATGTGCTGCAGAAACCCCAATTACCCAAGGTGGGATTATTGTTCATGATTTTTCCTTATCACAGTTATATGTTATGTCACCTTTTGAAATACACAAGTAGTGTGATGTTATTATTTTCCAAGAATTTACTCATGTGATTTTATGGCATAATGTTTTTGAAACCATTAATTATTTTAATAACATAGGGATATATGCGACCTAAATCAAGTTAGTCATTCGGGGAATGTTTGTTGTGGTTGGGTTATTGGATTTGAAAATGCATTTAGTATCTACTGGGGTGGTAAATAATTGTTGCATAACAAAACTGGTCCAGTTGTATAAATTTGAAAGGTGTTAAAGTTGAAATGGGTATTATAGTACCAAATAAAAATCTATTTTTTTTAACTATGATGTGTGTAATTTTATTGAATAAATTGGTTCATAATTGATATTTATTTATATTTTTGAATGTGAAACGGTTAAAATGGTGTCTAACCAAATGATTGTGATTATGAAGGATTGATTTACGCTATGTTTACCATCAACCAGGATATGGATGGTTGAAGTTAGTGTTGTTGTGGTGTTTTTAATAGTTGATATTATGTATGTGAATTAATTTTCATTTACTAGGTTTTATCCTTCATTTATGTAATTTTGGGAACCTTATGTTTTGTGTTTTGAGGATTCTGCTTGATATTATAGAGAGATATTACTACCAAAATTCCTATCGGTTTGGTGATGGGAATACATAACCGAAAATAATCCTCTAATAGTGGATCATTAATGACCATTGGTTTCTGATAATACAGGGGAAGGGATGTTCCCTGAGAACATTTCTGATTTTATACATTTTATAGAGAGATTCCCATGGTATGATACATTGTGTATATTTGACTTGACAAGAATGTTTCCCCTGCAGAACCCTCACATGTTTTCTCATGAGGGTGGACATGAGGCAACAAAGATATAGATAGAATATATCTATATAATTCTAGATCAAATAGATACTCGTACGAATAAAATAATTAAACTAGAATGTTATATCTTATGAGGACAAATGATGTACTGGTGGTATATATAGGCATGGGATGAGCTGATATAAGGAATGGCCAGGAATGACTTATAGGAGACATTCCTTGAATAATTTTACCCCAAGACCCTGAGGAAAATGAAAGATGCTGATTTTAAGTGTTTGGACAAGGAATGTTTGATGGTGATGAATAATGTTGTCCACTTCCCACACATGCATCAGTTTTTTATTAAAACCTGAAATGAGATGGGAAATCTATGACCATTCATATTTTGAATTTCTTTGATGTGAGATCATGTTTTTATAAATATCTTACATTTGAAGAGGTTTGATGAAATAGTGGATGTCTCTCTCATATCTGAAAGGAACATGAAAACTATTTTAGAACTGGATATACTATTTTATATACATAATTTGGTGGTACATCTTATGATAGTAGTAATTGTCGTTATGAGATTTTCAACCAGAGTTTGATGTAAACGGTGGTGATGGAAGAGTAAATGTCTCTCAGGTAGGTAGTTTAGTCATCTGTTATCTGTGTCGAATACCAGGCCACATGCGAGTTCAGTTTCCTCGACCAATAGTTGAATTATGATCATGAGGTTAGATATTTCATATAAAGTGGTTCTACATTACCCACAAATAAAGTGTAGTGGTGGAAGTTATAGAATGGTACAGAGCACCAGCTTGGGGTTTGCTATTCCATATCAGATATGCATTTGGAGTTCCACCAACTACACCAATTGAGAGAGGGGATATGAAACTTAAGGAAAAGGGTGTTCAAATAAATAGTTTAGTGAAGCAATAGTATCTCAAATTGGGGCCTAAGATAGTGATAAATTTCATATCTATGAATGTCAGCATACACCTAGTCATGGTATGGAGAGAAAATTGACTTTTCGATATATGAATGTTATACATTCTATTATTTATAGTGGTTTATATTATATTAGTTCCTGAAATTATTTTATTATTCTCATGTTGGGAATGTTAATGGTCTAGCAGTGGAATATATGAATGGAATTATGTCAATTTCACACCATTAGAATTACAATTAGAATGTATCCGGCAATTAAAGGAGTGTTCCCTCATGGTTAGTAGGTTATGTATCCTTTAAAACTTGTATGTGATTGACATGTCTGGTTTTTACCCACTAAATATGATGAAATCGTGGGATACATACCAGACATATACTAATTGTTACTGTTGGATATTGAGTTTCACAAATCCTGAATTTGAAACTTTTATTCATTATGAATAATCGATTTTTTTGGAAGTCCATGCAAGGATAGTTCTTCCATGACCATGTGATATCACAACTTATGATTTAATTCATTTAATAAATGATCAGTACGCATATAATAATTTCTTCCCACCATTAGTGGGTCAGATTCATGACATTAGTCTTAATTACTTTTCATGGCTCTAGTCTTAGAGAGAGGTTGAGTTTATAATTGATTTGATTCTTAGAGAATTGACAATTTTTATTGATCTTTATAGAATGTAAAATGTAGAACATTAAGGGAATGAAACGTAACAAGTTTAATTAAAGAGTAATAAATTTATCCATCCATGTAAATCACAATGGGGATCTCCATACTTGTTTTCTATAAAGGAAAATCAAACAGTATTGTTGTGTGTCTTTTAATAGACGTTGAATATGATGATGGTTATGAACTGATATCCTCTATCATGTATCAATGGTATATTTATCCTGAATAAGGGTGATTGTGCATTGGTTGAGACCGATTTAAGGTTAGAATATAATCTGCTAAGGTTGATACCTTCTGATAAACCATAGAATAATTATAAAAATCTATATTATTTATATGATTTCATTATAATTTAATTCATGATAATGAATGATCCAATTGTATTTAGGGCCTTGGGGATCTGGGTTTTTCACCTTTACCAATATCATATCATAAAACATTTTTGTATGACATTTTGGTGTACAAAAATACCCATTACGATCATCCCCAACATCTATTGGCCATTCAATCTAAATTGAGATAGAATCCGTTATAAAACAAGAAATAAAAGAATCACTTATGGATTGATAATTTACATTTCATGGGATATATCATATCGGATTACATTTTTTTTGACCTATAAAATATTCAAGTGGTTTTTTCTTGGGAGCATCCCAAGATTACTCTTTATATTTGATGTTTTCCTGATTATATTTTTACTAAAAGAGGGTAATAAAAGACTTTTCATGATTTACTGAACCAGTTTTGGGATTGATGAAAAAGGGTTTAATGTTCAAGTGTTCTGACTCTTTTGAGACTAATTTTTATGATTAAAATAAATTATTTACCACAACACCATTCTTGATCCTATAAAAGATGGGTAGAGAGTATAATGTTTATCCTATTTCATATGAAAATGTACATGTGTTTTTTTGATGTTGGGGGGTCGAGATGTTGTGTATAGAAAAAAAAATTAGATAAAACAAAACAAAAACATCATATATATTTTCTTGAGTTTCCATAGTGGTTTAGGCTTTAAATAAGATCCAAAATATATTTTGGGTGAGATGTTCATTATTTTTTGAGTCATAAATTCCTTATGTACAAATTTTCCAATGGTTATTTGAATCTGTGTTAGTGAATCTCGGTTTATATTATACATTATTTCTAAATTGATCTTTCCTATACACTAGAAAAGGGGACCATTTTTTTAGACGTATTTTATATAGACATCCATAATTAGGTGGTTCCATAATATAGTTCCAAGTCGGATGTAATTTATTTGTATTCAAAAATTAATCTAGGAGTTCAAGAGGGTTATGAGAGGATGAAACTCATTTCCCAATCTTTTGATCAATCTTTTCCGGCCTTATTAGGATACAAATGTATGAGGATTTAGAATTTTTGGGTTTTAATGATCGTTTTTAAGTGAGGTATCCACCTTATTTTGAGAATTTTGATGCAGATAAGATTATTCATGTTTGATTTCCTATTTCTCTGGATTATTTTATGCATGAATTGTTGGTGTGTGGGACTCATGACCGGATGTGGGAGGTAGACCCAAGTTTTAACATGATGTACTGATTACTTTAGAGACAATATTGGTTATTGGGAATGAAATTTTTGTTCCATGTTTCATGACATGATTATAAAACTGATAGCATGAGAATTTCCAGCATTTGTGACCTATTAATCATTTAAAATAAATTCCAATTATTTAAATTATGTGGTTTTCTTTTACCATGATGATTTTTGTATGGATCCCTAGGATACCTCAAAAGAATGAAAATATTTTTCAAATTGTTGATAATTTCTCAAATTTACCTCATTTTGATTGATTTATCAGACATTTACCATGTACATGTTCGGTGAAATGATTATTTAGGAGGTAGTTATTTTTAATGTGGATCCACAAACTATAGTTTTAGATAGCAATCAGCATTTAGCATCATTCATCTGTGAAGGTTTGTAGAAGTTGATGTCTAATCATGTTTTCCATAGAAAACCTATTTATCCACATACAAATGGGAAATCAGAATGTATTGTTCTGGTGGTAGAATAAATTGTGAGAGAATATGTATGGTACAATGGTAGATCATGGGGGATAAAACTAAACATCACTGAGTTCACCTATAATAATATTTATCTTGATAATATTTAGATAGAACCATAAAATAATGTATATTTTAGGCCACAAATATCTCCCATTTTATAAACAAAAGTATGGGAATATGAGTTGTTGGTATTGATTATCATGACAGATATTTTAGAACAATTTTAGTTGAGTTGGAACCATATGGATATGAATTATAGTATATATAACAGTTATTCGTAGCAATGAAATTGACATCATAGTTTTTTTTTGTGAACATGTATTCTTCCATGTGTCACTAATATTAGGTCATATTTAGATTATGAAATGAGGATATTTGGCACCCAGGTATGTGGGGTTATTTGAGATTGTGGAGGCGATTAGATTGTTGGAATACCAATTGTATTTTCCACAATTGTATATTTTCATGCATGGTGTTTTTCATGTCTAAAAAATTTAGAAGGATCACACTAACCCATCTTATATAATTGGTGTTAAGGATTTATATCTTGATACTAATGCATCGTTTGAGGAGAGGCCTATTAGTATTGTGGATTGTATTGGAAATATTTGGGGGTAGGAAAATGTCTTTTCTATTAGATTTGTGGAAGCATTGTAACAATATCATTGAATATCGGGATAGGGAGATGGATTTTCAGGGTTTTCTTTATGACCTTTGAATGTTAGAAACATAACAATTCTTGGGATTGGATCTCTTGGATTAGTTTTTATACGGTGTGTCCATTGTATTATTCTAATATTTTTAGGGGCTTCATTCTTACATAAATTTTGAGTTAACTTCCATTATGATGTTTAGTGAAATTATTCCCAAGGTCATGAGGGTACATGAGGGTGTATCAATGGTTTGGGACATAGAAAAACATAAAATAGGCCACATTGTTAAGGGAATATAGTTGACAAACTTTTAGTACTAAAATTTCCCATTAACCATGTAGCCTATAGTGGGAGGTATAATGGTTAAAATTCCATGAAAGGTAATCCTAAAAATCATGTGAAATTTTATAGAGATAAACATATGACTTCCGTAGGGATTGAATTCTATTTGATCCATCCAGGAGACAATGTGAACTAGGCCCCCACTATGACAAAGGGTGGTGCATGGTTGGAACAAGGGATCACTCGTCCTTCAAGGGAGAGTCTCTATAAATATTAGGTATTTTCAAGCAAAGTTGGATATGAATCACAGATCTTGTTGAGTAAATAACAATTATTTCTTAAATATGTTAAAATATTCCTTGTATAATTGTTATTCTATATAAAAATACTCAAAACCATTTTTAGATATTATCCACAGATATGTAATTTAGGGTTGTTTTAGTGTTAATCAAGGCTGGTGTTTGAGAAAGTGTTGGTTTATATACATGAGGTAGGTGGTTTGTGAGTTATATCTCATTGTCATGATGTTTAATTTATGTGTATGTTCATGTGACATTGTGCCATTGATCTATGAATGATAATTCAAGGTATCAAACAATAAAATGTATGTGTAAATGGTGTGTTGAACCCATCAAGATCCCTATTGGATTTATTGTCGACAATTGCAATGGGATAATAGTAATCCATCAGTTATTCCACTTCCATGATCAAAATAATTAAGTAATAAATTGGGGAATTGATTGTTTTATTATATTAATAAAATTTTATTTATGGTAATATCATTGGAACAATATAAAGGGTTTTTTCACTTGAATTGAATAACTTATATTATTTATTTAATATAAATGGGTAAATTTGAGATATTATTAATGGTAGACTTTAATATAGTTAATTACCATGAAATGGGTCTTAAATTTATTTAATGTTTCTTTAGGGGTGAAATTCCCAAACTACGGGAACTTGGAATATGATTAATGTAATGAAACATATAAATTTGTGAAATGAAATGGTGCACCACTAATTCCATTGTTAACTAAAAAATTTAATGAGGATAAGCCATAAAAAATGAGAAAATGGTTTTTTTAGATGTAGTGTTGATGATCCAATCCCTTAGGTGGGCAAGACTGATTCCCCATTAACCCCTATGCATTATATGATTACGAGTAAGGGTTGAAGGTGCATAATTTATGGGTATGGACATGGAATTACATATCATTGTTTGTATGGTCATAGATGTTGTTCTAAATCATGGTTCGATACATGGACTTATTCTAGTTGTTTTCCAACCTATTCCCCCTTTTGAAACATGGTTCATATAACTAAAATTGAGCTGTGTAAGTCTGATGTGTATGGGTGACCCTATGAACATAGATAAAGGGTGGTTAAAATAAATATGATTAAATAATGAATTTTTTAATTAATTAATTTCGTTGCATATTTTATATTCTTCAGAATTTGTGAACAGATTGGATATTATTTTTTACATAGTAGTTGTATTACTATTGAGTTGTACTCACACCCTTCCCAGGATTCCATTAGGTACAAGAACAAACATCATGGTTATAGTTCAGATAAAGGAAATGGCTATGTACTTTATGGTTGATGTGTGTTACGGGATAGAGAGTGGATGGCGTGACCTGACATGATATTGTTACTCAATATTTGTATTATCATTACAATATTATTTTGATTTATTTCTAGAAATTTAGACTATCATGACATATCATATATTCCTGTATTTTTTATGGGTACTAAATAGTTTGTGAATGTGAGACGTTTTTTGGTATTTATTATTTTTTAGTTTTTATGTTTATATTTATATAGAGTATTGGTTTACTTTTTAATGAGGGTATATTCTCCCCCAATGATCATTTAGTCCCTCACTACTAGTCAACAACCTCTAGGATATATAAATGTGATTTTGAGGTAATGTGGTGAACCGGATCGGGGCACCGATTATAGTTAGACCCAAGATAATATAATGTAAACCATATAAAAATTCATAATGAATCTTCTTAATTAAAAAATGATACGTATTTTTATATAAAAATCCCTACCATGGGTAAATATTAAATTAAAAAACACTAAAATATAGAAGAAACAATAAAAAATATTCATAAGAATTAAATAATTCATCAATTCAGACTATCCATCTAAATATTTTGTAGCTTGCTCTACATTGACTTAGAACCCATAAAATTAATAATTCACTTATTGAAGTGAGATGAAAAATATGGTTATATTCAACAAATTGTATATATAAGTAAACTATTGAGATTCCCAACCTTTCAAAAATTAAAATATTTATGATATTCTTCTAGAATCATCTCCTTGGTAGTAAAAATATATGTCTATTCCATAAATTAGTAAATAATTACACAAATAATCTCTTCACCACCATAGGAGTATATGGATTATAAATTATGAGCCTGACAGATCCTTGATACAAACTATATAATGGAATTTGTAATGGTTATAAGAAACTGGAAGGTCTATACGGCTTCACTTCACTTTTCTAGAAGGCACAGAATCATCACTGAAATTCTATAACTAATATTCTCACCCATGGATAGTAAAAATGGTATTGTAGATCACAAATCATCATGTCAATAAATAGTTCTTATAAAATCTATGAAAATTTCTAAACTATATTAACTCTTGAATCAGATCAACTAGATTAACCTAATTCTTTATAAGAAACCAATCACTGTCAGGATACAGAAATAAAAAACCAAATTTTCTTGTTGACACTAAATACTACATCCCCAAAATTTTCCAAATTCCCCCATAAATGATCCCAGAGCATATCTCATTCCAAAATCTTGATTTGACTGGTCGTGGAGCCCAAATGGAGTTACCGATCAGAAGTTAGGGCTATTAGAAGTCAGGCCATTGGCAATGGCCATCTAGGAAGGTTTTGTGGAAAAGTATGTATTTTCTTGTAAAAAGGGAATCTCACATGGAAAACTCTTTGCGCGCGTGGAATATTACACTCCCCACCATGTGGCTGTGAAATTTTACGCACACTGATTTGCGCGCAAGGAATTTCACGCGCACCGATTTGGATGCGTGGAATTTTCAATGCACTGAGTTGCGCATTTAGAATTTGTCTGCTCCTCGCCTAGCGATCGCATAATATTCCATGGCCCAGCTGGCATAGGTGGAATTTTTTGCGCCCCACCTTCTACACGCGTAATTTTATTTTCAACTCTTTGCATGTGGAAAACCATTTGTGTATGCGGGATTTTAAACGCACCGCCTCCCTAGTTTCCACCTACAAATACAAGTCTGTCCCCCTTCATCCGGGGGGACCTCAGAGGTCGGCCACCGCTCTAATGTGCATAAGTATGCATTTTCCACTTCTTCGTGGAACCCCCCCCTCTAGTGCGCAGACCAATATTTTTGCGCGTAATAGTGCCACTTTGCCCAATTTTTCGTGCACCAGTGCTACACCGGTCCTATTTTTCACAAACCATTTCTATTTCACGCAACCCATCGGTATTTCAAACGACCCTTACCAATTGCGCGTAACACACCCCAATTGCGCACCTGCAACTAGTATTGCGTGCCCATGCCCCATATTGCACACCCATCTCCCTATTGTGTGCCCATCACCCATTTTGCGTGCCCCACTCCCCTATTGCATGCTTGCTCCAAATAAGTGATTCCTTATGCTCCAATAATGATATGCCAATAGTCCTATCTACATGACTACAAAAAATAGTACGCCCTATATAAAAAATAAAGGACACCTTTTTCTCTAATAAAGATATTCCTTATGCTCCAAGCATGAGATTCCAATAGTCCTTTCTACATGAATTTAAACTGTAGTACAACCTATGTTCCAAACATAGGACACCTCTTGCTCCAAATAAGAGATGCCTTATGGTCCAAGCATAAGATGTCAATAGTCCTATCTACAAGACTTTAAACTTTAGTAATCCCTATGTTCCATACATAGGATGCCTCTTAATCTAAATGAGATATGCCTTATGCTCCAATCATAAGATTCCAATAGTCCTCTCTACGTGACTATAAACTGTTGTAATCCCTATCATTATATAATAAGATGCATCTTGTTCCAAATAAGAGATGTCGTATGTGAAAAGCCTAGTATGGTTCATGCCATGATTGCAGTGGAATAATTTCAATAGCATTTGAATCTTTTCAAAAATTCCATCGCTCCACCCCACACTTTGTGTGTCCTTCATTCGGATCTTCATCCTATTCCATGTCTGAAGGGACCCCCTAATGGCCTGGTCCCATGCTGCGTCGACTCACCTACCATCCTGGGCCAACACCCTGGGAGACTTTGGACGACACATTGTGTAACACCCCAAGCTTCTACGGTACGCTTCTCTTTGAATAATGTGACAGCGTGTGTTGTACGCAACACCGAGTTCTAACAACCAATCAAACTAGACGTTATGAATAGTAATACCTAATTTCTAAAATTATATATATTTTATATTTCAAAATAGACTTCATTTTTGGATTCGGAATATCTAATTTAGCCTAAGGTGAAATTTTGGTACTTTTCGGATAACTTTCATATTTTGATGAATAGTGAAAATTACTAAATTTTAATTAAAAACAACTTTTTTAATCAAAATAATTAATAGTGATAAATTATAAATTTTAGTAGTTTTAAAGTATATTTAGAATATATTTTTTCCATTTAATATAATGTTGGTCATTGGACATAATTTTACAATTAAACCGAACATAAACAAGTGTCAATCTTTTGGTAGTTATTATCTCTTAATAACACGCTTTTTGTTTTGACATCGGGAATTAATTTTAAATTAATTTATTCCACTTCTGTGTTTTGAAATTAGGAAAATGGATTCCATATTTTGAATCATGATGTTCAAATTGTGTAAATAGGTAGCTTTTATTTTTAGACATTTTGAATAATTACTGCGGTAAATATTTTATTTACCATGGTTAAGGGTAAATCCGGTAAATAAGGGTTAAAAAATAAAATTATAATAATACTAAATTACCCTAAAACGTGTCTTAACCCTATTTTGTGATACATGGTCGACCATGGGCATCGTTGGGTCGATTTTGGGACCCCATGGATCCACTTGTAAGTGATAATGACACTTTATTTTTATTAAGTTAAAATGAATACAAAAATGACACAAGCATATAGCTTTTAGAAAAACAATTGTTACATAGGGTTGTATATGTTGGATTTTATATTATAAATATTCATTAGAAAGATAAAACGATTTCCTACATAATTATATTTTATTTATAATTTTTAGACATTAAATAATTTATTTTATTTATGACACAATGATGATGTAGTAATTACTATAATAGTGAAAAATTAAAATAATTGATATTATAAATACCCAAATAAATATAATATGAAACTTTTAATGAATTAAACTAATTTTACAGGATAATATGATATATTAGGATTGATTTAATTGACGTTTTACGAAGTAATCAATCTGTTATGAGTTTCACAAAAATCAACTATTGAATAGTGTCAAAATTGACATAAAAGAGTTCTTAAAACAAATATTATATTATTAATTGATATTAAATTCCTAAAAATCTATGGTTCGGAAAAGAGACTTATATCATGATAGGTTCATCATTAATGGACCACTTTGGGGTCGCTTGGAAGTATGTAGTAAGTTTATTAACCATATTATATAAAAATACAAAGAGACATTGTAAAAGTGAAACTAATTATCTTAGAGTTAATACTTAAAGATAAGGTTAATATAAGTACCCAAACCTGTCTAAATTCTATTGGTTGAGTGGTTTTCGACCCCTCCCCACCTTAACCTTTGAATAATCAATTTTTTATCCATTATAAACCAAATATGAATTTATTATAAATTAATATTTCTAGCTTTTCCAAAGGTGCCCCTCACCCCTCTTATAAAAGGGCACTCCTCCTTCTCATTTCTTCACACCTTCAAAGCCTTTTGTTTCGGCCAAACTCTGCCCAAATACTCTCCCAACTTCCATCACTACAACCTAGGGGAATTAGTTTGATCAGAAAGCCAACCTAAGGAGCCCTTTTGATCAAATCAAAAGGAAGAACCCGAAAAAGAGGTAATGATTTCACCACCCTTTTCTAAGTTCATTTCTTCTTCCACTTCTTATTCCTTTGTTGTTACCATTCTAAAATAATAAATCAAGTATCATATTTATACTGTGATGTTATTATAAATATGGTACAACCAAATTCATTATTCTATCCATCCTTTGAATAACATGTCACCATACGTGCGTACGCACGGCTTACCGTCTCAACGTCGTGGTGTAATTGTTATTCAATATAATATTATTTGGATGGGTATAATAATGATGTGTAACTCATGTAAATAATAAATATAACATTTTAAGGATTCAGTATATATGATATACCATCCATTTATATATTATTTTAATATCAAAATAATGATATTGTCGCTCGTGCGTACGTACGGACTACCCTCTCCATGAACGCGATGAGATTCATTCTCCATCGTATCCATTCAAGTATAATTATCATTTGATGATTTAAAAAATTATGTTTAAGGACTTGATATCATTCTGGATATGAATAATATAAAACCTATCATTTAAAAACATGTCTTACGTAACAAAACATATAAAATAAAACAAGTAAGTTAACACCTGAAACAACGATAATACTAAGATATTATTATCAAATCAATATTAAAAGATCATATATGATATCATATTAATGTATATGATTATTTTATAATTTAATAACAATTATTTCACCATTATACAGGAGGTTAACCTACCCCAACCAAGTAAAAGTAAAAGGTAAGGGTTATTTCACAATATCTTCATTATCCGAGGTTGTTTAAACGTAATAATCTACTAGGTTCTCTTTATCATCCACATCCATGTTTCTTAAAAATGTATTTCAAAACATTTTTACTATTTACTAGAATATGAGTTAAAGTCATTTATACCATTTTTTTCTTTTATAAGTGGTTTATAAAAGAATCTTTCGGTCGTTTTCAAAACAAGGTCCTTTTTAACCTTTTCGATGGAATTAAGGTAAGAATGTTTTTTTAACTTATACGGCGGGTGCAGCTATTTTCCGCCATTATAAAATCTTCAAAGCTTCCCTTACAAACTTATAAGAATATTTTCAAAGAAAATGTTTTATTTTATATGGATCTTAAATGATTTCAAATTAAAAGGAGATATTTTTTAAAAAAGAATATTGATTTCATCTATGTCAACATCCTTTGATGGATTTTAAGATTATTTGAAGTTGATTTATTATGATACAAAACTTCTTTATTGTATTGAAGGTTTTGTGATATGTTTGACTGTGGATGTGCTATTTTTATACCATTCATAGTTTATGGTGAAATTATTTACATTTCGTATGCTAGTTTTAATACGAATGATTATGTTATGTTTAAACCTTTTCATATGGGAATGCATTGGACTTAGTAAGTGACGGGTGGAGCCCGCTATAGCTCCTCGATGCATCGGTAGGTCTCATGAGACAAACTAGTGTCTTGGCACAAGGCCTTGACAAAATCTTATTTGTAGTCTTGGCACGAGGCCTTGACTATGTGGTTATGATAGTCTGGCATTATGTATTCCATCATTATGAAAGTGGTTATTGATTTTTTCATGTGATTATTCGATTAGTAGAATATCCATGTGAATAAGTAAATGGCATTATTTCATTTTATTTATGCCATACCATGTTGAAAGTTCATGTTTGAAAGGCTTTTGTTTTAGTTATACATTGCCTTAAATGTTTATTCTTATTTATGAAAGTTTCCGCTATATTGTTATCCTTACTGGGCATTTGTGCTCACCCCTTTTCTATGTTTTATTTTTCCCAGGAAGTGAAGAAGTAAATTATGAATGACCTGCAGGGATATTATGTGGGGATATGAGTGTGGATTATGTAGACATTATGTTGTTGTAGTAGTTTTTCATTTTATGATGTAATGAAAAACTTATGAATATATCTAGTGTTTCCAAGGCTACTAAACCAATCGGTCTTTCGAGATTTGATCTTTCATGTGATCATGCTAATGTTATATAATAATGCACCGACTTTGGGTAACTAGGGTCAGGGCGTTACAGTTGGTATCAGAGGAAGTTTAGTACAAACCTTGGAAGCTAGATTTAGATAAACTCTGATTAGATCACGTAGACCTAAGATGAACTTTGAGGATTAGTGTAGAAGAACTTCCTAGAATTTTGGTATTGTAGAGATTTTGTGAGTTTTCCGAGAAATACATCCCTGTCTGGATACGAGCCGGTAGAGGCAGCTCTGGCACAGATGTACCTAGGGGTAAAACCCGAAAACACCGCTTTGAGCTAGACTCGAACGGGAACTGGTGCACGACAACGGGCCTTACTGCACTCTTGGTTACGACACTCCCGGGGGAAATGCTTAGGATAATTCTCATTTTCTTTACAAACCATTATGAAGGGTTTATGAGTATATACATCCTCAAAGGAGACATTTTTATGATTATGGATTATATCCATAAATAGTTCAATTTATGTTAAGTGTTTTATAAGTATGGGATTATGTATTTTGATTCATAAACTGATCTAGTTTATGCCATTGTTTAGAAATGGCGCCTAGTGGAAGAAATGGAAACCGTATCAATGCACGAACTCCATGTAGGTATTGCCCTCCTACTCAAGATAATTATAGTGGAGCCGGTGATGCAACTGGAGCAGATCAGCTAATCACCATACTGGGACAACTTACTCAGGTTATGAATAATAACCTTACCCGTATGGAGCACCCTGATCCGCAGCGTGGAGGATCAATGTTAGATCGATTCATGAGGCAACAACCACCAACGTTCAATGGGAATAAAAATCCCTTAGTAGACGAGCAGTGTATAAATTCCCTAGAGAAAATATTTCAGGCTTTGGGGAGCAATGAAAGGGAAAAAGTTATCATGGCAGCTTACCGCCTCACTGGAGATGCTGATCAATGGTGGTCATTGATTCAAAACATGAAGGAAGATGATGAATTATCAAATATGGAATGGAAGGGAGTCATACATTTTGGTAAGAAAGGTAAATTGAGTCCCAGGTATATCGGATCTTTCGAAATTATAGAACGAATTGGGGTTGTAGCTTACCGATTGGCAATGCCGCCAAGTCTCTCCAAAGTTCACGATGTGTTCCACGTATCTCTGTTGAGGAAATACATGCCTGATCCAACGCATGTACTCACCTATGAGGAATTAGAACTAGAAACCGATCTTTCCTATTGTGAAGAGCCTGTCAGGATTCTTGATACGAGAGAACAAGTTCTGAGAAACCGGACGAAGCGTCTGGTAAAAGTTTTGTGGAGAAACCATAAGATGGAAGAGGCAACGTGGGAACCCGAGGAACTTATGATAAAGAACCACCCGAGTCTTTTCATGCGATAGTATTCTATAAATTTCTAGGATGAAATTATTTGAAGGAGGGGAGAATGTAACACCCCAAGCTTCTACGGTACGCTTCTCTTTGAATAATGCGATAGCGTGTGTTGTACGCAACACCGAGTTCTAACAACCAATCAAACTAGCCGTTATGAATAGTAATACCTACTTTTTAAAATTATATATATTTTATATTTCAAAATGGACTTCATTTTTGGATTCAGAATATCTAATTTAGCCTATGGTGAAATTTTGGTACTTTTCGGATAACTTTCATATTTTGATGAATAGTGAAAATTACTAAATTTTAATTAAAAACAACTTTTTTAATCAAAGTAATTAACAATGATAAATTATAAATTATAGTAGTTTTAAAGTATATTTAGAATATATTTTTACCATTTAATATAATGTTGGTCATTGGACATAATTTTACAATTAAACCGAACATAAACAAGTGTCAATCTTTTGATAGTTATTATCTCTTAAAAACACGCTTTTTGTTTTGACAGCGGGAATTAATTTTAAATTAATTTCTGCCACTTCTGTGTTTTGAATTTAGGAAATGGATTCCATATTTGGAATCAGTATGTTCAAATTGTGTAAATAGGTAGCTTTTATTTTTAGACATTTTGAATAATTATTGCGGTAAATATTTTATTTACCATGGTTAATGGTAAATCCGGTAAATAAGGGTTAAAAAATAATATTATAATAATACTAAATTACCGTAAAACGTGTTTTAACTCTATTGGTTGATACCTGGTAGACCATGGGCATCTTTTGGTCGATTTTGGGACCTCATGGATCCACTTGTAAGTGATAATGAGACTTTATTTTAATTAAGTTAAAATGAATACAAAAATGACACAAGCATATATCTTTTAGAAAAACAATTGTTACATAGGGTTATATATGTTGGATTTTAGATTATAAATATTCATTAGAAATATAAAAAGATTTTCTACATAAGAATATTTTATTTAAAATTTTTAGACATTAAATAAATTATTTTATTTATGACACAATGATGATGCAGTAATTACTATAATAGTAAAAAATTAAAATAATTGATATTATAAATACCCAAATAAATATAATATGAAACTTTTAATGAATTAAACTAATTTTCTAGGATAATATGATATATTAGTATTGATTTAATTGTCTTTGTTCGAAGTAATAAATCTGTTATGAGTTTCACAAAAATCAACTATTGAATAGTGTCAAAATTGACATAAAAGAGTTCTTAAAACAAATATTATATTATTAATTGATATTAAATTCCTAAAAATCTAAGGTTCGGCCAAGAGACTTATATCATGATAGTTTCATCATTAATGGAACACTTGGGGGTCTCTTGGATGTATGTAGTAAGTTTATTAACCATATTATATAAAAATACAAAGAGACATTGTAAAAGTGAAACTAATTAACTTAGAGTTAATACTAAAAGATAAGGTTAATATAAGTACCCAAACCTGTATAAATTCTACTGTTTGAGTTTTTTTTGACCCATCCCCACCTTAACCTTTGAATAATCAACTTTGGATCCATTAGAAACCGAATATGAATTTATTATAAATTAATATTTCTAGCTTTTCCAAAGGTGCCCCTCACCCCTCTTATAAAAGGGCACTCCTCCTTCTCATTTCTACACACCTTAAAAGCCTTTTGGTTCGGCCAAACTCTGCCCAAATACTCTCCCAACTTCTCTCACTACAACCTAGGGGCATTATTTTGATCAGAAAGCCAACCTAAGGAGCCCTTTTGATCAAATCAAAAGGAAGAACCCGAAGAAGAGGTAATGATTTCACCACCCTTTTCTAAGTTCATTTCTTCTTCCACTTCTTATTCCTTTGTTGTTACAATTCTAAAATAATAAATCCAGTATCATATTAATACTGTGATGTTATTATAAATATGGTACAACCATATTCAGTATTCTATCCACCCTTTGAATAACATGTCACCATACGTGCGTACGCACGGCTTACCGTCTCAACGTCGTGGTGTAATTGTTATTCAATATAATATTATTTGGATGGGTATAATAATGATGTGTAACTCATGTAAATAATAAATATAACATTTTAAGGATTCTGTATATATGATATACCATCCATTTATATATTATTTTAATATCAAAATAATGATATTGTCGTTCGTGCATACGTACGGACTACCCTCTCCATGAACGCGATGAGATTCATTCTCCATCGTATCCATTCAAGTATAATTATCATTTGATGATTTAAAAAATTATGTTTAAGGACTTGATATCATTCTGGATATGAATAATATAAAACCTATCCTTTACAAACATGTCTTACGTAACAAAACATATAAAAGAAAACAAGTAAGTTAACACCTGAAACAACGATAATACTAAGATATTATTATCAAATCAATATTAAAAGATCATATATTATATCATATTAATGTATATGATTATTGTATAATTTAATAACAATTATTTCACCATTATACAGGAGGTTAACCTACCCCAACCAAGGAAAAGTACAAGGTAAGGGTTATTTCACAATCACTTCATTATCCGAGATTGTTTATACGTAATAATCTACTGGGATCTCTTTATCATCCACATCCACGTTTCTTAAAAATGTATTTCAAAACATTTTTACTATTTACTAGAATATGAGTTAAAGTCATTTATACCCTTTTTGACTTTTATAAGTGGTTTATAAAGGAATATTTCAGTTGTTTTCAAAACAAGGTCCTTTTTAACCTTTTCGACAGAATTAAGGTAAGAATGTTTTTTTAACTTATACGGCAGGTGCGGCTATTTTCCGCCGTTATAAAATCTTCAAAGCTTCCCTTACAAGCTTATAAGAATATTTTCAAAGAAAATGTTTTATTTATATATGGATCTTAAATGATTTCAACTTAAAAGGAGATATTTCTTTAAAAAGAATATTGATTTCATCTATGTCAACATCCTTTGATGGATTTTAAGATTATTTGAGGTTGATTTATTATGATACAAAACTTCTTTATTGTATTGAAGGTTTTGTGATATGTTTGACTGTGGATGTGCTATTTTTATACCATTCATAGTTTATGGTGAAATTATTTACATTTCGTATGCTAGTTTTAATACGAATGTTTATGTTATGTTTAAACCTTTTCATATGGGAATGCATTGGACTTAGTAAGTGACGGGTGGAGCCTGCTATAGCTCCTCGATGCATCGGTAAGTCTCATGAGACAAACTAGTGTCTTGGCACAAGTCCTTGACAAAATCTTATTTGTATTTTTGGCACGAGGCCTTGACTATGTGGTTATGATAGTCTAGCATTATGCATTCCAACATTATGAAAGTGGTTATTGATTTTTGCATGTGATTATTCGATTAGTAGAATATCCATGTGAATAAGTAAATGGCATTATTTCATTTTATTTATGCCATACCATGTTGAATGTTCATGTTTGAAAGGCTTTTGTTTTAGTTATACATTGCCTTAAATGTTTATTCTTATTTATGAAAGTTTCCGCTATATTGTTATCCTTACTGGGCATTTGAGCTGACCCCTTTTCTATGTTTTATTTTTCCCAGGAAGTGAAGAAGTAAATTATGAATGACCTGCAGGGATGTTATGTGGGGATATGAGTGTGGATTATGGAGACATTATGTTGTTGTAGTAGTTTTTCATTTTATGATGTAATGTAAAACTTATGAATATATCTAGTGTTTCCAAGGCTACTAAAGCAATCGGTCTTTCGAGATTTGATCATTCTTGTGATCATGCCAATGTTATGTAATAATGCACCGACTCTGGGTAACTAGGGTCGGGGCGTTACACATTGAGTCAGGTGTATTTTTTTGAACATGGTCAACAGTCAACCCTCATTTGCTCGTCCCCATTTAGGGCTTGCACGATATGGATGCTGTGTTTCGAACATGGTCAACAGTTATCCTATATCTCCATGCCACCCTCATTGCGATCCGAAGGTTGAGAATGTAATTCCACTTTTCATATAACATTGTTCACACCGATTCCATCACCCCTTGGTGTTATCCTAATTGTGCACTTGTGCATAGGTGTTTTCCACAATTATATACCTCAACCCACCAGTGAGCTGGGATGCCCTCATTGCCAGACATGAGGAATACATTATGGAATGCTTACTTGTGTATGCCCTATCCACCATTTCCGCTCCATAGTGGCACCTGGCCAGCTTCCTTGCGTAAGCCCCTTACAACATTTCCACTCCATAGCAGCACCCGGGCAACATTCTTGCAAAAGCCCCCCATTCACCATTTCCGCTTCATAGTGTCAACCGTGCACCTTACTTGCATAATCCACCTACACGGTTGCTGCTCCAAAGCGGCACCCCTGCACCGTCCTTGTGTTTTCCCCATTCACCATTTACCCTCCAAAGCGGCACTCAGGAAGAATCCTTGCATAAGACCCATTCACCATTGTCGCTCCATAGTGGCACCTGGGCAACTTCCTTGCATAAGCCCCATACACTAATGTTGTTCCATAGAGGCACCCAGGTAGCATCCTTGCGTAAGCCCCATTCACCATTTCTGCTCCACAGAGGCACATGGGAAGATTTCTCATTTAAGCATCATTTACCATTGCCACTCCATAGCGGCCCATGGGCTACATCCTTGCGTATTCCCCATCCACCATTAGCGCTCCATAGCAGCACATGGGAAGCTTCATTGTGTAAGCCCATTCACCATTTCTGATCCATAGCGGCACACATGCAGCATCCTTGTGAGAGCCCCATCCCCCATTTCCGCTCCATAGAAGCACCCATAAATCTTCCTTGTGAATGCCCCAATAACCATGGCTGATCCATAGAGGCACCTGGGTAATATCCTTCCGTAATCCCCATTCACCATTACCACTCTACAACAGCACATGGGCAGCTTCCTTGTGTAAGCCCCATTCACCATTGCTGCTCCATAGCGGCACATATGTAGCATCAATATAACGAACCATACTTTACATACATTGTTAATACTTCAAAATTAAAGAACACTTATTAAAACATATAACAAAACCATGAAAGGACCGTATAGGTATAATGTCTTTAGAAACTGGGAAACATAAACAACTGGTTCATAAATCATCTAAACTGTCTCCCTTTTATTTCATCATATCTAGATTCCCTTTTGGAATATCCTACTTAATAACCTTCTTCCTGACCTGGGGGAAAGAAAACATAAAAAACAGTGAGATCAAATTCACAGTAAGGATAAAATAAGAAATATCAATCACATCATATTCATAAGAACATAACATTTTGTAAATCTTAACCTGCAAAAGAGATCATAATTTCATAACATGTGATAAATCATAGTAGTGAAATGTAATCCCAATAATCATAACATAAAACATGAAACTTTTTGACATACACACATAATCATAGAAAATAATTTCTTAGAAGTAATGACTCATTTCCAAGACTATCTTAGCGGACAAAGTCCATTTCTGAACCGAGATCACTCCTCGTTTCAGTCCTGTTTCACTGAACCGGTTTGACGTACCGTTCTAGTCATGTATATCTCATGAGATATAAATCTTTACCCAATGCATTGGAGGGAGATATAGGTCCCACCCATCTCATAATGATACCATTCTTATGTGGGCCACAAAATCAAAAATCACACATCATTTCATAACCCATGTAATAAAATTGGATTCTTAAACATCATGACATCATAAAACAATTAATATAAGATAAAGGAATTATTAAAATTAATTCCATCACAACATAATCAAATCAATGTAATAATAGTTATAGGAATATAACCATATATTCTGTTAGATGTAAATTAATTTCGATAAAACACTTGATCTCCATTCTTGAGGAAAATATCCTTTCTACTTCAAAAACATTTTCCTTTCTTAAAACGTCATATATTTTTGAACCAAAAGAAGTAGATTAAAAATAAACATGGAAACTTGTAAAGGAAGCTTCATGGAAATAATGTTCTAAAAACCCATTCATGCCGTATAATTTAAAAAAAACATTCTTCTCGTACTTTTGTCAGAAAAGTCAAAAAGTCCCTCGTACGAAAAACTACAAAAGATTCCTTTCATATCTTTTATTAAAACTCACCGAAAGGTAAAATTGGATTTAAAAAATTGTAGGTAGATGGAAATAATATTAAATATTGAATAAACATGTATGTGGATGATAAAATACACCCCAGTAAATACCAAAGTATAAAAAATCTCGAATAAAAATGAGATTGTGATATTTTCCCTTACCTTAGATCCGATTTGCTTCGTAAGTGTCTGAACCTCCTATATAATAATTTAAATAATGTTATTGAATTATTACAGAATCATACTTATTTTTATGATATCATATATGGTGATATTATTATCTTCTTATTAGTAATATTTCATTGTTACTTTTTATTCGGGTGTTTATTGCTTTTTGTTCTTATGTGTGTTTCGTCGAATAAATTCTTATTCTTATTTTTTAGGTTATAGATACCTCATTTACATAATGGTATTAGTGAAATATATATAATATTCATTCATTCAATTCAATTATATAATCATTATGCAATGAAGATCATGTAGAACGAGTCACATCATATCGTGGAGACGGTATTCCGTACGTACGCACGAGCGATGATATCGTTCCCATTATCATGGAATTGTATTGGAGTGTATGTATACTATTTCAGAATCAATACCACTTTACGATAATCATATTTAGTTATTTATTTTCACCATTATACCCATCCAATTAAGGTGGTGGTGGAAAATAGATTACACCGCGGCGAGGAGATTGTATTCCGTATGTACGCACGCACAGTGATAAGTTTTCTGTAGGATGGATAGATGGTGAAATAGGGTTGTTTCATACTTATAATAACATATCAATAGATGAGTTATAATGATGTTATTACTTCATAATTAAACAACTAAAGAAGAAGAAGTGTAAGAAGAAATAAAGTTGAATGAATTGGTAACAGACATTACCTCTTCTTTGAAGCGCCTCTTTGAGACCACCTTTTAGGGAACTAAAATTGGCCATTGAATAAGACCAGGATCTCTAGGATGTTTTTAGGTAAGTGGAGAATTGAATTTCGTAGGGGTTGGACGAGATTGAAGGCTCAATGTGGTGTAAGGAATAGAGGGAGGAGGTGCCCTTTTATAAGGGAGGAGAGGGGTACCATAGGAAAAACAAAAAATATTATTTTATTATAAAGTCATAATCGTTTTTTAATAGATCCAAATTAATTTATTGAGAATATAAGGTGGGGATGGTTCAAAAGCCTCTCATCCAATAGAATTTAGACAAGTTTAGGGTTCTATTTTAACCTTATCATTTAGATTTAACTTTAAGTTAAATAATTTTACTTTTACCGTGTCTTTTTGTTTTCTTACACTATAAGGTTAATAAACTTACAATAACAAGACAAACGAACCCCAAGTAGTTTATTATTAATATATATAACCTTATCTAAGTCAGTTGGCAGAACCTTATATTTTTAATAATAATATAACAATTAATAATATAATATTTTTTTAAAAAACTATTTTATGTTAATTTTGACACTATTTGGTAATTGATTTTTATGAAAATTATAACAGTAATATTAGTTATAAAAAAGTTAATTAAATCAATACTAACATGTCATATTAACATAGAAAATTATTGTAATTCATAAAAAGTCTCAATTTACATTTATTTAGGTATTTATAACATCAATTATGTCAATATTTGATTAATAATATAATTACTACATCATCATTGTGTCATAAATAAATTAAATTATTTAAAGTATAAAAATTACAAATAAAAAACAATTATGTAGGAAATATTTTTATATTTCTAATAAATATTTATAGTTGAATTTATCTTATGTATAAACCTATATTAAAAATGATATACTTATTAAACATTGATTTTAACAATTTTAACCCTTCATTAAATTAATTAATATTAAATGTCCTAATCTAATCCAAGTGGGAATAAATGGTCATATTTTATTCCTAAGGTTGTTTTTGGTCGAATTAAACTTATCTAATAGAATTAAGACATATTTTAGGGCAATAATAATATCATTTTTACCCTTAATTACCCTATCTACTTTTAACCGTGGTAAAAAAGTAAAAAGTTACTATTCACCAAAAATTATTTTCATCTCATTGAACCACATTTTACTTACAGACATCAACCATGTCTCTCAGATTTTTGAAATTCCATTCATAAATGCGGTAAAATTAAGTTTTATGTAAATTTGCAAATTCTCCTAGGAGGTGGGTAAAAGACGGTTAAAAGATCAATAAAATTTTTATATATCTAAAATTATTATAAAATGACTTCAATGAATTAATTTTAACTTATAAAGGTATTATGTATCAATTTTTACCTAAAATAAATTTAAATAAAATAAATAATTATTTAAATAAAAATTCGGTTTTTAAATAGTAACCCATTGTTTTCACTATTCATCCAAAATTGAACGTTTTCAGAAAAATACCAAAATTTTACCCTAGGCTAATTTCGAAATTCTGAATACAAAAATGAAGTCCATTTTGAAAAATAAAATTTACAAAATTTCAAAAAGTGGTTATTACTATTCATAACGGTTAGTTTTAATAATATTTTAATAGCATATCGTTGTTTAGTGAAACTCGGTATTGCGTATGATGCAAGCTATCGAGGAAGGTCGAGATTGCATGTAAAGAAAGCCAAGCTAGTGTTATGTGTAGTGAAAAATCTGTTTGATGATTTATAACTTAAAAACAAAATATTTCTCATAAAAGTCTCTGGTGTTACTTTCTACCCCCCTTAAAATGAATTTCTCTCTTGAAATTTTTCACTTTGTAACAAACAGACGAGGACACCTCTCCCTCATCATATCCTCAAGCTCCCATCTAGGTTCTCCTAATTGGTGGTTCATACATAAAACTTTAACCAAGCGAGTGGTCTTCTTCCGTAGGACTTTTTTGCTACGATCGAGAATCTCTATTGGTTGTTCTTCATAAGAAAGATCTTGTTCCAGCGGTACAACTTCTGAGCTGAGTACATGTGATGGATCAGGTATGTACTTTCTTAGGAGAGATACATGGAACACATCGTGAACTTGACAGAGATTTGGTGGAAGCACCAATCAGTAAGCTACCTTCCCAACATGATCCAGTATTTCGAAAGGACTAATATACCAAGGGCTCAACTTTCCCTTCTTTCCAAATCTCATTACTCTCTTCTAAGGAGATATTTGTAAGAATACTTTATCACCCACTTCAAACACTATGTCTTTTCTTCAGTTTCCGGCATAATGTTTTTGTCGACTGTGAGATTCTCTTATGTGTTGTTGAATAGATCTGACCATTTCTACCATCTCATCAACAAGATCAGGTCCTAATAGCTTTCTTTCCCCATAATCATCCCAGCAAGTGGGAGTCCAGCATTTCTTTCCATAGAGAGCTTCATAAGGATCCATCTGAATACTGGATTGAAATCTATTATTATAAGAAAATTCCACCAAAGATAGGTGTTGATCCCAACCACCTTTGAAATCAATAGAGAAGGATATCAACATAAATTCTTGAGTTTGAATTGTCCTCTCAGACTGACCATCTGTCTGAGGATGATAAGCAGTTCTGAAACACAACTCTGTATCCAGAGGATGCTGAAGAATTCACCAGAACATCAAGGTAAATCTCGGATCCCAATCAGATATAATGGAAAGTGGTATTCCATTCAATCTTACCACTTCCTTTACATATATCCTGGAAAGCTGATCTAGAGAGAAATCCTCTCCAATAGTAATGAAGTGTGCAAACTTTGTAAGACGATCAACTATGACCGAGATAGCATTATTGCCTTTAGATGTTTTAGGAAGTCCAGGGAAAAAGTCCATAGTGATGTTTTCCCATTTACATTCAGGTATGGGTAATGGTTGTAACATTCTCTTAGACTTCTATCTCTCAGCTTTAACTTGCTAACAAACCAAGAATCGAGAGACATATTCAGCAACATCTCTTTTCATGCCATCCCACCAGAAGTGCTCTTTCAGGTCTCTATACATCTTCGTGCTTCCAGGATGAATAGAGAATGAAGAACTATGAGACTCACCCTGTAGATCCTTCTTTAATTCTGGGATGGGAGGAACACAAACCCGATTCCTAAACATTATTATTCCATCACAATCAAGGTTGAATTCAGGAACATTTCTCACCATCTTTTTTAACTCTATGTCTTCTTTCTGTTCCTCTTTGATCTTCACATGTATAGATGGTTGAACATTCATTTGAGAAAGATACAATTTTCCCCATTCATTATAATTCCAAGATACATGCTTTGTAAATCAATAAATATTGGATCTTTTGTGATTTCATCATGGATATGCTAGAATGGTCTTGTCGACTTAATGCATCTTCCACCTTGTTTTCTTTCCCAAGGAGGTAATGAATTGAGCAGTCGTAATCCTTAATCAGCTCCAACCATCTTCTTTGGCGCATATTCAGCTCCTTTTGTGTGAAAATATACTTTAAACTTTAATGATCAGTATAAATGTCACACCTTTCTCCATAAAGATAATGCCTCCAAATCATTAAGGCAAAGATTACTGCAGCTAACTCTAAATCATGAGTTGGGTGATTTTTCTCATGGATTTTCAACTGTCATGTGGCATAAGCTATCACCATATTGTTTTTCATGAGAACACACCCCAATCCCTTCTTGGATGCATCACTGAAGATCACAAACGTTTCTCCACTACAAGGATGTGTGAGCACAGGTGCACTGGATAACCTTCTTTTCAACTACTTGAAATTCTCTTCACATTCCTCCATCCACACGAACATAACTCCTTTTTCGAGTCAACCTGGTGAGTGGATTAGATAATCATGAAAAATCATTCAAAAAACATCGATAATATCCATCCAAACCAAGAAAATTTCAGATCTCAGTTACTGTTGTTGGTCTCAACCATCTTTTGATAACCTCTGTTTTTGCTGGATCCACAGATATCCCCTCTTTTGAGATTATGTGACCCAGAAATGCAACTTTTTGAATCCAAAATTCACACTTGGTAAATTTGGAATAAAGCTTCTCCTTTCTCAGGGTCTTCAATATAATTATAAAGTGATCTTCATGTTCTTCCTTTCTCTTTGAATAGACAAGAATATCGTCTATAAAGACTACCACAAACTGATCAAGATAGTCTCTAAAGACTCTATTCATCAGATCCATGAAGATAGAAGGGGAATTAGTAAGACCAAATGGAATCACTATAAATTCATAGTCTCCATAAATTATACGGAAAGTCGTGTTTGGTATATCCTCCCTTTTGAACCTTAATTGATGATACCCAGAACGATGATCAATCTTGGAAAAGTATTGAGCTCCGCGTAGTTGGTCAAATAAGTCATCAATGCGCGGGAGAGGATATGTTTTCTTGATAGTGATCTTGTTAAGTTCTCGATAATCAATGAAGAGTCTCATTGATCCATATTTCTTCTTAACAAACAGAACAGGTGCTCCCCAAGGTTACATAGTAGGGCGTATAAATCCCTTATCAAGATTCTCTTGTAGTTTCTTCTTCAATTACGACAACTCAATTGGGGCCATTCTATAAGGTGTCTTTGAAATAGGCAAAGCACCCGGTATGAGTTCTATTGAAAACTCAAATTCACGATTTGGTTGAAGACCCATCAATTCCCCCAGAAAGACATCGTCAAACTCTCATACAATGGGAATATTCTTAATCGTGAGTTTCTCTCCAACCATTTGAGATAAATAACCCTCATTTAGTGGAATCAAGACCCATAAGATGGAATAAATTTCCACTGGAAGGTTATGTTCATCCTTTCATCGATAGATGATCATAGATTGATCTTGAATATGAAATGTGACTTCCCTTATTTGGCAATTGATATGAGCTCCATATACAGAAAGCCAATCCATGCCAAGAATCACATCAAATTCCACTATAGGAAGGATCACAACATTCGGAGTAAGCACTTTACCAAAAACATCAATCGGAGAAGAATTATAAACTTTTTATGTGACTGTTGTGCCATTAGGGGTTGTCACAACTAACTCAACATCTAATTGTTGAGGTAATATGGCGATAACCTTAGAATAATCTTCATAAATAAAAGATTGGGTGGATCCAGAATCAAATAAAACATTTTCTACTTTAGAGTGGATGGTAAGTGTACCTTTCACCACTTCGTTATGGTACTCCACATTGCTGATAGGGATTTCATGTGACATTCCTTTGTCTTTAGACTTAAGAGTTTGTTTGCGTCGATCATCATCAACAACCCTTGGATTAGGGCATTGATTGGCATAATTCCCCATTTCGTTGCACTTGTAACATTGAAGTGTAGATGGTGCACTCTGTGTAGCCTTTTCTTTGTTTTCATCACTAGACATCTTCATCCCATCATTGCGACATTAAAATGCCCGCTGACCTTCCTTTCCACATTTGAAACATTTACTTGTCCCTTTAAGATAACTCTCTCCATGTTTCATTCCACACTTTGAGCATTAGGGAAAACTCATCTTCTTTTTAGTGTGCTCTTTATATTTTTCTTTGAATTCCATTTTCCTCTTCTTATAAAACCCATATGACTGATGGGTTACTCCAATCTCCATCTCAACTTTAAGAGCACATCGAACGATTTCCTCGTAGCTATTGAAGACCCTTATGGATAATTCCCTTCGAAGGCTTGGTTTTAATACAATAAAGAATCGATTGATCTTACTCTCAGGTTGGATAATAATACCAGAAGAGTACCTTGCATGTCTTGTAAAATTTTCTTCGTAGGTACCAACAGATTCATCATCCTTTTGCTTCATTTCAAGAAACTCATTCTCCATCAATTTTTGAAGAATATAGGGGAAATACTTATTGAAAAATAAGTTCGTGAACTCATCCCATTCCATGGACTCAATTTCATCCCTTTGCCTCGTATTCTTAATAAAATTCCACCATTTATCATCATCACCTTCCAAATGATATACTGCTAAGATGACTTTATCATGTTCAGAACATTGAAGAACTAAAAATAACTTTTCAGTAGTTTCGATCCATTGTTCAGCAACTAATGGATCAGTAGACCCGCTGAAAGAGGGTAGACGCTGCCTCATGAAGGATTCAACAGAATGTTTGTACATCTTCTGCTCTTTTGGAAGTCCTGCATGATTCATAGCGTGAGAAAGTTTTTTGAGCATGGCTACAATATTTTTCATTCCAGCTCCCATAAAATTCGGTTGCTCAGGGGGACAATAATTGCATTGCCCGTCGCATTCCGCATTAACACGGTTCCTTTGGGTTCCATCCATAGACTAAAACCAATAAGAATAGTGTGAGAAACACTAATTATAATAGAAAAAACACATAATAAAGATTAAAATTTCACACTTAAGGTCTTATCATAGGTTTTTTCATGGCCATTTCTATAACACTAAAATTGTGTTCTATGCTTATACTTATCCTTAGGGTTCTTACTAAGGCATTGGATTCCTAGTTTCCAATGGTTGACTATACATTTCCTTTGATACCAACTATAACGACCCATACTTTACATACATTGTTAATACTTTAAAATTTGAGTACACTAATTACAACATATAACAAAACCATTAAAAGACCGTATAGGTATAGTGTCTTTAGAAACTGGGAAACATAAACAAATGGTTCATAAATCATCTACACTTTCCCCCTTTTATTTCATCATATCTATAGTCCCTTTTGGCATATCCTACGTAATAACCTTCTTCCTGACCTGGGGGAAAGAAAACATAAAAAATGGTGAGCTCAAATTCTTAGTAAGGGTAAAGAAAAGAAATATCTATCACATCATATTCATAAGAACATAAAATTTTGGAAATCTTAACCTGAAAAAGAGATCATAATTTCATAACATGGGATAAATAATAATAGTGAAATGTAATCACAATAATCATAACATAAAACATGAAACATTGTGGCATACACACATAATCATAGAAAATCATTTCTTAATAGTCAAGACTCATTTCCACGTCTATCTTAGCGGACAAAGTCCTTTTCTGAACCGAGTTCACTCCTCATTTCAGTCCTGTTTCACTGAACCAGTTTAACCTACCATTCCAGCCATGTCTATCTCATGAGATATAAATCTTTCCAAATGCTTTGGAGGGAGATATAGGTCCCACCCATCTCATAATGATACCATTCTTATGTGTACCACAAAATAAAAAATCATACATCCTTGCATAACCCATGTAATAAAATGGGATTCTTAAACATCATGACATCATAAAACAATTCATATAAGATAAAGGAATTATTAAACATAATTAAATCAAAACATAATCAAATCAATGTAATAATAGGGATAGAAACAGAACCCTATATTCTCTTAGAAGGAAAATAATTTTGATAAAACTCTCGAACTCCATTTTTGAGGAAAATATCCTTTCTACTTCAAAAAAATTTTCCGTTGTTAAAACGTCTTCTAATTTTGAACTAAAAGAAGTTGATTCAAAATAAAAATGAAAACATGTAAATGAAGTTTCATGGAAATAATGTTCTAAAAATCCATTCATGTCGTATAAGTTTAAAAAAACATTCTTCTCGTACTTTTGATGGAAAATTCAAAAACCACCTCGTATGAAAAATGACAAAAGATTCCTTTCATATCATTTACTAAAAACTCACCGATGGATAAAATTGAATTTAAAATTTTTTTGGTAGATGGAAATAATATTACATATTTAGAAAACATGGATATGGATGATAAAATACACCCCAATAAATACCAAAGTATAAATAATCTCGAATAAAAATGAGATTGTGATATTTTCCCTTACCGTAGATCCTAATTGCTTCGTAAGTCTCCGAACCTCCCGTATAATGATTTAAATAATGTTATTAACTTTTTATAGAATCATAAGTATTTTTATGATATCATATATGGTCATATTCTTCGCTTCTTATTAGTAATATTTCATTGTTACTTGTTATTAGGGTGTTTATTGCTTTTTGTTCTTATGTGTGTTTTGTCGAATAAATTCATATTCTTCTTTTTTGGTTTTAGATAAATCATTTCAAGAATGGTATTAGTGTAATATATATCATATTAATTCATTCAATTCATTTATATAATCTTTATGCAATTAAGATCATGTAGAACGAGTCACATCACATCGTGGAGACGGTATTCCGTACGTACGCATGAGCGATGATATCGTTCCCATGATCGTCGAATTTTATTAGAGTGTATGTATACTATTTTAGAATCAATACAACTTTAAAATAATCATATATAGTTATTTATTTTCACCATTATACCCATCCAAGTAAGGTGGTGGTGGAAAATAGATTACACCACGGCGTGGAGACGACATTCCGTACGTACGCACGCACGGTGATTTCATTTTCCGTAGGATGGATAGATGGTGAAATAGGGTTGTTTCATACTTATAATTACATATAAGTATATGAGTGATACTGATGTTAATACTTCATAATGATAAAAATAAATAAGAAGAAGTGGAAGAAGAAATAAAGTTGAAAGAATCGGTAACAGACATTACCTTTTCATTGAAGCGCCTCTTTGAGACCTTCTTTTAGGGCACTAAATTTGGTATTTGAAGAAGACCAGGACCTCTAGGATGTTTTTAGGGAAGTGTAGAACTGAATTTGGCAGGGTTTGGCTGGTATTGAAGGCTCAAAGTGGTGTGAGGAAGAGAGGGTGGAGGTGCCCTTTTATAAGGGAGGAGAGGGGCACCTTAGGAAAAACTAAAAATATTATTTTATTATAAAGTCATATTCAGTTTTTAATAGCTCCAAATTGATTTATTATGAAGCTAAGGTGGAGATGGGTGGAAATACTCTCATCCAATATAATTTAGAGAAATTTAGGGTTCTATTGTAACCTTATCACTTAGATTTTACTTTAAGTTAAATAATTTTCCTTTTACCGTGTCTTTTTGTTTTCTTACACTATAAGGTTAATAAACTTACCATAACAAGACAAAAGAACCCAAGATGTTTATTATTAATATATATAAACTTATCTACGTCATTTGGCCAAAACTTAGATTTTTAGGAATAAAAAAACAATTAATAATATAATATGTGGTTTAAAAACTATTTTATGTCAATTTGGACACTATTTGGTAATTGATTTTTGTGAAAATCATAAGAGGATGATTACTTCAAAAAACGTTAATTAAATCAATACTAACATGTAATATTAACATAGAAAATTATTTTGATTCATAAAAAGTCTCAAATTACATTTTTTGGGTATTTATAACATAAACTATGTCAATATTTCATTAATAATATAAATACTGCATCATCATTGTGTCATAAATAAATTAAATTATTTAAAGTATAAAAATTAAAAATAAAATACGATTATGTAGGAAATCTTTTTATCTTTCTGAAAAATATTTATAGTCGAATTTAGATTATGTATAACCATATATTAAAAATTATTTACTTATTAATCTTTGATTTAAACTATTTTCACCCTTCTTTAAATAATTTAATATTAAATGTCCTAATCTAATCCATGTGGGCCTAAATGGTCATATTTTATTTCTAAGGTTGTTTTTTGGTCGAATTAAACTTATCCAATAGAATTAGAATATGTGTTAGGGTAATAATAATATCATTTTTACACTTAATTACACTATTTACTTTTAACCGTGGTAAATAAAAGTAAAAAGTTACTATTCACCAAAATTATTTTCATCTCATTGAACCACATTTTACTTACTGACATCAACCGTGTCTCTTGGCTTTTTGAAATTCCATTCAAAAAACGGAAAAATTAGGTTTTATGTAAATTTGAAAATTCTCCTAGGAGGTGGGTAAAAGACGGTCAAATGTTCAATAAAATTTATATATATATGAAATTATTATAAAATGACTCCAATGAAATACTTTTAACTTATAAAGGTATTATGTATCAATTTTGAACTAAGATAAATTTAAATAAAATAAATAATTATTTAAATAAACAGTCGGTTTTTAAATAGTAACCCAGTGTTTTCACTATTCATCCAAAAATGAATGTTTTTCAGAAAAATACCAAAATTTCACCCTAGGCTAATTTTGATATTCTGAATCCAAAAATGAAGTCCATTTTAAAAAATAAAATTGAAAAAATTTCAGAAAGTGGTTATTACTATTCATAATGGCTAGTTTTAATAATATTTTAATAGCCTATCATTGTTTAGTGAAACTCGGTATTGTGTACGATGCAAACTATCGAGGAAGGTCGCGATTGTATGTAAAGAAATCCAAGCTAGTGTTATGTGTAGTTAAAGATACCTTTGATGATTTAAAACATAATAACAAAATATTTCTCAAAAAAGTCACGGGTGTTACAATCCATGCATAAGCCTTATCCACGATTGTCGCTCCATAGCGGCACCCCAGAAGATTTCGTGGATAAGCCCCATTCACTATTTATGCTCCATTGCAGCACATGAGAATCACCCTTGTATAACCCCATCAACCATTACAACTTTATAGCGGCACCCGGGCGGCTTCCTTGCAAGATCCACATTCTCCATTGCCGCATCATAGCGGCACCCGGGGAGCTTACTCATGTAAGCCCCATCCACCATTGCCTCTCTATAGAGGCACTCAGGCATCTTCCTCGCGTATGCCCCATCTACCGTTGTTTCTCCATAGCGGCACACGAGAAACTTCCTTGCATAAGCCCCATTCACCATTGCCGCTCCACAACAGCACATGGGCAGTTTCCTTGTGTAAGCTCCATTCACCATTGTATCTCCATAGCGGCACACAAGAAGCATTCTTACATAAGCCCCATCCACCATTATCGAATCATAGAAACACATTGGGTATCCTATAATATAATCCCCAAGCTACATAAAACACAGGGTCTGTGATCCTTGCCAAGGTAGGGTACGTAGGAAGCCTCCACGAGGTTCAAGCCCAACAACCATTGGACCCCAGGTCTACCTTAACATCGGTTCCCAACCACCTGAACTAAAAGGACTTTGAACTTTGATAAGGAAAGGTATGTTGGAATCCTCCCCGATGTTCAAGACCAAAATCTACCTAGACCATAGGTCCTTATTCGCATCAGTTCACTGACTCCTCCCCCATACCACCTGAACTATGAGGACATTGATCCTTTCCAAGGCAGGGTATGTAGGAATCCTCCATGAGGTTCAATCCCAACTACCATTGGACCCCGGGACCACATTGACGTCGGATCACCCAAACCCATACCTGAATTACGAGGACATTGATCTTTGCTAAGGCAAGTTATGTAGGAAGCCTCCCTGAGGTTCAATCCCACCATCCACCTAGACCTCGTGTCCTTATTCACGTTGATGCACCAACCCCCCCCCCCCCCCATAACCCAAACTACGAGGTCATTGATCCTTTCTAAGGTAAGGTACGTTGGAAGCCTCCATGAAGTTCAATCTCACCACCCATTGGTTTCTACGACCCCATTTACATCGGTTCACCAACACCTTGGGTTGCCTCAGAGCGTAAGCCCCAAATTCCACCACCTGAACTACGAGGTCTTTGATCCGTGCCAATACAGGGTACATAGGAAGCCTCCACGAGGTTCATGCCCAACATCCATTGGAACCCAGGTCCACCTTCACGTTGGTTGCCCCAAACCCATGAACTACAAAGTCATTGATCCTTACCAAGGCACGGTATGTAGGAAAACTCCCTCAGGTTCAATCCCAACATTCAGTCTCTCCGACCATATTCATGTCGGTTCACCCCTGTCCTGCATGACCATAAACTGTGGACCCCATCCAGTGATAAGCCAATATGACCCCATCCAGCAGTAAGCCGTTGTGACCCAATACAGTGGTAAGCCGTTGAAACCCCCAATAGGCGGAAATCCATCTTCAGATGAACTACATTGAATTTGATTCTATACCACATGGATACATAGGGAGCCTCTTCAATTAAAAATCCCAAAACTATCACCCTTATCATGATGGTTCCAACCAATTTATCATCCACTTCACAAAACCTTCCATCATCCATCATGATTCTTACCCGGGCCGCCACATCCCGGTGGGATCATGCCACCCCATTCCTCATTCTGTCTAATAAAAATTAGGACTCCAACCACACGCTGGACTTACCATCGGTGTTCCCTCTAAGGGTTGAACCCATATGATCCATTCTATTCAATGATCCCCTCTGTCTAATATGTATCCACAAGATGATAAACTCGTGGCCTGCCTCATGATAAACATGATATTCTTGAGGAAAACCTTGGAAGACACTCCTTCAGCGTAACTATAAGGCCCCAGCCTTAAACCTTAACATTTAATTAAATGAGTAATTCACATTGAGGATCTTTTTAGGTTTAGAGTTTTAGTTAATTAGGACATAACTATTACATTTCAAAAGATTACAAAGTAGTCGCTTCTACTAAATTTCCATAAAATAAAAACTCTTAAAAAGAAACACATCTAGTTCCATTTTTTAGGTAGCATGACTTTCCCTTGATCCCATCCTTGACCCTATTCCAGGCTAAGTCCTGTGAAAAAAATTTCAAAAACTTGGGATGAGCATAAAAAGCTCAGTAAGGGATACACAAAGAATGAAAACTGTTAGTTTTTCAAAACAACAACTAAACTATGTATACTTTATCAATGTAATACTTTTCACCTTTTCGAAGTAGTAAAAACTCTTCGCTGAATAAAAGTTCATTACTTACCCTTCTTTAACCATAAAACCCATATAAAGATCACATAACATATAAAGGTAATTTGGGACATAAACATACTTAAGTGGAATAACCATAAGGTCGACTTCCACACATATCACTTAATGGAATAGCCATTCTGCCAACATCCATACATACTTAATGGAATAGACATACGGCCGACATCCATACCTAATGCATTGGAGGTTATAACGTAAACAACTGTCTTGGTATTCACGACACCACCCGTCATAATGTCCGAGTACCATTATAAAATCATAAAACATAAAACCAACATAAAGGAATGATAATATTTCCACATTTCAATCAAAATATATCATTTAAATATATTGACATAATAGAATCCTTTATCAAAACCATTTTCAATACCAAAATACATAAAAGAGTACATGGAATTTATTTTATTCTAAAAACCTTACGGCTTGTTGAGGAAGCCAAAGATCAAACAATACTCGCGGCGGCGGAAAAGGTCATTGTCACCGCGTACATTAAAAGAAACATTACATTTTGTCGTTTAATAAAACACTTCTTAGAAAAATATTCTTTTTGTATAAAAGTAAAAGTCAAAGGGGTTTATACACCGTATAAAAGAAAGTTTTGTATAAAACAAAATATGCCTCAATGAAAGGATGTTGTGACGAATTCCCTTACAAAGACGGTATTCATGGATTAAGGATACATCAATTACATAATTATGTGTGACAAATCAATACACCAAATATAAGAGGATATTAAGTGTAAAACAATCAGATGTTATTCACACATATTCATAGGAAGACATATTCAAGGAGTACAGGCTTATCCCAAAGAATCAAAATTGGGTTAAGAAGATCCCTTGCAAAAATTTGTCGGCCTAACGGCATCACTACAAAATTCAGAAAATGAGTTGATGAGATATAAAAAGGGTATCTCATCACATGGAAATAAAATTTAGATCAATAAGGATATAGAAGAACATATCCCAACATAATATTATGTGAATTAATATACATAACAAAAGAAGTATTTTACAAAGAAGAGGAGGGTGAAAGGTTCCCTTACCGACATGGGTATCTTTCGAGACAAGCACCCCGCGAAAGAAGGACAATACAACATTGATGTAAATAATCATAAATGAAAGTATATTACACAATGATAAAAATAATGGGTAGTACATACACCACTCAAAGGAAATTGTGGCAGATGTAGCATACATCTCACGGGAATAAAATTGAGATGAAAAATCCCTTACGAAAACTCGGCAGCCTAACGGTGCCACATAAACTTAAAAAAATGGATTGATGAGATAAAATATGGTCTCTTATTATATTAAAATAATGTTTACAGAAAGATGAATATAATATAACATCCTCCAACATAACAAAGAGGAGCTTAAAAGAAGTGACATAATGGAGAGTACTTAAAATGAAAGAGAGAGGTTAGATCTCTTACGAAAATTCGTCAGCCTAACAGCGCCACTCAAAACATCCAAAATGGATTGATGAGAGAGAATATGGTCCCTCATCATATGAACATTAAACTTACAGTAAGAGTAATATAATAGAACATCACAATAACAAGAAATATGAGCTTTATAAGGAATGACATAAAATAGTGTACTTAAAAAGAAAGAGAGGAGTAAGATCCCTTACCTTGGGTCCGACTTGACTCGATCATTCTTTAACGTCCAGAATAATAAACATGAGTTAATTTATATTTGATTAAGAACCTTTTTCAAGTTCATTATTCCTTTTTTATGACTTATTTACATTGTATAAACATTATGTAATCATTTAAGTTAATAATGTTTGTTTTGTCGATATTTGGTTCTTTAGTCGAAAGTGAACTTCTTACAATTACATGTTGTTCATGTGGTCAATGGTTCATTATATCCAGAATGATATTCATGATTTGGATATCATATATATCATATATATCCAGCATATACATTTATTTATAATATTACATAATCATTTAGAGGTAAGAAATGAAATGCACCGTTCATGGAGACGGTAATCCGTACGTACGCATGAATGCTACTTTCATTTCTTTGTCATATTAATGTAATTAAAATTAAATGAGAGGATTTTATATTTTAATTCCAGAATTATATTCATAATTTATATGTAACATATATTATATATATCCATTATAAATATGTACTTATAATAGTACATTACATTTGGGGATTACAAATGAAATGCACCGTTCATGGAGACGGTAAGTCGTACGTACGCATGAACGCTACTTTCATTTCTATATCATACTTTATGGAAAGAAATAATAATTATATAGAGGTATATTATAATTACAGTATACCATAATATATAATAACTTTAAATCCATCTTTTATACATCCCACATATGGCATTAAAGAATCAAATCACTTTGAGGGGGCGGTAGTCCGCACTTCCTAAAATGAAGATATCGCGTATACCCATAATGGAAACCGTAAAGGTATGCCCAAAATAAAAAATAAAGAATCTTAAGTAAAACATAAACATATTATATATCATATATAAATATATTGTCATCTTAATTACCACCTTTGAAGGTGTTAAAAGAATGTTGAACAATCATCGTTTCGGGAGGCCGAAATTCGCCATCCACGGAAACAGTATGTTCTTTAACCATTAGATGTAGGTGTGTGTAAGTGTAGCTATAATCCTTCTTATAACAACATCCTAGTATATTTATGATACTTTGGTTGTTACAAAATAAATGAATAAAAAGAGTTTAAGGGGTTGGATAAGCAAAATAAAACAAAAGGACTCAAGTGAAGACATTACCTTAAAATCGGGTGACTCCCTTTAGTTTGAGCTAAAAGTATTCCTTGGGAAGGCTTCTTCTCAATGTGAGGATTCAAGGAGTAATATAGGTAAGTTGAGAGACAAAATGGGAAGGGTTTGGCTGAGAAAAAGGCTTTGGGAGTGTGGGTAAGGAGGTATAGGTGGGGGCCTTTTATAGGAGGAGAGGAAAGGCACTCTCGGAAAGTAAAGAAAAGTCACTTTATTTTAAAATGATATTCGGATTTAAGAGGTACCACATTGATATAATTCAAGTAAAAGGTTATAAGGGTTCGAAATAAACTCATCCAATAGGTTTTAGACATGTTTAGGTCTTAGATATTACATTATCTTTCCATTTTATTTAAATCGTTAAATAATGAGGTCATCGCTGCATCATCATGATGTCATAAATAATTTAATTTATTTAATGTCTAAAAATTATAAAAAAACTACTATTATGTATAAAATCTTTTTATCTTTCCAATTAATATTTATTGTCAAAAATCGGATTTTTATAACCCCATGTAAATTGTTTTTTAGTAAAACAACTCATGTTTGTGACATTTTTATTTTAACTTTAAATAAAAAGATATTAATGTCATTTTCCAAAAAAAGTGGCTTCATGGGGTCCCCAAGTTGACCCATGGATTTTCGTTTTCAGACATGACACATCCAATGAGGTTAGGACATGTTTCTAGGTCATTTCATTTTATTAAAACATTATTCTTACCATAAACTACACTAATAACCTCTAATCGCGATTAAGAACTTAAAAGTTACTATTAACCAAAAAATTATTTTAATCTCATTGAACCAAATTTTACTTCTTAATGAAAACCATGTATGTCGGATTTTTGAAATTCATAACACAGAAGTGGTAAAATTTCATTTAAACGAAAAATCAGTTTTTATAAGTACCACTTAGTGGTTTCACTATTCATCAAAATTGAAGTTTTTCAGAAAAATCCCAAAAATTCACCCTAAGCTATATTTGATATTCTGAATTCGAAAATGAAGTATATTTTACAAAATTCAAAACATATTAGTAACATTATTTAATTTAATAATTAATTCCCGCTGTCAGAGAAAATAGCGTGTTTTTATGAAACAATAAGTATCAAAAGATTGGCACTAGTTTAAGTCTGATTTCAAAGTGAAATTAATTCCAACGACCACTATTGGATTTAATGGTAAAAATATATTCCAATTTCACTTTAAAATCAATTCAAAAGACAATCTAATCATATAAATAAATTAGATTAAAAAGAGTTTATGAATTAAAATACACCATTTTACATTATTCATTAAAAAATTAACATTATCGGAAAGATACCAAAAATTTACACAAAGTAAATTTTGATGTCCCGATTCTATAGAAGAGTTTTATATGGTCCAATAGAATTTATAAGAGTGAAAAAAACTATATTTAATGACGGTTCACCATCAAAAGACGATAAGTGAACCTTTAGTGAAAACTAGGGCATATATGCCTAAAATTGAATTCTTTCCGTATTTTAAGCCTTTATATTTTATTGGATAAATGTAAAAACAATTAAAAACATATATAATAATATTTTAGTTATTTCTATCCATTCCCGACAAAACAATGGCTACATGTTAACTACCATTTAAAATAATATCACTTTATTATTAGAGTGCAACGTAAGATTTCCAAGAAACTGGTTGTTGCGTGTTGGGTACGCCATTGAGCATAGAATCCCCTTTAAAGTCATATTAATATTTTATTCAAAAATATGGATAAATATGAAAATTTCATATTCTTTATTTACCTGGGGTGTTACATCCTTCCCCCCTTTTGGGAATTCTGTCCTCGTAATTTTTAAAATTGAGCTTGGAAACATCCTTGAAAGTCCCACATCGGAACAAGAGTCGGTAAAACAATAACGTTAAAATAAAGAAATATAAGTACAGAGGTCACCTGAGTTAACCCATAATGGTATTCCATGTAGGAAAACATGGACATGGAAGAAAAAGCAAAGGGTCATGTTCTTGAGGCAGAGTGATAGTAAACATGTCTAGGAGAAATTTAACCATATGAAAATCACAAACTTGTGATCGGTTAAACGGTATTCGATTCCCCAGTAGGAAAAGATATTAGAAAACATTTTTGTTTTAAGTTACTTTTTATTGAGGAATTTATTCATAAGGAAACATAATCACTTATCATGTTGACTTTCAACTTTTATTAGATTCCTTACACAAACTCATATTTTCTCCAAAAGACGAGTATTTAGGAAGATTTGTTCATATTAAGAGTACTATAATCAACTTCTAGAGAATAACCTAATCCACCAAAGAGAACTATATACATCCCTTGTTTTTATGCTTTAACCAAAACCAAAACCAAAAAGGTTAGTACAAGATCAGATAATCCAGAAAAGGATAACCCTTTAAAAAGAAAATCTATGCTTAATCTCCATAATTTTTCCAACAAAACCCAAAGTTCAACGAGGACCATCCGATAAACAATTTTTCCATAAAATTCCTCAAAGTAAACCAAACTAAGATTAAAACCCAAATATTTGAAGGATTTAATCACATAGTCTTCCAAGGTACAAATTAACTTTTATCTCTAAATAACACCAGTTTTTCTAAAATTCTCATATTAAAAAGTAATTAACCAAATCACATATCCTCCATGATAGGTTAATAATTTCCTTAGATAACCTAAAATAAATATACTCTTTATTACTAAAATCATCTAACTACAATGAAGCAGTCAAACTAACCAGGGACTACACGTAGTCCAGTGGTAGGCGATAAATACCAGTTGCACTTTGGTTGTGGGTTCGATTCCCGCAGCTTTGTCCGACACGACGGGTTGGCACACGGTCTGCGTGTTTTCCTTTTTCCAAAACTGTATAATTCTTAAAACATTCCCCAAAACAAGATAAAATCTTCAAAAATGATCATAAAATATTTTAACCTCAAGTTTATCTCATGCCTTTCATTTTCCATCATAACATATAATAACCCATAATTACCTCAAAAGTAAGGATCATATAATCTCTAATGGTTACCTTTATAATTATTACCTGAACGTCCACATCGATTGGTCATCTCGTACATGAGGCATTACAGATCATACCAAGGTTCAACTGGTTGATCATGACTCCTTGTTAGTTGGTTTAGAACAACCACGAGTTTCCTCATTGAATCCCCCATTTTATCTAGTATCTTAATCAGAGAACCACCACAGTTTCTTTCAAAAATGTTGTCTCTTTGTTACCTTCTAGATCCATCCATTCACTAAAAATATAAATGTCAGTGTGAGTATATCAACAGAACCATCATGTACTAATGAGGTATATATACTTACTCATTCACTTTATCTAAAAACTAAGACTCTTTCTGAAATCCTAACCATTATGGTAATGTCACTTATGCTTAAAGAATACCCTAACCTATAAAGTTATCTAAACTGACCTCTGATACCAACTATAAGGCCCCAGCCTTAATCCTTAATTAATATTGAATTAAATGAGTAATTCACATTGAGGATCTTTACAGGTTTAGAGTTTTAGAGAATTAGGACATAACTATTACATCTCAAAAGATTACAAAGTTGTCGCTTCTACTAAATTTCCCTAAAATAAAAACTCTTAAAAAGAAACATATCTAGTTCCATTTTTTGGGTAGCATGACTTTCCCTTGATCCCATCTGTGACCCTATTCCACGCTAAGTCTTGTGAAAAACATTTCAAAAACTTGGGATTAGCATAAAATGCTCCGTAAGGGATACCCAAAGAATGAAAACTGTTAGTTTTTCAAAACAACAAGTAAAACATGTTTACTTTATCAAAGAAATATTTTTCACCTTTTAGAAGTAGTAAAAACTCTTCGCTGAATAAATGTTCATTACTTAGCCATCTGTAACCATAAAACCCATATACAGATCACATAACATATAAATTTAACTTGGGACATAAACATACTTAAGTGGAATAACCATAAGGTCGACTTCCACACATATCACTTAATGGAATAGCCATTTGGCCAACTTCCATACATACTTAATGGAATATCCATACGGCCGACTTCCATACCAAATGCATTGGAGGTTATAACGTAACCAACCATCCTGGTATTCACGGCACCACCCATCATAATTTCCAAGTACAATTATAAAATCATAACACATAAAACCAACATAAAGTAATGATAATATTTCCACATTTCAATCACAATATATCATTTAAATACATTGACATAATAGAATCCTTTATAAAAACCATTTTCAATACCAAAATACATAAAATAGTACATGGCATTTATTTCATTCTAAAAACATTACACCTTGTTGAGGAAGCCAAATATCAAACAATACTCACAGCGGCGGAAAAGGTCTTTGTCACCCCGTACGTTAAAAAAACATTCCATTTTGTTGTTTAGTAAAAACCTTCGTAGAAAAAGATTACTTTAGTATAAAAGTAAAATTTAAAGGGGTTTATACACCGTATAAAAGAAAGTTGTTTATAAAATGAAATATGCCTCAATGAAATGAGATTGAGACGAATTCCCTTACAAAGACGGTATCCTTGGATTAAGGATAAATCAATTACATAATTATGTGTGACAATCGAATACACCAAATATAAGTGGATATTAAGTGTAAAACAATCAGATGTTATTCACACATATTCATAGAACGACATATTCAAGGAGTACAAGTTTATCCCAAAGAATCAAAATTTGGTTAAGAAGTTCCTTTGCCAAAATTTTCCGGCCTAACGACATCACTACAAAATTCAGAAAATGAGTTGATGAGATATAAAAAGGGTATCTCATCACATGGACATAAATTTTAGATCAATAAGGATATAGAAGAACATATCCCAACATTATATCATGTGAATTAATATACATAACAAAAGAAGTCTTTTACAAAAAGAGGAGGGTGAAAGGTTCCCTTACCGACATGGGTATCTTTCGAGACATGCACCCTGTGAAAGAAGGACAATACAACATTGATGTAAATACTCATAAATGAAAGTATATTACACAATGATAAAAATAACGGGTAGTACATACACCACTCAAAGGAAATTGTGGCAGATGTAGAATAAATCTCACTGGAATAAAAGTGAGATGAAAAATCCCTTACGAAAACTCGGTAGCCTAACATCGCCACATAAACTTACAAAAATGGATTGATGAGATCAAATAGGGTCTATCATAATATTAAGATAATTTTAACAGAAATATGAATATAAAATAACATCCCCAACATAACAAAGTAGAGCTTAAATGAAGTGACATAAAGGATAGTAATTAAAATGAAAGAGAGAGGTTAGATCTCTTTCGAAAGTTCGGCAGCCAAATGGCACCACTCAAAACATCCAAAATGGATTGATGAGAGTGAATAGGGTCACTCATCATATGAACATAAAAATTACAGTAAGATTAATATAAAAGAACATCCCAATAACAAGAAAGATGAGCTTTATAAGGAATGACATAATAGAGTGTACTTAAAAAGAAACAGAGGAGTAAGATCCCTTACCTCAGGTCTGACTTGACTCGATCGTTCTTTAACATCCTGAATAATAAACTTGAGATAATTTCTATTTGCATAAGAACCTTTTCAAGTTCATTATTCATTTTATATCACTTATGTACATTTTATAAAAATTATGTAATCATTTATGTTAATAATGTTTGTTTTGTCGATATTTGATTCTTAAGTCGAAAGTGAACTTCTTACAATTACATGTTGTTCGTGTGGTCAATGGTTCATTATATCCAGAATGATATTCATTATTTGGATATCATATATATCATATATATCCAGAATATACATGTATTTATAATATTACATAATCATTTAGAGGAAAGAAATGAAATGCACCGTTCATGGAGACGGTAAGCCGTACGTACGCATGAACGCTACTTTCATTTCTTTGTCATATTAATGGAATTAAAAATAAATGATAGGTATGTATATTTTAATTCCAGAATTATATTCATCATTTATATGTAACATAAATTATATATATCCCTAATAAATATGTACTTATAGTAGTATATTACATTTGGGGATTAGAAATGAAATGCACCGTTCATGGAGACGGTAAGTCGTACGTACGCATGAATGCTACTTTCATTTCTATCTCATACATTAATGGAAAGAAATAATACTGATATAGAGGTATATTATAATTACAGTATAACATCATATATAATAACTTTAAATCCATTATTTATACATTCCACATATGGCATTAACGAATCAAATCACTTTGAGGGGGCGGTAGTCCACACTTCCTAAAATAAAGATATCGCGTATACCCATAATGGAATCCATAAAGGTATGCCCAAAATGAAAAATAAAGAATCTTAAGGAAAACATAAAAATATTATATATCATATATAAATATATTTTCATCTTAATGGCCACCTTTGAAGGTGTTAAAAGAATGTTGAACAATAATCATTTCGGGAGGCCAAAATTCTCCATCCACGGAAACAGTATGTTATTTAACCATTAGATTTCGGTGTGCGTACGTTTAGCACGAATAATTCTTATAACAACATCCTAGTATATTTTTGATACTTTATTTGTTACAAAATAAATGAATAAAAATAGTTTAAGGGGTTGGAGAAGCAAAATAAAACAAAAGGACTGAAGTGAATACATTACCTTAAAATCGGGTAACTCCCTTTGGTTTGAGATAAAAGGCTTCCTTGGGAAGACTTATGCCCAAATTGAGGATTCAAGGACTAAGGGAGGGAAGTGGAGAGACAAAATGGGCAGGTTTTGGCCGAGGCAAAGGTTTTGGGAGTGTGGGTAAGGAGGTAGAGGTGGGGGCCATTTATAAGAGGAGTGGAGGGGCACTCTTGGAATGTAAAGAAGAGTCACTTGATTTTAAAATGATATTCGGATTTAAGAGGACCCACATTGATATAATTCAAGGATAAGTTTATAAGGGTTCCAAATCCACTCATCCAATAGGTTTTGGACATGTTTAGGTCTTAGATATTACATTATCTTTCCATTTTATTTAAATCATTAAATAATGAGGTCATCACTGCATCATCATGATGTCATAAATAATTTAATTTATTTAATGACTAAAAATTATAAAACAAATACTATGATGTAGGAAATCGTTTTATATTTCAAATGAATATTTATAGTCAAAAATATTATTTGTATAACCCCATGTAAAAATTGTTTTAGTAAAACAACTCATGTTTGTGACATTTTTATTTTAACTTTAAATAAAAAGATATTAATGTCATTTTCCAACCAAAGTAGATTCATGGGGTCCCCAAGTTGACCCATGGATTGTCTTGGTCGTCCATGACACATCCAATGAGGGTAGGACATGTATCTAGGTCATTTCATTTTATTAAAACATTATTCTTACCATAAACTACACTAATTACCTCTAATCGCGATTAAGAACTTAAAAGTTACTATTCACCAAAAAATTATTTTAATCTCATTGAACAACATTTTACTTCTTAATGACAACCATGTATGTCAGATTTTTGAAATTCAAAACACAGAAGTGGTAAAATTTCATTTAAACGAAAAATCAGTTTTTATAAGTATCACTTAATGGTTTCACTATTCATCAAAAATTGATGTTTTTCAGAAAAATCCCAAAAATTCACCCTAAGATATATTTGATATTTCGAATTCAAAAATGAAGTATACTTTAAAAAATTCAAAACATATAAGTCACATTAATTAATTTAATAATTAATTCCCACTGTCAGAGCAAATAGCGTGTTTTTATGAAACAATAAGTATCAAAAGATTGACACTAGTTTAAGTCTGATTTCAAAGTGAAATTAATTCAAACGACCACTATTGGATTTAATGGTAAAAATCTATTCTAATTTCACTTTAAACCCAATTAAAAATATAATCTAATCATATAAATAAATTATATTAAAAAGTGGTTTTGAATTAAAATACAACATTTTACACTATTTATTAAAAAATGAACTTTATCGGAAAGATACCAAAAATTTACACAATGTAAATTTTGATGTCCAGATTCTAAAAAAGAGTTTTATTTGGTCCAATAGAATGTATAAGAGTGAAAAAAACTATATTTAATGACAGTTCGCAATCAAAATGTGATAAGTGAACCTTTAGTGAAAACTGGGGCATATATACCTAAAATTGAATTCTTTCCGTATTTTAAGCCTTTATCTTTTATTGGATAAATGTAAAAACATTTAAAAACATATATAATAATATTTTAGTTTTTTTATCCATTACCACCAATACAACGGCTACATGTTAACTACCATTTAAAATAATATTATTTTATTGTTAGAGTTCAACGTAAGATTCCCAAGAAACTCGTTGTTGCGTGTTGGGCATGCCATCGAGCATAGCGTCCCCTTTAAAGTCATATTAATATTTTATTCACCAATATGGATAAATATGAAAACTTAATATTCTTTATTTACCTGGGGTGTTACAGTAACCATCTCCACAAGACGTTAAAATCGTGGCCTACCTTGGGATAAACATGTGATACCTGAGGAAAACCTCGAAAGACACGCCGTTGGAGTAACAGTCTCTTATAGATGTTAAAATTGCGAGATAATCTGTGGTAAAAATGGGAAGTTAGGAAAAACCCAAGATACGTGCCTATGGAATATGATCCCCCACATTCGACGTGGGATGTCTTAGGTCCTGCACCCTTGAGATGCCCTCTCATGAGGAATTACATATGTTCCCCAATGTGCACGCATCCAATGATGCCCCAACATTACTGATGACGTTATCTACTACAACCGAAGGTTGCTACCATGTCAACACCCCATGGAATGTCTTGAAAGAAGTCGTGTAATTAACCAGATTCCACAACGATTTGTAACTGGGAACAAGATTCACGAACCATGACTTAATCTATAAGGGAGACCTGGACTAGGTGACAAGTTCCGAGGAGGAATCCATGAAAGGAAGAACAGACATCCCATCATCCCGTTTCGATCAAGGAACAAACGTCCCCAAACAAGGAATGAATAATTCCCACCTTTGTAAAGCTGGAATGCGGGGCAACAGTTGTGCGTCCTCACAGATGGACATGCTGACCCTGGTGAAAGCGTCGGAAACAGTCCCCCACCATAAATAGTATTATTATTGTTCTTCCAACCAAAATTTACTATACTCCCTAGCTGATTATAACATCATAAGGAATGGCCAAAATATTCATAGTCTAATGAAAAAAACAAATTAAATATTAGATCATATCCATTTGAATATCATGATATTAGTTCCACCATATATCGCTCTTAATTTTATTCCTTCACACCATACTTTCATAATTACTTATCCAAGGAGTTTGTGACAAAAAATTCATTCCAAATAGTATAACATTCATAAAAAATCCAATATCTGAAATTAAAATCCAATGTATTTCTATTTTAAGAATGATTATTTTATGTAATGTACTCAATAGTTTTCTTTGAACCCTATATTCCAAAAAATATCATCATGGTTATAGTGAGACCATGTAACCAGAGCATATATTACTGATATCAACTCATGGTCATTGTGATAATGATTAACTCCATAAGTTAGTAAATGGTGAATGCCTTAGGGAATCCCCCATTTTCCAGACATGAATATATATCCCAAACACCATTTCTGTTGATTTATGGTAACATCTTCATTAACCAACATTGGATAAGAAGAATCAACTCTTGGGATGAAGATAACATCACTTCCTTCCTTTCATGTCATTAGATGAAGAGTATCTTGTAAATGTATCTAGAGATAATATATACCTTCCATAGGCCTCCCCAATGATTAGATTAAATATATGATTGTTAAAGAATGATGAAATATATTAATATATGATAAAATCATAAATATATTTATGGTTTTACATTTAATTCCCCGGAAACCCCCAATACCTCATCCATACCAATGTAAATTAATATACCCGCATCATGTAAAAATCACATAATGTTATGTAGATATATCATATTAAAACAAACCATCCCATAGAAAAATTAAAAATATTTTTTGGTCAAACCACCCAAATTTTCATTTGGATGGACAAGTCAATACACCAAATCCACCATGAATCTAATTAATAGGATATAATTTAGATAATTATTTGGATCCATAAAAAAAGTCACGTGTCTAGTCTTGGGTCATGATACTCTATTCATGATATCTCAAGTTTAGATGATTCAACTAGGTTCTCACATTGTCCAACTAACAACATGCATGTATATGATTGATTTATCATCCCCTATGGTTAGTAAACTAGACCTAGCTACCCTTGCACACAACAATGGATCAACATGTTAAAAACATTAATTTTAAGAACATTGAATAATATGTTCCAAAACTCTATCCATAGAATAAAGGTTCCCTGAGTAAAATTATTAAATGAGGCATAAAGAAAATCATGATTCCAATTCTCTCAAAATAGTATCAAAATGATTATATGAATGATCAGGTGTAAAAAAGTTTATCCACTTTTTTTTTGCATAATTATTGTCTGAGAACCAATAAAGATCAACATATATATATCATGATGATCTCAAGATTAAATTACTCTCATGGAACATAATAAATCCATGAAAATAATTCCTTAATTCTCTGACTACACAAATCATCCTATATAGCTTACTGTCATAGCTAATATATAAACATTACATTATTAGTATTTTATGTTGGATGATAACACCCAACATTCCATTCAAAAAATTATAATTGATGAAGATAATCCAAAATAACCATACTTGAGGAAGACATCTCACATATGAATTCTCTGAATTTCTTACTAATGACTACTAATATAAAAATTCCATATGATCTTTTGATTTAATGTAGAGAAGTTAAATCATATAATGATTATAGGTTAAGAAGAAACATTCAAATAAAATAAGATATACATCACATTTAGAGATGTTTCAAATCAAACCCACTAGTGAGTACTATCCTTTGTTAATAAAATGTTCATTTTAAAAACCATTAATGAATATTTGACAATGAATTATAAAAATAACCCATTTTAGAAGTAAACATAAAAAATTCATTTAGAATAAATATTTTCAATAATTTTAAAAAGTATTCAATTACATGATGATGTCTATTTCCATTAATTCTAATGCACAAATCATGATTCATTTCCATGTTGATGTACTTTATCCTAGGAAAAAATATTCTCTATTAGAATCTGCCATTTATTTTAATGAACCTAGTGTTCTTAAAAATTAAAATCTTCTACCTGATATATCGTTCAAAATCATAACCCATTTTATCTTCTAGATTACATGTAAAAAGTAGATAACTATTTTTTCCTCCATACTCAAATCCCAACCATTATAAATTTAGGGTGAACAACCATTAATTTCAAAAAATAGCCTTTTTAAAGGAATTATTATACTGTATAAAATTCTCATATGTTGTCCAATATTATGTTTTAAAAAAAGTTATTTCCCATGATTTCAGGATTTAAAAAAATTCGGAGTTGTTAGCTAGAAACTAATAAATGTTTGACATAATATATTATAAGCATCCAATATCCAATTAAAAAATTCAATGAAATCTATTTTTTACATATGGAAAAATTTATAATACACATTCCCATACAAAATCACATCATAACTATAAATCCAACTAGTTGGTGATATTAACATATCCATGGAACCATCATTATTATTTTCCCGTAAATGGGAGTCACTCAATTTATCCATGAATCACGGTTTCAAAAAACAAAAAACTAATGGATGTAGTGTTATTATCATCCTTGGTATATGGTTGATAGAAATATGACAAGCATTCTAAAACAACCATAACATTTCCAAAATCTATTTTTTGATCACTACATGGAATTTACTTCTATTATTGGCATCTTCAAAAGCTGATTCCACTTTATTACACCCAAAATATCTAAAAATCCCCAAGGAAACAAACAGAAGACCCTCAGGATCACATGTCATCGTTTCTAACTATTTATCATATAAACCATCATATAATTAGTAAATATTGACAAACCATGGTAACTCATGTGCCATTATGAAAGGTGGTGATCAAGAACCTACACTTAATGTACTCCTTGAGTACTGGTATACCCTATCTCCATTTTACTAGACCTAAAATGAAACCCATAGAGTGGTTTCACACATCCATCTATGAAAATCGTTGATATAATTTTATAAAGAACATACTATGGTCTTTCTAAACAATTACTAAATATAGGCCACCATAAGACCCAAAGTGTGTACCTGACCATCACAATATAATTATAAGAACCTAGGAATGAAATAAGTAAAACACTGGGAATAATTTCTCCCTGAATGGTAACACACAATATCTCATTAATAAAGAAATTGGGATAGAAAACAGTGTAGAATGTTGATGAAATATTCATAACTAGGATAAATATAAAAACAAACCAAAAGGATAATTTTGAAATCATAAAAAATTCCAAATCCAAGAATCCATGTTACCATATGTCAACACCAACCCATCTCTTTAGGTTGACGACATTGACTAAGATAATCCTGGGAGCTACATGATTCACTTCCAATTACATATATCATTCATATAAATCTATATATACTCAATGTATTATGATGTGTGAGAGAAATATTCAAATTAGGATACCCATATGAATCTATACAACGTGTCTCACTATAAAAATGATATTTCTATCATTAACATAAAATAATATTAATAATGCTATTACATTTGAGAAAATTTAAAATAAAATATCCATATGTATTCCATTTAAAATATATCATATAAAATTCATAAATAATAATAATGTTAACAGGAATAAATAAATAGGGGATATAATCAAAAAATCCATATGTAAAAAACATAATTCAATGTAAAAATAAATAATAAAGTCATACCATCATGAATAAAACCAAGCACAAATATTCTCAAGACTATAAGAATAAAAAATTTGGGCACGTGATGAACAAAAAACTAGTATAACATAATTATTAATAATATCAAGTCCTAGATTGGTCTATAAATATTTGGAAATCAAATAACTATTACACCATAGTGCTCACTTGAACATAATCTCTAGTGGTTCCTGAAAAACTAGAGACATTAAATGTTCGTAATCCACCAGTCCCACGGATCACAAGTGCATCTTTTTCAAAACATATTCAAGTATATATTTCTCAAAATTTTAGATAAAATTTCATAAGAAAATTTACACTACTCTTATACATGAAAATCCAATTTTGATTCAATAATTGATTATGTAATTTTGTCAAACACATAAAGTGAATAGAATTTTTTTTTGAGAAAAACCCTTATAAAACAAAAATTACATGTACCCTTGTATTATATTTAATAAAATATCCATTAAAAGATTTGAAATTAATAATTTTAATAATATAAAATAGAATTTACCATAACATCATTTAAACTTTGTGCTAAAACAATTTCATAGAGACAACTACCACTATAACCGAGGAAACCTAGTATATATAGAAAATAGAGATTATACTTTACAAGATAATGTCCTCAAAATCCTAAATCCATATGAAACATCAATAATTATACATAAAACCCACAAGATTTTGAAACTATATCCCTATAGTGTTCCAAAGAATCAAGGGAAAGAGAGAATGGTGAGAGAGCAAGAGAGAGGGTAAAAGATACTATTGAAATCAAAACATTCCTCAATGAGATAAAAAAAGAATTTGGTAGAAACACCATTGATCCATGGGGATAAACACATTTAATTTTAAAGAGAGGTTTTTTAAAGCTAATAAGAAATTGCAATGATATTCGAGGTTAAACTATGAAAGGGTATCATGGGGATTTAACATTTTTAGAATCCCTCTAGGATTACACATGTAGGTTGTATGGTTAAAAAAATTTCTCTAAGTATTGGGTAGCTTTTACCATTTGAAATTGAAACACAAAGCTAAGCGGGAATAGCCACATAGTAAGAAAACCATGCTTCTGAATTTAAAAATCCTCTATATCCAAAAAATTTCAATTATATGGTTTTCTTTGGGAAACATGAATTTAGGAAAACCTTTACAAAACCCTAAAGAAATAACCACAACCAATCAGGACCTATTATATAGTTAGATCATGGAAACTATTAACCATGTGTAGATCGTAGACCAAGATTCTTTCACCCCGTTCTATTATTTAAGGACCCACAACATCTAAAATCCATTAAAAAATTAAAATATATAAACTAAGCCCAATATAAATCATACAGATGACATTGAGGTTTCCACACAAGCTGTAATTCATTAATTGAAAGAAGTATGGTCATTACTTCAATTATGTACCAAAAACAAATGGATAAGGATGATAATAAATGTCAACTACAACATATTCAATGGTAAAGATAGAAATCATATGAAATCAAAACTGTTATAGTTGGTGATGACATCAATGTGTTGAATAGTACAATTATCTTACATTATATAAAATTAAATTTATTTATTGATTGTGTATCTACTAACTTCATTATATCTATGCAAATTTCTAAGATCATTTTTTCACAACCCTGATAATGACATATTGAATTATTATTGAAAAATCATAGTGGTACAATTATACAATCATAGGTATAAAATAATTCATTGATTTAGGTTAATGGGAATGTGATTTGAAAATAAAAATTATTATCCCTTTACTTAAATTTGATTGATTTTTTTCTCAGATTGGATCTCAAAGCGCAGAACTGATATTGAATATTTTGATAAAGAATTACTATTTCATTTCATGTGTCAAAAAATGATGATATATCATTTGAATGATAACTGTGATTCCCAATTAATGTTTCACATATTATAATGTTTTTAAAATTTTATTTATCAAAACCTATTGGGTAAAATATCAATATTGAATATACATCAATTGATTAAGATTTTTTTCCATATATTTTTTAAAATATAATGGCTTTATACAAGATCACAAGGTTGACTATTTCATAGAAATTATACCCTATGATATTCCTATATAAAATTATTCTAATTTACTCAACCAAATTGAATTCATGGAATAAAAGAATTAATATAATGAAAATAAAAATAAGGATGGTAATCTTCATATAAAATTATACATTTGAAATTTCGACTAATCGATTTAATAGTAATGCTAACAATACAAAAATGAAGGGTGTGTATAGAAGTCCATTTTAGAAACAAATATTAACAATATTTATTATGTGAATAAAAAAATATTTCCAATAAAAATAAATATTTTGTCTTTGAATATTGAGAGAAATCTAAATTACTATGTGTGAGGATTCAAAAATTCTGAGATCCAAATACAACCCCATATCGAAGAAAATAAAAGGGTTTTAAAGATGGTACCCATTGTTGGAAAAGTATATCTATTGTGCCTTAGCATTTCAAAGTACTAAGGGGAACTAGATAATGTTTTTTTTCTAGAAATTCAAGAAAACCATGTGTCCCTGTAATGAAGAAAATCTTCACTTATAGAGATTAAGGTGTAGATGAATGGACTAGTTGATGCAGTTTTTTCATAGGGGGTGTTCTTTAATATTGTGGTAGAGAGGAAACAATGAGTCATTATAGATTATTTTTACATTGTACGATAGATTACATTGGGTAGTATGAAGTTGAATGTTTACATATATGACATAAAAGATAGATCATATCAGGGATCTTTTTTGATTGGACTACGATTTTCCATGGTGTAACTACATGGGCATATATTGGATAATTTTTTATTGTTTCCACAGACAAATTATAATATGTAGTATGATTTTATTCCAACCCTTGTCATTACATGTGTTATTATGTTCTTTATACATTACAATATATTTGGTTCATGTTGAGATAATAATGATATATAGTTTCTATAATATCCTACACATGTGACATTCTCCAAATTAAATATCTAATAGAAAATATAAAAACATAATGAATTCCAATAATATTTTAGATTTAATGTTTTATTGAATTAAGAAAAAATATTCTATGTCTAAAATTATGGCTTTTTGAACTAATCGGAATTTCTTCCACTGTATATTAAAATTCATAACACATAACATGTTTTTAATGAATATGATAATGAATCCTGAGAAGACACTCATATAGACACCTGATATAAATTTATTTCCATCATAACTAGTAAAAATGGAAAAATAGGAAAGGGGGGATTTTGTAAACATAGTAAAGGTAAAAAAAATAATGACATAATAATCAATGACTATAAGTGTGAATAATATGTGAATATGGGTCTAATCAAGATACATAATTATGTTATACTAAAAACACATAGAGCTCCTATTGTGGTATAAGGAAGGGAATGTCATAATATGTTGGCATGGAATTTCCCCATGTCAATGAGTCAAAATAATAACATCTTGGATTAGAAGCATACAATAATAATCCCAAATCAATGGAGAAAAATAACAAGGTTCATAATTTCCTAAAAGAGGCATATACATAGATTGTAATATAGACAAAAAATGAAAGGTTCCATAGAAAGGTGGAACAATCATAATAATACGAATCTTTATGATCAAAACCATTATTCCAAGTCGTTATGAGAAAACAAAGTATGAATTAAATGTATGATAAATCACAGTACGGAAAATGGTCATTTGTTGTGGGTTATTTGTGACCTGTTAGGGGCCCATCACATGTAAGCCGTCAGAAAGGGTTATTACTGACAAGACGATTGTCTGGAAACCAATGTTTTGGTGCGAAATGTACAATAACCTGTGGGAAGGAAATTTGCAACTGGATTCCCATACCCTTCACAAATTCTTGGTGAAAGTTTTCAGTATTTTGAAGGAATACTTGTCCCGTTGCAAATAGTATGTCTATAGATACCTATTTGTGAAGTGGCTCATCAGAAATACCTTTTTGATGAAAGACCTTAATTATTATGGGCAGTGGACATTTGCGATGGGACGCATCACAAATTCCACTATTTGCAACGGTAAACCCAGCATCAAAAATGTTGTCACAAATAAGCTATCCTACACATACCACCATCAGTTTTCCTCCCATTCTACTCGTTTATCAACTCCACTCTATTTTTTCTTCTAAAACATTTCTTCTAAATTTTTTCATAGTTTACACCTTCAAATCGAAGCATAATCCACAACTCTCATACTCCAAAAGCTTCAGTTTAAAGATACACATCAATTTTTTATTATTTAGTTTATTTATTTTATTTTAAATTATTTATAAATTATGTTAATTATATGCAATTAAAAGAAATTAAAATTAGATATTTTTTAAAAATTTATATTTATGAATAATTATGCGTAATTGTTGATTATAAATAATTAGTAATAATTATAAATAGTTAGTAATTATTAGTAATATATTGTAATAATAAGTAATAAATTGTATTAATTAGTAATAAATTTGGTAATTAGAAATAAATTATAATAAATAGTAAAAAGTCGTACTAATTATTAATAAATTGTAATAATTAGTAACAAGTAGTAATAATTAGTAATAATTATTAATAAACTGTAATAATTAGTATTAAAATGTAACAATTTGGATTAATTAGTAATAAATAGTATTAATTAGTAATGATTAGGAATAATTTGTAATAATTAAGATTAATTAGAAATAATTTGGATTAATTAGGTATAATTAGAAATTATTAAGAATAATTTAGAATAATTAGAATTTAGAAGGATAAATTAGGATTAATTAGTAATATCTATGATTAATTATTAATAATGAGGATTAATTAGTAATAATTAGGATTAATTAGTAATAATTAAGTCTAATCCATAATAATTAGGATTAATTAGAAATAAATATGGTTATTCAGTAATAAATAAATAAATTTAGTAATAATTAAGAAATATTATTTAAAAATAGGAAAATTTAGTAATAAATAGTAATAAATAGTAAAAATAGTAAAAAACCGCAATAATTAATATTAAATAAGAATTAATATTAAAAATGGTAACAATTTGGAATAATTAGTAATTAATAGTAATTAATATGAATAAATAGTAATAATTATGAATAATTAGTCATAATTATGATTAATTAGTAATAATCTAGAAATAATTAGTAATAATTAGGATTAATAAGTAATAATTAGGATTATTTAGTAATAAATAAGAATAATTAGTAATAATTAAGATTAATTATTAATAATTATGATTAAGTAGTAATAATAGGTATAATTAGTAATAATAAGAATTAAATGTGAATAATTTGGATTAATTATGAAAAATTAGGATTAATTATGAATATTTAGTATGATTAAGTTATAATTATTAATAATTAGTAATAATTAGTAATAATAGGTAATAATTAGTAATAATTGGAAATAATTAGTAATAATTAGGAATAATTTGTAAAAAATAGGTTTAATTAGTAATAATTAGAAATAATTAATAATAATTAGGATTAATTAGTAATAATGATGATTAATCTGTAATAATTATGATTAATTAATATTTATTAAGACTAATTTCGAATGATTAGGATTAATTTGGATCGATTATGATTAATTATGATTAATTGGGATTAATTTAGATTGATTTAGATTAATTAAGATTCATTAGTATTAATTGTGATTAATTAGGATTAATTAATAATAAATAGGAATAAATATTATTAAATAAGAATATTTATTAATAAATAGGAATAATTGGCAATGAATAGTAACAAATGGTAATAATTACTAACAATTAGTAATAAACTGTTCTAATTAGTAATATTCAGTAAGAAATAGTAATAATTAGAAATTATTAGGAATAATTAGAAATATTTACTTATAGTTAGTAAGAATAACAAATAATTCAAAATAATTACAAATAAATAGTAATAATTGGTAATAACTAATAATAATTTGTAATAATTAGGAATAATTATTAATAAATAGTTATAATTATGAATAATTATTATTAATTATGAATGATTAGAAATAATTAGGAATAATTCATAAAAATTAGGAATAATTAGTAATAATTATAGTTAATTAGTAATAATTGGGAATTATTATGAATAATTAATAATAATTAGTGATAATTAGGATTGATTAGTCATAATTAGTATTAATTATTAATAATTACCATTAATTTATAATAATTAGTAAAAATTAGTAATAATTGGTATTAATGAGTAATAAGATGGATTATTTAGTAATAATTGGGTTTAGTTGTAAATACCAATGATTTATTAACTATAAATTTGGATTAATTAGAAATAATTTTATTTATAAATTAGTAATAATTAAGATTAATTATTAATAATTGGTATTAATTATAAAATAATAGGATTTAATTCTAGTACATTGTGATTAACTAGCCTAACTTACACCAAATTGGCATCATTACTTTTGACCAAAGCCTCATCTACTTCTAACATTCTCAAAATGAAATCAGTAGGAAAGATATTCTCTTACGTATATCGAAGCTTATTTTTCATAGTGATTATAGATGGAGAAAGTTTCTAGGATGTGATCCATCAAAAAAGAGGATCATTTTCCCTAAAACTCATCACCTTGGAACTTCTTCAATTGAAATCACTATGGAAAGTATGGTCCAATGTACATATATCGGTTTTTGTATGCACGGGCATCAAGAGTGGTACGTTGGGGGCTCCCAATTATCCATCCCAGTGCATATGCAAATGGTTATTAATATGTTAGAGAAAAATTTTCATAGTGATTACAGTCACAGAATATTTCAAGGGGATGAGTCGTCGGACCAAAGAGCTGTCACCAATCTGTTTGAAATTGTGCTACCGATAAATAATAATAATTAGTACAACATAAATGTAATTAATAAATGTCTTCTATTTTTTATGGGTTTTTATTAAATATAATTATATAAAATAACTAATTGTTTCTTATTTTGTAGAAAAATATGGACCATGGATGTCTACATGAGTCATTAGAAGATGATAGTTCTTGGAAAAATCAGTACATGAATCCAAATAGCTTTAGTTTAAATCTGTTATATATTAAGGATGTTAATGCTTTCATATCATTATCATCATCAAAAACAAAATTGGTTTCAAAAGGTAAAATCATGTGTCCTTGTAAAAATATGATCTTTGGATGAATGACATATTTTAAAACATTGAAGGTCATTTATTTCACTTCTGTTTTCAACAAGATTATGTTTTTTGGAATCAACATGGTGAACGCAATTTAAGAGAAGATAATTTTTTTCCAGATCCATCACAGTTTCATAATTTAGAACATCATATTTAATGTCTAACTTTTTAACAAACTAAATCTCATGATGATATTGATTTAACTATTGAGTTAAAACAATCTCATTTATAGGAGTTGTTGAGTTCTGCTGAGGATTCCTTATATCTTGGTTTCTAGATATGATGTTTTGATTCATATTATAAATTTATGTCTATTAAATCAGATAATGGATTGTAAACTACTTGTTTTGATCAGATATTTTCATTGTTAAAAACCCTACTAGTTGAAGAAAATGTGTTTCTTGCAAATATCTAAGAGAGTAAAAGGATGGTTAGTAACACCGGTCTTGGTTATTAAAAGATTCATCCATATTCAAATGACTACATCGTATATTATATTGAAAATGAGTTATTGGATTGGTGTTCTACATGTGGACAATCTACGTATATAGAAGATCAAGCACGTAATTATGGATTTATTCCTATAAAACAATTGAGATATTTCCCACTCACACCCAGATTGCAGTCTTTATTTGTGTCTAAGATTACAGCAACATTGATTTCATGGCACAAAAAAAATTTAAACATGTAAAATATTATACCATCCCCCTTATGGTGATCCATGGAAACAACCTAACCAAGTGAATATGTTCTTTTCTATTGAAGCATGAAACACATGATTGAGTCTTCACACCGATAGTTTATATCCATTTATTTCTTATGATTGTATGTATTCATGTTTTCCAATATTTATAACTCTGTAAAATTTACCTTCATGGAAGTTGAAGAAAGGGAAATATACTATTTTGACTATATTAATTCTTGGAAATCTGAAAAAGAATATTTTATTATTATTTGAAACCATTGATTGATGAGTTAAATTCACTATGGAGTAATGGTGATAGTAAATATGATGTTTCTACGAAACAAAACATCCAGATAAATGATGCATTGATGTGACAAATTAGTAACATCCCCACATATGACATGTTATCTGTATAGAGTACACATTTTCCAAAATCATGTATTTACTGTATGATAGACAAAAATTCTTTTATGATATTCAATGGAAAAAACTTTTTTTTGATTATCATTACAGAATCCTTCCAACCGATTATGTTTTTCATTGGAAAACAAATATCATTTGTTGAAAAATATGGGCCTCCAACTATGATATTGGGTATAGTGTTAAAATCTATTGTCTCTTCATTACCTCCAATCAAATTTGGACCAACCATAAACTACCATAAGATATATGTGTTTGTAAAATGGGACAATTGGATAAAACATAGATTTTTTTGGGTCCATCCATATTGGAGATATTTGTTAGTCTATCACATGTTTAATTTGATACAAATTGAGATGAAATATTTTGATGATTTATATCATACATTAATAGATACACCATGTAAGACCAAAGATAATTTAATGTCCTGATTAGATCTTTCCCGAATTTTCAAGTGAATAGAACTTGAACTGTTAGAGAATGTCAAATCACAGAAGTTAATGAATCCAAAATCACCTTATAAAATTTCATAAGTGAGTTACTTATTCTTTTTTTCAGTGGATTGTAGAGTTGAGACTTCTAGAAGGTTATGATTCTAATTGGAAAGATGTGTCTGAAATGGTTATATTATCAAATTGAAAATTCATGACAACCATGTTTTAATGGAATGACTTATGATGATTGTATTATGAGGTTTGTTAAACCGTATGATTTTTTATGTGATAAAATACATGATATATTGTTTCTCAAGACATCTGTGCATCGACAACTGACTACGATATAATAAGAAAACTACAAGAATATGTAACTTTAATTTTATGTAAACATTAAAAAAATATCCTGTCAACTTTTTTTTACTCAATGGAACATTAGATATTACATTTTCCACACGAAACAAAATATATTATTTTGGTATAGTTTTAATAGATGTAATTGTTTGATAGATGTATATATAAATTGAAGAAAAAAGTACTAAATAAATAATCAGTTGATGGCTCAATTGAAAAAGATTATTTACAAGAGGAAATTTCATTTTCATGCTCTCATTACATTCAATCTGAATATCCCGCAAAAAACATTTTCATGAGATGTAATGAGTGAAATGATGACGATGAAATGAAAACTCAATTATCAATTTTTTATCATCATGGACTTTTCTTCATTGGAAGTCATTAAAAATGGATTTTAGATGATGAACATCATAGAGCTCATACATATATTCTGCTGAACATCGAAGAAATGACAAAATTTGTACTATTAGTCCTCCTATCAATTATTATATAATTTTTTAATAGTATATAAATATAAATTTATTTATAGGTAATATAATAATAATATCAAGAAACAATTTCCACAATTTATTTCATTTTCTCTTGAAGAACATCATGAAAGAAGTTTCCTAATCATTTCAAAAATTGCTAACATATATTATTTCATATTTCAAAAAATATTAAATTTAAAAAATTTATAGTGATATTTTATCTACAAATATTTAGGTATCAAAAAAATCTATAAAAATTGATAATAGATTGTATGTATTGAGTAACCCACTATCCAAAATGGTTAAATCTTTTAAAGCATATGTGGTTAATGGTTTTTGATTTCATACACATACATATGGGAAAAAATAGTGGTATTTTTTAAAGGATCTATTAATAGAGAAATAGATGATGACTTTTACATCATGATAGAATAAATTATTGGATTGTGTTAACTAAGAAAACGTTACATAATGAAGTTTAAATTTCAGTGGTTAGATACTGAGAGAGAATTGTGTGTTCATCTGATACATGGAATTGTATATATTAAATATAATAATATTCATCTAGTAAAATGACTGTTTCAATTTTCTCATTAGACACATAAAATTTATTATGAAAATTAGTGTGCTACTAAAATAGTGTTTGATGATTAGTGAAGCATAACAATAATCTAATATAGAGATAATAGTTTACTGAATGTTAATGTGGTTCCGTTTAGGGGAATGAAATTATAATCTTTCAAAAGACTACTCCAAATACAAATTTTTCATGAAGAGACATAACTATCATTGATGACCCCCCAATGTTATGGGCTGATGGTAATGATGATGTTAATGATATTAAAACTCACATTGAATTGATAAGAGATGATGAAACTGAAACTAATATGAAAATTGATGATCCTGAGGAGGAAGATGAAGACATGAATATCAAATGATATGAAGATGAGGATGATGATGAACATTGACATAGTTAAATTCTAGATATAATCACAATATATATATATATATATATATTCTTTTCCACTATTTTATAAAAATAGTCATTTCATGTTTTAGACAGATGAAGATCTGTATCATCTTTTGTAAGAGGCTGATATACCATTGGTTGAGCAGGATGTCAGATCATCTGACAATGAAACTGCTGGTAGTCCAAGGAGTCCTCGGAGGGGGTGTGGTCTTTCTTGACTAAGGATTCATGAATCAATATTTGAGTGACATCCATATCTTGGGTTAGATCCATGCATGCATAGGTATGATTACTTATTTTATTATTAGTTTTAATTAATTTATGTGTATTATAATTATTTGATTAACTTTTCATAATTTTCAAATCTTTATGAATATAGATTTTTTATAGGGGATCTCTATATTGGACAATTATTTTTCTAAAGAATTGGTTTAATGGGATCAGATTCCCATTGATGTTCAAAACTTCATTTTCTAGAATTGACTGGTACGCTATTATATAATATTGATTTTGAACTTAATTTAATTAATTACTTGATAATATAATTTTTTTACATTTTATTGTCTCCCATTGATGAGATCATACATGAGGCTATATAGGGGGCATCTTAGGGAGATATTTATCTATTTGCAATCATTTTTTACACAATTTGAAATTGAAAACAATGGAGAATGTAGAGTGAAAAAGTTTGATGAGATATGTCGCATCCACTGACCTGATTATATTTCATATAATTTTTTGGTTGGATTATGTGCACACTAGTTGAGTAATTGTTCTCAAAGTAGATCATCAGTAGGTCAATAAAATTGGGAGAGACAGGAAGTTACACATCGATATGATAGTCGTATATTCATTACGCATTGGGAGAATACGATAAGTAATTTTTTTATATTGTATATAACTTTTAATGTAATTTTTTTATTAATATTTGTAGTCACAAAGAATGATATTATAGAGTATGAGATTTATCAGAGTATGTATTGTGAACTATCTAGTGGAGAGATTAGAGGTGCATGCCATCATCCGATTTTGGTTAGTATAATATTATTTGAGTTGAAAATATTAGTAATATTATCATTTTAACTATTTTAATTTAAAATATCAATTGCAGGGATCATACGATGTTGTGATGCCTCAGAAACATAGTGACAGTCAGGCCGAGATAGATAGTCAGACTAGTGCCCCTCAATTTGATATTCCAACATGGATGCAGTAGACACATTATTCCTTTGAGAAAGGCCAATTTATTGGTATCAATTTCTAATTGACCCCTGGGAGTTTGTGTGGAACTATTATGATGTCGGCATCCAAAAAGAGAGGATCTTGCGAAGATTTATCATAATATAAAGTACATTATCAGAAGCAGTTGTGAGCTCATAAAGAGTTTCTAGAGAATATGTGTATAATGAAGGAGGAGATATGTTAGTGGTAGTAGAAGAGACATTAAGAGTTCCGACGACAACAGTAGCAGCATCAGGAGATGCATAGTAAGATGTGTCGATGGAGACATCAGTAGTAGCAAGAGCATATATAGTACAAGTGATGTCTAACTCATAGTTTTGATATGGAGTTCTCTCTACCATCTCCTTCAGCTCCTCAAGACAACTCTCCCCCTCTGTGTTGCTTTTTTATTTTATAATGAAACATTTGAATGTAATATTTTTTATAATATTTATAGTTTAAATTTTCAAATAGTGCAGTTTTTATATTTTTTTGAATTTTTATGTTGTTATTATTTTTTTATTATTTTATATTTATTAGTTTATTAATTAATATATTTTTATATTTTTTATAATACTATGATTTTTATTATTTTACTAATATTAATATTATTATTTCATTAATAATAATATTATTATTACATTATTTAGTTATTTTATAAATGATTTTATTTTACTTATCTTATTATTATTATTTAGTTTATATTAACATTATAATACTAATATTACTAATATTATTTTCTAAATAAATTTATTTTATTAATATTAATAATAATATTTCATTTATATTATTATTATATTATTATTATTAATATTTGTTTATTTTTTTATTTTTACCCATTATTTGCGACTGGACCTTCACAAATACTAACTACAATGGCCCATTGCAAAAACAATTAAAAAATGGGATATATATTGGCGAGGGGTCGTCAGACCGTTCCAATGGATTTTTTAAAAAAACTCAGCCAACCTATGTGACGATTCCACTATCCATCACAAATAATGAATTTTTGCAATGATTCATCACAAAAGGTAATATTTGTGATTCCCTTTTCTACAATGGACTATTTGAGATGGGACCCCATGGTAAATAATCATTTGCAATAGGATCCTGTGGCATATATACCATTAAAAATATTCTTTTTTATAGTTCTGTCGCAATTTAATAACATTTTTCAACAAATTCATTTGGTTCCATCCTTAATAAAACATGGTATTTCATACATAGCAAATACATTTTTGGGAGATATAGGACTATACACATCATCATTCATGAATATATGTTCCTTAAAAAAATAAATCATCATAATATAATAAAGAAAAAATTTAAATAAAATATTATTTATATCTCATTCAAATGGAAGCATATATGTAAAACATTTTTAAATCTATTGATAAACAAAATTAATCTATAGAATATAAATTTGTTTCCATTGATACTAAATTGAAGTCTAATTATATGACACATAGTGAAGTGTATGGTATTCAAAAAATATGGATAAACATTATATGGTTTGTTCAATAATTTCCACTATCAATTGATGCATAGTATCTTGATGAACAACAATCAATTAATAAATAAAATATAAGAAATTCAAAATTGATATGTATTAGATAAAAATATATTCATATTTATAGTGACTAGTTTGGAAAAATAGAATGATGTATAACTCCTCTTACAGAGAATAATATTTCAACAGTTATGAAATGAAAAAAAGTTATATAGAAACATTTGAAAATACCCTCAATCAACCATGAAATATGTCCAAATATGTTGACATATGTGATTTTTTTTGTGAATTTGAGAAAACACACTGTAAATACTAAAATAATTTTCCTTTTAAAAATATTAAATTTATGAAAATGAAATATTTCATAAAACATATAGGTATTGAGTTTGATTTAAAAATTATGAATTTGTCGAGAGGGTGTTTTTTTTGAAAATTACAATATGGTAGGGATCCGATTTCACAAGGAATATGATAAAAGAATATTACTTTCAAACAATAATGAATGTGACCCATAAAATATGTGTAATTTTTTTAAAATGTTTTAATAAAATTAAATGTAGTATAAAAATACCCATAATCAATGATTGGGGAATATATAAAGATAATTAAAAAACATCAAATTAAAACGGACATAGAGAAGGGAGGGTCCCGATGGAGAAGAAATTATTGGGCCAGTTTCACTTATAAAAATCACATAAGGTAATATATGTGTTTAGTTACAATGAAATTTTTATGTTACATGTAAAAAATCATGAATATAAAATAAAAATAATGATGGGTTTCAAAAAATGATATAAAATCCAATGATTTATTATCTTTCAAAAGAATTATTGATTTGGAGATAATAGTTGAAATGAAACCCAAATTGTTTTAGTAACATATTTATAAAAACTAATTTAAAGATTTAAATTAAAATTGAATGCAAAAGAACATGTATAAATTAATAGTCATAATATTGCATATCAAATATGTAGTTTATAACCCATATACAAAAAGTGGTGCGCAAAATAAATCATGCATCATGGATTTTGAAATGAGGAAATAAAAAACTAACAAACATGTTATACATTTAATAAAATTAAATTTAAATAATGAACTTGGTATTACTATCCAAAAACAATGAATATCATTAATACAGTAAAATAAGTTAAGTATTTGGTAATTGTACCTTATCAAAGACATCATGGATCACAATTCCATAACCAAAATATGAATCCTATAATTCTATAACTTAAATCCTATCATCTACTAAAGAATTAGAATCTCTTATATGTAAAATTAAAATCACAGTAACCTATTTCAGAACAATAATCTTATTTATATCCTTTTTAAAATTTTCATTTATTTCTGTTTTCTAAATCTATTATAGTTAGTATTTATCTCTTTTTGAAATGAGTTGTGAGTAATTCTGATAAATTTAAAATAGTTTTTATATATTGGAATTGTATGTAATTCATCTCAAAATATTCATTAATCCTAGATCAATAAAGGCATTTTGAGTGATAACATATAATTTTTTATACTTTTATAATTTCATTCTATTGTAATTTTTGTTACAATGATTAAATTTCAAATTAGTGATGAGCATGTTTTGGTGTATTTCTAATGAAAAAACTATTGTATATTAATTCATGTGTTTATTATTTAAATTACCATTATAAACCAGAAATAAAATTATTATTTATACATTTATATCAGATATTATTAGTTATTATATTTTTATTATCATTCATGATATCTTTGAATATCATTGTTCATGTTGTTGGTTAAACTGTCCCAAACATGAAAATTCCATAATTAATGTAACATTGTGATCTAATTTTGTATTAATATCATTATTCTAGAAGAATAAATATATATTTTAGGAATTTTTTATTTTATATAAAAAATTTAATTTTATTTGATGAACAAGTAATCATTACAATATAATGACATTGATTGAATAAAATTTTTTTCGACTTAGAACACTTGTTTTGGATAGATGAATTTAAAATTATCATATGTTTCTCATATTTTTAATATTCAACCACATTGGTTATACCAGGATCCTAAAAATATAATAAAAATAATAAAAATATTTTAAATAATTTTTCATGACTATCCATGAAATGATATGATGAAAAATGGAAAACATCCTTATATAGTGGTGGTATTTAACAAATATTCATAGATGATAATTTCACATCGAAAAAAATAGAAATATATAATATAAATTATTAAATTATAATCCAAAAATGTTATAAATATTATAATTATTTATTAAATTCTACATTAGTAACATCCATGAGAGTAATCCAATGAATACAAAATATAATGTTTCATTGAGGTGGTAGTCCACAATGACGCATGAATGTTGTGTTTGTTTACCATAAGAAAAAATGGAAAAAGGTGTTTAAGATTTATTACCAAATTATAATAACATTATGGATATAATAAATTCAGAAATAATAATATAATATTTGGAAAAATACATTTTAATGGGAATGATTTAAAAGAAATAATCTTAGGGAAATTATAGTAATGATGTGGTGAACATGAGTAAACACTTGTTGTAGTCCTTGGAAATTGATATATTAGGAAATAATTATTTTAAAATAAGATATTGTAAGTGAAGTTAAATTATTTTAAAATTATAAATTAGAATTTTTCATGAAAAATTTGAAATTAGGGACTATTATTGAAGTGGTGGGGAAAGTCTCAATTTATATGTTGTGAGAATTGAGTTTTTTAAATATTTCATCATAAAATTAAGGGAGAATATATATTTCCCCGGATATGAAGACTAATTAATGGAAATTAATTGAGTGTAGATATGGCATGGTATATATATACATGAAAAACTAAACTATAAACATTTTTAAAATTTTGGGGCACTTTTATAGATTTTATCATCTTATTTTACTAATTTAAATTTTACCATGACAACTAGTTTTGAAGTATGTAATTACATTTTTTTTCTTAAAACTAAAAGGGGGTATATTAGAATGTGGTTAAGTTATAATAAAAATATTTAATCTGTTTCTTTATATTCTATTCTTAATGTGATATTAATTAATTTGAAATACAAATATATATAATGCATTAAAAACATTTTTAGAGAATATTATAACTTATGTTCCAAAAATGTGTAAAATAGATCTGTAAGATAATGATAATATTTATATATTTAAAATATATTTAATAAAATACATATATTATCTTTAAATATTTTTCATAAATTTCCAAATCATACTTATATAATTATTATTATAAAACACATGGTATTTGTAAAAATGTATTTATTACCTTTAAAACAATTTTTTTAAAAAAAATTAAATAACATCACATAATATAATTTTATTATATAGAATATATAAATTAAATAAATGTTTATCAATTCATGTTTTAATATTTAGGAATTAAATCATTTACTAAAAATGGTTAACAAAATAATGTTTATATTTGAAAATAATATTTGGAAATACTATTTATTCTTATTCAAAATTGAAATTAAATAATAATAATAAATTAAATATTAAATCAGTGTAATATGTAATTAAAATCATCATCTAATAATAATAAAGATATTTGGCATCAAAATTTCTCAAAGAATAAAAATGCATATATAATAAATTTTATTTTTAATCATAAAATGAGATAATAAATTTTCAATAAAATTAAATTTAATGAAATATATATATATTATGATTCTTTTACTCATATTCATAATCATTAATTTAATGTATTTCATTAAATGACCATTTTCTAACAAAATAAAACATGTCATGGTTTTTATTTAGTTTGGTGTTCCCTATAAAATATGCATTTAATATATTAATTTAGGGTATATAAATAGTGAAATTTTTAGTCAATTCATCATTATACTTTAAAATAAATTGAATTTATGTAATATTAACATTTTTAATTAATGAAATTGTTTTGGGTATCCATGTGATAGACATTTACCCAAATTAAATTTATAATGAGGTTTCATTCCCAATATCCATTGTATTACTAGTGAACTCATCCTTTCCCTCATAAAAGGAATGTGAAAAATGCTGAGTTTCCATTAACCATTTATCGTAAAAAAACATAGATAATGGGATTAATTTTTTAGGGAGTTTATATTTATCTTAATAAGCCATCAAGGGTTGACTTTAGACATCATTTTCCTATTGTGGTAATTCTCATATCCATAATATCAAGAATGTTATTCCATAACTAATATCATATTATATTTATTTAAGGAAATGTAACTAGATTTTAGATGGATCAAATTCATATAAACATATATTAGAGAGTATTTATAAAATTGGGATATAATAATAATTTTAGTAGATTTGTTAATTCATTATTCAATATCTAGTTATTTGGATGGTGATATTATGATTTTATTAATCCCTCTTATTTTATAAGAGTATATTGAATAAGATTTGAATACAACCTAAATAGTTATTGATTAGGTGATCGATGTTTGTTATTCTATATATTTTTTTGAACTCACATCCATAATTTTTCTTACATATGATTTCTCATACCATGTATGATATGATTGATTATTATCCTTATTATCTGTTGGATTAAGAAAATGGTTTGTATAATTTCAGTGTTACCGACTTTTCTGAAGTTTTAATATTATGGGGTCCTCTTGGAGGACATAGTTTCCTTTCACCATGTCCCCTGAGATCATCATATTTCCTCAATATTTAGTATCTCAATTTCCTTCCTTTACACGCATGAAACCTCCCTTGATTCATTTAAGAAAATTCTCCTAGTTTCCACTTTCCATATGTATTACTGGATTGAAATTCAATATTCTTCCCATGATAATATTCATCACATGAACATCAATTAGAATCCATCATTCTCAAATATGTTGTGTTTCAAAACTCAACTATGTTTACAATGTTAATTATAATTCAAGATACAAAGTTTAAAATAATCATTTGATTTCTCAATCAAGATATTTCCCTATAAGGTTTCTTATTGTGAAAATATAAATATTTAATAAGGAATTTTTTTTTTTTTTTTCATTCAGGATAAAAAAAATTACTAAAACAAAAAGGTTTGTTTTTTCATTTCTAATAAATAAATTATTTTTTGTTAGTTACATGAAAAATAAATCCTAAAATTTCTTTCTTCTGCAAAATTGTTTATATTGGATTTAATTTTGAACTGATGTAACTCATTGTAAAATATAAGTTTATTATGGTTTATTTATATCATATTATCTATGAAAATTACTTAACCTAATAAACCATTTATAATGGATTGAAAAGGGAATGTTATTAGAAAAATATATCCCCTTGGAGCTTCTATCAAGGTGTGTATTCTTACTCCCCCTCATCGTTCACTTGAGTGATGCATGAGTTGTTACTCAAAAAGACTTTTTCAAGGGCATTACCCATAATTGAATATTTTTAATAGACACATTATAATTCCATTATCCTGATTAGTATTTAATTTACACCTCTAATAAGGATTACATTGTCTTGGAAACATTATTCACATTTACAGCCTATAATGATGATGTAGAGGAGTGTTTCATTCATGTTACCCTCTTAATTGTTTTTCAAAACTATGAATCCTAATGATATCCCCTTTAGGGTGCATTCATGTAACAAATTCAGTCCAATTGATGAATCATTTTGGGTTGATTTCCATATGGACTTATGAACACATAAAGATATCTAGGTTGATATAAAACCTCATAGAATCGAGAACATCATAATAGAGTACGTAACCTCTATGGAGTGGTAACATGAAGATGTGGGGTAATGGAAAAAAACCACGTGGATGTGAAAAAACAATGATTTATCTAATACAAGGAAATTATATAATTTAATAATGATTCTATAATAGAACTATAAATGGAATGGGTATTCCCACAGTTTTATAACCATTATATATTACGTTGTGACCTGAAAACCCAATTAATTAGACTTCAAGAACCAAAAACATCATTTTTTCAAATAGAATTCCATCAAATGTTCCTTCAAAAACAACAGTCTTGTCTACTATAATTTGCATGAATCTTCCATTTACCACGTGCATATTATCAATCAGGATAGCATCCAACTTCTTAAATTATATACATACTATTAAAGAATTATTTTTTTATTGTCTAGTCACTATTCCACTCTCTCAATCTCTCTTACTAATCTATCCACCTCATACATAAAGATAAGGGATCTATGTAATATTCTATAAATTTCAAATGACAATTTGAAATAATAATGGATTATTATGGGAATATTCAATAGTGTTTTGGATCTTGATGAAAAAATGGAACAAAAATCAATAAGAAATCCACCTTTTATTTTTCCTCCTACATTTATTATTACTACCTTTTTAGTTGCCAAATACTGGAGAAAATTCTACATAGAGTTGAAAACATTGAATAAAATAGATTTATTGCTGATTTAAAGATTACTTTCCATATTTATGAATTAATTGATACCATTAGGATCTCTATCTTTACTCTACTAAAGTACCACTAAGACAACAATCATGGAATTATTTTTCATACTTTTCTTGTGCAATGGAGTACCCATATTATCATTAAAATCTAAATGGATGGATTTTTTCTTCTAGATGCATGGAATTTATTATGGGGGATTTAAAGATAGATCCCTCTAGGATTACTCCCCCAACGAAATTTTAGAAAACCCAAACATTCAAAAAACCTCTTATGTGATTTGGGTATGATATCATTCTACGTTCTTGATGAGGATTTTAGGGTATCTGAAGAACTACATTGAATTTTAAAAATAGAAACCAGAATTAGAACACTTTAACAAGGGAAAAATCCAAACACATTCCATGCTAGATGATATACAATGTCTGAATGATTTTTTGGACCAAAACCAACTCAATTATTCATTGTTTAAAGATGGTGACATGAACACTATGTTTTTTCCCAAGATAGAAAATAAGATATGAATTTAATGGGTTAATAATAATTTCAAAATTAATAGTTTTCTCTTCACATATTAACATTATATTCCTAATGGTATTCAAGATTACATTAAGCATAACTATTCAAAAGATGAGGTTGATATCACTAAAAATATTATTGTCAACATTACTCCTTGCAATGAGTGAAATTATAAATGAATCCCTTCCCTATATAATTAAGAATTAATAATAATAGAAAAACGGTTTAACCTCAAAATTGATAGTAATTATTTTCATGAAGGATTAACTAACAAAATCTTCATGTTATATTGAAGAATTAAGCATGATGAAGTGAAGAATGAGTCCAAGTATTTTTCTCAATCATGCCTCTATTCTTTATATAATTTTCTACTACTTAATTTCTCTTATACCAAATAAGTATAATTATTTTTAAAAATGATAATTCAAGCCTGTTTGAAATATTCACACAATCATGTTAATAAATAGAATATTCATTGCACCATGGATCGGAGGAATTATTATTTACGTCATCAAAACAAAACTATTTATCATTTTTCACTAGAATAAGAATATGAAATTTTATTTTTTATATATTAGAATGCATAATCTCAATTAATATAAAAGAGATTGATAATAGTTGTTTTTGTAATGTTAACATCTCTAATTAATTAATACTCAAAAATATGGATTTAATATAACATTTCTTAGGAATTATGAATTATCCTATGTTTTTGCCTCATTAATATGTAACATTTCCAAATATATAAGTATTTCTATTCTCATTAATGGATCCAACATAGGGTTATTTCAATGTGTTAGGGGTGTTATGAAAGGATAACCTCTTATACGTCTTATATTTTCCATTACTAAATATTATATAAGTAGATGAATAAATGGGATTACTCATATTCGAATAAACAAATAGATCAAGGTAAGAAGTAGAGCATCAATCCATCACACCTATAGTATGGTGATCATATCTATATCCCTTTGTAGTGCTCTAAATCCTACAACATTCATCATAGAAATATCTTTTTACGAAGAAGAATAAATTGTTAAATCCATTAACCAAATGGAACAAAGGAATTATTTTTCTATTTTTTGGTAATAACCAATTCAAAGGATGAGGGGGAACCCTTACCAGGCCCACAAGATTAGTGTATTACATGAAATGAAGGTCATAGAGGAATTAATCATAGATATGAATACTTGTAAATTACCCTCAGTAGCATCTAGATCATGAAGTTATCATCGCACCATCACATAACATATTCAGCAAGAAATACTTGTGCAAAGGTGCACATAACTAGTCCTGATAGAAATTAACATACCCTCTAATTCTTCTGAATCTTCATTACTTTGATATAGTGAAACTACATGCTCTGTTTCCTCATCTAGAGCTAGTTCCATTGATATGTCTGGGTGCATCAACACATTAGGATTTGGATGAGGTGGTCCAATAGCCTTGAGGTGGAATGAAGGCATTGGGTGGACTGAAGGCCTTATAGAATCTAGGCCAAATTCGGCATAAAATGGATAACTGTTCTAGCTACTCCCTTAATGTTATCAAAACATGAAAAATATTCCATCACTCAGATTTGATCCCATGTCCTATTGATGCACTTGATCAGTGCTCACCAAACAAATTGAGGCTCATGTTCTTAGTAAATCCATTATCTATAATAAAACATTCATTCTCTTGGGGGATGGAGTACATACTACAGTGAAAATTAATATCACTGTAACTCTTAGATTTAAGAGGGGATAGCCTTTGTTGTGTGGGTGTTTGGATTCTTCAAAGCCGTTAGGGGGATAAGTCAAGGGGACCTAACAGTGGAGGCGCTCTCACAATCTTTTAACTACCAGGTGGAGGACTGGTCCAGTACTCCATAAAGAGCTAAGGCATTGGGCACTATGGTTTCTCACTTAATGTTTGCGGATGATTCCATGTTTTTTGAATGGAATATTGAGGTCGTTATATGCTTTTAACAAAGTACTGGAGGATTATGGAAGGTGGAGTGGGAAGTGAGTGAAAAAAGGAGAAATGCAGTGTGTTTCTGCCAAAGCAGTGCTCAAGTAGGAGAAGGGGGTGGATAAGGGAGAAGCTCGTGATTCCTATGAAGGAGATTCCTTCTATGTATCTTGGTGTGCCCATTTCCATCGTCAAGGATCAAAAGCATCTCTTTGATGGAATCATCAGTATAATCACAATACACATTCAAAACATGAATAAATGATTTCTATCATTTGTAGGTAAGATCACTCTTGTTAACAGTGTACTTACCTCTATTCCCATGCACGTCTTGGCGGTTTCCAGTCCTCCCAAAGGGACAGTCCTCATCATGGAAAGAGTTCTTGCTGGATTTGTATGGGATGATCCCCAGACCAGGAAATTCAATTGGGCATCTTGGTATAGGCTCGCCAAACCAATTGAGGAATGGGGAGTGGGTCTTCGATGATTTAAAGAATCGTTGCCGGCTCTCCATGCTAGGCTGGCTTGGGACATTATCGAGGGAAAATATCTTTGGGCTAGGTTCATGCGAGGGTGATATGGCAATGATTGGAGGAGATGGGGTGCTAACAGTAAGGGGCTCTCGAGGCTGGCTAGAGGCTTGGTGGAGGGCCAGGAAATTCTGGTTGAGAAAGCCAGGTGGATTGTTGGAAGTGGTGACTTGCGTTTCATGAAGGATCCCTTGACCAGGGGGAGAAAATTTTCTACCTGGGGTGTCTGGTTCCAGACATCACTTTCCGGGAGGCTTGTGGGCACGAGAGGTTCATTGAGGCCCTCCTTAATTCCCAGTATAAGATTGTTTTTGACAGTATCCATCTCGTGGAAGAGAAGGACAAGAGTGATTTTGTGGGCTCCTCTTCGGGAGTGTTCTACAACAATGTCTACCATGAGTGTCTTCAAAGGACAATGGGGTTGGATGCTCTGGAAGGAAATCTATGGGTGAAATGTATTCCAACAAAGCATAATTTTTTCGATTGTAGGTTGACGCATGGTGATATGCCCACAGATAACAACATCTAAAGGAGGGAGATCTGTCTATGTTCTTGGTGCTAGTGCTGCGAGAATTCGGGGAGCGAATCCATCGGGCATATTTTTTTGGGTCCAGTGGGCACAAAACCTTTGGTCCTTTGTAGAAACATGGCTCGGAGTGGAATTTCAAGGGGATTCCATGGATGATTTCTTGGGTTCTTCCTTCCACGAAGCAATTTTAATGAAAGGGATTATAAAAGATTGTGCTTCCGTGGTCTCTGCTTTTTGTTGGGTCATCTGGGAGGCTCAGAATTCTATAAAAAATGGAGGGAAGGTCTCGTTGAATGGGTTGAAGGTGAGAATATTGGCACTTGTGGCTGAACTCCAGCCACTCAGGGGAGAGTGAGGGAACTGAGGTTCGATGTTTTGGCTGCTCTAGGCTTCGGGGAGGGGCTCTTCAAGGGTCAGACTTTCACGGTCAGGCTCCTGGATACGGTGGCAGGCCCCCAGGTTGGGTATGAAGATGAATGTGGATGGCTCATGTGCACATGGTATAATGCGAGGAGGCTGGATGGTTCGAGATAGAGGTGGCATCGTCTATCTTAGTTTCAACATCTATCTTGGACCGGGAAATGTTTTCCGTGTGGAGGAAAGAGCCCTTCACTACGGTATCATGTTGTGTGATCTCTATAGCCTTAAGCTAAACTGCATGGAGATTGATTCTGAGGTCCTTATGGGTCTTCTTCGAAACAACAAGGCCCCACCATGGGACATTGCGTACATCCTTAGGGATTGCAGAGAGTGGATAGGATAAGACATGGAGGTCAGGAATAATTTTAGGGAAGGAAACCAATCGGTGGATGCTTTGGTCTCCTGTGTGAAGGAGCATGATGTCTTAACACTTAACACTGTTACATTTTTTTCATTTCCGTCCCCCCTCATGTAAGGGTTCGGTATGTGGTGATGCGCTGGGCCTTTACCACTTTCGGCCCACTTAATTGCTCGTGAGTAATTTTTTCATTATTTATAATAAAAAAGGAAATTCGAGGAGGAGGGGATTTATTCCCTTTACCAATAATAGGGTCCCCTTGTTCTTGGGAAAGGATAGAAGTTTTTATTTCAAGAGAATATTTTAAAATCACAAACCAGATGGCTAGGTGGACTCCTCCATATTTTCTTACACATTCTCCCTTTACAAAAGGCATACGAGTCTTATTAATGATATTAAAAATATGATATAGATATTTATTTTCATCATACTTGTCCATGAATTTAAAATAATAAAAAATTCAAATAATTAATTCATCAGTCCTATAAACCATGGTGTTATGACTAATGTACATATTGATTTTTAGTGATTCTCTTGTCAATAAAATTACATGAAACAATATTATGTCTAAATATTTCTCTCTCATTTATATATCAAACAACTTCCATACTAAGCTCCATGATGGATATCCACACTACCTTGTCCCATGTGTATTACCTATAAATATATACACATTTAATGATATAATGTGTAAATATAAATAGATGGTATTAATGGAGTACAACCACAATTTATCAAGTATTTTAGATCTCAAAAGTACCGCAAAAGACAAAATCGTTGTCCCTCCAAACTAGAATCAAATATCTACTGGTGATTTTATTCTCTATAGATTGATAACTAATAAGACACCAACTCATCATGTTTTCATAAATCTATAGAGATAAACCCTTATAGATAGGTAAGATCTCATCAAGAATCTGAACATTAATGATAACACTGATGCCATGGAATTTTACTAGCTAAATTGCGTTGGTGCCACCATTGCTAAGAAATTACTTCCAAAATTTAAAACACCATTCAGCCAACCTGAAAGGTTTATTCTCCTCTAAAAGCATGTAATGATAGGGTAACTACCTATAATCATTTATAAATAATGATTATATAAATTACATAGGCCTGCCAATAATGAATGAATTCCATAAAAAACAGAAAACAAACCCTCCTGAGATACAAATTTTACTTTATACTCTTGAATCACATAGAAGACATGTTTGGTATTAAAATATGCATAGGAAGATAGTAAGTATTACTAATTTATTTCTATAATAAATAAGGTATAAAGTAAAAAATGATCCATATATTCTTCTTTAAGACACTTCCATAGTCATTTTATTCAATCGTTTATGGAATTCAAGACATATATCTTCAGGTAGATACCATCTCGTCTCATGTGGTCATTTTTTCTACATAAGAAATCAAATAGGTTTTATAGGAGATACAATTTATACATCACAATTTATTATTATTGGTGGGTGTACATGGGAATCGAAAATAACCAACTGTTATGAAATTCATTTTCCTGATTACCCTAATCCCTTCATAGATCATGGTGAACATTGACAGTGCAGCTTGTGTCATGACATGGCTTTTTTGTTGTGCGGGTGTACTCAACACCCATTGTTTCATCATGAAATGATACTTCAACCATTATATTAGGAATACAAGTTCATTTAATATCATTTTATAGGCCATGATCCTTTTCATCAAGTATGTTATCCATCAATATTGGAAAACGCCTGGATGGAGTATAGATCTGAACTTTTTATTTTAACCTTGATGTATGAAACCGAAAATATCCCATGGTAAGTGATTACTAATTAGATTTGATTTCATCAAGATACTAGTCATCTCAACCTAAATATATCACATTCTTACATATAATACAATCAAGTTATGAATTCCATATTAAAGAAATGTGTTATAGAAATAACCCTAATGTTTCTCTTTTCTATCCCTTACTTTTGTTCACCTTTGGTGGAAGAGGATATACAAGGTTTGAGTCACTCCTATAATTGTTAAACCACTTATAATTTTTGAATATATTATTTACTTGTTTATAAACAAATTTCAGGGAAATTTTCATCTTGATCTTCCACTTTATTATCTATAGTAATATAATTCTAGCTTTTATTCTCGAAATGATACTTGAGGGATGATACCATATCAAAAATAAACTACATAATGAAAATATTTAATTACAACACACTCACATGATCATTTCTAATTAGAGTTTTAGAGAAATAAGATAAAACATAACTATCAAAACATGAGTTCTTTTCAACTAATATATGTTTTTCCACAATATAATCTACTACATAAAACATAACAGGCCTTCAACATATCTAAAAAATTATCTACATAAGAAAATCTTATAGAATCATCATATTTGTTAATATTTTCTATAATTTTGGAAACTAAAACCATAATACAGGGATAATAATAAAATCCTAATAAGGGTAAAATTATATGGGTACGAGGGTATAATCCGAATAGATAATAAAGTGATACTAAACCTATAAAATATCATAGATCGTATTCTAATAATGGAACTAAAATAATAAAATTTCATTGAATTTGAATATATTAATGAGTCATAGTAATAACAACCAAGATTAGAATCAAAATATAATAATCATAAATTATGAGGTATTTTTTAATAATGTTGAATATCATAGAGAAGAGTCAAAAATATGAATTTTAATATAGATTAAAAATGGAAAAATAGAAGGTTCACTCAATAATAAACATAGTAATCCTTTTGAAAAAACCCATATGCTCATTCCACTTAAAAAAATATCATTATTTTTATGTATTAAAATGTGAGAAAACTCATTCCACCCATGAATCTATGATGAAAATTAATTATTTCCATTCCACACTATATGATTAGATATCAAACATTAACAATTTATTGAGGAGAGATATAGAACCCCACATGTCTTTAGTTGTAGATAAGTTCAGTATAAAAAATCAATCATCTTCATCATATGAGAATGATCATAAATAAATAATATTGATTTTATATACCATTCAATTGGAACCATATAACAAAAAGATTTATAATTCCATAAAAAATAATATAAACCCATGAAATGTAAATGGGTATCCTTTAAAAATAAATTAAATTCTATGTAAATAACATTCATTGTTGTATATCATATTCATACTGTATATATAAAGGGTATTCAATTTAGTCAATAATAATATCAATCAATCGATGTATCAAATCCAGGTGAACACCACTCAATCAAAGAAAAAATGAAACATGGTATTTAAAAAAATGGCACTGGAAAATTTTTATTCCACTTCATAATGGATGGTTATGTAAGGAAAAATAGTTGATGTTTCAATACCCTTATTAAAAAGTATGTTAAAGAAGTTATCTAGTGAATTTTTGTTTATAGAAATATTTATAGAGTATCCTATATCCATTATCATATATGTCAAATGATACATATATGAATGAATTACACTATTTCGGATCATTATAAAAATAACATGTAATGATTAATATGGATAATTAATTAAAATATTTATTTAAAAGATGAAACATTTTATAAAACATAGAGTATAATTTTTTTTAAAAAAATTAACTTTTCCAAGATACAATGTCTTATATAAAAATAAATAATAGTTGAAATATTTTTGTTATGACAACTTCGAGGTATGGTAAAAAAGAGGGGATTCATTATGGAATACTTTATAAAATAATTAATAACTTTTATTTGAATAACTCTTAGACCATTTAATATCATGGTTCTATTTTCATATGTTCATTTCTTTCATTTATGAATATGTATTAATTTAATGTATAGAAATATATGTTTTTTTATTTCACTAACCATTTCGTGTATCTAGTCCATGTTTCGTATAGAGGTGAATAGTACACCAAATCATAACTATAATAAAGTATCAAATACATTGCTTTGTCTAAGAAACAATATTATTCCCATGTTGGGTTCACAACACATTATGATTGGGGACAAAGATCTATAACATCTCACCAAAAATGTGATATCCTTGTCTAGTTGAAGCCCATGTTGGATCTGTATACTGCATTTGTTGACATTCCAATAATTCTTCAATTTTTTACAACACCAAGAATGTTCTCTAACTAGTATGACCACTATTAAATATCATAATACTTTCATGACATGTTTTCCTCTCTTAAATGAATAATATAATTAAATAAAATGTTTTTTAAATCTTTTCTATGAAAAGTAGTTTACTTAAACTAATTAGTTTTTATTAATGAACACCAAAATGATTAGTTTCTTTTATAGACACATGACTTCTCCTTTTCTAGTTCACATTCTTCGACATTGGATACATGATATATATTTAATATTTTCATCTTGGAAAGCACCACAAATTTCTTCTTTTTCTTCTTCATGAGAAATATTACTTTAAATGACTCTTATATTTCCTTATTTTCTAAATCCCCTTATTATATTCTTATTTATCTTTTCATGTATTCTGCAGTTGTTCTCCTCAACATGTCTTCAACTACCAACATTTGTATATTAATGATAAAAAATAGTTGAGTCTGTTTAATTATAATAGAAAAATATTATATTTAGATAATATTGATGAGCATATCTTAAAATATATTCTTAACCTTGTTTGTTATATTATCCTCTGTTTGATTCCTGAAGTCTGATTCCTATTCATACAAGACTCCTTTATTTGATTTTTTCTCATCGATTAAATTTTATATTTAGTATAATTTTTTGGTAGTTATTCTTTTGGATCTACATTGTCTAAAACTGGTTCATATGAAACTTTTTTTTCTAATACATGTCTATTTCTTAAATTATTTTTCATGTACCACTCTATTTTGTAATTATTCATCTAGTGTTGCATCTCTGAAACTTATATTTAAAACAAATGGTTTTTCAACTACCACCCATTATACTACCGAATCTTTTGGAGACACCTTGTCTGATACTTGTTTCTTTGATACCCTCCTCTTATTATATCTCTTTTTATAGAACCTACTCATCTTGAGATTGTTTATTTAATATATATTGGATTATTTTTTATAAAAACATACTTTTTTATAACTATTTAACATGGTATTGCTTTTTTTATTTGGTACCTCACTTATTCTTATAATACATCAATAAAATGAACCATATACTTTTTTTCAATAGATAAAGTCCTCAAAAATTACTCCTCGATATAATTTTTCTAATTTATATACTTGTTGAATCTCTAAAAAATTAAGGGAATAAAATGAAAATAAAATTTTAATTTCCCACTTGGGTCATTCATTATATAACTTCCATCAAACCATTGAATAAATTATAGGAAACAATCTTAATATACATCATCCTTAAATTTCTGTGTGAATTATTTTCAAAGACTCCTAAATTCATTGTAAGATTCAGGATTATTTATTCCTGATTATTGGGGTGTTTAAAATCCTTCAAAACATCATCAGAATGTATGAATAAAAAAATTATTTTATATCGGAAAAAAACATCATTCGATACTTCTACATAATAATCCCATTGTCCATTAATCATAACATGTTTTTTGCACTATTTAGATGTTTCTTATTTACAATTTTTATGTCCTCAGAAATATTATTATCAATTGAACCATAATATTATATATATAATTTAGTTTCCAAAACCAAAATTATCTTTTTTATTAATAGAATTCATCTCATCAATAACAAATTATAGTTTCATTATCTGGTAGTCCTTATATTATGAACCCCTTATGAAAATACATTCCTAAAAAACACATGTTTGTTTATCTGTAGATATTTTTATGATGGCCTATTAAATTCATAACCATATTTCTATGTTTGACGATTCCATAAACATTATCTATCCAATTGAAATGATATTGAATACTCTATATTAGGACTTATTTCAGAGACATCTATTAGTTGATTTCAATCAAAATACTCAATTTTCTACCATCTTTAAAAAACCTGTGAAAGATGAATTCATTACGAACCATTTATAATATTGGGATTCATCATATTATCTATGTACACTATACTAATTCTATAAGAAATATTAAAAAACTACCATGAAAAGATAGAATATTTATTATTCATGATGATTGATTCTTTAGGAATTATAAGAGTATCACCTAATTATTCATTATTTAAAAAAATAAATCGGATTTCCCTCTGAATAATTTATGAAAACAACATTGTCTTAACTTTTGTATGATCACACCCATCCTATTGAGGATTATTCCTATTTATATGACATTTTTTCTAAAAAATCAATATAAAATTAGGTTAATATTTTCCCAAACTTAAACAGGTTGACTTATCAATCAATCACTCAACTAAAATCATTATCAATCTTCCATTAAAGTGATATATCAACATTTAAGTGAGTATATAAATAATAATATTTCATGATTTGTTCAAACATAATGAACCAAACATCGTAGTTGGTTTAAATAATTATTTTTTATCCTGTACATATGAAATGTTTCTTCCATTTGTTACACTATATCCATAAACAAAAATATGTGGAATCAACGAAATTTTTAACTACAGTTATTCTATAAAAATTAACACACATGTTTGAGATATTAATAAAAACTCACCAATCATAATAAATTATTTAGAATCATCCTATAATATCCCTTATTTTTATTGAATGTATTTTAAATAATTTAAAATATGAACACAATTAACCATCTTTAAAAAAACCATACTTAGGAAATAAATCATTATAATATCCTCTTAAAAACCATTATACATATTTTCTAATACTTATCCAATGTGTTGTTAACAACAAATGGCTTGGATACAACAAAAAAACATCGAAGTGAAATATTCTTTAGTACCTCTTCATTATATTAACTTCTATAAATTACTTTAATTCATTGAAAATTTATGAATAAATATAATATAAACAAAGTGGTTTCAACAATCTCCCCATCATTATTTGTTAGAAATTCCATGAAAACGTGTTTTTCAATATGTGAATATTTTGTTCATTACCTCCCACTTCCATTTAAGAGATTATATTTACTATATCTTCTCCTTTATTTACCAGAGAAATTATTTAGATGGGAAAATGTTATAAATTTTGTCTTATGAAATTCGTAATCAATAAAACAAATAAAATTCAACATTAACTAAACCCAATTTAGGAAAAAAATTGATTTTATTTAATCAAAAAAATAAACCTCTAAAATTGATATTGATAAAAAATGAAATAAGGATTCAAAAAACATTTAATAAGGACTATCCACCTATGTTTTAATCCGAAGATACAAATTGTCCTAAAAAATACTGTTGAATAAATAAACATATAATTCATTTATTAAAATAATAAAAACTTTCATGTAAAAATTTATAGGGTAAAACCCCTTGGTTCACATTCACCCTTTTAATTTTCTTATAAATTCAGTAATTCAATTTATCCCCCTTTAACTTAAGTGTTTGTTTATTCTCCAATGATGTGAGATAAAAAAGATTATAAATTTTCAATGAAATTACTTCAAAATAATTCAATAATAAATAGTTTTTTATAAAATAATCATTCTATAAGATTCATAAACATACGTAACTTATCTCCAATTGAATGAGAAATTTTTTATTATCTTCATGATGATAAAACTCTTCAACTAATGTGCTTCCAGATCTCCCTACTGAGAATGAGAGAACGAGACTTTTACATATGGAAATACAAATTTTAAAACATCTATAATTTCACCAACCATGATCTTTTCAATTTATTCCATTTTAATTCCAAAGTTATAATCAACGAAAGAAGTGACATTCTTCACTTTCCTATCAAGTGTTGACAATAATGACTTAATGTTCATCATGTATGATTATATAATTTTTTTTTTATTATTCCAATTTAAGAATCCTTCCAAGATGAATAATATATATAGAAGGTTGGAAAATATTAATAACCCATCCATAACCTCAAGCTGACTCTCTGAAAAAAATTCAACACCATCAATTTCACGAAAAAATATGCACATAGACAATTATTAATGTTAATAGAATATTTTTTATACTCCATTATTACCAATTTGAAAGAATATATTTACTATTATTTTCTCAAACATGATTTAAAATTTCCTAAATTATTAATTATTAAAAATAAAAACATTAATTTTTATTAGTAATTTAAAGATATTATCACATATTAATTGTTTCTTACATGAATTTTAATTTTTCAGAAGAATTTAATGATATTTAATTTCTTAATACAACATATATCCTTTTTAAAAATGCTTCCTAAAATGAAAGTATTTCACATAAATATCTATGTGTGAGTCAATTCAGTTTTAAAAAATTATATAGTACTTATTTAGTGTGTGGGTTGTCAATTTTTTCAAACTCTAATAAAATTAGATATCTTCATATGGAATTTCTTATTCCCTATTGGCATGAGATTCTTATTTTTATTATTCTATCATTAATTATTTATGTACATAAAATGGATAAATATAATATATATATATATATATGGGATTACTTTTAGAATTTTAGAGTCAAAATGTAGCATCTTCAGAGTTCCGTTGATCACATTGTTTTAGATATAATATTATTTTTTTATTTCCTTGATATGGTATCCAAGGACCATTCATTTCTATTTTATTATTTCTTCTTGAGGTAGTTCTGAATTTTAAAGGTTTATTTCCTTTTCCTATGATTCTCTTTAATTCATAACTATATTTTATAGACTTTTCCTAACATAAAATGTTTTTTACATTACAATATAAACCTGAACTGATCATAGAACCACCATTATTACCTATAGAATAAATAATTTCAAGAATTCACATTTTGTTTTAGGTATAAATATTTTCATTAATATTTTGATGTTGATTTTTTAATTTATTTTTATCATTATTTATAAATTTAATACTTTTTTCTTTATAATTTATAGGAATGTATCGACAAACCTTTAAAATATCCTGAATATGTTTTAGAAATAATAGAGACCCCAAAAATATACTCTTTTCACTTTATTTATAAGCTGTCCATATTTTTTACCATACATTTTTGGAAATTATATCAATAGTGGTAAGGATTCTTATAATGAACCATTTTTAGAAATATATCTTTTATACATTCTAGACTTGGTGGTAGGATTACTCTCTTTAATGTTTTTCCAAACAAGTAGATATTTTTTACCGACAACATTGTTCATGAAAATAGTTTTTGATAATTTATTACCTATAGGTAACTATGGAACCTCATTCGTTATAGCCTCTTGTCCAATAGTTTTATATTATTTAATGATCTTCTATCCTTATGAAGAAAGAATTTTGTTCCTAGAATCCCCTATTGAACATTAGATCACATTATTAATTTTTTCATGATTAATTAATATTTTTCTTCTCAAAATTTACCAACATGACATTTAATTATAGATAACTAATATTAACGGTGTTATTATGATCATGAATCATAATTACCTTTAAAAAAATCATTTTTATATCCTCTTAATCATGAAACCAATTTATTTTTTGATGTGAGGCATCATGATAATTGAATCTCTTTGATTTTACCTCTAACTGATCATCTTTCACATATAAAATATTTTTCAACTTTACTTCAAATGCGTGGATATTCTCTATATGAAACTTCTTCATACATTCCTTGTCATAAAAATCAACAAGAAATGTTTTTATGAAAATGATTCCAAATAAATATTATTTATTTATATAAATCCAAAATATTTATATTTGAGTAGGAATTATAAAATATTTTCTTATAAATCCTTATCTATTTTACCACAATAACTTTCATATTGGGTGATAAATTCATGAAGGATTCAAAAAATAAACCAAATAGAAGAATCTATTTATCAAGGAATAGAGTGAATAGTTAATATTATATTTTAAAAGGATATATCATATGAAATATAAAATTTATGATCACATCCAACATTTTTTATTTTTGCAGACAATGTTTACAGGAATGTTCATTTATTGTATGATCACATAAAGTATTTGATTTACCTGATAGATGATCGCTTCCCAAATCATTAGAGGAAGTTTTAATCCCATATTATTATTATTATTAACTATATTGGGTTATCATATTATCATTTCCTTAAGATACAAGTAGTTATTCATCTTGTGTTCTGATATACATCCACTTTAACATTAATTTATTTATCTTTTTTCCATTAATTGTGATATTGTTCAAAAGATAATTCTATTTTGAGATAAATAAACCTTCACCAAACCTCACCCTCATTATAAAAATAGGATTGATGCAATGTTTCCTAAGATAAATATTTACAATATGGAGAATATAATAGAGGTGTAATTGGTGAATGATTCCAAATATTTGGATAAAATATTCAAATTTTTATCACTGTAGGGGGGTGTTAATCGGTGTTCAAGATTTTTTAAATATATTAGTATGTTTTATACTATTATCTAATCAAACAGTTAAATATTGGTTGTCCTTTCCTCTTTCAGTATTCATATGTTTGGAGATTAAAGTGAGTAAATGATGGAAAACTGTGTTTTTATATGGTTTACTACCCAATAAGAGTATATATTGCTTACTATGTATAATGGTCACCTATTTTCATATTCTATAATATAAAAAAGAATAAAATATAGTATTATATATCATATAAAATATTGATCTCCTGTGAGGTTCCCAACACCCTATGTCCAGGAAAAAAGAATCATCATTCCTTGGACAAGTGCTTTCATACTCAAACTGTTTATATTACTAAATCTATATACTACCTTTGTATATAGTTGTTAGGTTATCTATTTAATTTGAAATAGTTGAAAATCCCTATACCAGTTGAGACCTCTATTAATTATTACAATGTTGTGCTAAGTTCATTATCAAAAATTAATTTCAAATAAATATAGAATCAACTCTTCTTCTTCTTCTGCTTCACTTTTAGGTAATGTAGTACCCACAACATTCATCCAATTCACACCGAACAAGAATATATAATTTTATTTCCAATATAAAAGGTTTATTATTCTTCTTTTATTATCATTATTTAATATATATAGAACCTCTCTACAATATATGGATCCTATAACTCATTTTCCCATCTTTAATATTCTTTTTTATGTGAAATTTAAATTCACAACACTCTTGGATTTTCTTATTTTCTTCATCCCCTCGTTCTCTTATGCTTCTTAAGTTTAATTATTATACTCTATTTTTCTCCTCCCTAAAATAAAATCACAATATATGTACCTTATTATTAATATTGAATTCATTTAAAATTGTAATTAAAACTAATATATTCTCTTTTGAATAGTAGTGTTGAACCTATATGAAAAAATATTTTTAAACTCAGTTTGATAGATTCTCCTATATCTTGTACCTTATTTCAGATAAATCAATATTTCCCGCATAATTTATAGAACTAATTCATCCAATTTACTTTATTATTTATTATTTTATGTCAAGTTTCTCTCTATCTACTTCCTTTTCATCTAGTGATACTTTTTCAAATACATGTTCATCCATATATACATTGTCTCATACAAGTTCATCAGTTACCTTCTTTATCTAGTACCAATTAATCTTGTTCCTCGTCATATTATGATTCATTATCTAATACCTTTTATTTAAACACCATAATAAACTATTACCTATTATATAGAAGAATAGAATTTGGATCAACATTATCTGATGATTATTTTTATAATACATTCTTTATCATAGGTGTCTCTATCTAGTACATGGTCATCCAAGATACATCATCTAATACATATTTATATAAAACATTATTAAGCTGTAACATCAACAATATATTAATCTATTGTATATAGTACCTCAATTATTATTCTATTGTTTTGAAAAAGTAATATCTCAAGCTACTCGGTCGACACCTCACATTATCAATCAACTACTTACCAATGTATTTTCTCACCATTATATAGCAGTAGTTTCTCTCAAAAATCAAGTTAGAAGGGTGATTTTAAAATTTTAACTTCATGATATAAATTTCAACATCATTGTCAATTATTTCATCAACTTATGTCTTTTAAACATCTAAAGAAATTTGATTCAAGAAACATCATAGGATGTTTCAGTAAAACTCAGCATCAATGATCATACATGCTTCCAAAAATATTTGAACGAATAAATTTTTTATATATGATTATATTGATGAGGAATATATATCTTCACATCATCATAATTTATTAATTCTTAAAAATATTTTAGGTATACTTATATCTTATTCATATACTTCATTGTATAAATTGTTTCATTCAAAATGATTCAAATATTTCCACACTCTAGATCATTATGAGTAACATGTTTTGATGAAGTCATAATATTTCATCATACTGTAGAAAAAAAATATTATACTACAATATCTCAATTATACCTTATCTTTTGTGCCTCGAAAAATTCATCATTATAGTATTATAAAAATTTAATTTATAGTGTAAACATTCCTTGATAAACATTATTCGGGAACACATTGTCCAATGGACTTATATTTTTAAATTCTAGTAATAACTAATATTGTCCTAAAATATGTTTATCTAACATTTTCTGTCTAGTAATTAATCAAATATTTTTATCATATGAACTCTATATAAAAAAACATAGTCTGGTGACTTTATTTGGAATCATTTGAATTCATTTTGAAACCTCTATAATATTTCATTATTCCAGAACCACTATTCAATGACCTCATTTGTAAATCTCTATTTGATGAAACAATATTTTTTTCATTACATTAAAACAAGTTCAATTGACTTAATGATAGCTTAAATTAGACAATGATAAACAATATTAATCATTATTCTTGGTAATTTAAATATGTAAAAATAATCAATTGATTTTTATTTATGAAAAAAAAATTCTCTAAATCCCCTAAGAAAATTTTTGGAGGAATAATTTATCCCTCCGTCCTTTTAATAACATATTTATGATAGAATCACATTTTTCTATTTTTAAAATTTCATCTAGAAAAACTATAAGAATTTATCTTTAACTTTAATATAAAATGTTCATGATGAATCATCTTTCAACCTCCAGAGTATAATCATTGTTAATCATGAATCGATGTGATATTTGTACATTGAACTGACCAGATTATGCCTCATATTTTATTAATTTTCCAAAAATAATATCCAGAACATCTCAATATGATAAAGTCTTTATTATTTACTAGTATATGATAATTATTTATACTATATTGAAAACACTATAAAGAAAATCAACTTTTGGATTCAAAGTATACATTTTATGAATTAGTACAAGCTCATGAATCTTGATAAGAAATAAAAAAGATCAAGTAATATGTCTCATTAAAGATGTAAATATATTCCAAATCATCCAAATGTAGTAATAATGTCGATATTATTCCAATATAAGAAGACAATAGATCATCAATAATACCATCCTCATTTAAAATCAATACATCATCTTTTTTTCTACTTCTAAAACATATTTTAATCAATAACATGATTATATATTGTAACAAAATTTCTATTTATATTCTTATTTAAAACAAGTTTAGTAATTTTTAATAAATTTAGTCCATTTAATTTATTTACAATCATTTATAATAAATACACCAAAAACACTATAGACTCAATATATGTGTTCATAGAAAATTGTTAAAAAAATTCAATTAATTTATTTTTGAAAATGACTAATATTGTAACATCCAAAGTAAGTAATTAATAATATATATAGTTATCTATGTCTATTTAAGAATTATATAGTGTTTTAGAGGCATAAAATGAGAATAAATCCAACCTAAAGCATGAAATATTGTAATATTTTTAAAAGATTGTTTTACAGCCTTTTGATAGTGAACCATTTATAAATCTATATTTGAAATTTTTATATGCTATATTTTTCAAAATAAACTTATTCTTTATGATTCGGACATTGAAATATACTTTGGATAAATTTATTGTATTTTTCTGATAATGTTCATTTTTTAACGAAAAGTGACAAATGTGGTATTTTAATTCAAAACCTCTTTTTAATCTAATTTTTTATATGATTAGATTATCTTTTGAATTGTTTTTAAAGTTAAATTAAAATATATGTTTTCCATTCAATCCAATAGTGGTCATTGTAATTAATTTCACTTTGAAATTGGACTTAAACTTGAGTCAATCTTTGGATATATATTGTTTCCTAAAAACACGCTATTTGTTCTGACATAGGGAATTAATTATTAAATTAATTATTGTAATCTATATGTTTTTAATTTTGAAAAATAGTCATCATTTTTGAATTCAGAATATCAAATATATCTTAGGGTGAGGTTTTGGTATTTTTCAAAAAAACATTAATTTATGTAAAATAGTAACTTTTAAGTTTTTAATCGCGATTAGAGCTAATTAGTGTAGATTAAGGTAAAAATAATGTTTTAATAATATGAAATCACCTTTAAACGTGTTCTACCATTATTGGATGTGTCATGGCAGACCAAGACAACCCATGGGTCGATTTCTAGGACCCCATGGAGCCACTTGGGGAAGATAATGACACTAATGCCTTTTATTTTACGTAAAAGAAGAAATGACACAAACATGTATTGTTTTACTAAAACAAATTTTTAATGTGATTATAGAAGTACTATTTTTGACTATAAATATTAATTGGAAATATAAAAGGATTTCCTACATCATAGTATTTGTTTTATAATTTTTAGACATTAAATAAATTAAATTATTTATGAAATTATGATGATACAATGATTACCTCATTATTTAACGATTTAAATAAAATGAAATGATAATGTAAAATATAAGACCTACACATGTCAAAAAACTATTGGTTGAGTATATTTCGGACCCTTATCACCTTATACTAGAAATAAATCAATGTGGGACCTTCAAAATCTGAAACGCATTTTAAAATAATGTAAAATTTTATACCTTTCGAAAAGTGCCCCTCCTCTCCTCTTATAAATGGCCCCCACCTCTACCTCCTTACCCCTAACTCTCAAGCCTTTGGCTCAGATGAGATCTGATCATTTTCTCTCTCCACATCCCTTTCCTCATCCTAGAATCCTTACCTTAGGAAGGAAGCTCATCAAAAAACCCTTTTGGTTCATAACAAAGGGAGTTACCCGATTTTAAGGTAATGTCTTCTCTTGTGTTCTTTTGTTTTATTTTGATTCTACAACCCCCTAAACTCATTTTATTCATTTATTTTGTAAAAACATAAGTATATTCAATATAATAGGATTTTTTTATAATAATGAATTGAGATACACTTACAAACACCTACATCTAATGGTTAATGAACATATTGTTTCTGTGGATGGTGAATTTCTACCGCACGAAACGATGATTGTTCAATATTATTTTAACACCTTCAAAGGTGGCCATTAAGATGTCACTATATTTATATATGATATATAATATGTTTATTTTTTCCTTAGACTTATTTATTTTTTCATTTATGGCATACCTTTATGGTTTCCATTATTCGTAAACGTGATATCTCCATTTTAGGAAGTGCGGACTACCGCCCCCTCAAAGTGATTTGATTCGTTAATACCATATATGGTACCTATAAAGGATAGATTTAATGATATTATATATGATATCATATTAGAATTATAATACTCTTATGTATCATTATGTTTTAATTCCATTAAATATGAAATAGAAATGGAAGTATCGTTCATGCGTACGTACGGTTTACCATCTCCATGAACGGTGCATTTCTTTTATTACCTCTAAATGTTATGTAATATTATAAATGCTTGTATATAATGGATATATATGATATCTATATAATGAATATAATTATGGATATAATGGATATTTTACCCCATGAACAACTTGTAATTACAAGAAGTTTATTTTGGACTCAAGTGCCCAGGGTCGAAAAAATGACCATTATTATCCAAAATAATTACACAGTGTTCATGACATGGTAATAAGTGATATAAAAGGAATAATGGACTTGAAAAATGGTCTTAAGAAAGTACAAATTAACTCCAGTTTATTATTCAGGAGGTTAAATAACGATCGAGTCAAGTCGGACATGAGGAAAGGGAACTCGTCTCAATCTCCATTCATTGAGGCGTATTTTGTTTTATACAAAACATTCTTTTATACGGTGTATAAACCCATTTTACTTTTACAATTATTGAAAAGGAATATTTTTATATAAAGTGTTTACTAAACGAAAAAAGGGAATGTTTTTTTTGTCGTACGTATGCGGCGACAACGACTTCTCCGCTGTCATGACCATTATTTGAGTTTCGGCTTCCTCTAGAAGCCATAACATTTTTGGAATGAAAAATAAATACCATGTTTTACTTCGGTATTGAAAATGGTTTTCATAATGTTTTTATATCAATGTGTTGTTTTTATATCTTGTCATTGAAAGGTGGAAATGTTATGTTTCCTTTATGCATGTTTTATGTGATACAGTTATGTTATGGTTCTTAGGCATTGTTATGAAGACGGGTGGTTGCGTGATAAAATAAAGGCGGGTGAGCCCGATATAGCTCTCCAATGCATTGGGTAACTTGAAGGAGTTAAAAGTTAAGGTTTCTCAAAGAGATTTAGGGAATATACTATGATGGGTATTCCAAACAGAACCAAGAGGGTTACTCCCTACGTAAGAATGTTATGAATACCTCAAGTTACCTTTATGTCTTAGGATTTCTATGATTTCTTAATGATTTGATGAAGTATTTTAAGTGCTTATGTTTTATGGGTAATGTATGATTTCATTCTTATCTATATATGAACTCATGTTTCCTTTGCATATTTTTATAACCCTTACTGAGCTTTTTATGCTCATCCCAAGTTTTTGAAATGTTTTTCATAGGTCAAGGGAATGGTACATGATATGATGATATTGTCAAGGAAGTGTCAAGAAAGAATCCATGTTTTATTTTAAATATGATTATGTTTATGGGAAAAATGAATACTATCTTTTTTGTAACCACTTTGTTTAAATGTGGAATGTAATGCACGTTTTATGATCTAATTCTCTAAAACTCTAAACCTGAAAAGATCTTCAATGTCTAATCTTGTAATAACTCAAGAGTAAGCAAGGTTTATGTCTAGGGCCTTATAGTTGGTATCAGAGGTCGGTTTAGATAGCTTTAGGAGTGATAATTCTATTCTATAAGTATCCAAAAATATATTTTTATGGTCAAATTTAATTGGTATAGCATTTATAGATTACCCTGTTTCTTGGCCTAGGATATTTATGTGTTTAGAATGGGTTTTTGAAGAGGAAACATGGATGTTCTGCTAGGAAGGTATACAGATGGAAATGACCTTTAAAATCAGTATCCTGAGATGGTCAGAATCAGAACTTAATTGTTTGTTGCAGTGATGGATCAGTTGACTCAGGTGAAAAATGTTGGTTGTTTCTATTGATGTTATTTTGGTGTTTTCTAGAAGTAAAGAGGAGCTTGAAAGTCATTTAAGGGTTATCTTGGAAACCATAAAAGAAAAGAAACTGTATGGAAAATTAAGCAAGTGTGAGTTTTGGTTATAACAAATTTCATTCCTTGGTCACATTGTTTCTAAAGATGGGTTAACTTTTGATCCTGCTAAAACAAAAGTTGTTAAAGAATGGACAAGACCCACAATTGTAACTGATATTCGCAGCTTCCTTGGTTTGTCAGGATATAAATGAAGGTTTTTTAGAAATTTTTCATAGTTATCTAGTCCAATGACTAAGCTAACTATGAAGGGTGTTAAGTTTATCTGGACAAAAGAATGTGATGATTGTTTTCAGGAATTGAAAAGAAGATTAGTGAATACTCCAGTTTTGGCACTACCTTTCAGGAATGGTGAGTTTGTTATCTACAGTGATGCTTCATTGAAAGGACTTGGTTGTGTACTTATGCAGAATGATCAGGTAATTGCATATTCTTCACGTTAGTTGAAAAATCATGAGGTAAATTACCCTACACATGACTTGGAATTAGCTGTTATTGTTTTTGCTCTAAAAATTTACAGGCATCATTTGAATGGAGTAAAGTGTTAAATATATACCGATCATAAAATTTTAAAGTATATATTCTCTCAGAAATAATTGAACATGAGAGTGAGGAGATGGCTATAATTAATTAAGGATTATGATTGTACAATTCATTACCATCCGGGAAAATCAAATAAAGTGGCCGATTCTTTGAGTCGAAAAAGTAATTCTTCATTAACAATGTTGCGTTTGGATTGTGATCCTTTGGTTAAGGATTTGATAAAATTTGGAATATATGTTGTTGGTGCAGGAAGTTATTATGTTTTGTTTCAGGTATCAGTGATATCATCTCTATCTGATAGAATTAAGCAAGCACAGAGGCAAGACAGCGAGTTGCAGAAAAAGGTAGAGCTGGTTCAGAAGGGTAAGTTGCCTGAATTCAATGTTGATAATGATTGTGTTTTGAGATTTGGGAAGAGGTTGTGTGTGCCTTGTGATTCAAAGTTGAAGAGATACTTGTTATGTGAAGCTCATAGTTCTATGTTTTCAGTTCATCGACGAAGTACTATGATGTATAGAGATCTTCAGAAGTATTACTAGTGGGATGGAATGAAATGGGATATTGCTGATTTTTCTATGAAGTGATTGACATGTCAACAGGTTAAAGCAGAGTGGAAGTTACCGAAAGGGATTCTTCAGCCATTACCAGTGCTAGATTGGAAATGGGAAAATATATCCATGGACATCGTTGTAGGATTTCCGAAGACACATCGAGATAATAATGCAATCTGGGTTATTGTTGATCTCTTGACTAAATCTGCTTATTTCCTTGCTATATGACATACTTTTTCCCAAGATCAACTTTCTCGTTTGTATCTTAAAGAGATAGTCAAGTTACATGGAGTACCCCTCTCCATTGTATCTGATCATGATCCCATGTTTACTTCTAAAATTTGGAAAGGCCTTCAGAAGTCGTTGGGTACTGAATAAAATTTTAGTACAACATTTCATCCTCAATCAGATGGGCAGTCAGAATGAACAATTCAGACTTTGGAAGATATGCTACGTGCTTATTCGATGGATTATCAGGGAATTTGGGACCAACATCTTTCTTTGGTTGAGTTTTCATTTAATAACAGTTTTCATTCCAGTATACAGATGGCACCATTTGAGGTGTTATATGGGAAGCGGTGTCGAACACCAGCTTTCTGAGATGAAGTGGGTGAAAGGAAGATGATGGGACCAGAATTGGTAGAAGAGATGGCTGAAAAAGTTCATTTGATTCAGAAACACATGAGAATAGCTCAGAGCAGGAAGTAGAGTTATGTGGATAACCAGAGGAAGGATCTATCTTTCGAGGTAGGTGATCATGTTTTTCTCAAAGTCTCACCATGTAAAAGTGTGATGCGATTTGGTAAGAAAAGAAAGTTGAGTCCAAGGTTTATTGGACCATATGAAATTTTGGAGAGAGATGGATCACTTGCATACCGAGTATCTTTACTTCCGAGTTTATCTCAGGTACAAAATGTTTTTCATGTTTCGATGTTGAGAAAGTATATGCCAGATCCATCTCATGTTTTGAGCCTAGAGGTAGTTTTGTTGGAATAGAATCTCTCTTATGAAGAACAACCAGTCCAGATTCTTGACCGAAGGGAGCAAGTGTTTCGGAATAAGTTGATTCATCAGGTAAAGGATTTGTGTAAAAACCATATGGATGAAGAGGCAACGTGGGAATCTGAAAATGCTATGAGGGATAAATACCCCCACTTATTCGATAAGTAAATAAACTACGGGACAAAATTTTCTAAAGGGGGGAAGGATGTAACATCCCAAGTAAGTAATGAATAATAGATATAGTTATCTATGTCTATTTATAAATTCGATAGTGTTTTAGAGGCTTAAAATGAGAGTAAATCCAACAGAAAGCGTGAAATACTCTAATATTTTTAAAAAGTTTTTTACCACCTTTTGATGGGGAACCATTTTTAAATCTATCTTTTGACAATTTTATAATCTATATTTGTCAAAACAAACTTATTTTTTATGATTGGGACAATGAAATTTACTTTGTATAAATTTCTGGTATTTTTCTGATAATGTTCATTTGTTTAATGAATAGTGAAAATTGTTGTATTTTAATTGAAAACATCTTTTTAATATAAATTTATTTATATGATTAGATTATATTTTGAATTGGTTTTAAAGTGAAATTAGAATATATTTTTACCATTTAATCCAATATTGGTCATTGTAATGAATTTCACTTTGAAATTGGACTTAAACTAGTGTCAATCGTTGGATATATATTGTTTCATAAAAACACGCTATTTGTTCTGACAGCGGGAATTAATTATTAAATCAATTATTGTAACTTATATGTTTTTAATTTTTTAAAATAGATATCATTTTTGAATTTGAAATATCAAATATAGCTTTAGGTGAAGTTTTGGTATATTTCTGAAAAACATCATTTTTTGATGAATAGTTAAACCAATAAGTGGTACTTAAAAAAAAGATTTTTTTCTTAAATTAAATTTTACCGCATATATGTTTAGAATTTCAAAAATCTGTCATACATAGTTGTTATTAGGATGTAAATTGTGGTTCAATGGGATTAAAATATTTTTTTTGGTGAATAGTTACTTTTAATTTTTTAATCGCGATTAGAGGTAATTAGTGTAGATTAAGGTAAAAATAATGTTTTCATAACATGAAATGACCTTGACACATGTACTAACTTTATTGGATGTGTCATGGCCGACCAAGGTAACACATGGGTCGATTTTGGGACCTCATGGTGCCACTTGGGTTAGATAATGACATTAATGCCTTTTATTTAAAGTAAAAGTAAAAATGACACAAACATGTATTATTTTACTAAAACAAATTTTTCATGGGGTTATACAAGTAAGAGTTTTGACTATAAATATCCATTGGAAATTTAAAACGATTTAATACATTATAGTATTTTTTTTATAATTTTTAGACATTAAATAAATTAAATTATTTATGACATGATGATGATGCAACAATTACCTCATTATTTACCGATTTAAATAAAATGAAACGATAATGTAAAATATAAGACCTAAACATGTAAAAAAACTATTGGATGAGTATATTAAGAACCCTTATCACCTTATCCCCAAAATACATCAATGTGGGACCTTCAAAATCCGAAACTCATTTGAAACTAAAGTAACATTTTATACCTTTCCAAGAGTGCCCCTCTTCTCTTATAAAAGGCCCCCAACTCTACCTCCTTACCCACACCTCTCAAGCATTTTTCGCGGCCAAGATCTGATCATTTTTTCTCTCCACATCCCTCTACTCATCCTAGAAGCCTCACCTTAGGTAGGAAGCTCTTCAATAAACCCTTTTGGTTCAATCCAAAGGGAGTTACCATATTTTAAAGTAATGTCTTCTCTTGTGTTCTTTTGTTTGATTTTGCTTCTACAACACCCTAAACTCTTTTTATCCATTTTTTTGTAACAAATAAAGTATCTTCAATATAATAGGATCTTTTTTATAAGATGGATTCGAGCTACACATACACACACCTACATCTAATGGTTAAAGAACATACTGTTTCTGTGGGATAGGGAATTTCTGCCTCACGAAACGATGATTGTTCAATATTATTTTAACACCATCAAAGGTTGCCATTAAGATGTCACTATATTTATATACGATATATAATATTTTTATTTTTTCCTTAGGCTTATGTATTTTTCATTTATGTCATACATTTATGGTTTCCATTATGGGTAAATGCGATATCTTCATTTTAGGAAGTGCGGACTACCGCCCCCTCAAAGTGATTTGATTCATTAATACCATATGTGGTACCTTTAAAGGATAGATTTAATGATATTATATATGATACCATAATATAATTATAATACTATTATGTATCATTATGTTTTGATTCTATTAAATATGAAATAAAAATGGAAATAGCGTTCACGCATACGTACGACCTACCGTCTCCATGAATGGTGCATTTCATTTCTTACCTCTAAATGTTAAGTAATATTATAAATGCATGTATATAATGGATATATATGATATATATGATATATACATAATGAATATAATTTTGGATATAATGGATATTTTACCCCATGATCAACTTGTAATTACAAGAAGTTTATTTTTGACTCAAGTTCCCAGGGTCGACAAAACGACCATTATTATCCTAAATAATTACATAGTGTTCATGACATGGTAAAAAGTGATATAAAAGGAATAATGAAATTTAAAAATGTTCCTAATAATGTAGAAATTAACTCATGTTTATTATTCAGGAGGTTAAAGAACGATCGAGTCAAGTCAGACACGAGGTAAGGGAATCCGTCTCAATCTCCTTTCATTGAGGCATATTTTGTTTTATACACAACTTTATTTTATACGGTGTATAAAACCCTTGGAATTTTAATATTATTCAAAAGGAATATTTTTATACTAAGCCTTTAGTAAACAATCATGGGAATGTTTTTTTTTGTCTTACGTATACGGCGACAACGACTTCTCTGCCGCCGTGACCATTATTTGAGTTTCGGCTTCCTCTACAAGTCATAACATTTTTTGAATTAAAATTAGATACCATGTTTTACTTTGGTATTGAAAATGGTTTTCATAATGTTTTTAAATCAATGTACTGTATTTATATCTTGTGATTAAATGGTGGAAATGGTATGTTTCCTTTATGCATGTTTTATGTGATACGATTATGTTATGGTTCTTGGGAATTGTTATGAAGATGGGTGGTTTTGTGATAAACTAAGGGTGGTTGAGCTCGATATATCTCTCCAATGCATTGGGTAATGCGATGGTGTTAAACGTTAAGGTTTCTCCGAAGATATTTAGGGAATATACTATGATGGGTATTCCAAACGTAACCAAAAGGGTTACTCCCAATGTAAGAATGTTATGAATGCCTCAAGTTACCTTTATGTCTTATTATTTCTATGAGTTATTCATGATTTGATGAGGTATGTTAAGTGATTATGTTTTATGGGTAACAGATGATTTCATTCTTATGTATATATGAATTCATGTTTCCTTTCCATATTTTTATAACCCTTACTAAGCTTTTTATGCTCATCCCATGTTTTTGAAATGTTTTTCATAGGTCAAGGGAATGGTACATAATATGATGATAGTGTCAAGGAAGTGTCAAGAAAGAATCCATGTTTTATTTTAAATATGTTTCCGTTGATGGGAAAAATGAATATTATCTTTTATGTAACCACTTTGTTTAAATGTGGAATGTAATGCAAGTTTTATGATCTAATTCTCTAAAACTCTAAACCTGAAAATATCCTCAATGTGTAATCTTGTAATATCTCACGACTAAGTATGGTTTAAGTCTGGGGCCTTATAGTTGGTATCTGAGGTCGGTTTAGATAAATTTAGGAGTTATAATTCTATTAAATGATTATCCAAATAAAATTTTATGGTCAAATTTAATTAGTATAGCATTTTAAGATTACGATGTTGCTTTACATAAGATATTTATGTGTTTAAAATGTTTTTTCGAAGAGGAAACATGGAAGTTGTTCTAGGAAGGTATACAGATGGAAATGACCTTTCAAATCAGTATCCTCAGATGGTCAGAATCAGAACTAAACAGTTTGTTGCAGTGATGGATCATCTGACTCAGGTGAAAAATGTTGGTTGTTTTTATTGATGATATTTTGGTGTTTTCTAAAAGTAGAGAGGAGCATGAAAGTCATTTAAGGGTTATCTTGAAAACGTTAAAAGAAAATAAATTGTATGGAAAATTCAGCAAGTGTGAGTTTTGGTTATAATAAATTTCTTTCCTTGGTCACATTGTTTCTAAAGATGGGTTACCTGTTGATCCTGCTAAAACAAAAGTTGTTGAAGAACGGCCAAGTCCCACAAATGTAACTGAGATTCGTAGCTTCCTTGGTTTGGAAATCTATTACCGAAGGTTTTTTAAAAAAAAATCACATTTATCTAGTCCAATGAATAAGATAAATTTAAAGGGTGTTATGTTTATCTGGACAAAAGAATGTGATGATTGTTTTCAGGAATTGAAAAGAAGATTGGCGAATACTCCAGTTTTGGCACTACCTTCTTGGAATGGTTAGTTTATTTTCTACAGTGATGCTTCATTGAAAGGACTTGGTTGTGTACTTTTGCAGAATGATCAGGTAATTGAATATGCTTCACGTCAGTTGAAAACTCATGAGGTAAATTACCCAACACATGACATGGAATTAGTTGCTGTTGTTTTTTCTCTAAAAAAGTGGAGGCATCATTTGTATGGAGTAAAGTATGAAATATATACCAATAACAAAAGTTTAAAGTATACATTCACTCAGAAAGAATTGAACATGAGACAGAGGATATGGATAGAATTAATCAAGGATTATGATTATACAATTCATTACCATCCGGGAAAAGAAAATAAAGTGGTTGAAGCTTTGAGTCGATAAAGTAATGCTTCATTAACAATTTTGCATTTGGAACGTGATCCTTTGGTTATGGATTTGATGAACTTTTCAATAGAAGTCATTGGTGCAGGAAGTTATTATTTTTTGTTTCAGCTATCAGTGAGATCATCTCTATCAGACATAATTAAGCAACCACAGAAGCAAGACAGCGAGTTGTAGAAAATGGTAGAGCTGGTTCAGAAGGGTAAGTTTCCTGAATTCAACATTGATAATGATTGTGTTTTGAGATTTGGGAAGAGATTGTGTGTGCCTTGTGATTCACAGTTGAAGAGAGATTTGTTATGTAAATCTCATAGTTCTCCATTTTCAGTTCATCCAAGAAGTACTAAGATGTATAGAGATCTTCGGAAGTATTTCTGGTGGGACGGAATGAAAAGGGATATTGCTGATTTTACTGTGAAGTTTTTGACATGTCAACAGGATAAAGAAGAGCATCAGTTACCGAAAGGTATGCTTCAGCCTTTAGCAGTTCCATAGTGGAAATGGGAAAATATATCCATGGACTTCGTTGTGGGATTGCCGAAGACACCTTGAGGTAATAATTAAATCTGGGTTATTGTTGATCGATTGACTAAATCTGCTCATTTCCTTGCTATACGAGATAATTTTTCCCAAGGTCAACTTTCTCGTTAGTATCATAAAGAGATAGTCAGGTTACATGGAGTTCCCCTCTCCATTGTATTTGATCGTGATCCCAGGTTTAATTCTAACTTTTGGAAAGCCCTTCAGAAGTTATTGGGTACTGAATTAAACATTAGTACAACATTTCATCCTCAATTAGATGGGAAGTCAGAATGAAACATCCAGACATTGGAAGATATGCTACATGCCTGTTCGATGGATTATCAGGGAAGTTGGGACTAACTTCTTTTTTGGTTGAGTTTTCTTATAATAACAGTTTTCATTCCATTATATAGATGGCACCATTTGAGGCGTTATATGGGAAGCGGTGTTGAACTCCAGATTTCTGGGATGAAGTGGGTGAAAGGAAGCGGATGGAACTAGAATTGGTAGAAGAGATGGCTGAAAAAGTTCAGTTGATTCAGAAACACATGAGAACATATTAGAGAAGGCAGAAGAGTTATGCGGATAACCGGAGGAAGGATCTATCTTTCGTGGTAGGTGATCATGTTTTTCTCAAAGAATTAGCATGGAAAAGTGTGATGCAATTTGGTAAGAAAGGAAAGTTGAGTCCAAGGTTCATTGGACCATATGAAAATTTGGAGAGAGTTGGATCAGTTGCATAACTAGTGGCTTTACCTCCAAGTTTATCTCAGGTACACAATGTTTTTCATGTTTCTATGTTGAGAAAGTATATGCCAGATCCATCTCATGTTTTTAGTCTAGAGGTAGTTCAGTTGGAAGAGAATATCTCTTATAAAGAACAACCAGTCCAGATTCTTGAACGAAGGGAGCAAGTGTTGCGGAATAAGGTGATTCATCAGGTAAATGTTTTTTGGAAAAACCATATGGATGAAGAGGCAACGTGGGATTCTGAAAATGCTATGAGGGATAATTACACCCACTTATTCGATAAGTAAATAAATTGCGGGGACACAATTTTCTAAAGGGGGGAAGGATGTAACATCTCAAGTAAGTAGTGAATAATAGATATAGTTATCTATGTCAATTTATGAATTAGATAATGTTTGGAGGCATAAAATGAGAATAAATCTAACCTAAAGGATGAAATACTCTAATATTTTTAAAAGATTGTTTTACCGCATTTTGATGGAGAACTATTTTTAAATCTATATTTTGAAAATTTTATAAGATATATTTGTCAAAATAAACTTATTATTTATGATTGGGGCATTGATATTTACTTTGGATAAATTTATGGTATTTTTCTGATAATGATCATTTTTAATGAATAGTGAAAAATGTTGTATTTTAATTCAAAACCTCTTTTAAATATAATTTATTTATATGATTATATTATATTTTTAATTGGTTTTAAAGTGAAATTAGAATATATTTTTTCCCTTTAATACAATAGTGGTTGTTGGAATTAATTTCACTTTGAAATTTGACTTAAACTAGTGTCAATCTTTGGATATATATTGTTTCATAAAAACACGCTATTTGTTCTGACAGCGGGAATTAAATATTAAATTAATTATTGTAAATAATATGTTTTGAATTTTTTAAAATATACATCATTTTTGAATTCTGAATATCAAATATAACTTAGGGTGAAGTATTGGTATTTTTCTGAAAAACATCAATTTTTGATGAATAGTGAAACCACTAAGTGGTACTTAAAAAAACGGATTTTTCGTTTAAATGAAATTATACCACCACTATGTTTTGAATTTAAAAAATCTGACATACATGGTTGTCATTAGGAATTAAAATTTGGTTCAATGGGATTAAAATAATTTTTTTGGTGAATAATAACTTTTACGTTTTTAATCGCGATTATAGGTAATTAGTGTACTTTAAGGTAAAAATAATGTTCTAATAATATGAAATAACCTTGAAAAATGTCCTACCCTAATTTTATGTGTCATGGCAGAATGAGACAACCCATGGGTCGATTTTTGGGACCCTATGGAGCCACATGGGTAATATAATGACATTAATGACTTTTATTTAAAGTAAAAGTAAAAATGACACAAACAAGTATTGTTTTACTAAAACAATTTTTTCATGGTGTTATACAATTCAGTTTTTTGACTATAAATATTCATTGGAAAGATAAAAATATTTCCTACATAATAGTATAGATTTTATAATATTTAGACATTATATAAATTAAATTAATTATGACATCATGATGATGCAGTGATTACCTCATTATTTAACGATTTCAATAAAATGAAAAGATAATTTAAAATCTATGACCTAAACATGTCAAATACCTATTGTATGAGTATATTTAGAACCCTTATCACCTTATCCTCAAAATAAATTAATGTGGGACCTTAAAAATCCAAAACACATTTGAAAATAAAGTATCATTTTATACCTTTCCAAGAGTTCCCCTCCTCTCCTCTTATAAAAGGACCCCACCTCTACCTTCTTACCTACACCTCTAAAGCCTTTGGATCGGCCAATATCTGATCAGTTTGTCTCTCCACATCCCTATACGCATCCTAGAAGCCTTACCCTTTGCATGAAGCTCTTCAAGAAACCCTTTTGGTTCAAACCAAAGGGAGTTACACGATTTTAAGGTAATGTCTTCTCTTGTGTTCTTTTGTTTTATTTTGTTTCTCCAACCCCCTAAACTATTTTTATTCATTTATTTTGTAACAACACCAGTATCTTCAATATACTAGGATGTTTTTATAATAAGGATTCGATCTACAATTACACAAACCTACATATAATGGTTAATGAACATACTGTTTCTATGGATGGTGAATTTCTGCCTCACGAAACGATGATTGTTCAATATTCATTTAACACCTTCAAAGGAGGCCATTAAGATGTCACTATATTTATATATGATATATAATATGTTTATGTTTTCCTTAAGATTATTTATTTTTCATTTATGGAATGCCATTATGGCTTCCATTATGGGTAAACGCGATATCTTCATTTTAGGAAGTGCGGACTACCGCCTCCTCAAAGTGATTTGATTCGTTAATACCATATGTGGTACGTATAAAAGATAGATTAAATGATATTATATATGATACCATACTGGAATTATAATACTATTATGTATGATTACATTTTAATTCCTTTAAATATGAAATAGAAATGGAAGTAGCGTTCATGTGTACGTACGGCTTATCGTCTCAATAAATGGTGCATTTCATTTCTTACCTCTAAATGTTATGTAATATTATAAATGCATGTATATAATGGATATATATGATATATATGATATCTAAATAATGAATATAATTCTGGATATAATCGTAATTTTCCCCCATGAACAACTTGTAATTACAAGATGTTTATATTTTGACTCAAGTGCCCAGTGTCGACAAAACGACCATTATTATCTTAAATAATTACATAGTGTTCATGACATGGTAATAAGTGATATAAAAGGAATAATGAACTTGAAAAAGGTTCTTAAACAAGTAGAAATTAAATCAAGTTTATTATTCATGAGGTTAAAGAACGATTGAGTCAAGTCGGACACGAGGTAAGGGAATCCGTCTCAATATCCTTTCATTGAGGCATATTTTGTTTTATACACAATGTTCTTTTATATGGTGTATAAACCCCATTGACTTCTATGATTATTCAAAAGGAATATTTTTATACAAAGAGTTTACTAAATGAAAAATGGGAATGTTTTTTTTCGTACATATGCGGCGACAACGAATTCTCTGCCGCTGTGACCATTATTTGAGTTTCGGCTTCCTCTACAAGCCATTACTTTTTTGAATGAAAAATAAATAACATGTTTTAATTTTTTTTTAAAAATGGTTTTCATAATGTTTTTATATCAATTTGTTGTATTGATATCTTGTGATTGAAAGGTGGAAATTTTATCTTTCCTTTATGCATGTTTTATGTGATACGATTATGTTATGGTTCTTGGGCATTGTTATGAAGATGGGTGGATCCGTGATAAACTATGGACGGGTGAGCCCGATATAGCTCTCCAATGCATTGGGTAACGCGAAGGAGTTAAATGTTAATGTTTATCCGAAGAGATTTAGGGAATATACTGTGATGGGTATTCCAAACGTAACCAAGAGGGTTACTCCCTACGTAAGAATGTTATGAATGCCTCAAGTTACATTTATATCATCTGATTTCTATGATTTATTCATGATTTGATGAGGTATGTTAAGTGCTTATGTTTTATGGGTAATGTATGATTTAATAATTTGTATATATGAACTCATGTTTCCATTACTTATTTCTATAACCCTTACTGTGCTTTTTATGCTCATCCCAAATTTTTGAAATGATTTTAATTGGTCAAGGGAAATGTATATGATATAATGATAGTGTCAAGGAAGTGTCAAGAAAGAATCCATGTTTTATTTTCAATATGTTTCTGTTGATGGGAAAAATTAATACTATATTTTATGTAACCACTTTGTTAAAATTTGGAATGTAATGCAAGTTGTATGATTTAATTCTCTAAAACTCTAAACCTGAAAAGATCCTCAACGTGTAATAATGTAATAACTCATGATTAAGTAAGGTTTAAGTCTGGGGCCTTATAAATATAAATATTAAAATTACTTAAGAATGATTTATTGAAAGAAAAATTAGAAGAAAAATTATGCTTAAGAAATTATTGAGGTATAAATATGGAAAAATAAAAAATTCAACCAACTAATATAGACATGGAAAGGGGAGTTTGTCAACTGAAAACAATTTTTAGGGTCATATTCACTAATAAAAAACACATTAGGTAAAATTTGAGTAAAATTAAATAAAATTTTGATGGGATATATGAAAACAAATGAATAATAAATGAAAATTATTAGAGATTTTTTAATTTATATTAATTCCCAAAAATAAATATGTTTGAATAAAATTTATTTGATGAAATGGATTTAACTAATACCCTTTTGTTTTGAGTATCATTTTAGTCAAAACAATATTAATGATAGATAGTGTAGTTGAACATTAACAACCATGAATTTCATATAATTCACGAAATAAGATTAAAAATGTGTATTATATAAACCATATAATAGAACATCATGCACAAAATAAAAAATTTCTCTTGTATTTTAAAATGAAGAAAAAATCCATTACAACATTGGTATCCATTGAATAAATAGAAATTTAATGAAACAATATGATATGGCTATAATAATCCAATAGATTATATTAATATTGTAAAGTATATTCATTTCGATGGAATCACACAATATCAAATATTTCATGGTGTTCAACATGAAATATGTCTCAAGAAATTTACTTTGGGATAAATACCCCCTTATATTAATTTCAAATTTCTAACAAAGTACATCAATCATCTGTATAAAAAAATTTAACAATAGTAATCACTTATTTCTTAAAAATTGAAATATAAATAAATTTTTTTTTATATTATATAAAATTTTTCTATACATGATTATTAGTTAGTTATTTTAAATTTTTGGGAACACCTTTGAGTAATCATGATCATTTTGAACTGGTTTCTTAGTAGTTGGGTTTTCAGAACTATTCTCCAAACATTTATCTTCACAATATCATAAATGGAAAATTAATTAATTAATTTTAATTATTTATAATATTATAATTTCATTATATTAGATTTTAGGTGACAATAATTATATATGACTTCAAAAATGAGAATGATATGGTGATTTATTGAGGAATGTATGTTGGTATGTTAACTAATGTTTTTATATTAATTCTACCATTATACAAAAAATCATAATTGACAAATTTATATATTTTATTGTTAATTTATTTTTTACAGTAATTCCTGATATTATATTATATCGATCGCTATTCATGTAGGTGGTTAAACATTCCTAAACCAGAACATACCATAATTAATGGATGATTATGAAGTGTTTTAGTCGTACAATCATTAATCTAGTGACATAATGTTATATTTTGTTATTATTAACGTTAAAAATAATTTTAATAGAAATAATTGATGAGTTAATTGATACAAAACTTTTAAATAGAATGCATTTTTTCCCTCTTAGTGAAGTTGTTTTATAAGTTAAAATTTACAATGATTAGTTATTGTTAATATTATTAATTTGCAATTGTTTTCTTATTAATTTTTTTTAAAAAACATTATTAACAAGTATATACATTTTCATAAGAATAAATGAATGGTATTGACCAAAAACAACTTTTATATTCTATTTCGGTTGAAGTCTTCTTGTATGTAAAGATAATGATGATGAAATATTCAATAAAATATATAAATTTAATTTTTTTCTCATTTATAAATCTAATACATTTTATTAGAATCATAATTTTATTATTATATTAAACATGAGTTCCATAAATGTAATGTGGTAACGCAAAATAAAACAATAATCTGCATGTAGGTGGTAGTCAACATATACACATGATTCTCATTTTAAATTACTTTAAGGGAAATAGATGAATATTGTTAATATGAAAAACAAATTATCATTTATAGAAATTGTTTAATGAATTTTAACATAATAATTTTAAAAATAAATTCTTAACATATCAATATTTTATGGGTATTATTATAATTCTTTACATTTCATGATAAAATGAAATATGGATTCAAAATAAATAATTAAAAATTATATTATAACCCCTTAAATTCCACTAATCTTCAAAAACTCCACGAGATAACCTATGGACATACATACGAAAGGGGTGAGATATATACCATTGTAAAGGAAAAATAAAATTATAACATAGTAATGTAATTAATGTGAATCAATAGGTATATCATTGCGACATACAAGGGTGGGATTTATAAACATGAAAATTGATGCCTGATATATGATGATTGCATCATGGTTTCATAATAATATAAAAACAATATAAAACATGACATCCTTAGCCTATGAAATGGATATATATTGATTAATTATAACATATTATGTATAGGATAAGTATTAATTCATTATACATGGAATATCTTAAGATAAAAACATTTCCCAATGTATTTCAGTTGTATATAATTTTTGTGCCACATATCACATTCATATTAATAGCATTAATTTGTCTTCTGCAAGGATCATACTATATAATAAAAACATTAATCAAATTTAATCCCATTTTTTAGGAGTGTGGGTTATATATATGGAATACCAATATAAATGAGTTATAAATAAATCTAGGTGATTTTCCTTGAGTTCATGTGGGTATGGGTATTAATAACATAATTATTTCTTTTGAAATATCCATAAATAATCACTACAACATAACCAGTGTACACAAATCATCATGGATTGGATTAATGAGACTGAAAGGTTGTCTCTAATTACACGGTAATTATATGTATTGTAATTTTATGTGTAAAAATATTTTCTAACATGAAAAATTGTATATAAAAATGCCTAATACAAAAAATAACCTAAATAAATATGAGGAAGATAATCCCTTACATTGAGGAAGTTCTTCAAAGAGAATAGGATGATCTTCTTAAATGATTTAGAACACTGTTATATACTTTTATAGAGTTCCAAGGAATGCATAATTAGTCTAAATTGGTATTTATTGATTTGTAATATGTTTTTGGGTGGGTATTTATTTCAAAATGGATTTTAATTATTTATTAATTTTTAAATATAGTTCTTATAGAGTAAATGATAAAATAATCAACACCTCAAAGCATCCCATTGGTTTTCCAATGGATTAAAGAAATGTGGTGTGGTGTTAAATATTTTATTAGGCTTCTAAACGAAATCATTAAGATTTTTCGATTGATGATGTGGAATTGAGTCATGTTTAAACATTATTTATTTTAAAACCATAAAGTAAAATTTAGGATTTGGAGGGTTCATTAAAAAAATTTAATATTAAAAAAATAAATCATAAAAAATATTATTCTATAGGGTAATACTATTTTTGGTCATGAATTTCGATTATAATTTTTATTACTTCACTTTTGGACTATTAAGATTTCAAAATAAATTCAATATATTTATACTATATTTATTTTTTACCCAAAAAATAAATTTTCTCATCAAAATATATAAATTTATCCTTACTATAATTTTGATTTTCTAATTTCAAATATAATATTTACTTCAAAAAATGTGTTTTTCTATAATATAACTTAAATTTTTAAATTAAAATTTTTATTTATTTTAATATAATAGTTTTTAGGAAAGTAAAATAATTCCGTCCCTATTTAAAATTATATTTGAATTTATTAAATTATATAATAATTTACATAAATATTATCTAATAATAATATATGATTAAAATAAAATTTATTTCATAATTTCATGAATTTTAAAAAAAGTTGTATTAATTGAATTTATATATTTCTAAAAAATAGTAGTTTCTTCACATCAAAATATTAATTTTATCAAACTCATTATATAATCCTATATACAATATAGTAATAAAAAATTGATAAATATAATAATTTTTTAATTATAATGTAAATATATAAAATCATACTACTTGTGTCAAAATACATAACCAGTTTTTAAGGAAATGTAGGCACAAAGTCTGATACGTGAGATTGGGGTATATTCATGGTGTGGTTCCAAGAACAGGGTTTGGGCATTGATCTCTATGAGATGGAAATTTTCCCATAAACAGTTTTTCTATTGTTTTAGTTATAAAATCAGTGATTTAGATTGGTAAAATGGAAATAATAGTTCTATTATCCCCATCATAAAATCTACTAAATATGATTTCAATAGTATTATCTTAATGGTAGAGCCATCACTTATTTATTCTATGTAAATTCCCTTAATATGTATAAATATTTATTGTCAATGATTTTGATGATTAATGATATTTATGTCTGATATGATATGTTTAATATTTTTTTAAATTAACCAATGTATTGTGTGTTTCTCTATAACTATGCTACATAATGTGGAATTTATTTATTCAATCTAGAATTTATTTATAATTTCTTTTCATTAGATTTATCATCTACATAAATTTTACCATTTATTTTACTTTCAATACTCTAAAACGGACGGGGTAACTCTATTTTTTCAACTTTGGGTTCCCTTGTATCCTCCTATAACATGTGGTTTTACCATAGTACATTGACCATTTGATTTTACCTATCATAAAGAACTTTGTCTCCATAGTGTAATATCTTAAATAGATTCTCCCCATATGAATTATCATTTCTAAAAGGAAAATCTTCCAGATATAGTAAATGTGAGTGGTTTGGTATGTACATACATAAGATGTATATATGGAACACATCGTGTACAAGAAATTGATTATGTGTGACTGTTAGTTGATATGCAACAAATCCAATTTAAGGAAGAATCTGAAATAGGGTAATTTTTATCTAGGACATAGATTTCTCTTCATTCCAAACCATAGTACATTCCCCCAAGGTGGTGTATTTATGAAGAAGATACCTTTAATCTCATATATATTTTTTGTAAATTATTTAATTTGTAAACATTATATCCACACTCGGTAGAATTAAAATAATTCTTATGTAATTGAACCTTCTTTATAATATTTTTGATAAGAACATGTCCCATCAGCTTTTTCCCTCCAACAACATCCCATCTTGATGGATTCTAACACCTATTCATATAAAGATCCCCATATGGTGATGTTTCAATTCAATAATGTAATGTATTGTTTAGTGGGTACACTTACAAGGGATGGTGTAAATAACAAAATCCATTAATGTCCACTAAACATGATCTCTATATTTTCTCTATAGTTTGGAAAGTACTGTGAGAATGACTATCTGTTTGATGGAGATAAACGTAACTAAAAATAATCTCTTTATCCAATAATTTCTGAAGGATGCTTCCAAATCTCTTGGTAATCCTCATATCTTGATCAGACAAAATGGATATCTGTACTATATACATTTCTACCACTTATCCTATGTTTTTCAAATAATTTCCATCAAGGGATAAATCATCATTGATAGAAATGATATGTGATGATATTATTAAGAGATTAAATACCAAACAAATGTTTTTATTTCCATTAGATGTAATGGGGATTCTCATTAAAATATCAATGGTTGTATTTTCCAATTTTCATACTGGTATGAAAAATGGGATTTCACATAATCTTAGACATTATCTTTCAACCCCGACTTGTTTGCATATCATGCTCCATGGTAAAAATTCTCAAATATACCTCTTCATGTTATCCCATGACACGAATATTAATAACTCTTTATATATTAGGGATTCCAAGTTGAATACAGAAGGATGAGTTATGAGCATCATCCAAAAGTTCCCTCTGATGTTATTGTATTGAAGGGATATATATTAGTGTTATGAATATTATAACTCCATCTGTAACAATATTATCTTATGAAATATCTTATAAATTTATTTATATATCATTATCATATATTACGGGACTCCTTGATCATATCTGGAATGGATAGGTGAGTCATTATTTGAGAATGGTTTGTTGACATTTCATTAATGATTCCCATTATCATCATTTTCATGTTAAATATGATTGGATCCCTTTTAACTCCATATTATAGATATGTAAGTGGGATCCTTCAAACATAGTCTATATAATAGTTTTTGTAACTTTATAAGATGGTAATGTATTGAAAAATAATAATACTTGTTTGTTTCTAACAACATTTATTTGAGAATAATGAGATAATTTTGTATGAATATATAATTGTGGATTCAATGATCTATATATATGTGACCGTTATCCTTATATCAATAATTTTTTGAAATATGCAATTAAAATATCACTGCATCTAATTCTATATCATAGGATGGGTTGTTCACCTCGTTGTTCCCTTATTATTGGGAGGCGTATGATATAATTTTTTCATTATTTATGAGTATACACAAAAATTATATTTTTTGTCACATCACTTTAGAACACTAATCCTTCCCCAACTGTATGGTAATCTAACATCGAATGAGGAGGAGGAAGAAGAACCCCTTCATAAGGTGGTGTGGATACCTCTCATATCATGAGGCCTTTTCATGGGGGATTTCTGAGGGTCAGATCCTGGAGAAAAAACCTTGTCGGCTAGGCCCAAAGCATAAAATATCATGACTGTGGGATAGAATAGACCGTCAAAAATGGTATTTGTGCATGTGTCCATTTGATGTGCCAATGAAGAAGTTGGGACCTTCTAAGGGGTCAATTATGATAATCCCACATTGAAGGAGGAGGATAATGAACAACCCCTTTATAAGGTAGTTTGGACACATCATCCATAATAAGGCCTTTTCCTCGAGGATTCCTAAGGGTTAGGTCCTAGGGAAAACAAAACTGTGGGGGTAGGCCCAAAGTGGAGAATATCTTGATTGTGGGCTGTATTGGTCTATCAAAAATTTTATCTCCATAATGATACCATCAAATTCACTATCACATAAAAACATCCCTTCATTAAAATTTATCTTTTTATTGGTATTTATAATCCTAATGTACTTTTTCATATAAACGATATTCCATAACTAGTCCAAAGAAGCTATATATCTCCCTCAAAGATATTGGTGAATTCTATCATTTAATTTCCTCTTTCTTTGATGGTTCCATTTATATCTCTTTTGTGGGTAGAACACCCCAATAATGCTAAATTATTTATCCAACACTCACATATACTTATATGTAATATAATTTTCTTTTATGTAAATTATTTATTAGGTAATTCAAATTTACCTCAGGTTCCCTCTTGATTTTGGTGTAGTTAAAATTATCATATATAAAGACATGAAAAAATATTAACAATATAATTCATAAATAATCTATTCATGTAGTCTATAAAATTAACTAATGCTTTATTCATTCCAAGTTGAATAATTATTTACACATAATTCTTATTCATTTAAGGAATGGTTTCCTTGGGGATATCCACATTCATCACCTTTACTTGATAATATCTGAAAACAGATCCACCTTAATGAATTAGTGGGCTCCTCATAGATGATAGAATAAGTATTCAAACAATGAATGATGATACTTGTTATTTATCATGGTCTTATTAATAACATTAAAACCAACGATGAATCTTGTTGACTCACCATTATTGAGGATGGAAAGGACTGGTGAACCCCATAGTGAAAAAATTGAGTGTATAAACACTTTTTCATATTATACTATACACACTTCTTTTGATCGTTATATTCAATAGTTTCCATTATATATTTAGTATTGGAACTTTGAAAGGACCATAGTATATTCTTGATTAATAACTAAACATCTCGGTAAGGCAGAAGACAAGGAAATTATATAAGGAACACAAAATAATATTTTATTACAATGGGCATGTCATCATGGATGATCTCTTCTTTACTCAAAATTATTTGGGGTAGATATTCACGCTCATAAGGAAATATAATTTAGTAGTGATATGCATATTGTAAATTAGATCCATAATCCCACTTATAAATTTATTGAATCAATGAGAGATGTTTAATATAGTGGGTGATTTCAATCTCCATGATATATATGTTTTCTCTATACATAGAATAAAAAATTATACCCAGAATAGAATGAATTATTTTAAAGGGAGTATTCTATGGTTTTCTTTGAAATTAAACCCCCAAATATTTACATGGGATAAGATATATAAATTGGACGTAATAATTAACATATTTTACATTTCCAATGATAACACAACAACCATGTTGGGTGTGGTTCTTTGAATAGTTCTAATAAACATGGGTGATATGAAATAATTCATAGAGACACCATGAAATATGAAATATTATTTTCATGAATGGATAAAAATACAATAATTTAATTTTTTTATTATATTTATAATAATTTATATAATCAAAAATAATCATATGGATGAGAATTTTCACAATATTAAACATAATAATGGGAAACAATGATATTTGAAGGGATATTAGATAAATGAAATGTATTCCATAAAAATGAATATATTGGATTCAAAAAAAATTATCCATGATATATTTCAAATCATCTAATTTAAAAGGAATTTTCCCGTTAATAATTATTCTACAGAGGTTGTGATATTACCCAGGTTTATTGATCCGGAGCATTAAATCAGATGTGAAAAATAAAATGGTTATCCTACACCAGGTGATGACAGGGTTAATATCTAATACCTGTTTTAGGAATATTACCCCTATGTACGACTACAATACATCCATATTTACATAAAATATCAATACAAGTATTTCATTTAATGGAAACTAATCTATATATAAATTTATGTATTTTTATAATGTTTAGCCTTATACCTACGAGTTTCATTTTTTTTCTAAAGCCAATCCTCTAAAATAAATATGCATTTATCTCATATAAATAATGGCATAACTATCTTCTATACAATTTATTCTATAACTTATTTTATATAGATTTATATAATAAAATAATAATGATCATGTGGACTAGATTCATTGGGTTATTAGACTCACATCCTTACAACATAAAGCACATATATAACACAACTATTCAAAAATTAAATAAATTTCAATAAAATTCCATTGATAGTCTAAAGTACATAGAAAAACATTGAGACATACATAAGAATGGGTTGTGCTATAATACCATGTAATGGAATAATTAATTAATAATATAGTGAATGTAATACAAGTGAGTAAATTTTCATATCAAGGTGATATAAAATTGCGAGAATCATAAACATAAACATTGACTCATGATATAACGTTAACGAATAATGCAATCAATGTAATATGGAAACAACATAAATAGAACTACATAAGCATAATTCAACAATAATATATTATTCATCATACCATTGGGCGATTAGGCTAACAACCTACACACCAAACATAATATCTTCTAAGACTAAAAGATTACACAATTCATTAAAAGGCTATATAATTTTGGGCCAACTCATCCCATTTGTTTTACGTATTTTAATATGTGTCCCATATTTATCATACCGCATAATAAAATCATTCATCGAATTTAATAACATAATAAATTAGTGTGGTTAATATATATAGAATTCCAAAATCAGTTATGTAAAGGGAGATATAGGTGAATACCCCTAAGTGGATATGTGAATCGGTATTGAAAACACAAAATTTTGGTATCGAATATCAAGGGATAATTATGAAATCATATTGGGAGACCATGAAGTGTCATAGAATGTATTAAAGAGAGTGAAATTTTGTCTTTAATTAAACGGGAATCATAATTTTTGAAATGTGATGATTAAAAATAGATTATAACATGAGAAAGATTAAATTATAATGATTAATATAATAAAAGTACTTAAATAATTAGGGGGAGGAAGAGAGTTCCTTTCCCTGAGGGGTTTCTTCTAAAAGAATATGAGGAGCATCTTAAGAGCATCTAAACACCCTGGGAGAGTTTTAGATATGGATAATGAATAAAATCATTCTCAATGGATTTTGGTAAATACTAATGGGTGGATGGGTGGGTATTTATATAAAAATCGATGGGAATTAATTTTTAAATTTTAAACCTGTGTTTACAACATCAAGTGATAAAATATACATAACCACAAACATTCCCAGGGTTTTCACCATTAATTTATAAAAAGGGGATTTTGTTTTATTATTTCTTTGAAATAATTACTGAATTTTTAAAAATAATACCATTAATTATTTGGATGTTAGTTATTTTCACAAATAATAGTTTTTAAAACCATTGAATATTATATAGGACTTGGAAGATTGATTAAGGGTTTGTAAAATTAATAAAAACATCATGAATACTATATTTATTATAGGAAAACATTTATAGGTCATGTATCCATTTTATAGTATTTATGAAATTATTTTTATAGTATTTTAATGTCAAAATACATACTATATAATTATAACGTAGTTCATTTTTTCAACAAAATGAAACTATATTAGAAAATTTTGAAAAGTTTTGTATTGAATAATTTCATTGTGGTTGTTTAAAAAATAATTTTAACATTACCAATATATTTTTATAAATTTTGATAATTACAAATTTATATAATAATACTAATTTAACAGAAAATTCTTGTTTTTATGAAACTATCTTTTTTTTAAACCGAATTAAAATTACATTGGACATAAAAAAATTATATTATCATTGAAATAAAAATTAATTAATCAAAATATTTCATGATAATAACACAAAAATAACAATTCATTAATTTAAAACTATTTTGTTTCTAAGTGAAACTATAATTTCCCAAAAATGAAATGTCAATTTTTTCATTAAAAAATATATTTTCAATCAATAGAATTATATATTATTTTTTGGTTCATGTAAAATAAGAAAATTCATAAATATAGTAATATTTTTTGTAAAAAATGTATAAATTCATATTACTAGGGTTGTTGATACATATTCCCTTATTAAACTAGCATTTTCCATGATCATAAGTTGTGTGATTGTGGATAATTCATTAGGTGGTTCGACGAACATGGTTTGGGATTTGAAATCAATGAGCTTTAACTTATTGTGTAAATAGTTTCACTCATATTTTTTTTGTTGAATCTCAATATGGTCTTAGTCAAGGTAAAAGCACTGTGATGTCACCTCCCTCAAAATATCTGATAAATGGAAAATATAAGGTACGATCCAAATGGTTTAGGACACCAATTCTCCTTTAGTTTTCAATTACATATAATCAAAAAACATAATTGATAATAATAAATTTGTTTACTATATGAAAACCATATCATAAATGGTTAGGATTCTAAATTTTTTTCTTCAGTCTAATGGGATATATTTTATAGTGGTTCAAAATAAAAAATTTAGTAAATTTGTTTTGTATAAATACATTTCATAATAATGAAATTAGTCATTCCAAGTGAATTTAATTTATCTATGTTTGATTCTATATAGTAAATGGTGATTCCAATGATAAAAAAAATATTATATAAATAAATATATTTTAATATAATATTTATAAATAACATTATAAAGGTAATGATTGGAATGAAACATTGTTTTGTTAATGTATTCACTTATCTTTAGAATATAATTTTTTCCCTGGAGGTATCCTTGGAACTAAAGGGATTATGTTAACATATTATGATTGGAATTTAAATTATGTGAGTTTGTACTTGAAGGGGTGGAAATATTTTTTATTTTTGTGAGGGGAAAAATATAAGGATTGTATTGAAGGGGTGGAGCGATGCCACCATTATAAGTGCAGAAAATAGTTTTTTGGTAAATACTTTATTTTAATATAAGAAGAATACAGGTATCACATGTCAATAAGAAAATGGAAAACTGTAACACCCGAGGTAAATAAAGAGTTTGACATTTTCATATTAATTCATATTTGTGAATAAAATATTAATATTACTTTAAAGGGGATGCTATGCACGATGACGTACCCAATACGCAACAATGAGTTTCTTGGGAATCTTGCATTGCACTCAAATAATAAAATAATATTATTTTAAATGGTAGTTAACACCTAGCCGTTGTAATGGCAGGAATGAACAGAACTAACTAAAAAATGATTATATATGTTTGTCAAATATTTGTACTCCTTACAATAAATGTTAAAGGATTAAAAATGTGAATGAATCCAATTTTAAGCGTAAACATTCCAATATTCTTTAAAAGGTCGATTAACCGCCTTTTAATGGCGAACCTCTTTTAAATCCACTTTTTGAAACTTTTATAAGCTCTATTTTTTCAAAATAAACATATTATTTATGATTGGGACATTGAGATTTACCTTGTATTATTTTTTGGTATTTTTCTGACAATGTTCATTTTTCAATGAATAGTGAAAAATACTGCATTTTACATCAAAGCTTTTTTTTCATATAATTTTATTATATGGTTATATTACCTTTTTAATTTGTTTTAAAGTGTAATTAGAATACATTTTTACCATGTAATTCAATTATGTTCATTTGTATTAATTTCACTTTGGAATTAGGCATAAACAAGTGCCAAACTTTTCATAAATACTGTTTCTAAAAAACCCTTTTTTTGTTTTGAAAATGGAAAGTTTTTTTAAATTAATTATTGCAATTTATGTGTTGGAATTTGGTAAAATGGATTAAATATTTGGAATGAGAACGTCCATATTATGTTATTAAGAATCTTTTGTTTTTGGACATTATGAATAGTAACGACGGTAATTATCTATAATTATCTTGATTAATAAATAATCGGGTAGTTAAAGATAATAAGATAATATCATAATAAAAAACATGACCACAAAATGTGTCATAAGGATACTGGTTGTCTCATGGCCGACCATGGGATTCCTTGTTCCAAACTTAGGGGCCCCATGGAATCACTTTTGTGAGAAAGTGACTTTTTATCTTTTTATTTTTTCAAAATGTTAAATGTAACAAAGAATGTACCACCTAAGTAAAATATTTTTAATTTTGTCTACAGAAATTATCTTTTGGACTATAAATATTCATTAGAAATATAAAACTATTTCCTACATCATAGTATTTTTTTTTAATTTTTAGACATTAAATAAATTAAATTATTTATGACATCATGATGATGCAGCGATGACCTCATTATTTAACGATTTAAATAAAATGGAAAGATAATTTAAAATCTAAGACCTAAACATGTCCAAAACCTATTGGATGGGTGGATTTCGAACCCTTATCACCTTATCCTCGAAAAAAATCAATGTGGGACCATTAAAATCCGAAACTCATTTGAAAATAAAGTTACATTTTATACCTTTCCAAGAGTGCCCCTTCTCTCCTCTTATAAAAGCCCCCCACCCCTACCTCCTTACCCACACTTCCAAAGCCTTTGGTTCGTCCAAACACTGCCCATTTTGTCTCTCCACATTCCTAGATAACTCCTTGAAGCCTCAATTTGGGAAGAAGTCTTCCCAAGGAAGCCTTTTAGCTCAAACCAAAGGGAGTTACCCGATTTTAAGGTAAGGTCTTCACTTGAGTCCTTTTTTTTTAATTTTTCTTCTCCAACCCCCTAAACTATTTTTATTCATTTCATTTGTAATAAATACAGTGTCTTCAATATACTAGGATGTTTTAATAAGAAGTATTCGAGCTACAGTTACAAACACCTTCATCTAATGGTTAAAGAACATATTGTTTCTGTGGTTGGGAATTTTCTGCCTCACAAAACGATGATTGTTTAATATTCTTTTAACACCTTTAAAGGTGGCCATTATGATGTCACTGTATTTTATATATGATATATATGTTATTTATGTTTACTATATGTTTCTGTATTTTATATTTAAACCATACCTTTATTCTTTTCATGTTGTGTAAATGTGATAATTTCATATGAGGAAGTGCGGACTACCTCCCCCTCAAGTGATGTGACTCGTACATGCAATACATGGAATGTATAAAGAAGGAAATTAATGAACATATGTGATATATATAACATATATATTATACTGGAATTATAATATATAAATATATAATTTATTTTTAATTCCATTAATATGAAAAAGAAAAAAATGAAAGTAGCGTCCATGAGTACGTACGGCCAACCGTCTCCATGAACGGTGCTTTTTGTTTTTTATCTCCAAATGATATGGAATAGTATAAAATGAATATTTACTGGATATATATGATATATATGATATATAAATCATGATTATAACTCTGGATATAATGTATACATGAACAACTTGTAATTATAAAGAGCATATTTTGACTCATGTACCAATGATCGTTTAAACGACCGTTATTAACTAAAATAATTACATAGTGTTCATGACATGGTAATAAGTGATATAAAAGGAATAATGAACTTGAAAAAGGTTCTCATGGAAGTATAAATTTACTCATGTTTATTATTTATGAGATTAAAGAACAATCGATTCAAGTCAGAACCGAGGTAAGGGATCCTACTCCTCTCTTTCTTTTTAAGTAGACCCTTTTATGTCATTCCTTTTAAGCTAATATTTCTTGTGATTATGATGTTCATTTATATTACTCATACTGTAATTTTTATGTTCATATGATGAGGGACCCTATTTCATCTCGTCAACTCATTTTATGAGTTTTGAAGTTATGTCGTTAGGCTGCCAGTTTTCGTAAGGGATTTTTCATCTCACTTTTATTCCCGTGAGATTTATGCTACATTTGCCACAATTTCCATTGATTGGTGTATGTACTGCCCATTATTATACAATTTTTGTAGTATAATTTCATTTATGGGTATTCACATCTTTATTTTATGAACATTCTTCCATGGGGTGTACGTTTCGAAAGTTACCCAACTCTGTAAGGGGACCTTTCACCTTTATCTTTTTAAAAAACTTCTTTTGTTATGTCTTTTAATTCACATACTATTATGTTGGGATATGTTTTTTTATATCCTTATTGATGTAAATTTTATGTCCAACTGACGAGATGCCCTTTTTATCTCTCATCAACTCATTTTCTGAATTTTGAAGTGACGCCGTTAGGGTGTCGAATTTTACGAAGGGAACTTTTTAACCCAATTTCGATTTCTTTGGGCTCAACATGTAGTTATTGAATGTGTCATCTTTTGAATATTTGTGAATGACATTTTATTGTTTTACACTTAATATCCACTTATATTGGGTGTATTTTTATTTGTCACACATAATTTTGAGATTGAATTATCCTTAATTTAAGGATACCTTCTTTATAAGGGAATTCATCACATTGGCATTTCAATTGAAACTTCTTTGTTGTTATGCAACAATTCACTCTCATATGGTGTATATACAGTCCTTTGGAAAATTATATCATGAATCCATTTATTCTCATGATATTATAAAGTTCTGACTAAATATTATTCCTCAATTATTGTATTCAAGTGTCTCTAATTTTGGTAGAACCCCTTTAACCAAAATATTTCTTTAAATGTTTTAATTATTTGTTCTTATTAATATCCATGTTTTCAAAGTAGTTTTAAGGATTTATTTATATGGATATTAATGGTTTAAAATTTTAAAATCTCCAAGGTGGTATGGGACACTTTGATTCAGAAATCTCTTTATTAAATGTTTTAAATTGTTTTAGAAAAGGTTTCTTTCTTAATGGATTCATTATTTCAATATACTAAAATGGTATATTGTGATTGTAATGTTGAAATGTTATGTTTCCTTTATGCATGTTTTATGTGATAGGTTTATGTTATGGTTCTTGGGAATTGTTATGAAAATGGGTGGTTTCGTGATAAACAAAGGGCGGGTGAGCCCGATATAGCTCTCCAATGCATTGGGTAACGCGAAGGAGTGAAACGTTAAGGTTTCTCCGAAGAGATTTAGGGAATATACTATGGTGGATATTCCAAATGTAACCAAGAGGGTTTCTCCCTATGTAAGAATGTTATGAATGCCTCAAATTACCTTTATGTCTTATGATTTCTATGATTTATTCATGATTTGATGAGGTATGTTAAAGTGCCTATGTTTTATGGGTAAAGTATGATTTCATTCTTATGTATGTATGAACTCATGTTTCCTTTCCATATTTTTATAACCCTTACTGTGATTTTTATGCTAATCCCAAGTTTTTTTGAAACTTTTTTCACAGGTCAAGGGAAAGCTACGTGATATTATGATAGTGTCAAGGAAGTGTCAAGAAAGAATCCATGCTTTATTTTTTTAAATATGTTTCTGTTGATGGGAAAAAATGAATACTATCTTTTATGTAACCACTTTCTTTAAATGTGGAATGTAATGCAAGTTTTATGATCTAATTCTCTAAAACTCTAAACCTGAAATGATCCTAAATGTTTAATCTTGTAATAACTCAAGATTAAGTAAGGGTTAAGGCTGGCACCTTATAGTTGGTATCAAAGGTCAGTTTAGATAACTTTAGAGTTTAGGGTATACTTTAAGCATAAGTGACATTACCATAATGGTTAGGATTTCAGAAAGATTCCTAGTTTTAGATAAAGTGAATGAGTAAGTATATCTTAGTGTTTATCTTCCTCATTAGTACATGATGGTTTTGTTGATATACTCACACTGACCTTTTTGGATTTAGTAAATGGCTGGATCTAGCAGGCACCAAAGTAACAGTGGATGTGAAGGAAACTGTGACAGTTTTTTGAGCAATCAACTGAATGATATGGGAGCTACAATGAGAACTCTTGTGATTATCCTCAACCAACTATCTGGAGTCATGATTGACCACCTAAACCTTGGTGATTTCTCTAAGGAATCATATATGCGAGAAAAAAATCCCTACAGAACAACAGGTTATAATCATATAGGTATGTGTGTTCAAAAACTTATGTGTCAAAAGTGTGGAAAGAAGCACCTAGGAAAATGTTTCAAAGGGACATAAATATGCTATAGATGTGGAAATGAAGGTCATAAAGCAAGAACCTGCCATGGAAAAAGGAAGAATCCATTTTACTCGAGGAAAGGGAAAAAAGTTCTTTCTGAGGGATCAATTGAATGTTTTAAATGTGGTTTGCATGGTCATTATGCAAACACATTTCCTATGAATAATTTTTGTGAATGGGATCACCAAGATCGTACAAATGTTCGTTTACCAATACCTAATGCCATTCCGATTGAGGATGAAGAAATTGAAAATGACCAATCAAATGTATGGATTATTTCATAACTATTGTTTTCCTATTTTGGAATCTTAGGATATGACTCATGACTTTGTTTATAGGAAAGAATTATTTCAGAATAAGTTGGAACGGAATGGTTAATGGATCATGAAGAATGATGAATGAGTAAGATGCCAAAATATAAGGGCTTCAAGAGTTATGGTGAAATTATTAAGACTATTAAGTCTCTTTTGATGATGGGGTTACATTAGAAGACTTTTTATAGTATGTGTAACCCTAATGTTTAATATATTCAAATTTTATTCAAGGAATAGTTATCTGTTCTTTTGTGGACATAGTTATAAAGAACCATTTGGGTTTATATGATCCTTACTTTTGAGGTAATTATGGGTTACTATATGTTATGATGGAAGTGAAAGGCATGAGATAAAATTAAGGTTAACTTATGTTACAGTTATTTTTGATGATTGTATCTCTTTTTGGGGATTTATTTGAGAATTGTATAGTTTTGGAAAAAGGACATCACGCAGACCGTGTGACAACCCGTCGCGTCGGACAAAGCTGTGGGAATCGAACCCACAACCAAAGTTCAACTGGTATTTATCGCCTACCACTGGACTACGTGAAGTCCCTAGTTAGTTTGGCTGATTCTTTTTAGTTAGATGATTTTATGAATTAAGAGAAAGTGGATTTTGGGTTATCTATAGAAATTTATTAACCTATCATGGAGGATATGTGATTAGGTTAATTAATTTTCAACACGAGACATTAAGAGAAACTGATGTTGTTTGGAGATAAATGTTACAATTTAACTTGGAAGACTATGTGACTAAATCCTTCAAATATTTTTGTTTAAATATTAGTTTGGTTTACTTTGAAGAATTTTATGGAAAAATTGTTTATCGAATGTTCCACGTTGAACTTTGGGTTTTGTTGGACAAATTTTGGAGATTAAGAATAGATTTTATTTTTATAAAGGGCTAACCTTTTTTGGATTATCTGATCTTGTACTAACCTTTTTGTTTTTGGTTTTGGATAAAGTATAAATACATGAGAAGTATATAGTTCTTTTTTTGGATTAGGTGATTCTCTAGAAGTTGATTATAGTACTCTTACTGTTAACAAGTCTTCCTAAATACTAATCTTTTGGAGAAAATATGAGATTGTGTAAGGAATCTAATAAAAGTTGAAAGTCAACATGATAAGTGATTATGTTTCCTTATGAATAAATACCTCAATAAAAATTTACTTAAAACAAAATTGTTGTATATTAACTTTTCTTACCGGGGAATCGAATAACGTTTAACCCATCGCAAGTTTTTGATTCTCTTATGGTTAACTTTCTCCTAGACATGTTTACTATCACTCTCCATCAGAACATGACCTTTTGTTTTTCTTCCATGTCCATATTTTCATACTTGGAATCCTAGTATGGGTTAACTCTAGTGACCTTTGTACTTATCTTTCTTTATTTTAAATTGATTGTTTTACCGACTCTTGTTCCGATGTGGGACGTTCAATGATGTTTCCAAGCTCAATTTTAAAATTGCCAGGATGCAATTCCTAAAAGAGGGAAAGGATGTAACACCCCAGGTAAATAAAGAGTATGAAATTTTCATATTTATCCATATTTTTGAATAAAATATTAATATTACTTTAAAGGGGACGCTATGCACGATGGCGTACCCAATATGCAACAATGAGTTTCTTGGGAATCTTGCATTTCACTATAATAATAAAATAATATTATTTTCAATGGCAGTTAATGCCTAGCCGTTGTAATGGAGGGAATGAAAAGAACTAACTAAAAATGATTATATATGTTTTTCAAATATTTTTACTCCTTACAATAAATGTTATAGGACTAAAAATGTGAATGAATCCAATTTTAAGCGTAAACATTCCAATATTCTTTAAAAGGTCGATTCTCCGCCTTTTAATGGCGAACCTATTTTAAATCAACTTTTTGAAAATTTTAAAATATCTATTTAAAAAAATAATATTATTTATGATGGGGACATTGAAATTTACCTTGGTTTAATTTTTTGTATTTTTCTGACAATGTTCATTTTTCAATGAATAGTGAAAAATACTGCATTTTACATCAAAACTGCATTTTCATATAATTTAATTATATTGTTATATTACCTTTTTAATTTGTTTCAATGTTTAATTAGAATATATTTTTACCATTTAATTCAATTATGGTCATTGGTGTTAATTTTACTTTGGAATTAGTCATAAAGAAGTGCCCAACTTTTCATAAATACTGTTTCTAAAAACCCCGCTATTTGTTTTGACAACGGGATGTTTTTTTTAAATTAATTACTGAAATTTATGTGTTTGGAATTTGGTAAAATGGATTAAATATTTGTATTCAGAAGGTCCAAATTATGTAATTAAGACTCTTTTTTTTTTGACATTATGAATAGTAACGACGGTAATTATCTTTAATTATCTTGATTAATGAGTAATCGGGTAGTTAAAGATAATAGGATACTATCATAAAAATAAAAAATGACCACAAAATGTGTCCTAAGGCTACTGGTTGTCTCGTGGCCGACCATGGGATACCTTGAACAAAACTTGGGGGGCCCATGGAATCACTTTTGTGAGAAAGTGACTTTTTATCTTTTTATTTTTAAAGAATGTTAAATGTAACAAAGAATGTATCATCTAAGTAAAATATTTTTAATTTTGACTACATAAATGATATTTTGGACTATAAATATTCATTAGAATGCTAAAACGATTTACTACATCATAGTATTTGTTTTATTATTTTTAGACATTAAATAAATTAAATTATTTATGACATGATGATGCAGCGATGACCTCATTATTTAACGATTTAAATAAAATGGAAAGATAATGTAAAATCTAAGACCTAAACTTGTACAAAACTATTGGTTGGGTGGATTTTGAACCTTTATCACCTTATCCTCGAAACACATCAATGTGGGACCATTAAAATCAGAAAATCATTTGAAAATAATGTTACTTTTTATACCTTTCCAAGAGTGCCCCTCCTCTCGTCTTATAAAAGGCCCCCACCACTACCTCCTTACCCACACATCCAAAGCCTTTGTCTCGGCCATCCCCTGCCCATTTTGTCTCTCCAAATCCCTATCTAACTCCTTGAAGCCTCCCTTTGGTCAAAAGTCTTCCCAAGGAAGCCTTTTAGCTCAAACCAAAGTGAGTTACCAGATTTTAAGGTAATGTCTTCACTTGAGTCCTTTTGTTTTATTTTTCTTCTCCAACCCCCTAAACTCTTTTTATTAATTTATTTTGTAAAAAATACAGTATCTTAAATATACTAGGATGTTTTTATAAGAATTATTCTAGCTACACTTAAACACACCTTCATTTAATGGTTAAAGAACTTACTGTTTTTGTGGTTGGCAATTTTCTGCCTCACGAAACGATGATTGTTCAATATTCTTTTAACACCATTAAAGGTGGCCATTATGATGTCGCTGTATTTTATATAAGATATATATGGTATTTATGTTTACTATATGCTTCTTCATTTTATATTTAAACCATACCATTATTCTTTTCATGTTGTGTAAATGCGCTAATTTCATACGAGGAAGTGCGGACTACCGCCCCTCAAGTGACGTGACTCGTACATGCAATACATGGAATGTATAAAGAATGAAATTAATGAACATATGTGATATATATAACATATATATTATACTGGAATTATAATATATATATATATCATTTATTTTTAGTTCCATTAATATGAAAAAGAAAAAAAATGAAAGTAGCGTTCATGCGTACGTACGACCTACCGTCTCCATGAATGGTGCTTTTCATTTTTTATCTCCAAATGATATGGAATAGTATAAAATGAATATGTACTGGATATATATGATATATATGATATATACATCATTATTATAACTCTGGATATAATGGATACATGAACAACTTGTAATTATAAAGAGCATATTTTGACTCAAGTACCAATGATCGTTTAAACGACTGTTATTAACTAAAATAATTACATAGTGTTCATGACATGGTAATAAGTGATATAAAAGGAATAATGAAATCGAAAATGTTTCTTAAGGAATTATAAATTAACTCATGTTTATTATTCAAGATATTAAAGAACGATCAAGTCAAGTCGGACCCGAGGTGAGGGATCATACTCCTCTCTTTCTTTTTAAGTACACCCTTTTATGTCATTCCTTTTAAGATAATATTTCTTGTGATTGGGATGTTATTTTATATTAATCTTACTGTAAATTTTATTTTCATATGACGAGAGACCCTATTTCCTCTCATCAACTCATTTTATAAATTTTTATGTGATGTTGTTAGGCTGCCGAGTTTTCGTAAGGGATTTTTCATCTCACTTTTATTCCCGTGAGATTTATGCTACATTTGCCACAATTTCCTTTGAGTGGTATTTGTACTGCCCATTATTATACAATTTGTGTTGTGTAATTTCATTTATGGGTATTCACATCTTCGTTGTATGACCCTTCTTCCATGGGGTGTACATTTCGAAAGTTACCCAACTCGGTAAGGGGACCTTTCACCCTCCTATTTTTAAAAGACTTCTTTTGTTATATCTTTTAATTCACATACTAATATGTTGGGATATGTTATTTTATATCCTTATTGATTTAAATTTTATGTCCAAGTGATGAGATGCCGTTTTTATCTCTCATCAACTCATTTTATGAATTTTGAAGTGATGTCGTTAGGCTGTCGAATTTTACCATGGGAACTTTTTAACCCAATTTCGATTTCCTTGGGTTCAACATATAGTTATTGAATATGTCATCTATTGAATATGTTCGAATGACATTTTATTGTTTTACACTTAATATCCACTTATATTGGGTGTATTTATATTTGTCACACATAATCTTGAGATTGAATTATCTTTAATTTTAGGATACCTTCTTTATAAGGGAATTCATCACATTTGACATTTCTATTGAGACTTCATTGTTGTTATGCACTAATTCACTCTTATATGGTGTATATACTGTCCTTTGAAATATTAAATCATGAATCCATTTATTCTCATGATATTATAATGTACTTACTAAATATTATTCCTCAATTATTGTATTCATGTGTCTCTAATTTTGGTAGAACCCCTTTAACCATAATATCTCTTTCAATGTTTTAATTATTTGTTCTTATTAATGTCCATGATTTCAAAGTGGTTTTAAGGATTTATTTATATGGATATTAATGGTTTAAAGTTTTAAAAGCTTCTAGATGGTATGGGACACTTTGATCCAAAAATCTCTTTATTTAATGTTTTAAATTGTTTTGGAAATGGTTTCTTTTTGAATGGATTCATTATTTCAATATACTAAAATGTTAAATTGTGATTGAAATGTGGAAATGTTATGTTTCATTTATGCATGTTTTATGTGATACGTTTATGTAATGGTTCTTGGGTATTTTTATGAAAACTGGTGGTTCCATGATAAACTAAGGCCGGGTGAGCCCGATATAGCTCTCCAACGCATTGGGTAACACGAAGGAGTGAAACGTTAAGGTTTCTCTGAAGAGATTTAGGGAATATACTATGGTGGATATTCTAAATGTAACCAAGATGGTTAATCCCTACCTAAGAATGTTATGAATGCCTGAAGTTCCCTTTATTTCTAATGATTTCTATGATTTATTCATGATTTGATGAGGTATATTAAAGTGCCTATGTTTTATGGGTAAATTATGATTTCATTATTATCTATGTATGAAATCATGTTACCTTTCCATATTTTTAAAACCCTTACTGAATTTTTATTCTCATAAAAAAAAATTTGAAATTTTTATCACAGGTCAAGGGAATGGTACAAGATATGATGATAGTGTCAAGGAAGTGTCAAGAAAGAATCCATGCTTTATTTTTTTAAATATGTTTCTGTTGATGGGAAAAAAATGAATACTATCTTTTATGTAACCACTTTGTTTGAATGTGGAATGTAATGAAAGTTTTATGATCTAATTATCTAAAACTCTAAACCTAAAAAGATCCTCAATGTGTAATCTTGCAATAACTCAAGATTAAGTAAGGGTTAAGGCTGGGGCCTTATAAAAATAATGGAGTGGTGAATATTTATTGGTGGCAAACACGTTATAATCTAAATTAGAGGCATGTTTTAATATCTTTATACCTTATCACCTTTGGTTATACTGTTTTAATTTTTTTATTTTTCTATGGTAACTTTTTATTATTTAATCAGGGGCTTTAGAAACCCATATACAGTAGTTATATTTAATTATTTGTATAATATATAATTATTACTAAAATGTTTAAAAATTTAGTACTATTATAATACCTATAAAATATATAGAATTCAGATGAAAATATAAGATACAACATGACCATATTGTGAAAATATCATTATCAAACCCATCATATCAATTAAAATGACCCAATGTCCTTGTTTAGGGTTATTGGGGATATGGAAAATAGGGGGGCGATCTGATTCTCAGTAAAGATTCGCATACATCAGTTAACTCCTAAATATAAACATGTAATTACTGATATGAGAAGTATAAATTGACAACATGAAGTTATAGTTAAATAAAACTTATTGTATATTATATTAAAAAAATGAAATCATAGATAACAATAATTATTGATCTCATACTTATATAGTTCCTAATTTTGACATCGAAAACTATTATGATTGTCTTGTTCCAAGACACTATCCTATTATGGGAAGCTGTATACACCAACAACGAACCATTTTTTTCCCAAGAGACATGTCGATTGATCAATGAGCTATATATTTTTGGGACCCACCCATTACGTAATTATGTTCAATGAATTCACCATAAGAGTCATCATGACCTTTAATTCTATCCAATTAGGAACCTATTGAGGAAGAAAACATGGATATGTGTTTAATGAAAATTATTGAAATCAAATACATACCCCTTCAATAAAATAATGTTTATGTTTATGAGAATATTAGTTAATCAATATAGAAGATTTGGGGTATTATCAGTTAAACTTGAAGTACCATCTTCAATGAAATATTGGTGTTAAGGTACTTTCAGTGTGATATTCCATACATGAATGATTGTATCTGGTTTAAATAGTTTGTAATATTAGGAGACCCAGGTAATAGATGGAAAATTATTTTATCATGGTTCATTAATAACATGTGAATAATCAATATAAAATTCATTAGGGGTGTCTCTATAGGTACACAGTCTTATACTCACTCACAATGCATCAATGTGATGATTGAGTCAATTATAAACTAGCCCTTTTAGGGTATTTTCCCTTAGGATCCTCTATGTAATAGATAAATCCACATGAGCGTGTCTAGAAATAGATTTATTATCTAATAAATTAGACACATTTTTAATTAATTATATTTTAGGATGGTTTCACACTATGGATAAGTTATTCTTACCACTATTTCGCTAACTCCTAAATCAAAAAAATATGATAGATGGATAAAAAACATAGACATGTAAATATGAAAATAATCATAATTAATACCTATAGATTTTTTCCATGGATATAAACTAATCACATAAATTAATATAGGTGGTTAATTATCCCATGGAATGAATTATATGGGAACCCCCCCCCCCCACATGGCTTGAAAAGAAATTAAAAAAAACCTACAAATAGGTGGATTAAAATTGATCACTAAATTCAATGAATAATGAAATTACATGTTATAACAAAAGAAAATGTAATTATAAATACCAAATAAACGGAATAAGTTTCTTAATAACAATGAACTCCAAAAGAGAGAAATACTAGACGATACACCCTTAACATTTATCCCGACATTAATAAATGTACATAAAACACCTCTATAGAAAGAATATAAATATTAATAACTAAATTTAAATAATTACTACTATCCATTTCCATTCTTAATCAACATAAATACTCATTATATATATAAATTACCTCTATTTCCCATGTCAGGGTTTTATAGTATTGATTACCTGTATTTGTTTTAAAATAGTGATGTTTTTATTTATTATTCTTAAAAATTACATCATTAAATGTTAATTAATGATTCTATAATATATTATATATAATTATTTTGGATTTCTGAAATTCCATTTATAAGTTTTCTATCCATATAAAAATGTGAACCAGAATATTTTTGTGAATCTGGTTGATCGATGTGTGTATTTATAATTAATGAATTAAATACTGATATAAAATTTCAAAACAATAATAAGTATTAACAATTAATATCATATTATGAAATAAATTATTTTCACATCATCATTCATGATATAAATTCACATAAATTTTCAATTAGGTGGTTAAATTGACCCAATCAAGGTCATGTTGTGATTTAATGAATGATTATTTGGTGATTTTATTTAATATCACTATACTGGAATAATAAAGATATTATTTTTTATTTAATACTATTATATATTATAATTAGATGTATGTATAATAAAAATTAATCGATAATAAATAATTGATCAAATTTGATCAAAACAATATCCTCTTAGTATGTTTATTCAAAATTATTAAATTAAGAATGATAATTTTTTTATCATATATTTAATATGTCGTATAAAATTTCACTCCAATAACTTAATGATATAATAAAAATAGTATTTTTTATTTAACCCCATACTTATATCAAGCCTTTTAATTTGGATATGGAAAAGAAAACTTGTTGTGTCATGGGGGTAAAACTCTTCTGAACATAAAAATAATTGTTTTTAATGTATGTGGTATATGAATAAGCAATGGAAATTACCTTACTATAGTAACATTATAGTATATAAATGATTCTAATATCATTATATAAGTATTTATAGAAAAAATATTTAATAGTTATAATTAATTGGAAGAGATTTTTGGAGGATAATATTCATATCGTGGACTTGAATTATCTATGGATGTCTTCCAGAAAATGAAGGCTTTATGATAAAAATTCAAGACTGCAATATTTTTAATCCAAAAGTGGGATTTTATTGGACAAAAATGTAAAATACTATTTGAAAAATGATAATGATAGGTGATTCCTAAAGTGGTGGGAGTGTTACTTTTTTATAAGTGATGGGAAGAGTCATTTTGAAAGAAACCATAATATTTTCAATAATATATATACAATATTTATGGGTTAGTGAGAAAAAAAGAAAAAGTGGGGGGGGGGGAATATGAGTGTGGATAAGAAAATACCCTAGCCAATACATGTTGTGAAATGAGTGAGTGTTTGATGTATTTTCTAATAATTAACAATACATTAACTTATATTTACAACGGTAATTAATTTCTGACATTATAAATTAATATTAATGATAAAATATTAAAATGTAAATTTTTACCAAAATTATTCATATGATTAAAATATTAAAATAATTTTATTAAATAAAATATTTAATGGTTAAAAATTTCAATTTTAAAATAAATTAAAAATATCTTATAATAATATATAGGAAAATATATTTTAATGCTTTATATTTTTATATAAGATCAAATTAATTTGGATAAAAATTACGATTAGATAAATTGATTTATTATAAAAAAATAAATATTAGGTTTCAAGGAAATCCAAAACCAAATCACTATTTAAAATACTTCATTGAACGGAAAAAATGAAAATAGTTTGTTAATAAAATAATAATTTCATTATGTCAAAACAATATGGACATTAGATTAATAAGATATTTCTAAAAGAATATTTTTATTTAAAATATTTATATCTGATTACTAAAATGGTTTTTTAATTATATAGGTCATTATTATATATTGGTAAAGTTATAAAAATTACATGTTTAATTAAAACAAATATTTTTAAAAAATATATTTTTATAAAAATATAAAAAATTCATTCAAGATAATATTTATACATGAATTAAAAATGTAGTCAATCTGGAAAAATGTAAAATTATATAACTTTAAATTTAAAAAAATTAATTAATATTGGACTTTAAGATCATTATATTCATGGATATAGAGTTTACCTACTACAATAGGCTATTAGGTATTACATTCACCTTCTCTAAAATTATTTTATCCCCAAATTTTCTCTATATTTGTTTTGTGAATTTTTTTTATATCCCATCATCATAGATTCTTTATAATTACATTTTTCCACTTTTGGTTTTAAATTTTATTAATTTTGTTTAAATAATTTTGTTTTCTAATTCCATGAAACATACTCTCTAGTTTAAAATATAATGGTTGGTTATTTATTAAAAGAATGTTTATTCTCTAGCTCTATTCGTATATTAGTGTCAATATTCATTAGATGAAATATATATTTCTAATATAATCAAACAAGGAAGAAACCAGGTACGTTATAAATGATGGGAAATATCAAAATTCAGTAAGATACAAGCCTTATTATTTCTAATATTTCCAAATATTCGTTATACCTTTTCCATAATTATCCATTTTTTATAAAATCATACAAATCCCATCAAATATGTAACCTTCATGAATACAAGATCCCTAAAATGAAATTTAGTGTCCTTCCTTTGATTATCATTATATATATATATTTTAAAATCAGATTTTATAATTTGACTCTAAGTATTATGCTCTATAACCATTGTCCTAGTTAACTTTCATTCTCCATATTATTCCTATCATGGGGCAGTATGACACATATTCTCTTGCAATTATTTATGTTGTTTTATCTGGTTAACAAAATGGATGTTTTTATTTAATAAAAATTCCATAAAAAATAGATAATGTTCCCACATAACATATAATTCATGAAAAATGATTTCAATATGTATTCAAAATGTATGGATAGTCCTTATAGACAGTCCATGTGCCTGGTGGTGATATAAAATACAATAATGTTCCTTAGAGTTGAGATACCTTTGATTAATCATTCATAATTTTGATGGGAACCAATTGTCTAGACTAGATACAATCTTTAATGGTTCCCCATGAAACATTATAATTTCATTGAAATAGATATAGGAGTGACATTAAAGGTGTATATCTTCTCTTATTTATAAGAAATTAATAAGAAATTATATGATAATTGATGAAGACCCATATAAAATCCTTCTTTCTTAGAGCCTTTTGGATTCTAATGGAATGTTATATCTTATCATTATTCCACTTCCACATAGGTATTTGAAATTAATTTTTGAAACCCATATGTTTTTTTTCTATTTTCCTTCACATGCTGTAATACTATGAATCTGGATTCATAGTTTGAAATTTACAACATTGTACCATACATCTATAAATGTTCACTTAAATCATTAGATAGTGTTGTGTTACTTTAGTGTGTTGATTATTGTTTCCTCAAATATTCATCAAGTAGTTTAATTTTCAACCCTTTCTTACAAGGAATGAATAACCACCCACAAACATCTATAAATAATCTATAATGTTAGAATCTAGAAACTTCCCATTAGTTGTTTCTTAAGTTGTAAATTATATGCTATCCTAATCCTTTTGGGACTTATCTATTTTTTCCAGTAAGAAAGGATTATAAATTTCATTGAGAAGGAATTATTATTCTCATTTATAAGAAATCAACATATCTATATTTACTATATATATATATATAAAGACCATACTAATAATTATCAGTTTCAAAAAAGAATGTTCTCTTTTAATCAATGCATCATCCACACTGTTTTCCTTCCTATGTTGGATGTGTATCATGGAATCAATGTGCATGAGTGGTTTTATCGATTTTAATTGCCTTATTTTGATCTTTTTCTATGAAAAGGTATACTTAGAACTATTATGATATATATATAAATAAATATATATATATATATATTTCTTTTCATTCACTATTGATATTGTAACTCAATGTTTAAAAATTATATAAAATTAAATTCAGAACTATGTCCCGAATTGGATAGTAATAATCATGTATTTATAACTTTATTGATACATGGGTAATAACCCTATCCCAGTGTATAAGTAGAAAAACAATTTCTTTTTTGACAAATCACAATAAATTAATAATACTTCATTTCCATATGGTAGTGATAATACAAGGGAATTAATTATTTGCCACTTCATCTATTCAAATAATTCATTATATTCACTTATCCATGTGAATATATCATGTTTACATGATAAAATGGTTAACAATATTCCCAACATGATAAATTTATGAAAAAATGGAAATAATAACTCATTGTGGTTAATAAACTTATGGTTTATGTAAGGGTTGTTTGTTTAATAAATTATTTAACTACCTTTTTCTTTCATGTTGAAAAATATATTACATCCTTGGAGACAATATTCCCATGAAATGAAACATTAGTGAGATGAAATGCACACTTTAAATACATATACTTTATTTTATTTTTTAATAGTTTCTCTAGATTTATATACATATAACTCTTAGTACCAGCATAGATGAGAGATTTTATCAATATATCTTCAAAAAAGATCACAACAATTTATTCATGAAAACCCTTGATTACACTATTAACAATTCATATAAATACACATGGTATATTAGTCAATCCAAAATTCATATCCATAAACTCATATTGTTATGATATTTTTAGAAATTTCACCTTGATAATATCATAATTCTTCTCCATAAGCTGATGATGAATAGTGGGATGATTAATCTTTGAAAAGTTATGTAATCCATTAATTTGATCAAATAAGTCATCAATGCAAGGTAAAGGATAGTTATGATTTTTAATAAAGGATTTGATATACCAATAATCTATGAACAGTCTCATAGAACCACAATTATTTTTTATAAATAAAACAGGGGCTCCAAACAAAAAACTAAATGTAATATCAATCCCTTATCACTCAATTTCTACAGCTCTTTATTTAACTTGACCACATCTACGTGTTTCGTTCTATAAATACATTTTATATTGTCCTTGCATAAAAAAAGAGATCAAAAATGAACCTAACTTCATGATATTGTGAATGAAATGACAATTATTTAGGTAAAACATAATAGAATATTTATACCATAGGAACATCCACTATTTATTGGATATCTTCCTCATTAACTGGCCATGTTAAATTATATTCTCTAATAGTAAATTAATTAGTAATGGATATATGTTGAAGATTTATATATTATTTAGTTAATGATGTTCCCCCTATAAATAAATGAGGTTCCACATCCCCCTCATTGATCATAATCTACTTCTCTTATACATAAATGATTTCATAGTATATTGAAATCCAATACATTGAAAATATTATATCAAATACAAAAATATATATTACCACTGTGTTTTTAAATTGGGTATGCACATGCATCAGAATAAGAATATTATTGTAATGAAGCCGACCCAAGTAACCTAGAGAAAATTCCTTACATCATAATATTAGGCTACATGAAAGAATCATATCCCAACGGCCTGAATAGTTTAGTAGTTTTTTAAAAAAAGATTAAAAACATAATAAAAATTTTAGTTTGGGAAAAGAAAATATTGCATTATAATGTAAAGTCTCATCACCTATAAACTCATTCTAAGAATTAACCTTTTTATCATGGGGAAGCGAAACAAATAGGTTGATATGAAATTCCTAGAAAGTGTTAAATATAGTGGCTGAAATAAATAATCAAAGAGAATAATCAATAGGTAATGGTAATAAAAAACACATAAGTTATATAATAAATAGGTGGACAATTAATTTCATCCATATATTTTTTCATAGAGAAAATTTTCAGGATGAAAATTAATACATATTGAATGAACAAATTCAGTAAATATAGGACTGTACTTTTTCTAGGTATGTGGCGTATTTACCATCAACATCTATTTCATGATAGTGTAAAACAACTCTGATTTGGCCAACAAAGTCATCTAATGCACCTTCTGATGAATTGAATGGAAATCATTAACAGGTACCCAACCCCTCTCTTTATTATCTAAATAATTATTCATATATCAAGTAATCAATTTCATTCATCGATAATGTAACATATCAAATATCTTTATTAAGTAATGAATACATATTAATCATAATTTCAACAATTAATAAAATAGAAGTAATATTAAATACCATATATAAAAATTGAAGATGGTTTAGGAAATAATAATATCTATCAAACAATTATAAGAATATTTTTGATGAATTTATTTTATAATAATAAACGATTGTATGGAATTGGTTATTTCAAGAGAATTTTGACAATCATAATGGAAGTGATATTACAAATAAATATTTTACCACTCAGTGATATTTAGTTTTCAATCCCATGTATGATATAGTTTAAATAAAATTTTGAAATAAAATTAATTATGATTGAATTATTATATCAAATGAAAAATTGGTATTTTATACACCATTTCAATGTGAATTGGGGCATAATAACAAACAAGACTCATTGGAATGTAAATTAGAATACAATCCCTTACCTTTAGTATGACATGTCAAGTGTGTTTCTATCTAACATAATAACAAACATACATGAATTATTTAACTATTTGAGAATCTTTTTCAAGTTTATTATGAATTTTATATTACCAATTGAAAAGTTACATAAAATTATATAATAATTATGTTTCATTCTGATGTTTTGACAATATTTAGTTTATGTTTAAAAAAATAAATTTGGTAGGTATATCAAAGGGGTCATTTATTATAAAAATTTGAGTAATAACATGGAAATAATTATTATATTTATACCTAAATTATAATTTTAAAATCAATATTGTAATATGGTTAATAATTATGAACTAATGTTACGATCATGGATACTATATGTCATATTTACGCATGAGTATCATTTCCATTTATCAATGATCAATATGAACAATATGAAGTAATGTATATCATTCTATAATGGTAATTATATCTTAAATACCTCATAATTTAATCATATAGTTGTTTTTATAATACTTTTTTTTAAAAATGGAATCACATCACTTTGAGGAGTTGATAGTCTTCCTACCCACGAATGATGTTATAACTTTTTCATAGAGTGAATGGGTAATATAGAAAATGATATGTTATATTACCAGAAATGTAATTATGTCATTAATATTAAAATTATTCAATTTATATAACTTATATTAATTATATATGTTTTTATATTATTCAATAATATTTTGTTATATGAAATGGAATACACAACTCATGGAGTCTATAGGCCGTATATACGCATGATTACTGCTTCGATTATCGTATCATATTCATCAAAGAATGTAAAATGATATATATGTATATTAATATTCCATTGTAATTTTTATGATATATATGTATCGTGTGTTTATTAGAAAAATCCTTAATATTTTCTATGTAAATCCTGAATGAATCACATCGCTTTGAGGAGGCGGTACTCCACACGTCCACAAATGATGTTATCATATTCTCACAAAATGGGAAGCATTAAGGTATGTTTATTATAACAATTACGTTTGTATGAAGACATTACAAATAGAATTTATATCATATATGTTCTATATATCAATCATTATTCTGAACCTTTGAATGTGTTAATGGAATAGTGGGTGACATTGGTTCACGAGGTAGTAGTCCAACGTACACATGAACGATGATTGTGTATTCAATTTGATGGGATCAGGTAAATGTGTATGTCATAACAATTAATTAACAACATTTCATTATATATTAGATAAATAGGATATTATATAATAATTTTATAATAATTAGATGGGTGTAGAAATAAATAAAACAAAAGGGCTCATTGGAGAACGTTGCCTCTTATTCATGTAAACTCCTTTTGGATTATACCAAATGTGTACATTGGATGAATTTCTGCCAAAAGTCAATATTCAAAAATTAGTGGCTGGATGTTGAGTGATTATTTTTTATATTATTTATTTACAAAAATTCTTTAGATCTGTGAATAATTGTGGGTTTTAATGCACATTAATAGTAGAGGAGGAGTGCCACTATCTATATACAAAGGGTAAACACTCTTGGGATGTCTCCATTACATCAGGTTCCTAAAATAATCAAAATATTATATCTATGTTGGGATATGGTATAAATAGGTCCATAAATATGGTTTTGGACAATTTAATATTTAATATTTCCCCTTAAGATTAATGTTTATCCACTAAGTAAACTCATTTTTACTTTAATCATTGTAATTAAGATTTTTTTTACTAATATGTATTATAAAAACCTAATTTTACCTTAATATAAATTATAAATTATTCATATTACTAATATAGAATCAATTTTTAAAAATTAAAATCATATAAGTTGTAGAGGATAATTTTAAATTATTGTTGTAGATGAGACGACCCAACATAGTCTAAAAGTGAATGTAGTTAATCGGTTGCAATTTTTTTATATGAAAATTAAATATAATATGGATGATATGAAAATAAATGGGATCAATTGATTTAAAAGGGATATATTTATTCATTAAGGCCCATTAATTATAATATTTATCAATAAAATATTTATATAAAAAATAAATTTTAAATTAAAATTTAGTGTTATTTGACTATAAATCAAAAAATGAAACTTCTAAAAAAATAAAAAAAATGCACCAAAAGAAAAGTTTTATGGTACTATTTAAAAAAATAATTTTATTATTTAAAAAAATATAATGATTTTCCAAAATTTATTTTTGAAATAATTATTTCAATATAGGGAAATAAACTACCATATAGAAAAATTAATCCTTTTATGCGTAAAAATGGAATTTTTATCTTATCATATGCATTTAAAATCTATTTATTGAATGCAAAAACATTTGTTGATTTTCCGATATGTAAATTTCATTATGATAATTCAATTACAGTAATTAATTTAATTTATTATGATAAAAATCCTTGGATGGAACAAAAATAATTCTTTTTAAAAACACATCCTTTATATTTTATTAGTTTAATTTTTTTATTTATAATTAAAGGGTCACTGAAAAATTAATTATATAAGAATGTGTAAATAATTTTTTCATAATTTAGTTCATCTATATCATTTCCACCATTCCAATGGAAATGTATGGACTATTATAATATTTTAATAATAATATTTGTTGTATTTGTTAAAACTCAGTCTCTCGGGTAATAGATGTTATCATAAAAATTCATTATTCTATAAAACACAATTTATGTTTGTACTAAATTATTTATAAGATATATAATACATCTAATTTATATAAAATAATAAATAAATCTTAATATCTTGGAATTTTATATTACCATCAACATTTTTGGTTTCATTTCATATCCAATATTAATGAAAATTTTATTCTGTTAAATTTTTGGGGTGTTACATTCTCCCTACCGTAATTATGTTGTATCCTCACAATATAAACATGTTTTATTTAATTAAGGGTATGATTTTTGGAAAATCTTTTAAGACGCATTTTAAATTAATTAATAGTAAATTTTTTACTAATAGTGAAATGGATGTACATGAATCATATATAATAGAAAAAAACTAGGTTTCTACATATGATAATAATAGTTAAGAATTGAAAATGTAGACATGGAAGTGAAAAATAAAACTAATATAATGAGGGGGAGATATAGAGAACATGTTTAGGAGAATATTTTTTTCCACATATCAATAAATAGTAGATGTCAATAATGGTCATTGACATCATTATAAATGATGATAGTAGGATAAATTTTTTTTTAACATCCTTTTTTGATAGTTGTGAGTACAATCATAATATTAGTTTATTATTTTATACTATTTATACTTCACCTCTTAGCCCAAGCTGTATCTTATGGTGAAGGTGTAAACTAAAATGTAGAACTTAGTCTAAAGATAATCTTAAACCATTTCATAAATGTTTAAATTTTATAAAATATGTTGATCCTAAATATATAAGTATGGTTACAAAATATTTCTAATTAACATATCATTAATAAAAAAACATTATGTAGCTCTATATAATTGCACAACAAACAAGTGAATGCCTTCAACAAGTATTATCTTGAAACATGTTAATAAGTTGAATTACTATAAAAAGTTATTGAAAAAATATATTTTACTTTATTCATTATATAAAACCATGGTTATTGGATCCATTCTATAATTCCATGAATTTTGTTAACTCCATCATGCATAAACATTTTTTTATCATATAATTAATTACTTCCACAATAATTTGTAATATCAAATTTACACAACTAGAAAAAGGTTCAATGGGCATGGTTCAACATAATAGGAATATACCACAAAATTGTGGCCGTTATCTATGTGGCAGTATGTCCTGACCTAGTACGATTTTTTTAACTATGGTAGTGGTTTCCTATTGCCACAATTTTAAAAACCGTGGAAATAGGCCTCAAAATTCACCACCGTGGTGGTTGAACTATAGCCACGGTTTAAACTGTTCCAACAGGAAGCTTTTGCAACTATTTTAACCATGGTTATAGGTTTGGAAAAACATGGAAATAGATAAAAAAAAATGTTCCGCTGAGTTTCGATCCTTGAACCTCTTGTTTTCCAACCTGTGACGCTTACCAGTACACCACCAATCACTTAACAGATATGTATATATTATGATATATATTAATAAAATCCATGGAAATATCCACAAAATGTTGTCATTACACCTTCCTAAAAAAGGTTTCCATGAATTTATTTCCCTAGGGAAGTGTGAGAACCCTATAACCATGGTACTGGAAAACTATGGCTACAGGTCATTGAAACAATGGCATATAGACATGTATTGAAATCTACAGATATTGGTCATGTAGCTGTGGCTATAGTCCACAGAGAACATACCTAGACATACGGTTTTAAAACCATGGTTGTAGGTTGTAAAACTGTTGCTATAGCCACCTATATCCATGGGTTTAAAACTATGGCTACAAGTATGTGGCAGTAGATTCATTTTCTATTAGAGTTAATTTATCCATATCAATCAATTCATTAACTGAACATCGTTATATAAATTTTAGGAAAATATTAATTTTTTGCAATCCATATATCATATGTTTTCCAAGATGTTTAACTTATCATAAAATCATTTTCCTATATAACATTCAACGGATTCTTTCAAATCCTTTAAGAAAATGTACTGCAGTATTATTCATTAAAACTATATAATCTTCATAACTGGTAAATCATTGATAAAATTTCCAAATAACAAAAATCATGAATCTAAATACAAAAACATTAATCATTTCTCTTCAACGATGGTAATAGAATATGCTTGAACATGATCTAGTAGCTTCGTTTGTGGTATATTCCCTGAACACATAAGTCATGTATTTCCACAGTTCCCTATATCACTATAGTCGATACATTAAATATCAATTGTTTTATTCTTCCATTTACATTATTTTTCATGGTGTCCCCTTTTCACTTATTTATTTGAAAATCAAATTTGATTCAAGAAATTACCTGGGTGTTTCTTTTGATGTTTATCACATATGAGAAAATACATATTTCTCTTTTGTCATTTTCCCATATTTTTCCCATTTGTACTATTTTTCTCATGATTCACTCAAAATACATAATTCATATATAATTATTTCGATTTCCTATTAGAACAAGATATTATGTATTTATATAAATAGAAATTATGTGTTACATGTTCCCATAAAAAACTAGATTATTAAAATAAATGATATCATTATTTTCCTCATTGGATAATGTGCATTGGTGAGTTTCCAATTCCGTCTAGTAGGCTCCATTTAAAAATGATTTCTTACACTATATTAGATAATATTAATAAGAAAAATAATATATAATTCCAAAATTAGTGTAATACGTATCATAAATTGAAATAATAATTTATAGCTAATCTCATAATCATAAACATGGTTACTTTAGGGTGTTCTTCTATACATATCCTCAAAGTTTATCGTAGTGGTATTTTATCTAATTTTTGTTTTCATAAATCTATTTTCCATGTTTTCTACAAAAATTTATATAATATAAACTATAAATACATCAACTGTACTAGCCCAAATCTGATGGATTAATTTATTACATTAATATACATAATTGATTCAAATCCATATTGTCCAAAAAATATATATGTTTTGGAAAACCAGCTTACATACATTATACCCATATTTTATTAGGAAATGAAAATAATGAATTACAATAGAAAAATATCGCCATCCCTAAAACTCATTTAATGATTTATTCTTCATATCAAAAAATGAAACAAAATAAGGGTGATCTAAAATAACCAGTAAGGCTAAATAGAGGGGAATAAATAAATAATCAATTATTATCATAAGTATGGAAAGGTAATAACTTAACAACCCGCCAATATAACCAATTTACTAAAAATGAAATCCTCCAATAATTTTTTCATATTTAAAATACTCTATAAAAAATAACTAAATAAAAAATGAAAGGAATTACAAAATATTGGATATCATGTTTCTCTAGTACATGTAAAACATTCTATCTATATCTATTTCCAAGGTAGTTCGAAACTACTATGATTTGGCCACCTAATTCATCTCCATAGACTAATATTTCATCTAGGGGGTTCCATTAACTATCCCCAACCCATTTATTTTTTGTTAAAATTATAACACATATATATAGAAATCGATAAAATTCATAAATAATGTTCTCAATCAAATATCCATATTGAGTAAAGACTACATATTTATAAAAATTACCCCAAATAATCAAATAACTGTCAAAGTAAACACTATATTTAAATTTGTAATATATTTTAGTGACTAATAATATAAATCACATAAGTATGATGATTTTTATGATTAATATAATGTAAAATAAAAAATTATGATAAAAAATTGATTGTTTCAAGAGAAACCTGAAAATATCAATGGAATGTTAGGTTGAAAAGATAACATTTAACACTGGGTAATTTTATAGTAAAAACCCCTTCGATGATAAAATTCAAATTGAAACCTAAATTACCTGAATTATCCATGAATCATGATATTAAATTTAAGAGGGGTAGTATATACACAATAATAATGAGAAGTGGTGCATAATAACAAATAAGTATACATGGAATGTAAATTGATATGAAATCCCTTACATTGTGTCAGAATTTTCATGTTTGTATATATCTTCATGATTAATAAAAATTTGTTAATTATTTGAAAAAAAGATAATTTTTATTTAGAATTTTATTTCTACCATTTAAATGTTATATACAATTATGCGATCAAATAATCTTTAGTCAGAGGTTTTGACCTTATTCGATTTATATGTCAAAAAAATACTTTTGTTAGGTAGATCATTGGTTTCATAATTTAACAGAATAAATAAAAATTATCATTAAATATTTATCATGTTTATTCATTTATTATACATTTAGAAACAATCCGACAATATATTTATGAAAAGTGAACAAACATTACGATCATAGATACTGTATGACGTATGCACACATGAGTAACACTCTCATTTATCCACAATAATTATAAGAAGTATATAAGTGAAAATTATATTTCATAATGATAATTATATATTAACTATAATTTAATTTAATCATATATAAATTTATATATAATTATTGTGATAAATTAATCACATTTCATTGTGGAGGCGTAGTCCACACATCCACGAATGACGTCGTATCTTTTTTAGTGTGTGAAATGGAAAAAAATTAAATGATATATTGTATTAGGGGAAAGGTAATTATTTCCAGGATATACTAGTTATTACATGTATATAATATTAAATTATTATATATGTGTTTATATTAATCAATAATATTTATTCTATGAGAAATTGAATATAATGTTCATGCAGATGGTAGGTCGTACGTACGTATAAACAGTTCTTCCATTTTTATGTCAAATTAAATATTGAAAATAAAATGATATCTATGTATATTATTATTATATTATCATATTTTTTCATATATATCTAATTTATTTTTTAAAAAAAACTTTAATTCATTCCATGTAAAATGTGAATGAATCACATCGCTTCGAGGTGGTGGTAGTCTACACGTCCACAGACGATGTTACCACATACTCACAAAAAAGGATATAATGAATGTATGTGTTATTTAGTAATTTAAGAATTATTAATGAACTATAAATATCAATTATATTGTATATAAAATATTAATATATCATTATTACCAACCATTAATGCTGGTAATGGAAGAACGAACGACATTGGTTCTCAACGCGGTAGTCCTCCGTAAACATAAACCATCATTATGTATCTCATTTGATGGAATTGTGTAAAAGAGTAGGTCATAACCATACAAAAATGTCAATATATTTATTATTATTAGGTTTTTATATAATAATAATATAATAAAACATTAATAGGGGGATAAAAAATAAAACAAAAGTTCTAATTGAAGATGGTTACCTCTTTTTAAGGTAACTCATTTTTGTTTGTATAAAACAAACATCCTCAGATTTAATTTTTCATAAATTGAGGCTTATATTATTAGGGGATGGATGTTGGGAGATGATTTTATTTGTATCAGGTTAGTGAATAGTCTTTATAAGTGAGAATAAGTGAGGGGGTGTGTTCCCTTTATAGTGGAGGGGGAGAGGTATTCTTGTAAATACCAAATGGTAAATATTATCGAGAGTTCTCCCTTATATCGGTGCCTTCAATAATGAACCAAAATACCTAAAAAAATTTATATATACTAAATATTTCTATCAATAGGTTTTTGGATACATTTTTACTCAATTTATCCCCTTATAGTTATAGTTTAACCAGTGAGTAAATTTCATTTTTACCTTAATCACTTTAATTAATTTTAATTATTTTACGTATATATTTAAAAAAAATTTAACATTATAGGAAATATAAAATATTATTTTTAAAAATATAGAGTCAATTTTATTTCAAATTCATACAAAATATTTGGTAGAAAGTAAATTAATATTAATACTATATAGGAGACCAAACAATAGGTTTATAATGTGAAAATGTTCAAAATTTGAAATATTTTTATCTCCAAATTAAACGTAAAATTCACACTAAAGACTTAATTTGGATTATTATAAATTATATTTATCTAATTATAAATTTAAAACAAATAAAAGTATAATTTAACAAAATAAATTATTTTTATGAAAATGATATTTCAATTAAAATTTAAATTTTTTCAATATTAATCAAAAAATTAAATATCTTAGAAAAATAAAAAAACTAGTAGTAAAATTATTTTCATGTTCCTATTAAAAAATATGATTATTTTTCTAAATACAATTTAAAAATGTTTGAAATTTTCGATTCAAACATGACTTCCATTAAAGACGATAGAACAACCCTTTTAAAAAATATTAGCTTTTATGCTTATAATTGGATCTATTCTAATAATATGCCAATGAAATATATTTGATGAATGTAAAAAACTGATTTTAATATTTAATATATACATTTACTTAATATTAAAAAATAATAGAAATTAATTTATTTTTTTATGATACATATCTGTTGTGTTCCAAAAAAATTCTTCTATAAAAACATATTATCTATATTTTATAATATTATATTTTATTTTATAACTAATTGGCTACCATTTGATTCATTATAAAACTATTTTAAACCATTTTTTCATAATTTAGATAATATTAATTATTTACAACTATTTTATTGGCATGATTATAACTCTACAAATATTATAATTATAATATTAATATTAATTGTTAAAACATAGTCTTGCATTTAATTCAAGATTTCGAAGAAACTCATTGTTGTGTGAAATATAATATAACTAAGTATTTCATTAATTATAAGTTGTAGAATATATGGAATTTATTTAAAATATTAAATACATTCTAAATTATTTATGTTTTATATTCCATTATACAATTTGGGGTGCATATAATAAACCATATTAAATAAAATGTTATTATTTTACAAATTTTTGTTGTCACAAGTAATACATATCTTTTCTTATTTAATAATCCTATATAGGGACTTAATTGATAACTCATTTAATCATGGTCTAGAAAATAATTTAGTTTTTTGATGGTCTAGATGATATAAAATATTTTCACAGTCCATAATAAAATAAACGAGTAGATAACATTAATTAAACTATCAATTTACCCAAAAACAGAACATTTAGAATATTGATATGAACTATGGTAATTTTGTACCATGACTTCTAAATTTATTTATCCTGATATTTCTTGGTGTTAGATAATCTCATCGTGGTTTTTACTGAGTGCTTGTATAATATGTTTGATGTTTGAAAATTTTGGTGGGTTTCGAGCTGGTGCATTGGCACTGCACAGTCTACAGTAACCAGACGGCCGCCCTAGGTAACTTTGTAGTTGCCCAATATTTAAACTAAATAAATTTAAAGTAAAACTAAATAATTTAAATTTAGAAAAAATAAAAAAACTAAGTGGATGATAACACCATGTTATTATTATTAATATTGTAGACATTATTATTTTTACTATTAAAATTATTATTGATATTGTAATTATTATTATTAATTTTTTTATCAATATTATTAATTTTAAAAAATCTATTATTATTTTATTTATTAAATTATTATTATTATTATTATTGTTAAAAATGGAATGAATATTATGATGATGATGATGATGATTGTTATTATTATTATGATTAATATTTTATTCTATTTATTTACAATAATCTGTCACCCACCCCTCCACTTTCTCTTGCATAGTGTAGCCCCCCTCCTTCCTTCTTCCAGGAATAGTGATCTATTCTCCATGTCGCCTCCTCCAATCAAACCTTCACCCTGACATACCTCTCATCCATGCACATCATTCCCCCCTTGGGCTACCACCTTGTGCCACAAACAATTAATTCACTCCCAACATGCCCCACACCTTCCCCTTGTGATGCCCCTCTTCCATTCAGCCTCCTCATTATTGTTTGACACCTCCGGCGACGATCCCTCCTCATGACATGATCAACCTCCCCTCTTCCCCCTCTAGTATGTATCCTATATTTTTAAGGTTCTTCATTATAATTTTTTCCCAATTACCTTAAACCCTAATACATAGTTTTTATGTTTGGTATAATTTTCTTGCATTCTAAGGGTTGCAGGTGGTTCTAAGGGGATTTTTCTCTTTCTTACTAGAATTTCGTTGCATTTTCATTCCAATGAGGTAGGTGTTTCCATATTTTTCCTTTACTTTACAACCCATTGATTTTGTGATTCTTTCAATTAATTTGTAAATATGTTACGAACATTAATAATGACCTTAATTGATTCACTTTGGATGTTTCTAATAGTATAGGCTTTCCATGGGTTTTCGTTTTTATGCTTATGTGGGTATATATGAAATATTTTGAGAAAATTTCTAATATTATTTTGATAATTTTTAAAATTTGATACACAACTTCATGATGTTTGTAGTTAGTGTATTATTTTGTTTAACTGTGGGTTATTTGGTTAAAAATTTGTTTTTAGGTGATTCCTTTCTTATGCCTTGGTGAATTTATATGGAATGTGGTTGATTAAATAACAATTATAATTTGTGTGAGAAATTTGGTGATTTCTGATGATGCTTACCATTAGGGATATTTAATAATGTTTTTTTCATTTTGGTTCTGTCCTTGGGTGTGAACCAGTAATTTTCATTGTTTTGGAAATTCTAATTAGAATTACATTAAAAGGGTTCTTCTGTATTCTCAATTTAATGGGGTGTTTGGGTAATTTTAGAAGGAAAGTTATTTTTTTAAATGAATCTAAAAATGGGTTTAGCTATTTCTTGTAATATTAAGGTTGTGTCATTAGATGTCGTCACATCCACAGTTTCATAAAATGCATATATAGATTTGACCTCAAATGAAAATGAAACTATAAAATGAAGTTTCTTTATATCTTAGTTTCATGAATGGTCTATTGGTTTCAAAATAATCCTGGTTCCTTTTCCCAAATTAAAAATTTGCGCTTAAATGAAATCCTAAAAGGTCTACCCTTTTACACTTGGAGTCTGTTTCTGTAAATATTTGGATTTTGGGGATATATGTAATGTTTTATAAAAATGCGTACCCCTTTAAATTTTAGAAATGAATTATTAAAACATAATAAATCACAGAAGCTAATGGCCTATTGGAAAATTCATAATGAAAATGGGGTTCCTCACTTTTTGGAAATCTCTTTTGAGGTGTTTTTGGAGAATGTGATTTTGGGTGCATTATGATAACTGCATTTTTGGTATTTCCACTATTTAATAATATGGATAAATGATCGAGTGAGATAACAGATAATTTGGAACATTCAATGTAACGATGTATATTTTTATATGTATATTGTGGGGACCCATATCTATGATTTCCCTTCACGTGTTATTGTTTAGGTGGTGTCTGTGTTTGGGGTAGGTAATGGTAGTGGTGGCAGGAATGGTGAATCAGGTATGTAAGGGCATCCCATTATCATAGTTTAATGTTACCATGGGTTCCTTGGAGTCTTTTAGTGGATAACATGATAGTTTCCATTCAACCACGATTAGATGAGTTGGTACCCCCAGGATAACAAATATGAGAGATCAGATGTGCATCTATATTATTCAGTTTAGGGAGGCCAGTGGTTATTGACCTAGGGGATTCACTATAATATGAAAGTTGTTTCTGATCCGAGTACATATAGGGGTATTAAAAGGATATTTAGTATCACCTATAATTGCTTTTATATCTACTCATTTACAATCAACTAACTTTTTTTCGACATGATCTATTTTCTTATTTATTAATTTATTTTTAGCACAGCCATGTATTGTTTGGATTACGTTTTTGGTTTAGTTATTGTTCTCAAATGTATAGTATGTTTTTAAAATGAAAAGTGGTGTGTGATGGATTTTGAAACGTGAAGCAATGTTTGTTTAAAAAATGGTGAAAAAAAATCTTAATTGTATTCCAATAATGGGATAATGGAATGTTTTTCAAAAAGTATAATACATATATTCCATGTTTTATCATTTCCATTACAATTGTGAATTTTGGGGCTCACATATACTTTATCATATTGGTTTTAGGTTTTAGTTTTGTACTACTCTTACATTGATCATAATTTCGTGCTAGTTTGTGAACTAATAGGTCACATGGTGGTACATTTGGATGTGTGACTTTATCTAATTTATGATGTTAGTGTTTATTTGTTTATATAAGTTTATCTTTATTTATTTTTATTTTATTTATGTGCCAAAATCATTCCCAACTATTTTATCTTTATTCATGGTACTAGTTTCCAGCCCATTGGGGTCATGAAAAACATTTGGGCCATTCTGCAGACCAACCAGGGTTGACCCCAAACTGATCACCCATGTCAGCTTGTGGTATGGCCCGAAGGGCGTTTTAAATCTCAATGGGATGTCAAATAGTTTCTAATATCCATGTAAAATAGTTGGGAATGATTTTGGACCATAAATAAATGAAAAAAAATAATTTTAAATTGAACAAAAAAAAATAAACACTAAAAGTGGAAATATGATAATGTGATAAATCCAAACATACCTCCATGTGACCTTGTGGGTCACCACCAGACATAGAACCAAGCTTCCAACAAGAGTGAACCAAATGTAAAACCTAAAATTGAAAAAAAAATTAATCATGAGAATCAAATTTCTCATTATAAATTCTAAAGATAAACCACTGAGTCCATGTATTTTCCAATTTTGAAAATATTCTATTAATAATAATATGAAATAAATTTATAAAAACATGTTTTTACCTTTTATAAAACAAACAAAGATTGTAGTTTAAAAATCCAAAACAACCCACGTTTCATTTTAAAAACAAAATATCTATATGATACGAACAAAAAAAACTAAACACCTAATCAAAACATTATATTATTGTTCTGAAAATAAATTAATAAATAAGTCAGTAAAAAATGCATGTTGATACTGAATGAAATAGAAAGTAAATTAGAAGATATAAAATTAACCATAGGTGATCTAAAATGACCTGGAATACCCTAAGATGTACTCAGTTCATATCCACATGCTTTCATATAGTGAATCTCCTATGTTAATAACCAATGACCGCCCTAAACTGACCAATAGAGTGGCACATCCCACCTGGCCTATCTGAGATTCAGGGGGTACTAACCCATATAATTGGGGTAGGTCAGAAACTATCACTCAATCCCCCTAAATATGTGTATGAACATATAGAAATAATAAACTGTGGAATTTGTAGGCCCTCTCACATGCGACTCACCCAACCTACAGCAACTACACTTGCCTACCAATAACACAAATATCGCCTATATGATAACTCATGAAGGGAAATTCCTGATTGGGGTGGCCACTATATACATATACATATATACATCACATCATTGAATGAGTGAAATGGTCCATCATATCACATGATCATTTAAAAATTTATTTTAAAACAAGAAAAATGTCAAACAATCCTTTAGCTTTATAGACCAAAATTCACTTCTTTTAAAAACAACAAAAAAGAGATTTCCGAATATTATGAATCCCGATATTCACTAAGCATTGTCCATTGGTCCATTAGGTTCCATTTTGGAATATTTTTTCATAAATATGTCATAAACATTAGATAATTACAATGTTTTATATAACATGTCAAATGGACCCATAAGCTAAACATTTAGAAAAATTGACTATAATGGACAAATGGGCATACGGTTTAGGATTTCATTTAAACCGCCTTTTTGAAATCAAGCAAAACGACTGACATTATTTATAATCCAACAGAACATTCATGAATACAAAGTCTAAGGAAACACCATTTTAAAGTGTCATTTTCATTCTAGGGCACATCCATGGGTGTACTTCATGCACCCATGGATGTTTCAATATCTAATGAAACTTTCTTAAAATTCAAGGGTATTCCCAAACCAATTATTAGATTTATTTTAATAAACTACATGCCATCTAAAACAACTAAATCATCCCATTTAATTCTTAAAACACAAAGAACCCCTTTTAAGTCCTTTCCAATTATAATTTCCAAAACCTTATATATTTCTGGTTCCCACACAAGGCCAGAAACACAATCCAACAAACATTATAATATATACCGAGTAATAAAAATCACACGTAATAAACTAATTTCACAATAAAAATATAATTGGATATTAATCACCCACATTCTATATAAATTCACCTATACATAAAAAAGGAACCACCCAAAACCTATTTTTAATAAATTCATTAAACATGAAAAAACCGTAATAACACAAATAAATAATTCATCAAGGTTATAATCATATTTTAAAAATTATCAAAACAAGATTTTTAATTTTCTCAATATATTGGGAAAATACACACATTGGATTAAATAATAAAACACCTCATATAAAATTTTTAGAATGTTATATTATCATAAAAACACCAATATATGTCAACTACGTCCATTATTGTGGTTTCTGTCATATTTAAAAATTAATTTAAAGGATGAAAGCATCAATAGTTTGTTCCAAAATGGATAAATATGGAAACACATACCTAGTTGGAATGTGGATGCAACAAAACTCTTAGAGGAAGTAGAAAACACCATGAAGTACCATCCACAACCCTTTCATCCATGAAAATTAATCTGAACATAAAACCAGTAAATTTGGGTTCTTTAATATATGGAATATAACAAAATAATAACCCAAAAAAACAAAGGATACATATCAGATGGGGATGAGGGGAGGTCAGTTGCATCGTGGGGAGGGTCGGTCGCTGGAGGTGTTGTGTGCTGGATATGGGGTCATCAAAAAGATGGGGGGGTTAAAGAGGAAGGGAGACACAAGAGGACGATGTATGGTGGATGGTCGTTAGAAGGGGAATGCACAAGGGGGGGGGGGGTAACGTGAGGAGGAGAGGTCCATTAGGGATAATGTCCTGTCATAGGAGAGGGCAGGGTGGGAGGTGCGCTGTGAGTGGAATAGGGATGTAGGGGGGCTACACTGTGGGAGATATTGGGTAGAGGGGGATGAGGGTGGGTGACACAATATAGTTAAAAAGGGAAATAATAATAATACACTTAATAATAATGACAACAATAATCCTCATCATCATCAAAATAATAATAATAATAATTTCAATTTTAAAAATAATAGTACTAATAACATTTTTAATAATAATTATATTAAATCAATTTTAATAATAATATTTAATTTTCATAATAATATTAATATTGATATAAATAATAATAATAATAATATTATTATATATAATAAAAATATAATTATTATTATGTTTTATACATTCACTTTTTTTATTTCAATCTCATAGTAATTTTTTTTTCAAAAAATAAATTTATTTTAAATATTAGGCAACCACACAGTCACTAAAACCTACAACATGGTTACCACTATCTATTCCTTGCTCGTACTTTAGGTCAACACAAACAAAAATTATCAAAATTCCAAAATATAAATCATTACTCTACCTGACCCTCAATAAGAATATCTGATGCCAACAAATGATAAAATAAAATAGTTCTAATTATCTGGGTGTAAAACTTCAACCCACTACAAAAAAAATCTGCCTCTAGAAAGTGACTAAGATGAATGTTAATAAAACATTGAGCCCACGTGTAACATCACAAGTAACTAATGAATAATAGATATTTTTTATCTAGGTCTATTTATGAATTAGATAGGGTTTTAAAGGCTTAAAATGAGAATAAATCCAATCTTAAGCATGTAATACACTAATATTTTTAAAAGATTATTTTACTGCCTTTTGGTGGAAAACCTTTTTCTTAAATAAAAATTTTGACAATTTTATAAGCTCTGTTTATCAAAATAAACTTATTATTTATGATTGTTACATTTAAATTTACTTTGGGTAAATATTTGGTATTTTTCCGACAATATTCATTTTTTAATGATTAGTGAAAAATACTGCATTTTACATCAAAACTGCATTTAATCTAAATTAATTATATGGTTAGATTATCTTTTTAATTGGTATCAAAGTGTAATTAGAATATATATTTACCATTTAATCCAATGGCGGTCATTATGATTAATTTCACTTAGTAATTGGGCATAAACTAATGCCAATCTTTTCATAGATATTGTTTCAAAAAACCCTGCAATTTGTTTTGACAACGGGAATTATTTTTAAATTAATTATTGCAATTTCTGTGTTCGGAATTTGGTAAAATGGATTACATATTTTTAATCTGAAGGTCCAAATTATGTTATAAAGACTCTTGTTTTTTGGACATTATGAATAGTAACGACAGTAATTATCTTTAATTATCTTGATTAATTAGTAATCAGGTAGTTATGGATAATAAAATAATATCATAATAACAAAAAATGACCCCAACATGTGTCCTAATACTACTTGTTGTGTCATGTAAAACCATGGGATGCCTTGTTCCAAACTTGGGGACCCCATGGAATCACTTTTGTGTGATAATGACTTTTTATCTTTTTATTATTAAAGAAAGTTAAATTTAACAAATCATGTATCACCTGAGTTAAAAAAATTATTTTTGTCTAAATAAATGATCTATTGGACTATAAATAGTCATTGGAAATATAAAAATATTTCCTACATCATATTATTTTTTTATAATTTTTAGACATTATATAAATTAAATTATTTTTGACATCATGATGATGCAGCGATTACCTCATTATTTAACGATTGAAATAAAATGAAAAGATAATGTGACATATAATATCTACACATGTAAAAAACCAATTAGATGAGTATATATCCAAACCTTATCACCTTATCCTCAAAATAAATAAATGTGGGACCTTTAAAATCTGAAACTCATTTGAAAATAAAGTAACAGTTTATACCTTTCCAAGAGTGTCCCTCCTCTCCTCTTATAAAAGGCCCCCACCTCTACCACCTTACCCACACCTCTCAAGCCTTTGGATCGTCCAAAACCTACTCATTTTATCTATCCACATCCCTCTCTTACTCCTAGTAGCCTCAATTTTGTCAAAATTCTTCCCAAGGAAGCCTTTGAGCTCAAATCAAAGAGAGTTACCCGATTTTAAGGTAATGTCTTCACTTGTGTTCTTTTGTATTATTTTGCTTCTCCAACCCCCTAAACTCTTTTTATTCATTTCTTTTGTAACTAATACAGTATCTTCAATATACTAGGATGTTGTTATAATATGTATTCGAGCTACACTTACACACACCTACATCTAATGGTTAAAGAACATACTGTTTCTGTGGATGGTGAATTTCTACCTCACGAAACGATGATTGTTCAATATTCTTTTAACACCTTCAAAGGTGGCCATTAAGATGTCACTATATTTATATATTATATATAATGTGTTTATGTTTTAATTAAGCTTCTTTATTTTTCATTTATGACATACCTTTATAATTTCCATTATGGGTAAACGTGATATCTTCATTTTAGGAAGTGCGGAATACCTCCCCCTCAAAGTGATTTGATTCGTTAATACCATATGTGGTATGTATAAAGGATAGATTTAATGATATTATATATGATATTATACTGGAATTATAATATAAATTTATATAATTATTATTTATTTCCATTAAATTATGAGATAGAAATGAATGTAGCGTTCAAGCGTACGTACGGTTTACCGTCACCATGAACGGTGCATTTCATTTCTTATCCCCAAATGTAATGTATTATTATAAGTAAATATATATAACGGATATATATGATGTATGTTACATCTAAATTATTAATATAATTCTGGAAATAAAATATACATATATCTCATTTAGTTTTAATTCCATTAATATGACATAGAATTGAAAGTAGCGTTCATGCGTACGTACGGCTTACCATCTTCATGAATAGTGCATTTCATTTCTTACCTCTAAATGTTATGTAATATTATAAATGAATGTATATAATGGATATATATGATATATATGATATCTAAATCAAGAATATAACTCTGGATATAATGGATACATGAACAACTAGTAATTATAAAGAGTTTATTTTTGACTCAAGTACCAATGATTGTTAAAACGACCGTTATTAACTTAAATAATTACATAGTGTTCATGACATGCTAATAAGTGATATAAAAGGAATAATGAACTTGAAAAGTTTCTTAAGAAAGTAGGAATTAACTCAAGTTTATTATTCAGGAGATTAAATAACGATCGAGTCAAGTCGGACACGAGGTAAGGGACTTCGTCTCAATCTCCTTTCCTTGAGGAATATTTTGTTTTATACACAACTATATTTTATACGGTGTATAAACCCATTTGAATTTTACGTTTATTCAAAAGGAATATTTTTATATAAATCCTTTAATAAATGACAAAAGGTAATGTTTTTTTGTCGTACGTATGCGGCGACAAAGACTTCTCCGCCGCCGTGACCATTATTTGAGTTTCGGCTTCCTCTACAAGCCATAAAATTTTTTGAATGAAAAATAAATACCATGTTTTACTTTTCTTTTATTTTGGTATTGAAAATGGTTATCATAATGTTTTTATATCAATGTTTTGTATTGATATATTGTGATTGAAAAGTGGAAATGTTATGTTTCCATTATGCATGTTTTATGTGATACAATTATGTTATGGTTCTTGGGCATTATTATGAAGACGGTTGGTTTCGTGATAAACTAAGGGCGGGTGAGACCGATATATATCTCCAATGAATTGGGTAACGCGAAGGAGTTAAACAATAAGGTTTCTCCAACGAGATTTAGGGAATATAGTGTGATGGGTATTCCAAACGTAACAAAGAGGGTTACTCCCTACATAAGAATGTTATGAATGCCTCAAGTTACCTTTATGTCTTATGATTTCTATGATTTATTCATTACTTGATGAGGTATGTGATTATGTTTTATGAGTAAAGTATGATTTCATGCATGGACTAATGTTTTCATTTCATATATTTTTTATAACCCTTACTGATCTTATTATGCTCATCCCATGTTTTTGAAATGTTTTTCATAGGTAAAGGGAATGGTACATGATATGATGACAGTGTCAAGGAAGTGTCAAAAAATAATCCATGTTTTATTTTAAATATGTTTCTATTGATGGGAAAACTTAATACTGTCTTTTATGTAACCACTTTGTTTAAATGTGGAATGTAATGCAAGTTTTATGATCTAATTCTCTAAAACTCTAAACCTGAAAAGATCCTCAGTGTGTAATCTTGTAATAACTCAAGATTAAATACGTTTTAAGGCTATGGCCTTATAGATGGTATCAGAGTTCGGTTTATATAACTTTAGAAGTTAGAATTCTATTAAATGATTATCAAAAATATTTTTTTATGGTCAAATTTAAATGATATAGCATTTGAAGATTACCATGTTGCTTCGCCTAAGATATTTATGTGATAAGAATGTTTTCCGTAGAGGAAACAGAGCAGCTTTTCATGGAAGGCATACATAGTATAATGACCTTTAGAATCCGCAACCAGAGATGGTCAGAATCAGAATTGAGCAGTTTACTGCACTGATGGCTCAGTTGAATCAGGTGATAAATGGTGTTTGTGTTTATTGATGATATTTTATTGTATTCTAAAAGTAAAGAGTAGCATGAAAGACATTTAAGGTTTATTTTGAAAACCTTAAAAGAAAAGAAATTGTATGGTAAATTCAGCAAGTGTGAGTTTTGGTTGCAACAATTTTCTTTCCTTGGTCACACTGTTTCTAAAGATGTGATAATTGTGGATCCTGCAAAAAACAAGAGTTGTTGAAGAATGGATAAGACCCATGAATGTAACCGAGATCTGTAGTTTTCTTGGTTTGGCAGGTTACTACCTGAAGGTTTGTTGAAAATTTTTCACGGTTATCTAGTCCAATGACTAAGCTAACTCAGAAGGGTGTTAATTTTATCTGGAAAATGAATGTGATGATTGTTTTCAGGAGTTGAAAAGAAGATTAGTGAAGGCTCCATTTTTGGCACTTACTTCCAGGAATGGTGAGTTTGTTATCTACAGTGATTCTTCATTGAAAGGACTTCGTTGTGTCCTAATGCAGAATGATCCGGTAATTTCTTATGCTTCACGACAGTTGAAAACTCATGAGTAAATTACACTACACATGATTTGGAATTAGCTGCTATTGTTTTCGCTTTAAAAATTTGGAAGAATCATTTGTATGGAGTAAAGTGTGAAATATATACCGATCACAAAAGTTTAAATTATATATTAAATCAGAAATAATTGAACATGAGATAGAGGAGACGGCTAGAATTAATCAAAGATTATGATTGTACAATTCATTACCATCAAGGAAAAGAAAATAAAGTGGATGATTCTTTGAGTCGAAAAAGTAATGCTTCATTAACAATGTTGCATTTGGAACATGATCCTTTGGTTAAGGATTTGATGAAATTTGGAATAAATTTGTTGGTGCAGGATGTCCTTCTGTTTTGTTTCAGGTATCAGTGAAATCTTCTCTATCAGACAAAATTAAGCAAACATTGAAGCAAGATAGTGAGTTTCAGAAAAAGGTAGAGCTGGTTCAGAAGGGTAAGTTGCCTGAATTGAACATTGATAATAAGTGTGTTTTGATATTTGGGAAGAGGTTGTGTGTGCCTTGTGATTTGCAGTTGAAGAGAGTGTTTTTATTTGAAGCTCGTAGTTCTCATTTTTGAGTTCATCCAGTAAGTACTAAGATGTATAGAGATCATCGAGAGTATTACTGGTGGGATGGAATTAAAAGGGATAATGATGATTTTATTGTGAAGTGTTAGGCTTGCCAACAGATAAAAGCAGAGTGGCAGTTACCAAAAGGGATGCTTCAGCCTTTACTAGTGCCAAAGTGGAAATGGTAAAATATATATATGGACATCGTTGTGGGATTGCCGAAGACACCTCGAGGTAATAATGCATTCTGGATTATTGTTGATCGCTTGAATAAATCTACTCATTTCCTTGCTATACGAGATACATTTTCCCTAGATCAACTTTCTCGTTTTTATCATAAAGTGATAGTCAGGTTACATGGAGTTCCTATCTCCATTTTATCTGACCGTGATCCCAGGTTCACTTCTAACTTTTGGAAAGGCCATCAAAAGTCGTTGGATACTGAAGTAAATTTTAGTACAGATTTTCATCCTCAATCAGTTGGGCAGTCAGAATGAACAATTCAGACTTTGGAAGATATTCTACGTGCTTGTTCGATGGATTATCAGGGATTTTGGGACCAACATATTTCTTTGGTTGAGTTTTCTTATAATAACAGTTTTCATTCCAGTATAAAGATGGCACCATTTGAGGCATTATATGGGAACCGGTGTCGAACTCCATATTTTTGGGATGAAGTGGGTGAAAGGAAGGTTATGGGATTAGAATTGGAAGAATAGATTGCAGAACAAGTTCAGTTGAATCAGAAACACATGAGAACAGCTCAGAGCAGACAGAAAAGTTATGCAGAAAACAAGAGGAAGGATATATATTTTGAGGTAGGTGATCATGTTTTTCTCAAAGTATCACCATGGAAAAGGGTGATGCAATTTGGTAAGAAATGAAAGTTGAGACCAAGGTTCATTGGACCATATTATATTTTGAAGAGAGTTCGATCAGTTTCATACCGGGTGACTTTTCCTCAGAGTTTATCTCAGGTACATAATGTTTTCCATGTTTCAATGTTGAGGAAGTATATGCCAGTTCCATCTTGTGTTTTGAGTCCGGAGGTAGTTCACCTGGAAAAGAATCTATCTTATGACGAACAACTGGTCCTGAATCTTGACCATAGGGAGAAAGTGTTGCGGAATAAGGTGATTCATTAGGCAAAGGTGTTGTGGAAAAACCATATGGTTGAAGAGGCAGCGTGGGAATCTGAAAATGCTATGAGGGATAATACCCCCACTTATTCAATAAGTAAATAAATTGTGGGGACGCATTTTTCTAAAGGGGGGAAGGATGTAACATCCCATGTGAGTAATGAATAATATATATTTTTTATCTATGTCTATTTATGAATTATATTTTGTTTTTGAGGCTTAAAACGAGAATAAATCCATTCTTAAGCATGGAATACAATAATATTTTTAAAAGATTGTTTTATTGCCTTTTGGTGGAAAGCCTTTTTTTTAAATCAAACTTTTGTCAATATTATAAGATATATTTATAAAAATAAACTTATTCTTTATGATTGGTACATTGAAAATTTTTTGGGTAAATTTTTGGTATTTTTCTGACAATGTTCATTTTTTAATGAATAGTGAAAAATACTGCATTTTACATCAAAACTGTCTTTTCATCTAAATTAATTATATGGCTAGATTATATTTTTAATTGGTCTTAAAGTGTAATTATAATATTTTTTTACCATTTAGTACAATGGAGGTCATTAGGATTAATTTCACTTTTTAATTGGGCATAAAATAATGCCACACTTTTCATAGATATTGTTTCAAACAAACCTGCTATTTGTTTTGACAACAGGAATTATTTTTAAATTAATTATTTCAATTTCTATGTTTGGAATTTGGTAAAATGTACTACATATTTGGAATCATAAGGTCCAGATTATGTAATCAAGACTCTTTTGTTTTTGGACATTATGAATAGTAATGACGGTAATTATCTTTAATTATCTTGATTAATTAGTAATCAGGTAGTTAAGGATAATAAAATAATATCATAATAATAAAAAATGACCCCAACATGTGTCCTAATACTAATTTTTGTGTCAAGGTAGACCATAGGATGCCTTGTCCCAAACTTGGGGACCCCATGGAATCACTTTTTTGTGATAATGACTTTTTATCTTTTTATTTTTAAGGAAAGTCAAATATAACAAAGAATGTATCGCCTAAGTAAAACATTTTTAATTTTGTCTAAATAAATGATATATTGGACTATAAATATTAATTGGAAATATAAAACTATATCACACATCATAGTAGTTTTTTTATAATTTTTAGACATTAAACAAATTAAATCATTTATGACATCATGATGATGCAACGATTAACTCATTATTTAACGATTTAAATAAAATGAAAAGATAATCTAAAATCTATGACATAAAAATTTCACAAACCTATTGGATGAGTATATCTTGAACCATTATCACCGTATCCTCAAAATAAATCAATGTGGGACCTTGAAAATCCTAAACTCATTTGAAAATAATGTAACATTTTATACCATTCCAAGAGTGCCCCTCCTCTCCTCTTATAAAAGGCCCCCACCTCTACCACCTTACCCACACCTCTATAGCCTTTGGATCAGAAAAAACCTGGTCATTTTGTCTCTCCAAATCCCTCTATTACTCCAACAATCCTCACTCTGGGCAGAAGTCTTCCCAACGAAGCCTTTGAGCTCAAATCAATGAGATTTACCTGATTTTAAGGTAATGTCTTCACTTGTTTTCTTTTGTTTTATTTTGCTTATCCAACCCCCAAAACTATTTTTATTCATTTCTTTAGTAACAACTCCAGTATTTTCAATATACTATGATGTTTTTATAAGAAGTATTCGAGCTACACTTACACACACCTACATCTAATGGTTAAAGAACATACTGTTTCTGTGGATGGTGAATTTCTGCCTCACGAAATGATGATTGTTCAATATTATTTTAACACCTTAGAATATGGACATTAAGATGTAAATATATTTATATATGATATATAATGTGTTTATTTTTCACTTAAGATTATTTATTTTTCATTTGTGGCATACCTTTATGGTTTCCATTATGGGTAAACGCGATATCTTCATTTTAGGAAGTGTGGACTACCGCCCCCTCAAAGTGACTTGATTCGTTAATACCATATGTGGTACGTATAAAGGATAGATTTAATGATATTATATAAGATATAATACTGGAATTATAATATAACTTTATATAATTATTATTTATTTCCATTAAAGTAAGAGATAGAAATGAAAGTATCGTTCATACGTACGTACGGCTTACCGTCTCCATGAACGGTGCATTTCATTTTTTATCCCCAAATATAATGTACTATTATAAGTACATATATATAACAGATATATATGATGTATGTTACATCTAAATGATGAATATAATCCTGGAATGAAAATATAAATATTTCTCATTTAGTTTTAATTCCATTTATATGACATAGAAATGAAAGTAGTGTTAATGCGTATGTACGGCTTACCGTCTCCATGAACGGTGCATTTCATTTATTACCTCAAAATGTTATGTAATATTATAAATTCATGTATATACTAGATATATATGATATATATGATTTCTAAATCATGAATATCACTCTAGATATATTGGATACTTGAACAACTTGTAATTATAAAGAGTTTATGTTTGACTCAAGTACCAATGATCGTTAAATCAACAGTTATTAACTTAAATAATTACATAGTGTTCATGACATGGTAATAAGTGATATAAAAGGAATAATGAACTTGAAAAAGGTTCTTAATCAAGTATAAATTAACCCAAGTTTATTATTCAGGTGATTAACGAACGATCGAGTCATGTCGGACACGAGGTAAGGGACTTCGTCTCAATCTTCTTTTGTTGAGGAATATTTTGTTTTATACACAACATTTTTTATACGGTGTATAAACCCATTTTACATTTAAATTTATTCAAAATGAATCTTTTTATACGAAGCCTTTACTAAACGAAAAAAGGGAATGTTTTTTTGTCGTACGTATGCGACGACAACGACTTCTCCGCCGCCGTGACCATTATTTGAGTTTCGGCTTCCTCTGCAAGCCATAACTTTTTTTGAATGAAAAATAAATACCATGTTTTACTTTTCATTTATTTTGGTATTGAAAATGGTTTTCATAATTTTTTTATATCAATGTGTTGTATTGATATCTTGTGATTGAAAAGTGGAAATGTTATGTTTCCTTTATGTATGTTTTATGTGATACGATTATGCTACGGTTCATGGGCATTGTTATGAAGACAGGTGGTTCTATGATAAAATAAGGGCGGGTGAGCCTGATATAGCTCTCCCATGAATTGGGTAACGTGATGGATTTAAATTTTATGGTTTCTCCGAAGATATTTAGGGAATATACTGTGATGGGTATTCCAAACGTAACCAAGAGGGTTACTCCCTACGTAAGAATGTTATGAATGCCTCAAGTTACCTTTATGTCTTATGATTTCTATGATTTACTCATGAATTGATGAGGTATATGATTATGTTTTATGAGTAAAGTATGATTTCATGCATGGACTAATGTTTTCATTTCATATTTGTTTTATAACCCTTACTGAGCTTATTATGCTCATCCCAATTTTTTTAAATTTTTTCCATAGGTCAAGGGAATGGTACATGATATGATGATAGTGTCAAGGATGTTTCAAGAATGAATCAATGTTTTATTTTAAATATGATTCCGTTGATGAAAAAAATGAATACTATCTTTTATATAACCACTTTGTTTAAATGTTGAATTTAATGGAAGTTTTATAATCTAATGCTCAAAAAATCTAATCCTGAAAAGATCCTCAGTGTGTAATCTTGTAATAACTCCAGATTAAGTAATGTTTAAGGTTGGGGCCTTATACAACGCCTAAACAGGACAGTTAGAAACAATGTATTTTGGGGTGACTGTATATTACCTAAGACACACTCGACTGATCTAGATGAAACCACAACCCAAAGCAAGGGGAGAACATGAGAGGGTTCTCCCCACCACAATGATTCTAGTAGCACAGAAATTGAAACCCAAACATGCCACCTTGTGGAGGAGGCCAATGCAGGAATTCACAACTAAACAGAACCAACATACATAGCATGATAAAAACAACTACACCAATAGAACTATAATATTTTTTTCTCATAATATTGACCACAAATAATATAAGAAAACTAAAAAAAGAAACTCTAACTAAAAAATGAACCAGAAAAATAGTGCACCTATCTCACAAACCCCAAATATGCCTAAATGTGCACCACTAAACCAACACTATCCCTTTACATGAGAGAACCAAAATTTTGGAAAATTTGGAAAATTTGGACAACCATATTTAGAATATAATTTCAATTTCATGGGTTGTGATAGAGAGGGTTCATTACACTAATACAAAAGGAGATTAACATACATCAGCAGGAGTACAAGAATAAAGAAACCATTATTGTATCTGTTCCAAATGAATAATAACTATCTGCGATACAATATCACATATCCTTAGAAACAATGACAATACCTTAGCTTTGACATGATACTTTGGCTGGGGAAATAATTGCTTAAGAACCTCCTGACTCATAGTTTGTTACGATCACCCCTTGATCAAAATGTTTTCCCCAGGAGACCCATTATTCAAAACATCTCAAGATAAACATGACATCCACTACACCGGCATGTTTTGGAGGGAATTTGAGTTCCTGAACTAGAAAACTTGTTGCACACATGAGGATGATATGAAAAATTGAAAACCAAAACCATTGAAGGAGACTTCGTAGAAAAATGTTCCTTCGATATATACATCTATCTATATGGGGAACCTTCACGAATGATGAGAGGAATCATACTACCAACCATCTATGTTCTAGGAACCAAATCAGTTTGGAACACATCATCCACCAGCTTCTAAAAACAAAGTCCCATAGAAGATATGACCCACTCCTTGATCTCTATATAAAGACCCATAAAGAAGATTGAAGAATTCATAAAATCCTACGACACTACCTCTATAGAAAATGAAGCTAGTTCTTTATTGTGGTTAACATGGGCCTTCACTAACCACTAGTTTTGATGAATACCCATGATCTCTCCCCAATTACAAGTGTTCATATTCTTAGGAATGAATGATCAGAAGAAGATATAATTAAAAAATTCACATGTCTACATAACATTTCATGATGGATGGTAAAAAAACACCCATTAATAAAACACTGGACCTTCAAAAAGACCCAATAAAATATGCACTCTGAATGATTTTGGAGTTCCCAATTCAATGAAGACACGCTCAACCTCATCAAGACACCTCACTACCTCTAATATACCTATATCTCCACAAAGTGTAGGTACTATTTAGAAAGACTCATAAACTAGTCCTGACACATCGGAATCAATGAGGACCTTTCATGGTGTGATTTTCTGAACAACACGAGAAACATAATATAAAATCTGACATCAATCTGAAACATAATCTGGAGAAATTTATCAATCCAATCTAATAGGCTCATAACACAAAAACATAAAAGTATAACGACAAATTACCGTTTTCTAAATATCATTATCATTTTAAATTTAAAAACCACATTCTTTCAAGGACACCTTCCAAGTAAATAAAACAAATTTTTAATCCAAATTAAATTTTAAAAATAATTTCCCCTTTCAAATTCACATTAGAAAAATAAGGAAATCCTTTAATTTAATGTTGTCACCCAACTAATCCCACGTACCATTGCACATGTATTCATAATCTATTATCCATACACACCAACAAAGATATTCCATACATACCCTCCCATTGGAAATATGTTTATAAGGAGTCCCCAAGGTTTCACTCAAAAAACATATTTAAATTTTTTTTGCAATAAATTGATTTTAATACTAAGCTCTATAAATTTTAAAAAACATTTCATAATTTTAAAACCATTTAAAAAAATAATATTTATTTCAAGAACACTTTTCATTCTCAAAAACACACTTACACACACATGATCCAATACGACACTAAATATGCATAAATCATCAAGAGTGGGGGACTATTAGTCATCGTTAAACCAACAACATGGTTGTGGGTCAAGCCCCATGTAAGAATCACAATGTTAGGGGGTATTAAACTGTGTAATTGGACGTTACATGGGTCACTAATAAATGTGAAATCATGACATAACACTGACTTGACTATGTTTGCATCCCTCAATCCAAAACAAATTAGAACGCTCAAATCCTGAACTACCCTTGGAAACTTGACGTTCTGAACTTGAAAGGATTCATGAAGACCTTCCTGTACCAACCTCATGATTCATGAGAATACTATTTTATAACTATTGGATACCCCAAATAAAATGGGCCTCCTCTGATACCATATTTTAATGAACCAAACTGGGTTAGCCATGAACCGGTCACCCAAGTCAGTATGTGTCATGGGCCGAAGGGCGTTCCCGATCCCCACATGCTTGAAACTACTACTAGGAGAAAAATTAAAATAGTTGAGAATGTTTATGACACTTAAGGAAAATAAAAATAAATAAATTTAAGCCCAAAATAATAGAGAAACACTATCATTGAAAATAAGAAAATGTCGGGTAGTCAAAAGATCCTCTAACTTACCACATCAGACACAACCTGACACAGAACCTCACTCTCTATAATATTGATCCAAAACTAGAGCATTAAACTGAAATGATAATGTAGGAATGAGAAAAATAATTTTCCACCATAATTCCAAAGATAAACCCCATAATCCATGTAATTTCATTCCCATAAAACATTCCATTAACATTACTTTGAAATAAATTAAAAAAAAATTCCTTTTATTTAAACGAAATAGACTCCCATTTCAAAATACAAGACATGCCAAATTTCACCTTTAAAAAAAACAATCCATTTGATACCAAAAGCTAATGAAAACTCATAATCAAACCAGTGTAGGGATTATCTGAAAATGATTTAATTAATAAGTAAGTAAGAATTTCATGCTGAGTCTAAAGGAAATGGAATGTAAACAGATAGATATAAAAGTAACCACGGTCAATCCTAAAAATCTCTAAATGACCCCTGGATGTACTCGGTTCATAAAAACTTATTGGTGTATGGTGAACCCCTAATTCAAAAACTACTAGCAACTATAAACCCACACTTCTCATTGCACATCCAACCTAGAATATCTACAATCCAGGGGTAATAACCCATGTAATCAATGTTAGTAAAAAATAACCACTCGATACACTAAATGATGCACAAGAAACCATGGTAATAGTAAACTATGTAATTGGGGGGATTTATCATGCATGAATCACATTAAATGCCACAACCACACTTTCCTACACTAAACATGAAAATCGCCTATATGATACCCCAAAAAGTGAAATTATATGTAGGGGTAAAAACTATATACATACATATATATATACATCACATCATTCAATTTTAAAAATGGGACGTCATATAACTTGATCATTTACCCCTTTCATCAAAAACATTAAAAATGACCGACATGCCTTTTTCTTTAGGCACGTAAATTCCCTTTTTCCAAAAACTCCACAAAAGGGATTTCTAGATAGTGTGAATCCAGAATTTTCATTAAGAAGTTTCCAATGGGACATTAGCTTCCTTGTTCCAATACATTTTCATAATGCCTTTAAAAAGATTATAGAAATAAAAAATATTATAAATCATTCCAAATGACCCCTTATGCCAAACATTTACCAAAATAGACTCCATGTTCCAAATGGGAATTCATTTTAGGATTTCTCATAAACATACATTTTTCATTGTTTTTATTTTATTCATAGGACATAATCATTCCCAAATATTTTAATTTTATTTATATAACTAGTTTCATGCCAATGGATATTGGGAATTAATTAAAGGACATGCCACAAACAGACTCAGGTGACTGGTTTAGGGTCGACCTGGGTTTGTTCAATATAGGTATTAAAAAATCATGGAAAATATTCCTTTTCCTATTTTGAGGTAAATTTCATTAATTAATAGGGAATTGGTTCATATAATTTAGCTTCTCTATATAATAAAAATAATAAACAACAAATACTTCTCCCTTTCCCTTTAATTGGGGAGATTTATTTCTCTTTTCTTTGTACTTCTAACAAACTTTGTCCCCTTCCCAAATAAAAACAATTCTCCATGGACATGATCCAATGTTCAGTAATCAATTGATTGGAAGTTCTTATTAATTATAGTGTTGTTTATCTCATGTTGAATCCTAACAAAGAGATACAATTATTTGGATCAGCTGGTCACTTTATACCATATACTGTTTTATCAAAACATGGGAAATCTATAGAAATATGGTTATGATTTGATATTTTACAATACCGGCTTCATTAAATTATTCAATAGGAATATGAAAGTATTAATAAATTGTGCTAAAACAATTATTATTTTAAAAATATTAATTATCCTTCAACAATGGGATCGACACTATTGGCTCATGATATTGAATTGTAAAACAAACTTACTATAAGTATTTATAGACCGCTCCATAGAACTATTGATTGTTTTTTATAATACTTGTGTTATCTGATATTTTTATGCTAAATAGAATCAACTAGGTTTCAGTTAAATACATAGTGAAACAATATACAACATTATGCACTCCATAAAAGTTGATCCAGTAGTTATATTACTTAATATCTATAAAATACAAGAGTTATTAAAGGATCCAATAGTTTAGTTGTCTTGGAAGACTATATAAATTCATAAAATATATTTACAAACTTAATATACAACTTTAGAATATCATGATAACAAGATTATCCATCCTTTAATATCCATGAAATTATATATAGCCCTCCAACAGGTTTCTTAGGGAATGAAAAACAAATAATTATTAACTCATATCCTCAGTAAGGTGTAATATAATTGGAAATATATTATTATGTAAACGTGGAATAAAAGATATTTAATGAATAAATGAATAACATGATTAAAAAATAATCTAAAAATTAGGGAATGTTATATCCACTAGAATATATAAAAATAGGGATAAAAATAATAATTATTCTATTACTTATGGAATTCATAATTTCTGACATCAAAGTCTATAATAAAGTCCTTCTTTTATGTAAAATAATATTAAATTAATAGTTATACATTGAAACCCAACATGATTTTTCCCTTCAGACCTATCGATGCATTGATCATCTATATAATTATATGCCTCACCATCCACTTGATTATATCTAATAATTTTACCGTAATTTTCATTAAAACCATTTAAATAATTTCTCTAAGTAAACTGAAACGAAATAGAACAAAAAAATTCATGTAATATGAAATGTTAAAATGAAGTACATCAGAATTTAATATAATAATGTGGATGTATGGGAAAAATTATCTTAATAAACTTAGAGTTTTTTGGGTATCATTAAATTAGAATGATGTACCCTTATAAATGAAATATAGGGGTGATGGAACATCTATTGTAATAAATGGTTATGGGGAAAATTCAATTGGGTTAAATAGTTTGTATATGGGTGGATATAATGGAAATGGTATTGAAAATAACTAACATTGTAAAATAATAGAATTTATATTTTCTAATGAATATTCACTAAGAGTGTCTCACCCGACGAGCAGTCTTGGAACCAATCATCATGAATTGGGGTGATAATTTGGTCAATGATCAGGAAACCCTTTTCATATTTATTTCCCTAAGGTTTATTTATGGAAAAATTGAATCCATTTAAAGATTCAATAATAAGATTTATTTTCTAGTGAATTATTGACACATTTAATTTATTAAAACATAAGATAGTTTTTCATCATAGAAAAGACAATGTTTTTAAAGGGTTTGGTGACTTAAGATTAAAAAAATGAGATAGGGATAAATATATAGAATTTTAAATCTGATAAATTTAATTTTTAATATTAAAAAAGGTCTTGTATAACAATATATTCACAACAGAAAATAATATAGTTTGTGAATATAATATTAGTTCCAAAAAATTAAAATTTCTATAGGAAAACCGTGTTTATGGATTAAATAACAATTGAATCAAAACCCCTTGAATGAGAGAGATTAATATTGATTATAATTTGTAATTAATAAATGGAATTTTTTATATAAATTCTAAAAAATTTAATATAAACACCACATAATTCATGTTTTCTGCACAATAACAAACATGTCTCAAATAGAATAATATGAGACGAAACAACCCTTTCTACTCACCAAACTTCAATAAACATACATTAAAGACCTGTAGAAAACATATCTATCTAAATAAATTAATTATAAAACAAAAACTTATAAATTTTCATTAATAATTTTTACTACAAGTGTTTCCCTGCATGAATTGTATTTATTTTCCACATCATGTGATTATAGTTTCGATCATTTGTATAATTCTCAAAATAATAGTGGTTGTATACATTATTAATCTAATGTTCATCATTACTATGTAACCCAAGTTACTGCTATTGATGAATTATAATTCTTTTTTATGATGAATAAAATTCATTTCGTGATAGTTGTAATACTTATTATATAATATGAAATTGATAAAATTCATGATTTATTGATTGTTTATTATAGATGTGTGGTTTTATGATTAATGAATTAAATATTGATATAAATTTTTAGAATAAGGAAATCATTATTTAGAAAATTATTACATTATATAATCAATTATGTTCTCATAGTCATTCTACACAAAGGATAATGATAATATTTAGTGTTGACTCATGTGATATATCATAATTGGATATAATTAGAAGAAAAAAAATATCGAAGAAAGAATTACATAATATGAATAAATTATTACACAATTATATTTTTTATTATAATTGATTGAATTAGAAGTGATAATTTTGTGATCATATGATTTATAAGTTCTCAAATTATTCATACAAGAACCATACTAATAACAGAAACATTATTTTTATCCATCAATCCAATCCTCAAAAAAATCTTTTTAGGGTCGCGATGGAAAATTTAACATTTTGTGTTATGGAGGTAGTAGTCTACAAAATCAATGAATGACCATATTTATCTTAATGGATGGGGTATAAGAGTAACTAGTTGTCAATATAAATAACATTGTGCAAAAAATGAAAATAATAGATACTAACATCATTATATTATTGTGTCTAGAATAAATTTGAATGATGAAAATTAAGTGGAAAATCTATGTACATGAAAATACCCACTAGAGTGAATTTAATTTTCATTGGAAGTCTCCTGGGAAATTATGGATTTTTGATAAAAAATGTTTAATATAATCAATCAAAAAAGGGAGAGTGTTCTAGGAAGAGATAAATTGAATGTTTCATGGAAATATTCGAACGAGATGTGATTATTGATTTGGGGTTTGTGTTACAACTTTATAAGTGATAATAAACGAAATTTTTGAAGTATCATATGTATTATAAATAATATCAGTTTACTATTCAATGTATAATGGTCAATAATTGAAAAAATACTTGGTTATAGTGATTTTGTGTTGAATGTGAAATGTTTCAAGTCTTTTGAAGACATCATTGTGTGTTTTGGATTTTTTGGTTTAACTATTACCTTTTTCCATAATTAACATTAACATTGGAAAATAATTTATATCATTAGTAATTATTTTTAATTATAATGACTATGATTTACCCTTTTAAAAATATTAATTTTACATATTATAAAATTAAAAATAACTTTATCAACAAATATTTCTATGAGTATTAAATGTTAATATTATTATAATCACACATAATCATGTGAAAATATTCAATACAAAAATAATGATGTGAAGATTTAAATTTCCAACAGCCTGAAATTTATTGAAATATATTTTTTCAAATACATTTACTAATTTATATATATATTTCTACACACAACGTGAAGGTTAAACGATATGTGACATGATATTAATATATTATTATTTAATATATTATTTATCACTATGTTTTGGACTACAGGGTATCAATAATATTAAATAAATTAGGAAAATATATATTACACATGTATATAAAGTGAATTCTTTGGTGGCCATTTACATAGAAATGAAAATAAAAACAATTTTAAAATAAAGGTAATCTATTTATAAAAAATTATTTTTATGAAATCATATGCATTTTACGATAATGATTTCAAAAATCAAAATTTGGTGAATGGTTTTAATGAGTTTTTTAAATTATATTAAATCAAAATTTTAACCTAAATATTATTTGATTTCTACAAAATAGATATGAATTGATCTAATTTTACACAGAAAAATATTATTATTCTAAAAAACACCCATATTTTAAAATTAATTTTATACAATTTTATAAAGTATATATGAAAAAGAATCCCTATTTTTCAAATAACTATTTCAAAATTATATTAGGGTGAGTTTTTAACAATTTTTTAAATAAATATAATTATAAATTAATAGTAAAAGAATATTTATTGTATTAGTATATGTCATTTCCTAAAAATATTTAATCATATAGAAGTTATATTATTATGATATTAAAATTAAAATTAGTTGAATTACATATATATTTATCCTATTTAGGTCATTTTAATCAATTTTAAATTTAATTTAGATATAAAAACAAGATAATGTTTTGAACATTTTCCCTTTGGAAACCACATTCTCACCTCATTTGTGAGATTAATTTTAAATTAATTTTTTCCACATATATGTATTGAAATTTTAAAAAAAATTACATATTTTAGTCAAAATTATATATATTATAAAATGTGTTCTAATTAATTGTTTAGCATATTTTATAGTAAATATAATGAAATTTTATTACTACAGTATGGTAAAAATCGGTTTACCGGGTGTTAAACTAAAAATGTAATATTTAAAAATGAACCAAATATATTAATATAGAGATTTTTTAGAAATATTTTGTACTTTTATATTATTGGTTTTAAAATTACCCATTTTTCTTCATTTTCTAATGTGAAAAATGTTTGTACAGAATTTTTATTTCATGATTTACTAGTATTCCAGTCACCTATCTTATAAAATTCGAACTCACTTCTCCACACTTCACAATTTGGAATCACATTGGATCAAAAAATGACATCCCAAATCACTTACTTATATCATTCCTCCGATGATATAATCCTTAATAATGTTATAAAAAACCAATAATGGACTGTGGTGCAATATTAAGGAGCCTACTTGAATACGAGGTACCATTCTTTAACGAGAGTTATTATATTATTACATTATCCAAAACCATTAATTATTATTAAAAAATTATGATATAATTACCTATGTATATTCAATATACATATACATATTCATGTTAATTTAATAACCTAAAACTATCTCTACTTTAATCAAGAGGGATACGAAATCACAGCTCATGTATAGGACAGATTGATGCCTTGCGAACCGAGGTGATGTGTTTGACATTTCTATTATACTCAGATGGTTATGAGGATAAATTAAATTAATATATATGATATCGATAAAATATTTTTTCTTATATAATTATGATATCACATATACCTCCTTACTTTCCATTCCATGGATGTATGCTAATGTTACTTGGGAGTACGACAGACTATCTCTTAATAGAGTAATGTGATTCCTTATTCACATACAATTTATTTGGAAGTTGATAAGGATGGTATTAAATAAAATATATGATATATATATGAAATAAAAAATATACTTAAATGGTAAAATATTATTGACATTTGTTTCTTCGAATCCATCATGAAAATGGAAATAGGGTTCAAGCGTACATATGGTCTACAATCTCCAGGAATGGTGTATTCAATTTTCTATCTCTATAATATATGGATAACACTGAAAAAATATATAATGAGTATATATGAAATTTCAATCATGGATAAGATTACGGATATTATGGAAACCTGATCAAAATATGAGAATCAAAAAATAACAAATTAAAAAACAGACGAAAAACATAGTAGTTATAGCCAAAAACGTGACATTAATATGGAATTTTTAATAAATGGGTAATAGAAGGTAAAAATAAAATAATATGTGTTATGATATATATTTTTGGTTTTTTATTATAGTTTTAATATACATATGTTCATTATATATGATTTTTTAATGCGCATGAATGAATTAGAGCCTTAAGATAAGGGTTTTTCGTATAAATTTTATTTTATGTCATAATAATTCCATATACACTAACTGTTTAATTTATGTGTTGTAAATAATTTCCATTAATGTATTTTATGATTTTTATCCTTCATATTATGTGGATTTACATATCCAATTTAGTATCTCTCTTTAATATTCTTTACAATTCAAAAGTTACCAAAGTGATATGAGATTTTTTCCCATTTTTTCTTATGTAAGTAACATGTCATATTATGATCTAGTATTATTCTATGAGGTTTATATAAAAACCCTTTGAAAAGTAATATCATGAATTTATTTACTATCATTTTATATTATGTTTAATTTAATTTTTTTCTTTCATTGGGCTTATGATTCACTATTACGAATGTGGTAAGTGTTTTATCATAAAATCTCAGAATTCATTGAGATTGACTATGATTTTATTTCTAATGATTAAATATTATGATACATATATAATAAAAACCCAGGTAATTTATTCTCATATAGATATTTTAAGAGTATACATGTTTTACCATTATTTTACTCCCCTTATGTACTAATGAGATCAAAACCATTTTTTTAGAAAAATAATCTTTATTTCATTCTTTGATCAAAAACTATTTTTCATCCAAAACCATGTTTAATAAATAAAATCATAATGTTTATATCATTTATTAAACTATTTCATAATTATATCTTCTCCCATTATTTCTTTTTAAAAAAAATGTATTTAAATGAATCTTCACGTTGTTTTCAAATTTTTTTTTCATTTACCAGAAATGTAATAGAAATCCCTATTTCAACCTGCACGTAATAAATAAAATTTCCTTCCATTTTGACCATTATTTTATATCATGATTATATTTTACGATTTTAGGGTTTTTTAATGTTCTTTTTTCTGAAAATAGTTTATTTTTTTAAAATTCATTTTAAAACAAGAAATGATATTTTTCATCAATAAATGATTTAAATAATTATTTTATACCATTTTATATAATTAAATGTTGTTTTTAGAGAAAATAATTTCCAAAATATTTGAGGAATTTGTTATTTTAAAAATTTATTTTCACATATATTTATTTTCATTAATAAAACATTCATGTGATAATTGAAATTCATTTTCTATATATGATGAAATTATTTTATATAATATATGTTTTACTTAGTATATTATACATGTTAACCATTGTAATTATTTTTTTGGATGGTTTATTTTTATGATTAAAGTATTTTAATGAAAACTATTTCTCTTCAATAGGATAAACCATGACCAAATTGATATTATACTAACTTATTGTTTTAGGTGTTACGTTTTGATAAAATAGTTAAAAGATTATGAATCATTATTTTGTTTTCAATAGATTTTGTTATGATGAGATTTATAGCATGACCATTTACTTTCATGGGTTTCAATATTAAGATATAGTATCAAAAATATGTATATTTTAATTATGTGATGTTTGTTATGTTATAAACAATGAAGTTGGTGATGTTATAACCAATGATGGGTAATACCTATGTCTTATTCTAATGCATTGGGTAAAAGTTTACATATCAGGTGATAAATAAAACTTAAATGGGGAGTTTACTCAGTTTAGTAAGGTAGTCATTCCACTATGATAGTCTTTGGACTGAACCTGGACTACTATGATGGTTTGGGGAGTGAACACATTCCATTATGATTGTTTTGGGAATAATCCATTACAACTAAGGGAATTATTATAAATGACTATTTTTTTTTCAGAAGTCTTTGTACTGTGTCAATGTTATACTCTCATGGATCATGTTCATTGATTTTATTATTATTCTTGTCCTATGAACTACCAATAATTATTCTATGACTCAGGATTTTGTTCTTTGATTGGAATGGTGTGTCTTTTATATGTTATGATAATGTTCTCAAACCATTATTCTCATATTATGGTTTTGTATTTTACATTCTTTATCCTTACAGAGAATCTGATCTCACCATTTTATTAGATTCATTTACCATGGCTATAATTAATTGTTTTAATTATGTAATATCTATGAATATTAGTCAATGGGATGATATTTATAGATAAAAATGATGATTTTTCAATAAAAAAGATGGGTGTGAATTTATTAATCAATGGAACTAAACATTTATGATCCCTTGTGATGATTTTGTGTAATGTAATTTATATACATCTAATATATTTATAATATTTGTGTTAAAAAATTGGGTCAATATAGTTGGTTTAAAAGAATGGTATAGGTAACCTATAAAAAATAAGATATGAAAAATGTTATAAGAACACTAAATATATGTCTATGAATATGTATCATGATAAATATAATGGTGGCTAAATGTATAAGAAAATGCACCCGAATTTTTATGAATGATATAATGAGTAGTTTCCATGAAATTATATCCATGTCTGGATACTACATGTAGATGTGGATCTACTACATATGTACATAGTGGTAGTGAATCCAAATAATGTACGTTGACCTAGACTTGATCATCACCATGATCATGAAAAGTGGCCTTCTTACACAGCTGTTTTGACACTCTTGGGGGAAATGATTTGGATATTTATAGGCTCATAATCAAACATCTTGAAAATTTAAAATATATGATGATTTGGAATTATCTAATATGAACATATGGTTTCATATATTAAAAATAAATTATCACGATTTTGCCATCCTAAATATTATTTTTCCTTATTTTGTGCTTTTACACTATGAATATAATTTCCCACACAATTGTTTTTAGTTTTACTTAATGATATGAAATATAAGAGAGTGGAGAAAAGATGAATGGGATAGAAAATTTGTTGATGAAAAACCTAATGGGATGATAACATGACTGAAGGAGGTTGTTATTATTCCTAATTGGTAACCATGCTATATGATTAATAACTTTAACCGTTAACAACTCATGGAAACACCAAATAATAGAAGGATAGTTCTCATTGAGTGTTATGATGGTGAATACCATAGAAGAAAGAATATTTAGAATCCTATATTTTATGAATGATGGAATAATCACATATGATAATGAATCGGTAAATGGGAAGATGTTCTAAGTGTGGAATAGAAGGATTCAATGAAAAAAAATTAAGGAAAAAAAATGAAATGTTTGGTTTTTGAAAATGCGAAAAATGGTAACCCAAATGAATCATCTATTGGAGGTGGTTCCCTATAACAAAATTATGTGTACATTATGGTAAAATGTATTAATTTTTTTCAATATTAATTAGACTACTTATCACTTCATGATGGTTCTTTTGCATAACCTTGTATATGATAATGTCCTAATATTATCTGTCAACCTAAAAGGTCATAATAGTACCCTTCTATAATGAGAACCTGGAAGTTATATAACAATATTACTAAATATATTTTTTGTAGTTGGATGATATCATTTGAGGGAAACCTATTACATAGCCTATCAGATATGGGGACTCATAGGACTTTGAGGAACCTTATCATAGTGAAGACTCATTATCATGTAGTATAATATGAAAATATCAACCACCAAGAGGAAATAATCATTTATATGTGTCATTGGATGTTCCTTTATGTGGTCATGTGTATTAATCCGTAGATATTATATTATTATTAAATAATATTATGAGTCATGTACATTTATGTACTGACGAAAACTGTGAAGATATATGTTCCCGATGAAGTAGGATATGATGGGTGCGTCATGAGTAATATTGAATCAATGAATAATGTGAGGATGTATTTTTCCATTATATTATTTAATTGAATATAATATTTCAGTCCATTTGATATAAAATTAAATAGTCTAAATAAATCAATTTCCTTGGTGGTCATTTTCCACATTGTATTTCCATGATGCCAAAGAAAGTGACATGGAGCACTTGGGTTGATGTCACTAGAATGCAACCTTCTCAATTTGAGATATTGGGATAAAGTTATTATATTATATGGTAAGCATATATATGTGGTAACATGTCATTTCAACATTACAAACATTCACTATTGTGGCATCACATGTTTCAAAAAACTAGGACTTGACTTTTGGATTCTTCGCCTAATGCCTCTGAGAAGGAGGCATATAGGGTAACACACTATGTGTATCCAGAATAAATGTTAACAAGTTAAATAAATATTATTCATATATGTGGTTTAATAATTATTCATCTATGTTATATCATATATATACCACAACCTTTTATTCGAGAGAATATAATGTGAGTTGAGTATTTAAAAAATATTTATTTTCTATTTAGTTTATACAATATTTTATTAGTGGTGAATAATGCAGAGATATTTATTATATATATAACTAGTCATTATTTAAGGTCTGACAAATATTGTGATGTAATGGCGAACCATTTTTAATAGTCCAGTTTAAAATAATATATATTGACTACTATTTAATAAAATAATATTTAGTTTTAATTTTCATGTAAAATGCATATACATAAATTATAATTTCATTATTAATATTTGACGTGGTGTTTTTCTAGTATTACATATCTAATTTAGGTCACTTGTGGAATTATTTTATTTTAACCCATGAAATATTGATTCGAATTATGTTATTTTCTCATGTGATCCAATTCATTTGTTTTTGGATGGGTGCAATAGATTTCGAGAATGAAATCATGATTATAGAGATCCATTCTCTAAGTGTTCTATGAAGAAAAAAGTTAAATCCTCATCCACTTGATCAAATAGAATGATTTGGAAGTGATTCTATAAGTGATCAGAGGAGGACGACATAACCACAATGATCTATTATGCTAGTACCAGGATATTCCTTCATTAACATTTGTAGATTCATAGAACATTCTTTGATCACCTCATGAAGATATGTACACATGGTATCTGTAATGAATAGATGGTTCACCTTATATTTGTCACAAGATTCTAAAATAGAGAAATAATTATAAAATGTAAATTCATTATTTAATTAAATTAATTATAAATTATATGTGATAATTCCCCCTCTGGTTCTATTGTTATTTACATTTACTATTTTTAAGGATTCAATTCCATTGATCTCGACATTTATTATCATTTTGATCTCAGATTGATCCTCATTCATTAAAAAAATCGCTGTTGGGAACAACCCATTGATACTTCTGCTACACCAAACGAAATCAAGTAGAATCAGAGAGGGCAAGTAATTATTTATAATTATTTAAAAAAATTGGGTGATTTTTTATATTTGAAATTTATTTTTCCAATAAACGATTAATCATTCTTTGAATCCGAATAATGATATATGGTTCTTCCACTATACATTAATATTAATCTAATATAAATGATTTATTTTATAAAAAGAATAAAATAGAGGATCTCACATAGTGGTTCAAAGGGTTCTATACAAACAACAGAAGACTATATTTCATGTAACTCGAGTTACATGTTGTGTATTCATGCTCAATGCATTTGAATCGATTCCAAATATTGTTCAATATTATTCACTAATTACAGTCATTAAATGCACCATGATTTTATGAGATTATAATGTCCCCTGGGGAACTAGATAACACACCGTATATCCCACATACACACCTTGTGGTCTCTTTGAGTCAAAAATGTGTCGTGTATTAAGATACATGGACTACATGACAGGTGACCATGTAATTTAGAGATCTCACTGCATGTATCCCATTGGAAATGTCATGTACTCATTTTTATAAGTTATGATTAATATTCCAAGTCCCGTGGTATGTACCTCAAATAGATGATGAGATATTTACACACTTTGTTACATGGATTCACATTCCATGTACTTATAATAATTATCATGGGAAAAAATTATTTATTTTACTATGTAAACCTTGAGACTTGTATTTACATATGATCATAAATATATGACACTCCATGTGATATATTTTAATATGAAATATAATTTTAATGTTTAATAAATGTGTGTGTATTATTATGCTCATCATATCATGTTGGATTTATATTTCAATTTGTTACTCTATGTGTATTGAAGAATAACATGTGACCATAAAGTAATGTAATTCATGTAATCATCAGGGATTTACATATTGTGACATTTCATGATAATTCGTACATTTCATTTGTTGCAAGAGTGAAACAATATATGAGTATTATACATATTGGGTAAAATTGAACATGTATTAATTGTATTTCATCCAAGGTACATTTACATACACATTTAATTTTAAATGAGTTATACAATTTGTACAAAAATATAATGGATGGTAATCTTAAGGAAATTTGATTGATAATTAAGATAAAAATATTGAATAATTTAAGATAATTATTAATCGATTCGAGCGTGATTTATTGTAAATAAGAAAGATTATGAATTTAATGCTAGTTTTAAATAATTCATAAATTTTTTCATGCATGTGGATGATCATGAGAATAGTTCAGACAATTTTATGTGATTAGATTAATTTAATTTGAAATAAAAATAAATTTTTGGTCCGCATTCCTTTTATCCTTCTGTTATGTAGAGCCTATACATCCATGGTTTCTTTTATGTAAACCTTTTTCCCTCACCTTAGATAGAGTAAAATAATACGTAATGGATGGAGATCCCTTGATAGTGGAGGCCGTTTATTTTTGGAGCCAGGGGAAAACCAATCCAAGAGAGTTACATTGTAGTATAGGTGGAATGCTACAACATGAACCATAATTGGATAAAGGTTTTTTTTTCACATAGGTCATAAGTTAATCTATGAATAGATAGATAATACAATAATTAGAATAATATTATGATAATTCTGCTTTATTATTAAATTTTGGTTAGTTTGATGGTTATTTTATTATCGATTAATTTCATGATTATATAAATTAATGAAATTAATTAGCATTTAAGATAAAACTAAAATAAAATTTATTAATTTAGAATATATTCTAGGACATGTATAATAACTTAATTAAATACAATTAATAGTAATAACCTGTTGATAAATATAATAATTGAAAATTTATGCATAAAATATTAAATCCCTCAATTATATATATTATGTCATTGTGGCCTTCCACTTCTTTTGTAAAAATAGAACTGTAGATAAATGGTCATGACCTAACAGATATGTGGTACATTCAATTATTGATGAATTAAAACATTAATTTTTGGGTTGACATAACTTAGTAAACATCAAGGGTTGAATTCCACTATAGGACTTGTTGTCACTGGGAGGAAAGGGTAGATGAAATTTCATGTATTGATTTTTTGATTGGGTATTCAAATCAACCGATTACAGAACATGGGGTTAATACAACTATCAATTGGAATGCTTATATAGATCCATCCAAATGTTTTAAATAACCAAATTTGTGGTAATAATATAGGGAAAATCTATCATTTCCACTATAATTTCTAGGAAATATGATATTATGAAGCCAATGCTGAGGGATATTGGGTGTTGAAAAAAATAGTGGGAGACTAAATAAAAAAAATATTTATTTATTTATCTAAATTTTATTAGATAATTTACTAAAATTATTCTCATCATATAATGTATATGCATTAATAAAATGACATCAAGAATATCATTGTGATCCTTATTTTAGAATTAAATCATTTTCAGTAGAAAATAATTCCAATAATGGAAAAGGAACTGATGTTTTAACTTTCACCATGAAAGAACATTGTATGTTTTGGAAGAACATTTTAAAGATTTTCGTAGAAATCCAGAATGTGATTAAAATATTCCTTTCCATAAAAACATCTAAAAGGTGGTACAAATTTTCATTGTTTAATGTTATTATCCTTGTGAAATTGAGATTTTGAAGAAACACTCGGACATGGATGCATATAAAATGATGTATCAAATTTGGGATCTATATCTAGAGAATGAGAGACAAGAGGTGTATGCTATCTGTAATTGTTTTTCTAAAAATATTTTTAGAGTTTCTACTCTAGTGGACTTCATATAGATATGAATATTCGACATATTGAACATTTAGACATCTTAGTTATTAAATTCAAGTATTTTTTGCTTATAGATATCATACATTAATCACTTCCCAAGAATTTCTCCAAATTAATTTTCAATTACATTATTAGTAATAATGATAATATGCTTTTGAAAGCTCTAAACATGATTTTCCAATAATATAAGGGCATGAGGAATGATAAACCTATAGTCGTTATTGTGAATAACAATATTAAGAACAAGGAAAATAGACCCAAGACTTATAAACAATCTAAAGCATTTGGAGAAAGTTTGGCTGCCCTAGAAATTGGTGACTACCACCTTTCATTTCCAATAGGATTTATTTCAGATTAAAATATTTTTAATATGTACCTACGATTAACAAGAACACAATTTCATTTTCATTCCTAGATACAAATGGTAATTTTTCTTGTTTATAATTAATTATTTTCTTTTATAAGGATAACATATGTTACAGTATGGCACATTTAAATAATTTTATTTATGTATTAAATTATTGAAATTATTTTTCAATTGATAATGATTCATGTTCACACGAATCCTATAACACCCAACCATGCGATCATAGTCAAGGTCATGTAAATGAAATTTTTTTGAAAAATATCTTTATTGATTGTTATTTTGACTTTTCTAGGTTAAAAACATAAATGATGTTATTACTACTTACATGGGAGAATAACCAAACGAACAGTTGGTGAATAGGGTGAAAGGGACACATGGATTCTTTGATTGCCATACAATTATATGTTTGAACCATTTCTAGTAGAAGTTACAGGTTGATATTATAACTTCATAATTTTTTTTGATGACTTGAGTAGATATGGATATGTATATGTTATGAGTTATAAGTATGAGTCATTTGAGAAATTCAATGAACTCATTAATGAAGTATAAAATCAACATGGTTAGAAAATAAAGAAGCTTTGATCGGATTGATGTGGTGAATATATTAAAAAAGAGTTAATCAAATTTCTATGGGAGTTTAATATTCTATCTCAAATAACTATACCATAAACACTACAATGGTATGGTATTAATTAAATGAGGAACTTTTTGTTGTTAGAAATGGTAAGGTTGATGATAATTCATGTAGATCATCTGTTATCCTTTTGCTGATATGCATTCTAAACTACGACATTTAAATTAAATTGAGTACCAACTAAAACCACAAATGAAATTACCTTCAAGTTATAGAGTTGAATGAAATACATTTTATTGCACACACATGTATGGTGTTGAGATTCATTTGTTAACTCCTTATATGGAAACAAAATAGAACCACAGGGAACAAATATTATCCTTATAGGGTATCCCAAGGAAATAATGGGATACTACCTGTAAAACCCCTCAAACAAGATATTGATTGTCTCTTGATTATCCATCTTTCATAAGGGTGATCACATAACTCAAATGTATAGTGGGGTTAATATTGACATCAATGATGTTAGTTCTCATGATATACATGATTCGGTATTGGAATAGATTGTACATGTCCTTGTGGATGTAGTAGATCCTGAAACACAAGTACTGTGTACGAGTGTAAGAGCGGTAAGATAACCTAAGAGATATGGGGTTCTAGTCACCAAATTCACTAACACATTATTGGTTGAAAATGTTGAAAATTTCATTTACAAGGAGGTAGTATAGAGGTTAAAATATGTGAAATTTAAAGAATCTTTGAATTCTAAAATGGATTCCATGTATCGAAACCATGTTATGGTACTGGTCAATGTGACAGTCGATTTAAAGCCCAATTGATGCAAATGGGTATTCAAGAGGAAACTAGACTTGTAATATAAATTAAATACCAATAAAGAAATTCTAGTGGCTAAATTGTTTAAACAATTTTAAGGAATTTACTATGAGGAAATCATTAAAAAATTTACTAATTTTAAATCCCTTAGAATTCTACTTTCTATATTAGCTTACCTTGACTATGAGATTTGGAATATAGATGTTAATCCTATGATCTTTAACTGGATCCATAAAGAAGATGTCTATATGAATCAAAAAAGTGGTGCCCAAAAAATTTCAAGTTGCCGAGATCCATTTATGGATTAAAGTAAGCATCAATGTTAGGAAAATTTGATTTTCTAAATCCATAAAGGAATTTGGTTTCATTAAGAATGAATGTTATTCATGTGTTTAAAATAGTTTTAGGGGAAATATGATCATCATCCAAATTTTATATGTAAATGAAATATTATATGTTTTAAATGATGCATCACTCTTTCTATTAGTTAAGAGATGGTTAAAAAACTATTTCACTATGAAGGACTTAGCTGAATAAGACTATATTCTTGGGATCAACTTAAATATTGATAGACCAATGAGGCATATTGTACTCTTTCAATGTACATATATTCAGTATAAAATAAATATATATCTTATGGGAAAATCCTTGATGGGATTGTTTATTGTGTCACAAGGATTACATATTTCTATGAAAATGTTCCCTCAAACACAACTATACAAATAGAGAATGTGTAAAATCCCATGCGCTCATGCAGTAGGATTAATCATGTATACCATGGTATGTAAATTACATGATGATGAATATTCATTGAGCATGTTAATAATATGTAAAGAAGATCAAAGATAACAACATTAGAAAACTAATAAGGTTATCTTTAAGTATCTAATAAGAAATAAGGATATGTTCCTGGTTAATTGATGAGATGATGAAAAGTTCATTAGATGATTTACAGATTATAGTTTTCATATAGATCAGAATGATTTGAAGTAGAAATTAGGATATGTTTTTTATCTCAATGGATGATTTGTTTGTTGGATGAGTTTAAAGTAGCTATTTTTTGCTCATTCTATAGTGGATTCCTTATATATTATAGCTTTTGATGCATCCAAGGATTCCATTTGTGTTCATAACTTTTCCATGTATATTGATGTGGTACATAGAATTCAATAACATATAAAATTTTAATGTGAAAATACTAGTGTAGAGGATCTTGTAAAAGCGCCAAGGTCACTCCAATAGATGAAGTACAAACTCTGGAAGTATCACCTCTTTATGTTCTATTATCAAAGGGGTGATGTTTCATTGGGAAGAGTACCAATGAAAGTGATTGTGGTAGAATCCATGAGTGATGTCCTATACAAACAGAAGCATGATTATAATGTGAGGGCACGATGGCCAAATGTTGTTACCAATTGGCTCTAGTGCATGTGGGAGTCTGTTGGATTTGGTGACCTAGAATCAAATTTTATTTAATTAATGATATAATGTATTTCTTTATTGAATATTAATTAATCTAATTATCACATCATGATTTTTGGTTTACATAATATTGTATGTGCTAAATGTATCAAGAGTATTTGTCCCACTAAAAGGTCATAGTAGTTCCCCTCTATGATTAGAAGCTGGAAACGCTATGAAACTATTAAAAAATATATAATCTATAGATGAAGGATATAATTTGAACGAAAAAATGATACATGATATCAATGGTGGAGACATGTAGCACATTGATACACCTTATTATGTTCTACACCTATAGTAATTACTAGTAGGATATTATGGGAACATGATCTGTAATTAAGAAATCGACAATTACCTGTGTCATTGGATGTTCCTATCGGTGGATGTTTGTATTGTTCATTAGAATTTAAGAATATTATTAATGAATATTACAAGTCACGCACAATGATTTATTGATGAAAAAATGATGAAAAATGATCGCGGTGAGGTAAGATACATTTGGAGAATCCTGAGTAAAATAGCATTAATGAATAATATGGGAAATGATTTTTACCATATGTTATTTAATGGATATTAATATGTTAGTAACTTTGATGTTAATTATATAGTCTAAAAAATCTATTGACATGGTGTTTTATTGGAATGTTCAATTTCAACAATGTTAAAGAAATAGACATCGAGCATATAGGTAGATGGTACTATAATTCAACCTCATCAACATGAGATATTGTGATAAATGGATTATACTACACAATAAGTTTCTATATGTAGTATCATGTCATTGGGACATTAAATTTTCTCTCTATGGGTGCCTTAGAATGTTGGTTGATGCAACATTATACTTCAGTTTTCTTTGCCTAATGCCACTATGAATGAGGCACAGAGGGTCACACAAAAAGTGCATCCTGAATATCAGTTAGATTATATATTAATTATTATTTAACAATTTAAATATTAACAATTGGGAGATGTAGTTTATTTATCATTCTTGTAATATTCATCATATATATTTGGTGACAAGTTAGTTGAGAGAATATAACATGAGTCTAATATTTAATAGATATTTCGTTACTAATCATTGAATATAATATTTATTTATATACTGGAGAATAATGAAATGATATATATTTGATAAATAAATAGTTATTTCTCAAGGCCCAGTAAATATTAATTTAGAATGAAAGACTGGGTTTAATGGTCCAATTAGAAATAATAAATATTGAATATAATTTTATTAAATATTTTTTATTTTTAATTCACAATTTATGTTCATGTATAAATAAGTTAACTATTATTATTTTTTGACATGGGGACTTTCTACGATAAAATAATTTTTGTAGGAAACTTGTTAAATTATTTTTTTTAACCCTAGGAATATAAATACACTATTATGTTATTGATTCCAAGTGAATTAATTAATTTGTTATTTTTTGTGCACAACGAATTTGGAGAATCCTATCTATCCCCGAGAGTTAACATATTTGAGAACCCTCTGAAGAATTGAGTGAAATCCTCATCTATTGGATCAAGGAGAATGCATTGGAAGAGGTTCTCAAAGAGGTCAAAGGTGGATGATGCAAGTGTAAAGATCATTAGTGCATGCACTTGGAGAATCCATTAGTGATGTCAATAGATTTTTGGAACTACTATGGATCAAATCTAAAGTAAATGAACACGAGTTTTATAAAATGAAATGATATTGCACTACATATCTATCATATAATTCTTTAACGAAGAAATAATTCCAACAAAATTAATTACTCATATAACTAAATTTTTTATAAATAATTTGTGATGATCCTCCCTTTGGTTGTAGTGTGATTTCCCTTGTCAGTTTTCCTTGATTAAATTTTATAGATATTGAAATGTATCATCATGTGGATCTCTTATTGATCATCAATCAAGAAAAAATGAAATATTAGACACCACCCATTACATTCTTCCACTATTCCTGAAACCTATATCATCAACAATTAGATTTTTTAAATGTGGAATATATGTGCATAATGAAAAATTAATTCTTAAGGGTAAATTTCATGGAGATATTCATCATGGTCGTATGACTAATGGTTATACATATGATTATGATGAAAATAGGAAATACAAATGAATGTTATCGGATGTTTCAACTGTATTGTTTATATTAGACATCAGATATATTATTAAATTTTTATTTATTATTTTTAATAAATGAAACATAATTCAAATTATAGGAAAGTTTTTTTGATGAATATGATGATAAATCCAAATAATGATTTATAATTAGTAATTTGTTTATTTATAGAAATATAAGAATCATGGCATATGAATTTTAAAATATACAAGTATCAATGTGTTGACTTATTTCACTAAGTATTTTCTATAATATATTCAATGGTAATGATGAAATAGTAAATATATTAAATAGAATGGTGATATTATATGGAAGACAAATTATTAATGGAATATAACAATAAATATTTTCTTAGTCTATAGAAAATGTAGTTTATATTGAATAATGAGATGAATGATATAGATAATGTACTGTGGATAGTTTTTATGACCCCGAAATAAATTAATGATTTTTTGAAAAAGTTGTCTATATTATCATGGCTATAGTTTAAAAAAATATTATATTTATGGAATATAATAGATTATATTAGATTGAATTTAGTGAATGAGGAAGTTCATTTGTTTTCATTGAATTTTTATGGTAAATCTAGTTGATTTATAGTTTCAGGATAATATATGATTATGGATTCACTTATTTGTTAGGTGAAAAATTAGAGATGATTATTTATATTTGGTAGATTAATGATAGATTTATTTTGGAAAATTATGTTACCTTATTTATGAATATTGATTTTTTTCAATTGTTATAAGGTTAAAAAAATGTTTAATAGTTTATGATGATCATTCGAAATGTTTTATGATATTAATGTATTACATTACCATGTTCAGATTTATTTATGTTGGATAACCTATTAAAAACATGTTTTATGATGATAAATATATATTAATGGAATGAAATAAAAGTATATTATGGATCATGTGATCCCTTAGTGCTTTAATAATATCAAATTTACCTTCATTTCATTGAGTACAAGATGATGTAGAAAATTATCATGGAATATCTAGATAACGAGATTGTTCTTATAAGATGAAATGAAATCCAATTAATATATATTCAAATGAAAATTAGTTTACATAAAGAAAATAGCCTTAAAAATTATTCTATTACAAATAATCTGATGATATCAATAAACGTTTTCCCTCCTCTATGATTTCTAGATTTTTGGTCGTTGATTTCCACATGATCATTTAATTTCTTATGATCTATGCACTCTACCTTAATACATCATTATTTAGACATTATAATATTCCTCAATGTAAAAATATTCACTGACTAACTTTTTCTCTAGTTCTAAAACCCTTTATTTGTTATTCTAGATGAGAATTTCACATTACATTATATCATTTCAATATGAAGATTTCTAAATTCTTATTGTGATGTTAGTTTCAAAAAATGGGATTTTAAAATGTTAAATCAGAGTTTACCAGGAAAAATTTAAAATTGTGAGGATATAATTTATATAAGGTTTATAATGTATAACCATCCTTTTTCTTTGAAATATATATATTTTCAATTAAATTTAATCAAATCAATAATGTTTTCCTCATGTTACACTGAGTTCAAACAAAATATGAAATACTATTAAAATATTAATATATAATAGTATTTTTATCACCTATATATTGGAATATAAGTTATTAATAGTATTAAACTAATTATAAAAATACATTGTTTAAAAATATATATTAAATTAATTTATTACTGATAAATAAAATAGAAATTAAAATCAAAACTATTTGAAAATAATGAATATACTTTTCAGAAAATTAGTATTTATGAAAAAAATGTGTGTTACCATAATAAATTAACCAAACCACTTTTGGTGAACAATTTTAATGAAATTTATATATTATATATTATCTAAAATTTTTATCATTCATCTTATCTATTTTCATTACAATTGATATGAATAAATCTAATTTTCTTCTTAAAATATATTAATAATAAAACATAGTTTTCCCCATATGTAAACATACTTTAATTTTTTTAATATAAATATAATTGGAAAAGTAAAAAATCAATTTTTAATTCATCATTTAAGAATGATTATAGGGTGAAGTTTTTATATATGTTTGAAGAGATAATTTTGTAATGAATAATGAAAAATACTATTTTTATTAATTATTTTCATTTATTTAATAGTTTTTAACATATAAATGTAATTTTTAAATTGTTTAAAAATTAAAATTAATTCAATTATATATATAAAAATAAAATTAATTTCATTTTAAATATTTTATATTTAATTATCATGTAAAATATTTTACACTTTGGAATAATTTTTCATTCGAAAAATGTTTTCATGTTTCTTCTACAATATTTATTTTAAATTAAAATTTTACACTTATGTGATTCGAATTTGAAAGATTGATTTAATTATTTTAATATGAATATTTTTTGTTACATAATATGTTTAATTAAATTATTGATCATAATTAAGAGTCAAATTTATTAAAAATTAATTATCAGGGTTAAGTTAAAAGTGGGATTATTGGGAGGTTAAATATAAATGATACCTGGTAAAACTGGCCGAAAACATGAAAAAAATTAATTCTATGGACATATTTTGACCTTATATATTCTAGGATCTATAATGGAACATTTGGAAGTATTTTTTGAACAAACAACTTTTGGTATACATTTTTTTTCTAAAATTACTAGTGTCCAACTCACTTAACTTAAAAAATGCCACACACTCTCCTCCACACATACTACAATAAAAACTCAATGGTTTGGAAAATTCTAGAAAAATAATATAATAATTAAATAACTCTTTTAATAGTTGAATATTTAATTTGGTCATAAATATTACCATTTAATTATTTTGGTGAAATCCAAAGGAGGTTACGAGAAGTAGAGGAACCATTATTCAACAAGTAATTTCATTTTATTTATTCATCCTCGTCATTAAATTATTTTTAAACTGTGATGGAATAATAACATAATAATGTTAAAAAATTTATATTTTATTTTTTTATGTTCATGACATAAAACCATCTCAACTTTCTTCATATTTGATATGTTATTATTGCTCTTTTGTACATCAGATTACCAATTCACGAAACAATGTGATGTATTTTTCATTTTAATTTTACCTGGATGGTATTAAGTATATACTAAAAAACTATACATGATATTGTTAAAATTTTTATAATTATAGAATTAATATTTCACATATACCACGTTACATTCCATTTATTGGTAATTAAGTAATGTCATTTGTGTGTACGATATACTAGTATTTCGCAAAGAGATGTAAATTTTTCATCACATACGATTTTTGTGGAATGTAATATGGATTGGTTTAAAAAAATTATATATATAAACTAAATAAATATTAATCATGAATTTTAATATTTTTTTATCTTTCATTCTTTCAATCCTTAGATAAAATGGAAGCAATATACAAGATCACATATGACTTAACATCTATATGAATTGTGTATTTTAATTTATATCTACATCTTGTATGGATTATAATTAATAATATGTAAGGATTATATATTATATTTATATCATGGTAAAAATTATAAATATGAATTAACCATTATATAATCAAGAGTACGAAAAATAAAAAAAATAAAAAAATACATAAAAACAAATTAATTATTACACGATACGTGACATTAACATTAAGTTGTTAATAAACGGGTAATAAATGGTCATAAGTAAATATAAAATAGTCTAATATATATATATATATATCTGTTTATGTGTTTTATGTGTTTTTATGGTTTTATAATATATTTATAATTTATATAAATTTATTATACATGTGGTTTGAAAGTGTTTGAGACTTATGGTAAGGGATTTCGATTTCAAATTTTTTTTTCTATCAGAGAACATTAATATTTACCATATGTTTCATTTTTGTAAGTTATTTACTTCACATTAATTAAATTTAGTACACATAGCCTTAAAATTATTGGGATTTACATGTCCATTCTAGGATCTCTCCTTCATTGGGTTAATATTTCAAAATTTACCACATCGGTTTTGGATTGTAGTCAATTTTATATATTTGATAACTATTTACTTTTATGAACCAATATTCAACTATGAGGTTTATATAAATCCCATTGAGATGTAATATCCAGAATAGATTTATTTCCATCTTATATTTTTATTAATTTAATTCAATTATTTCATTAGATATATGATTTAATAATATTAAAGTGGAAAAGGTTATACGAAACAGCCTCATCATTTATCGAGATTATTTATTGTTATATTTTTTATGATTGAATATTATGATCCATATTTTTAAAATGTAATGATGTTTTTTATCCTTATTTTATATCACAATAATGTAATTTTCCATTCATTTTCATCCCCTTAGCCACTTAAGAGTTCAAAAAAAAAATTTAAACAATTTTCATTATTTTTCTCTTGTATTTGAAACCCTTTTTCTTAAAAAACAATGTTTTATAAAATTTTTTTACAAAAAGTTCTCAAATTTTTTAAATTATTTAATCAATATATTTTTCCCTATTTTTTACATTTTAAAAAAATAGGAAATGAATGTTCATTGTGTATTCCTAACAATTGTTTTTTGAATTTTCCATAAAATGGGAAAAACATTATATTATCACATATGCATAAAATTTATTCTAACTGTCATAGTCCTTTTATATTTAATATAACTTTATAATATTAAATGTTTTTATTCAATTAATATGTTTTAGAAAAAGTTTTATTTTTTGAAATTTATTTTTCATTTCTGAAATCATATTTTCCTGAAGAAAAATTTTAAATGATTTTAATATTTACATTATGTATTTTCAAGGTTATCTCAAATAAAATAATTTCCCTAATATTTTATGAATTTTTATTTCAAAAAATTAATATTATTAAAAGTTTTTTCTATCACTATATTTTCCAGGTTATCTTTCAAAATAATTTTCCTAATTTTATGATATCCAATGATGATAGTTTTTCCTTACAAGGGATTTGATAGATGGATTCCATTACTAATCGTTTTCAATATGGATTATTATTATGATGAAAATATGTTTAAAAATCTGATTTATATTCAATGGGTTATACAAAAATTCTTATGAAACTAGCCTCTTTTTCATTGGGTATGCTTTGATGAAATGATGAAATGACTGTGAAACATATTTCAATATACATGTTATGTTATGATTTATTATTTATGAATACTGTAACTTTTCATGAGTTGGGATATGATGATCTTGTTGAACACATATTTTTTATTTTCCATTATGTGATTTTGGTTACATTTTAACCAAGGTTTATTGTTACATTATTAAAAAATACATATGGGACTATAATCTTCATAAAATGCATTGGGTGATGATTTATCTATCATGAGATAAATAGGGCTAGAATAGAGAGTGAAAACAGATCAGTCAGAGACTTTATCCATTATGATAGTCTATGGTGTGAACCTTATATACTATTATGATCTGGTGTAAAACCATTACACTATCATAGTACTCTAACTAAGATTTGATTACTAAGGATATCATTTTACATTAATATGTGTATTCTATAATTCCATGTGTTATGTTAACATTAATATATATTGGCTCATGATATTTTATTTCCTTTTGTTTCATATCTTGTTAACTAAAAATAATTATTCCATGACCGAGTATTTTGATCAATGATATATTCGGTATGGTTTAAAAATTTCATTCTCATGTTCTCATAACATTATGCTCATTTTAATTCCATATATTTACCTTTATTACCATTAACAAGAATCATAGGTCACCATTTATTATTTTTCCAATCCACTTTTTATGAAGAATGGTTTTATATAGGTATTGTATAAGAATATTTATAAATGGTATTATCTTTGTGGAACAAATCTAATATCTATCACCAAATAAAATGATTGTGCAACTAGTTTCTATAGGAACTAAACCATTATAATACTAAGGCATGTGTTTTGATACTGTAATGAATCCTCATATAAAATATGTAAAATATATCAATAAAATGTTTGGATTAGTATATTTAATATCACATGAATGCAACATTTAAAATTTGGAAAATATGGTATGGAAAATTTAATGAGAACTCTTAGGATATTTCTATTAATACATTTTAGGATCATTTAATGAGTGGGATAAAATATAAGAAAATTTAAAATATTTTTTCTAAATGATAGAGAATATATTTTCATAGAAATTACATCCATATCTAGGTAATATATATTTATGTAGGATATCATAGACGTACATAGAGGTAATAACTCAAATAATAGAGCATTGAGAATGACTTGTTAATCACAGGGTTCTCGACCATGACCCCAATGGTATATCTGGATGACAATCAAGGGGGAGGGGGGTAGACTTTGGAACATAACAAAATATTTATCAGTAATGATAAAATATTTAAATTGAAAATGACTATTAAAATCTTAGGATTAATAGAAAGATACAATTATTATAAATAGGGTTTCATGATTTGTCGATCATGTAAATTATTTCTCATGATCAGATGGTTTTCCAGTATGAATATTTATTCTCATGGTATGTTTTTTGGTTTTAGTCAATGGAGATAAATAGAAGCAATTGAAACAACATTTTATGTGATATATAATATGCTGATGGGAAACAAAATGGGATAATAACTAGAGTGATTGATATTCTGATTATTCCAAATTATTTATCTAGATATATGATGGAAAAATTAAAAATTAACCAAAACATGGACTCATCAAAGAAGGAATGGAAAGTTATCATTGAGGGTTTGGGTGGTGGAGATCATAGATTATAGTAGATTCAGTTTCTAATATGTTATTTATGTGGGAGGAAGCACCCAATTAAATGTTACAGCTGAATGGGAGTAAGTTTCAATTATAGAAGAAAAACAAACAAATAATGTAATATGTAAGGAAAAATAAAATGTTCAGTTAATTCAAGGGATGTGAATAATGATATCCATATGGTATTATCTATGGTTGAATGTTTTAAGTGTGGAATTTAAGGAATATATGAAAAAAATATTTAAAGGAAATCCCATGATGAGAATTTCAAAGGCGGTACATGTCATTTTTTTTGTTTATGATGAAGAGGCAACGAATGAAATATGAATGCTATATGTTATTATAACTATGTTTTAAATAAAATAGAATCATGATTAATTTGAAGATGATTAATGTTAAAACATGATTTATATTACATATTATAGGAAATATATGTTATGGAATAGGATGATAAAAAATAATAAGTAAGTATAATGATTAAATTTTTAGGTATACTAATTTTGGAATTATGTTATATGAATTATGAAATATGGAAGGATTATTCTCTAGATGTTTGGTCTTATGGATTTTAAAATACTTGTTCAATGTTAAAGATGGACTTGAAAATTTATTTAATATAATATAAAATTATTTGAAAGAAAACTTTATTAATGTAATATAACCACTAATATAATCCAATTCATTACAAAAAGGATTTTAGTTTGGTTAATGAATTGACTGATGGATAAAATGTAAATTATATAGTATTTATGACCTAGATATGAGTAATGATTTATTGAAAAAGTGGTACATTTTCTCATTGATGGAGTTTCCACCATTATTTGTTTTATTGAATATACTCATTAATATATTATTTTAATTAACTAATCATGAATCATGTAATTTTTTTCATTGGGGATTTATGATAATTCTTGTTATTATAAGGATTCACGGGAATATATGACTATGTTATTCACATATTTTTTATGTAACTAATAAGAGGTACATATTGATATATGGGTGATTAATTTTATGTTAATTTTTTTATATTTTCGAACCTTATTTATAAATTTCCTATTTTCATGTGTCATATGCCTAACCCTTTATAGAATGGATTAAGATGAAATTTTTATGTGGTTTTTGATATTAATATATTAATTATGTATATAATGATTATTGAATACTAGATAACATGTGATAAATGTTTTTAAAATGACAAAAAGATATAAAATTAATGACATATAATTATATTATGGATCTTTTGATCCATTAGTGAATGAGGCATAACAAATTCTTCTTTATTTAGTGGAGTAAGAGATAAAGAGGAAACTAGAAAAGGAATTTCCACGGATGAAATTGTTCTTAAAAAAATAGAATCAAATCAAGTAACTATATCTTCTAGTGAAAAATCATAAAAATAATGAATAGAACAAAGAATTAATAGTACATCCTATTACCAAAATATCTAATGATATTGATGATCATTTTCATAACTCATTGATTTATGTTTTTGGGTTTGTTAATTTTCACATGATCAATCTCTTTCATGTGATCAATGATCTTTTTCAATATCCACAATTATTTCGACATTTAACTATTTTCCAATGTCTAAATATTCACATCCCAACTATTCTCTTGAATTTGGAAACATATTGTGTCTTATTCCAGATGACCTTCTCACATCCATTTCTCTTTTTGCAAGGCGATATTTTATGTACCCTTTATATGAAATGGATTTCCCACAATTGAATTTTCATATTTTAAAAACAGGTTTAGTGAAAGAAAATTAAAATCGAGGGGATTAAATTGATTTTTGGAGTAGAATGGTGGAAGAAAATATATTTGGGAATATCAGTTTGTGAAATAAATTTATTTTTTTGATATTGTTATTACACGCAATGATTTGTTTAAACAAAATGTGACATTATATTATAATATAATTAATTTATATTATAGTTTTCACTTATCCATTTTAAATGAATGTATAAATTTTATTAAATAAATTATAAAAATAGGTGGTTTTCACATGTATATAAAATAAATACATTGGTAACTAATTCAATTGTAAATAAAATAAAAACAATATTAAAATGATGAAAATATTCTTTAGAAATACTATTTTTTATAAAAACAATTTTTTTACCAAAATTAAATAAAAAAATTAAATTGGTTCATTATTTCAATTAAATATATATAATATCTATTCAATATAATTTTCAAAATTGATCTAATTGTTTTCTAGAAAAATGAAAAAAGAAATCCACTTTTATGCTTAAATATACTCTATTCTAAAAATTTATTTCCTTGCCTTCAGTTAATTTATATTAAAAATAAATATTTTGAAATTTTGAAATTTATATTGAAAAATAATAATAAAGTTTTAAATCATCTTGTGAAAAAATATCTTGGAGTGGATATTGGATACATTTCTTAATTGAATTGTTTTGATGATTTGTGAAATACATTTTTTATTAAGAATTTTCATTTATTAAAACCAATATAAACACATTAAATTTATTCGAAGAAGGTTTTAAATGAAAATGTAGATATATAATATTTATAATAGTCAAACATAGATAATTTTAATAAAATTTATATTTAATTTTTATATAACAACATGTAAAATATTGATCATTTTCTTGTTGGAAAACTGTTTTCTCATAGCCTCGGTGTGGTTAATTAAAAATTAAAATTTGAAACATTAGAAAATTGAATTTGGAAAAAGTGATTCCATATTTTTTATTAGAATTATTTATATTATATAATTTATTAAAATTAATTTTGAACCACTATGAATTTAAAATATAGTAAAAATTAATTAATGCAGTTAATATGAAAATGGGTATACCAAGGCCACTACTGGAAAAATGACCTATACGCACGGTTCAAAACCGTGGGTATAGCCACTAAAACCATGGGTTTCGATCCCACGACCTCCTCTTCCTAGTATCGATGAAAAACCCACCTGGTAAAGCAAATTATATAACTAAAATTCTATATTTATATTAATATAATAATATTACTCATGGTTTTAGAAAAAAAAAGTAGTCGTAAGGATTTGATCCCACGGTCATGCATAACATGAACTAATGCATCACAAACTCATATACAAAACATTTGATATTATTTGTTTGTATATATCTATATATATTAATCCAAACCATGAGTATAAGACAGAAAACTGTGGGTATAAGTTAATGTCTTTTGTAATTTTTTCCCACCATAACCTGGGAAAGCTATACCTACGGTTTTATAAAAACATGGGTATATATCTTCAAAAAAAATTCATATCCCCATGGTTTTTCTGAAACATTGGGTATAGACCTTCAAAAAAATTCTTATTCCCTCGGTTTGGAACAAAACCGTGGGTATAGCTATTTTTTACCAATATTTTTTCCAAAAAATGGGAATAGGTCATAGTAAAAAACATATACACACAGTTATTCCAAAAATCATCAATATAGGTGACCATACTACCCCTACACCAACCATTTTATATTAAAAAATTCATCTAAGACACTAACATCACATATAAATGAACACCCACTTTCCTCTCTTCATCACAGTTTAAAAACATATTGGTATATTCAATATCTACCAATGTCTCTTCTTAAATTCCCCCAAAATACCCTATAATCCTTATTTTGGTTTAAAATCCATAATATTCAAGAATTATTTTAAATCCTATAGAGGTAAAATGAATAAGTAGTGCCATTATTAAACAAGACATTTTATTTTAATTCATACTACACATTGTTTAGTTACTATTAAACCACTATGATAAAATAGAATCAATATATTTCATAAAATCAGTTGTTTTTAGGTCATGTTCATGACCTAAAACCATATCCACTTCTATAAAATTATATACAAAATCATCTCTTGTGTGTACAGAGGACTACCACCATGCGAACTGATGTGATTTTTTTTTCATTTCTATTTTACATAGAGGGTAAAAAAGATATATTAAATAAATAAGAATGATATTGGAAAATTATTAATACTTCTAAAATTAGGATATAACATTTTCCTCCTTTAAAGCGACTTTGGTATTCTCACATTATTATAATATCATTTTGAATATAAATAATATAAAAGTGTTACGCAACCATGATTCAAAGGATTAATGTCTATGGGAAATTAAGATCATGCAAAAATTTTAAAAAATAAAACATAAGCATTAATTTGATTCGTTTTCCTCTAACTTCATAATGTCATTTACATTCTCTTTAGTATAAATAATTACCTAATGATATACACGAAAAATGGTTGAGATAACCACCCAGTAAGAGGATAGTTAAGAACATGAAACAATATATCATTAGGTGAGAATAATAATTTTCTTAATAACACAGGAATTGAGTCATAATCATGACATGAAGCATTTAGAAATGTCTTGGAATGTGGTAATGGATAAAAATGAAACATCATGTCTTAGGGGTCAACTTCTTCACATAGATGTGAACAATTCTATAATAATTTTCACTCGTATTTCACATTTCTCATGATATAAAAAACATTATACAATGAAATAAACCACAATATAATTCCAGTCACACCAATTATGTCATAACATTTACATTATCAAACATCCCACATAGAAGAGATAGAAATACAACCATAAAATAAACCACTTAAATAAATCGGTTTCATTTTGTATGATTACATTCATAAAACGTGGGTTCTCAACTAATGGAGAGAATAACATACTAGTTATAAAAATCATCAACCAAGATTAAAGAAGAAATAATCACACTATGTAAAAGGTATGGTTTTTTGAAAGAAAATATATTTTGAAAATACATTTGTTGGTGATAAACTCAAGTAGAAAACATGTGTATCCCAGAAAAAGTACGATAATGATTCTAAAATATTATTTATGGAATATCCAACGTGAAAATGGGCAGAAAGAGGGAAACCCCGTAAAAATAGAGCTAGGTTTGATAATTCCCCTTCCCTTATGTAAGAATGATTTTTTCACATTAATATCAATAAAATTAAAATTAGATTCATTTATTTACATTATAGAAACTTTTATACACTAATTTTATGAATTATGGTTTTATTAAGATCATTTAATATCTTTTTTATGGGTTATATAGTTTAATTTTATATTTTTGGAGTTTTGGTTTTCATGATTTTCACCATCTGTTCACTTGTATACATGAATGGAATTTCATGTAAAATGTGGATAGAAATAAAGAATTGTTATTATGTGTTATTAATGATCTTATAAAAGTTTATATTACCATATAATAAAAAAATTTATATGGTGAGGGGATAAATCATTAGATCACAGTAAATTATGATCGTTCTAAGATAACTTTTGTGGGTTTTTTATCACAATGAATTATCATTTTTTACCATTTATTATTATGTATAAATGTAACATATTAAAAATAAAAATGATTTTATAATAAATTTTAGAATCATATTTAACCATTATAATGGTTTTATTAACATCCTTCAAGGATTTTATATAAAATGAATGTGCAGCACACACAATGTCGATAAATGGAGACATCATAGGGGATGATTTCATTTTTTAGAAAAAAAGAGAGTGAAAGAAAGGATAGTGGTTATATAGATTACATTATCGAGATATAATTATATTTTAAAATAAATAATGTAGTTATCATGACATTTGGATTGGATAATTTGATAATAAGAGAAGAAAAAAATAAAATTTAAATGAAATTAAATGAAAAAGTTAGAGGATGTTTACCTCTAATAGATCACCTCCTATGGGAAATATGTTTGATATTTTTGGGAGAAATATTGAACATTGACATGGTATAGGATCATGGGATTATAAATGAGATGAATTTTGGAATGTGTAAAAGTGTAATATGGGTGACAAGAAGAAGTTGTAGGTGGTATGTTTTGTGGAGGAGAGGGGTGTTTTCTCATTATTATATTCATTGGTTTATTATTTTACCACAACACTATAAAAGGACATAGATTATCTCTAAATATACAAAAATAATGATGTATAGTTCGATATTATGGTTCTTACATAATCCATACATGAACAATGAATAGAAAAATCATTTATTTTGGATTTATCGAATATTGTCAAATTTCACTATTCATAAAAAATCATATATTTCATAAAAAATATCAAAAAATCACCCTAACCATTGTTAGACAAGTAGAATTCAAAAATGGGCTCCATTTTCTGAACTTAAGTTTCGATGCATGTGTAATTTAATTTATAATTAAAATCATCATTTATAAGGAAATTACAGATTTTAAAATTATAATTGATTTTATAACCCAATCAAAAGTTACATAATATATCATAGAACTATATTTTATTTATAAGACATCAAAATAATAATTTATTGATAAATTTTATGAAAAATAATTTTCTTTTTAAATTATGAAATTAATCATAGAATTGTAATTAAATATTTCCGACTTACAAAAATTCCAAAATATAATTAATATAATTTAAAACATTTATTAACATAATCTACAATATTATTATACCATTGTAATATATATATAATGCTGAAATTTTATTCATACCTTCATGGGTAGGGTTACTATTAATTTGGATGGTTTACTATTCATAAGGGTCATTGTAGATGCTGAAAAATTCTCAAGAGCTGAACAATGTTGGGGCACAACAAAGCAAAGTCATATTTGGAGTTGGCGACCCTATCTGGGGGGTCTGGAGGGGTGGCATGAAAAAAATTCAGCAGTGCATGAAAAAAAAGGCCCGCATAAAAAACTCCAGGTTTCATGAGAGCCTTTATGGGTGGGTGCGGAAAATTACTCATGACCGCCTCGTGCGGTTGAAATGACGCGCTGCTGATGTCGAGGCGCACAAAATTTCACACCGGCCGGTATTCCGCATAGAACCACGATCCCAAGTGCCTACAAATAGGAGTCCACCCCATTGACTTCACCTCGAAGAATCTAAATTGTCTTCCCTGCACGAAATTCTTCTCCCATGCGCGCAGAAGAAGGCTCTCAGGTACTAAATTTTTCGCGCCCGGTCTCCCGGGTGTCCGCATTTGTGCACGACCACTCGGGCTTGATCCTTGTCCGAATCCCACTATGCAGCTTCCCCCCGTGCGCAATTCATTCCAATTGCACACAATCAGTTCTTCGGCACACAATTCCTTTTGTGCGTCGCCCTGACGGAATTCACGCGCACACCCTTTTGCGCACTGGCCTGGCCTTTTTTGCAACCGCCTCTCAATTGCATATCGGTCCCACTGTTTTTTGTGCAACTACCCCTTTTGCGTTCAAGCCTCTCACCGTGTGCACCAGTGATGTCCCTATTCTAAGAATAATTTTCAGGTGAATCTCGCGCCCAAAGCACATTCTCCATACACTCATTTCCCATGAAACCTCTGAGGTTCACATGAAGTAACTTCATAATCCCTTGGATGATACTGCATGTTGTGTTGTTTCACCTCATGCTTCTTCGCACAGGCACGCTAATGGATATTTTTTCTTCGCATAGAGCTGCTAACGTGGACCCCCCCAATGGTTCTCTACATGAGACCTCATCATCATTGCATTTCCTATCCCCTCTCTTCACCAAGGTGCAGAGTGTACCGGTTATGTATGTCCTAGGGGTTTGGAGTGAACCCAACTCGTTCGCGCTGCAGAACGTTAAACTACCAACCACCATCATCCTCACCACATGACGTTAAACTGTGACCTCACCCCATGCCTCGCACGCAGGGTACCCCCTCCATGGACATTCTCCAGACCCACTGGTCTCCATGAGGATGAGATCATCCCTCATAGGTGATGATATATTCTTTATTAGAGTGGAATTTGTCCACAGGGAAAGAGAAACCACCCTGGTGTAAGCCCCTAGATTTCATGTAGGAGGCAGCATCCCTGCTCTTCCTTTCTTCTTCGGTCCCAAGGACCTAGGGGGAATGGACACTGAACCCCTCCTTTCTTCGATACTATATCCCTCTCCTGCTGGGCTTTTTCGCCATTAGGCATCCATCCTGGAGTAAGTCCCAACCTCCTCAGGCTGCTAACCACGCATAAGCCCTTGTTTCCTCTTTGGGATGCGTTCACGCGTAAGCCCCCGCATCACCTCCCACGGACGTACCTTTCACGATGTGATCTTCAGGACTCTGATATCTCTTGTTTCTCACACCGAGAATGACTCACATGGTCTTAGAGTGAGAAATGACCATGAAAAACACCATGGGGAGCCTAGAGTATATTCCTCACACCACCAGAACTACGAGGTCTTTGATCCTTTCTAAGGCACGATACGTATGAAGCCTCCATGAGGATCAAGCCCACAACCCATTGGTCGCTCTGTACCCATTCACGTTGGTTCAGCAACACCTTGGTAAGCCTAGAGTATAAGCCCCACACCACCTGAACTATGAGGTCTTTGATACATGCTAAGGCAAGGTACATAAGAAGCCTCCACGAGGTTCAAGCCCACCACCCATTGGTCACTCCGACCCCATTCACATTAGTTCACAAATAGATTGGGTAGCCTAGAGTATAAGCCCCACACCATCTGAACTACGAGTTCTTTGATCCTTTCTAAGGCAAGGTACATAGGAAGCCTCCACAAGGTTCAAGGCCATCACCTCGGTCACTTTTCCCCATTCATGTCAGTTCACCAACACCATTATCAGCCTAGGGTATAAGACCTACACCCTTCCATGAACTACGAGGACTTTGATCTTTTACAATACAAGGTAAATAGGAATCCTCCCCAAGGTTCAAGCCCACAATCCACCTAGACCCTAGGTCTTTATTCACGTTGGTTCACCGACCCCAGTCCCACATCCGAACTACGTGGAATTTGATCCTTACCAAGGAAAGGTACGCAGGAACCTTCTATGAGGTTAAATCCCAACAACCATTTGTCCCAACCATCTTCCAGTTTGTGCACCAAGCCCCCACTCTGAACTATGTGGGCATTGATCCTTGCTAAGACAAGGTACGTAAGAAACATACCTGAGGTTCTATCCCAACACCATCCATTGACTCTGACCCCATTCATGTCGGTTCCCACCACCTGAACTACGAGTTCATTGATCCTTGGCATGCCAAGATATGTAGGAATCCCACCGGAGGTTCAATCCCATTACCCACAAATCGTACTGATCATTTTCACATTGGTTATCCCCCATCCAATGGTAAGCCAATGCGACCCCATCCAGTGTTAAGCTGTTGTGACCCCATCCAATGGTAAGATTTTGCGACCCCATCCAACGGTAAGCCATTGTGACCCCATCCAGTGGTAAGCCATTGAGACCCCATCCAGTGGTAAGCCATTGGAAACCTTAATTGGTGGTAAGAAATCATCAGATGAACTACATGGACTATGATTACATACCACTGGGATATGTAGGAGGCCTCTTTTTGGCTCAATCCCAAAACCATCACCATTCATAGGATGGTCCCTCCCCTTCACCACCCACATAATTCAACCACTCCATTATCTATCACGATTCTTATATGGGCCGCCACATCCCAGTGGGATCATGCCGCTTCATCCCCCATTCCATTTAACAACATTTTGGCCGCCAACCACACTTTAGCCCCAACATCAGTTTTCCCTCAAGATGTTGCACCCATCTGATCCACTATAGTTAGTGTTATGATCAGTCTGATCTGTCTCCACGGGATGTTAAACATGCGGAATACCACATCTTAAACACATGAAGATGAGGAAAATCTTAGATACATTCCCATAGAATATAATTCCCCGCAATCGATGTGGGATGCCTCTAGATTCTGCACCCTCGAGAAGCCCAAAAATAAGGGTATGAAACCCAGACGTGCCAGTGTTCCAGTGCCCAGACATGCCAGTGATGCCCGACATTACTACTCCCCTGACCAAAGGTTGCTGGCCTGACTGGACCCCTTGAAATGTCCGGACAGAAGAAGTTTAATTAATTGGTGTCCATGAAGATATGGCACTAGGAAGAGTTTCACAAACCACATCATAAGTCTATGGGGGAGACCTGGACTAGGTGAATAATTATGGGATTTAATCCACGTAAGGTATAACCGACATCCCATCATCACATTTTGATCAAGGAGTGGACATCCCTGAAAAAATAGAAGAATGCCTACCGCCTTTGGAAAGCTTGAATGCGGGGCAACAAAACTGTGCCTTTCGTCCCCAAAAGAGACGGACACCCACTCCCTGGTGGAAGCGTCAGAAACAGAAATGATGAACCTAACATGAAAAAATTATCTTCCAAATGGAGTTTAGTAATGCTCGGGGCATCAATTTATTGATGTGTCATTGGATCCAGTAATCCAACATCGAGCCTCGCCAATCAAACATTGAACCTGGCATAAAACTCACCAGATGTTGGGGGTAGTAGAATGTTGGATATATTGTTCTGTGTTGTTGTCATCATGGATCCCTCTTACCATCCATGGAAGACAGGATGGCATCGGGGCATTGGTCGTTGATTCCTTTTTCTTTCAGCACTGATGAGTTAATCTCTCTACTTCTTAGGAATCATGTTTCTACTCCAGGGACACGATCACAACCTGTCCATCGAAACATGGGCATTGGAAGGGAAAACATGGACATACCACGTGGCTTCACCTCTTCCATGATGTCCTCTATATCTACGACTATGGGGAACCCACGCACCATCTCCACATCAGAATTTATCCAACGAAGGGTAATAAAAAACTTCATGCTCCTTTACATGGAGGAGGTCATAATACCATCCTAGGATATGGCCCACTTAGATCTGGAGGCGTCTCTTCCTCACCGCCAACTCCACCCTCGAGGGCCGTGCAGGGAGCTGCTACTCCGCACCCCGACATATAACCATTTCAACAACTTCTCCCCGGAACATGTTGATGACTCCCTGCCTTACGCTGATGAGGTAGGTGAGGTCTGGCCCAGCCCTATCAGAGTCCCATTCTAGAGGCTCCCAGTGAGGATTCCCAACCATCCATATCAATGTCGCCGCTCGGTCTTGCTGGATGAGGAGTAGGTAAGCTACGTACATGAACCACTATCTCCGGTTAGTCCAACCCGATGCCTTCTTCGGGCACAAGCTGAAGAGGACGCCCGCCAAGCGGCGTCAACATCGGTATCTACTGTTGCTCGATCCACAATTGAAGAATATCACAAGTTCCCTGCATACACTGAGCCAGGGAACTTATACACCCTCCCAGGATCGAGGCCCCAATATCCCCATGGGTAGGATGGGTTGACTCTATTGGTCTCCGGCATGAGCAGTGGTTGACGCAAGCTAACTCGCAATGATGTCACCCATTACGGAGGTCCTCCCCATAGAACTACCACAGAGAGCGCGGGCCTTCCCCTCATAGAGGCTTGTCATGGAGGTCTGCCACGTGATACCCCCAATCTGATTGATATTCCTCCACGTGGCGGTGATACTCAGTACGGAAGCCTCTCCCATGCCCATTACACTAGGTATTGAGTCATTCCTCCTACCCCCAACCGTTCATGTAGGGAAATTTTCTATCCTGTATCTCTTCAACATGGAGATCCTCCCCATTTCCTCACAGCAGTCGATGGAGTCCCTCCTCGAATCAATAATTAGAGGGGTGAAAGCCAGCCTCGATCCACCTGCACCCAGTTCAGAGGACCTCCCCATGCTTCTGCCAGTTCCAGTGGAGGTCCTACCCACTCTTGTGATATCCATGGACGTACTCTCCATGTCCCCTTTGACATCTATCCTTGTGCTCCTCGCACCCCAACTTTCTCGGGTGGAAATCCTATCCTCCCCATCACCAGTGCGGTTGAAAGACCTTGTGTCAGAAATAAGTCCATCCCAAAGAGACACCCAGGGGCAGAGACACGGGACATCATCGCCAAAAGAAGAATACTGGGAAGTTCCGGATAGAGAAAAAACCAGTCCGCTTCTCAGACTCTTATGCGTTGTATGACTCAACATGGGGACCCTCCCCTTGCTCGTCTGAGTCATTGGCTATGGCCGGAACAAGGCGCATCAGCCTAATACTCCCAAAATGTGAGGTCCATCGGATTCTCACCTTCCTCCACCGGTTTATCCAGAATGATGAAAATCTGGAAACCCTGCAGCTTACGGTCGTGCAATCACCACCATCTTCACTGGAAGTGCTATCTACCTCGACAAGAGATCACAAAGAACTATTATATGGACCAATGGCAGGAGAGAACCATCACGGACTATCACAAGTATCCCCAGTCCCAATGCTAGGAAACACAGGTGTTAACCCATCTTATCTCAATGTGGGTGCAAGATCCTCACAGGTTTTGTAGGAAAACCTGAGAATCGATAACTAGTCAGCTCGTTCGTCGTACTCTCCACCGGCCAGCCTGTCGCCCCTGAGATCTTCCTCTGTACCGCTATTAATTCCTCAACCCCCCTAGTAGACGAGTGGGTAAATCAAGGGCTATACCCTTAATCCAATACGAGGAGATTATGGAACATCCTCAAAGCATACCACTTCCCTGAGAAGTTCTGGCCCATGGTAGTGTAGAACTTTCACGATCCATAATCCGTCTCCCTAGTAGAGTTTGAATGTTTCTGCTAGACACTCTGGGAGACTCCCTTATGTCTTTGCCAACAGTGAGTGTCTTATCCCCAGGAGCAAATTTCACCTTGAATACATTGGTGAAGAATGTCATCTGGTTGATCTGGCTGCGCTCCCTGGGGCCTAGTTCCCCGAGTCACCAGGCCATTATAAGTCCCTCTAAAACAAATGCATTCAGAGTTTTCAGATACTCTATAGGATCATCAAGGAGGCTTCCCCCATGTGAAAATATGTGGTTGGGGGCAGTATTCTTCCCTTCAATTCAGTCATATCTAGCGGCATCCCGACTTGCTAGGCGACATCGAAGACCTACCCTCGGGAAGGATCACGGTCAACATGGCTGACATAGTGTATGAGGAGGTTTACATGGAGATTCTGGATGAGGACATACCACCAGAGGGAGTTCCACCACTATTGCACACATCAAGAAGGATTAATCTTCCGTATAGGAACCTACTTGGTCTCCCTACGCCCACCAAGGCATTGGTACTCAGCCGAAATGCCGGTAAGGGTAAAGAGCACGTCAGAGCTTCCAAGAACTCCAACATGTCCACCTCAGTGCTGAAGATGGAGGGGGATATGAGAAGGCAAAATTTCACCAAGAAATTTCTGATCGGAAGAAGTTGGTCAACAAACTCCAAGTTGAAAGTGATGAAGAGCGACGACCTGACTACGACAATCCCAGGCTGGTACAACAAGGGAAGGAACAACTTCTCCTCAACGAACTGACCATAGGAAACCCTGATCATGCTGCTTCTATGGATAGGGCTGAGGCTAGTTCTTATGGAATCAGGGTGCAGTATGTCTCACCAAACCCTCCTAAAGAGCACGGTAATCCAAGGAACCCCGATCAGGTTCCCCCAGCTTCCCCGCAGGCCGCCCTGACAGCCACTCCACGAGCCACTGCACCTGTCTACCATGATGAAGAACCATCTAACTTGATCATATTTAGGGATCACCATCATGATAGGGTCCCTCACCCAGATGATCCAATGGAAGAACTCATTGCCTGCCTGGATGCATTAGAAACATGACAGGTGGCAATCCCACCTCATGGCCAGCCAAATCCATCATGGGTGGAGGATATGCAAGTTCCTCTGGGTTTTAGGAATCCCACCTTCTCCCCCTTTAATGGGATGAGGGACCCACCATAGCACATGGCCTAGTTCAACACAAGTTTTTGGCCCATGTTAGGGACTCCAGCACAACAGGAGGCTGCCAAGATTGGCTATTTTGTTCAGACATTGGAGGACTGACATTCATCTGGTACAGCTAGCTCCCTATTGGATCTGTAACCAGCTGGGGGACCTTCCCAACAAATTACTCTACTAGTTCAGCTTTTCCACATGGAAAACCAGCATCGCAGACCTCTTCAAGTGAAAAAAAGGTCCGATTAGTGTGTCTCGGACATTATCGCCTGGTGGAAAGGGCTTACATACTCCCTTGACATGAAACTAACTCCAGAGAAAATTACTGACGATGTGTGTAGGGAATGTCAAGATAGAACTAGTTCCCTCTCTAATAACCCAGAACTACCCTGGGGGATTCCAAGACTTCTCAGATAAGGCCCAGCACCTGGAAGAAGCACTGCAACAGGCTGGCCAGGAAAGACCGCTGCCTCACGCAATTCTTGTGAGAAGAGCTGTTAGATGTGAGCCCGCCGTGGTGGAACAAATAGAGGCCCTTGGATAGCTAGCATTATTACTAGCAGAGTCACCTATGAATCCTTGTAGAGGCCCTCCACCACTGGCACAACCTCCATCCCTATATCGTCTGCCTCAGAATCGGTAGGCACCTCTGCGTAATACGCTACCACCGCCATGGCAGGACAACCAGGCTACGCCTCCTCGACAGGTTCCTCCAGATCCTCATCAGGGCTAGGCTCCAAGAGCCCCATTTCTATATAGAAGAAACCGGGCCTACACATTCAACGAGAATTAGGTCCCCATCTATTTCAAAAGTGTCTTGGAACAATGTATCGTGCGGTAGCCTAAGTGCAGATGGATGTAAGAGGAAAACCTAACTGATCGCCCCAACTATTTCCCCTATCATCAGATTTTGGGTCACACCCTCAAGAAGTGATACATGTTCAAATAATGGCTTCAATACCAGGTTCACAACAACATAGTCAGGCTGGGCCTGGACCTGGCTCAAGTGGAAGGTGTCTTCGTAAGGCCAGATAGCAGCAGCGACAACGAGGGTGAATGGCAGCAGGTTTCCAACCACGGGGATCAGAAATATGTTGACAGGATGGCTCAAAAAATAGTTTCCCTTCCCCATGGCATCATCCATGCATGCCTGAATCAGCTAAAGCCTTCAGAGTCTACAACCACCACATCTGCATCATCATTTTAGTCGGCCTCTTTCTAGAAGAGAAAGCATCTGCAACACATGGGAAAGATACACGCCCTGCCAATGCCGTCATTATCCCGCACTCTTGGCGACTTCATGCCCCTAGAGATGGAGATTCCTCCCAAAATCCACCTAGTAGTGGATAACTCTTCAAGTGATAGGAAAGGGTATGCTTCGGTCAACATCGTGGAGTTGGTAGACATGTATATGACTCCTGATGGTGGGGAGTGCCAGGAAAACCTCCTCAATGTCCCCAGCTAACACCAACTTCGGTGGAGCCGTGACCATATGGGCCATTGAGGCACATATGTTGGCACCACCAGTCAGGATGTACATGCCACTGAGATCAGACAGCAGGCCCAACATAGAGCTTAACACACGTAGTCTCCTCATCCAGTGTCATCGGGCTCGCCTCCACCACTGTTTCTATTACTGGATCACACATAGCCAATTCGACCACGTTGTGACCAGCCTCACCCTACTATTGGCTGATCTCAGTCATTCGGCCCTCATCCAGTAGCTACTCTTCGGGCTTCCACTAGAAAGCAGCAGGATATGCCCAGCACCAGTCAGCCACCGGCCCAGCCGGCAGGGCCCGCAAGGCCTCCTACCATAGAGCGGCCTCCTGCATGTAGATGTTTGCGGCTGGCACAAGAATATGATGTCCTCAAGAACCCTTCTTGAATCATAGCAAGGCTTTCCATCCTTGAAGCCCTTTTCTTTTCATCTGATATGAGTGAGGCACTTGCTAAGGCTTTGAAAATCCCACTCTAGTTTGAAATGGAGGTAGTAGCTGCCGAGGCATTCCATGATGAAGCGGTAGAGAACGCTGAATGTTAGGCCGTCATTTAATTCTATGAAGAATTCGAAGTCTCTCTCATATAGGGGAACATCTACCCAATTTAAATCACTAAAAAATTTAAGATCTTGGAGGTCCTCCGCTGTCTTGATGACACCGGCTCTGGGATTATCCTTATCCCAACACAAAAACTGTGGAATATGGGGTTATCCGAATATGACCTGACTCCCTCCATTTTAAGAATCCAGGTATACGATAGGAGAGAGCAGACCCCTGTTGGCAAGATCCGTTTGACGATCCAGTTCAGCATCTTAGTTTCCAACACCGAGTTTATGGTTATCTCCCAGGACACTGTGTAAAATGTATTAATGGGCAGACCATGGATCCACCGGAATGCGGTGGTCCACTCGTCATATCACGAGTGCCTCAAGTACTTCCTTAATGGTCGAGTAGGTGTACTCCAAGGTCTTGCATCCCCGTTCGCCTCTTATGAATCATGTTATCTGGATGCTGAATATTATAAGAGAAAGGATAAATGGATTCAAGAAAATGAGGTTGATCCTGTCATAGTCGCAACTTACCCTTGGGCAGGTCTGGATGATGCCTATGTCTTCCCAATACATCGAGTAGAGGCCACAACCCCCGATATGGGGCAATGTTTTATTGTTTCATGTACAATGGGGACAAATACTACAAATTCTATTCGACGACGGAAAGTCACCTCATACTCATACATAAATCAGGCTTAGGTGATCCTGGAGCCTCTTGCCCTCGTACAGTATTGGGATGTCCATCCCATCACAACAGCAGTACGTCATACATGTCTGTTTCGCTAGGCGAGAATTAACCAGCTCAATCCGACGCACCACTATTGCTTTTATATAATCATGTGTGGCCCTTGGTCTAAAGACCAGATTGGATTGGGTCGAATGCCTTCATTTACATGGTTTCGGCAGTACCAGAATCTCCCAATATAGCGACCACTGCCACCCAGGTTGATACTAACCTACCATCAGAATATTCCAACCCAGAGGAAGCTTCTCCCACTAGGGAACCATCCAACACAAGTGATGAAGTGGATATAGAGGTTTCTCCCCCTCCATTGAAGAGTTTTTCTCCGCTACGGTTGATGAACTGGTACAGGTGAACCGTGGTAGCGAGGTAGACCCGAGACCCACAATGATCAGTGATTCCATGTCCCTAGCGGAGCATCAGGAGTACATAGATTTACCGAAGCAACATCATGATATGTTCACCTTGATAAATGATGAGATTCTAGGAATAGATATTTAGGTTGTCATCCAATGCCTCTGTCTTCCGACAAATCATCACGGGTTCAAACAGCCTTCCAGAAGGATGCACCCTCCTTAGGGTGCCATGGCTGAGGCCGAAGTTGACAAGCTAATCAGAGCCAACTTTTTGATGGAGGTACCACTAATGGCTGGCCAACATTATGCCAGTCAGGAAGGAGAACATAAATATTTGAGTCTGTATTGACTTCCACAATCTCAAACGGCACTGTCTGATGGATGATTTCCCCCTCCCTATGACATAATTGTGGATTGATGCTATATTTGGGTTTAAGGCCCTGCCTTTCATGGACAGGTACTCAGGATATAATTTGATTTGTATGGCTCTTGAAGATGAAGAATCCACAAAATTCAGGGTGCCCCAATGTAATTTCTGTTACCAAGTTATTCCCTTCAGCCTGAAAAATGTAGGTTCCACCAATTAGCGGGCCTTGCAACTCATATACAATCAAATCCATGGGAGATTGGTGGAGTGCTATGTGGACGACTTGGTGGTCAAATCCCGCCAATGCTAGGACAATCTCAAGGAAATTGAGAAAGTGCTCATCTTCCTTCGTTCCCATGACCTGAACATGAACCCATTGAAATGTGTCGTCGGGGTAACCTCTTGGAAGTTCCCTGGATTTTTTTTTAGTTACTGAGGCATCGAGATCGACCCAGAGAAGATCAAGGACATCATCCAGACGCCTCCCCTAAGAAATATTTGGGATCTTCAAGGTTTGCAAGGACACATAGCCTACATACGCATATTCACTACAAATCCGGCTGACATGTGTAAGCCCTTCTCCCAACTTATGAAGAAAGGTTCCACCTTCGAATGGGACAAAAAGTGCCAGACCTCATTATAAAGAAATATCTACTCCAGCCTCCAGTATTGATGCCACCCATCTCTAGAAAACCGCAGATCCTATATGTGACTTCCCTAGAACGATCTCTTGGTTCTCTCCTCTCCCAAAAGAACAACGAGGGGATAGAAAACAACATGTACTACCTCAGTCGTATGCTCATCGATATGAAGACTAGATACTCCCCCATCGAAAAGAGCTTCCTCACACTCGTATGTTCCATGAATAATGTGCGACATTACTTGTAGCACCATGAGATATAGCTGGTGTCTCGGGTAGACTCACTAAAGTACATCTTGAACCTCCCCATGTTGACCTGTTGTCTAGCAGGGTGGGCAGTAATCCTTCAGTAGTTCGATATCAGGTTCGTCCCTTAGAAAGCTATTAAGGGGAAAGAATTAACATATATCTTTGCAGCCCATCTGGATCCTGTGGACCAGTCCCTAGACCTGGATTTTCCCAACGAGGAAATCCTCTCCGTAGATCATGCCATCCCCTGTTGGATGATGCACTTTGATGATTCTTCATAGAGCCCCACCAACAAGAGACTAAATGATCCCAGGCACAATAGGCTGGGCCTTGGTATTGTCTTTATTTACCCGATACAAGCCATCCTTCCAAAATCATTCCTGTTGTAGGATGGCTACACCAACAATTAGGAAGAGTATCAGGCTCTTATCACTAGCCTCGAGCTGGCCCTCAAGATCAATGTGACCCATTTCCATTTGAAAGGGGATTCTGAACTTGTCATCCAGGAAATAAAAGGTGAATATGTTGTCAGAAAGAATGATCTCACACCATTGTTGGAGCTCACCCTCCAGCTAATGGCCTAGTTTCCATCTTGGATAAAAGTTACTCATGTCCCTCGATCTCATAGTAGTCAAGCCGAAGCCCTGGCCGGCCTGGATGCATCACATGCAGAACTCGAGCAGAATGATCTGATTATACATGTAGCGAATCAGAGAGTCATTGATCTCATCACCCCAGATGATGACGAAGGTATGTGGGTAAGCGATCTTACCGCCGGAGCCTCCGCGTCAGGGCCCCCAAGTTCCTCCAATGCAGTGAATGAAGTGGCCCCGACTGGAGAGACCCTTGTTCGAGTATCTCCAAAATGGTTACTGCCCAGCTGATCGGGCCGAGCGCGATCAAATATGATGTTGCACACTGCAGTTGACCATCGAGAGTGGTCCCAGTCTAGAGAAAATCATGTTCAAGCACGGTTTCGATGGTATTCTTCTTCGTTTCATCCAAGGATTCAAGATTACTCTCGTCATGCAGGGGGTTCATGCTGGTTCATGTGGGGCTCACCAGACTGGGTTGACGTTGTCTCATCAGATCTAGAGGCTAGGGTACTTTTGGCCCTCCATGATCCATGATTTCCTTGAGTTCACCATGAGATGTCACGCATGCCAAATTCATGATAATTTCATGCATTAGCCACCAGAACCTCTCCACTCCACAAAGTACCCTTGGCCTTTTTCGGTGTGGGGACTCAATGTTGTGGGACCATATCCACCAGCGACAGATCGCCAGTGTACGTTCATCCTAACCTCTACATATTTATTTTCCAAATAGGCAAAAGCAGTTTCGCTCAAGGAGGTCAAGGACCATTTTATCATTGACTTCGTGAGCTCCAATATCATCTACAGGTTTGGATTCCCTTATGCTATCCCCACCGTTAACGTAACCAGCTTCCTAGAAGCCGATCTGAACATTGTACGTCAAGTATAACATCCATTCGAGTCATACCTCCCACTATCACGTGTAGGAATATGGGAAGATCGAGGCATTCAACAATACCCTCTCTAAAATCATTCAGAAAATGGATGGCTAGAATAAGAAGAGTAGGCCGGACATACTCCCCAACGCCCTCTGGTCCTACCAGATGACAACTTATAATTCCACCCAGGTGACCCCATATTCCCTGGTGTAAGGAGCTGAGGCCGTCTAGCCCATCGAGATTCAGTTGAATTCATTACGCATAGCGGTCTATGACTAGCAAGCACCTGATAAGTTAGCCGAAATTCATCTAGCTGAATTGGATGCACTTGATGAGAGTAGGCTTTGTTCCCTGAACAATCTGGAAAGGCTTCCAAATAAGATAGGTAGAGACTTCAACAAGAAGGTTTTCCTCTACTCATTCCTTCAAGGTTACATGGTATTTTCCCTCCAGACACCAATGATCCCTAGTAGGAAACCACCCATGTTGGATCCAAAATGGGAAGGACCTTACATAATCCATAGTGTTTACCCCAATGGTGAATACTCTCTGGTGACCATCGATGGTGAGTGTATAACCCCTCCCATCAATGCCAAAATCCTCAAGCAATACTTTACATGATCCTATTGGTCCTACATGAACATAAATTGCATGATAGTCATACATGACCTTAAACTGCATGACTATCCAGCATAACCGTAAAATGCATAACAGTCTAGCGTGACCCTAAACTGTTTGGTCCTGCATGACACTAAACTGCCAGGTCCCAGATGACCCTAAATTGATTTGTCCTACATGATGTTAAACTGAATCCTTATAGCTACGTATGGATTGATTCCCATCCTCATGGTATATGTAGGAAAGCTTAATAATTTTTTCTCGAGCCCATCCCCAAACTATTCTCTTTGACTATCCCCCCTAGGTATAGTTCAATCGGTGGACCCTTGCATGATATTGTGTGGTCTACATTATCCCCACTCATGCTAGGATTATAATGGTCAGACCATGTTCTTGCTGCCCATTCTCATATCCTCCTACATCCTCACCACATGATGTTAAACTGCATGGCCTTCAAGAACTACATGGGGCTTGATTCCCATCCTTAAGGGATACATAGGAACTCCAGGAAATTTCGTCTGTTAGACCATCCAAAACTCCAAAATCTTCCCTAGGGTCAACACAATTGGTGTGGTGTAGGTTTTCACTTCAATACACATTGATATCACCTCGATTCCTATATATATCTCACTCCCCAGAGGTGTCTGCCTCTTTTACCACTGTGCTTGACTTTAAAATGTATGGGTATAGCTATGCTTCACCCACTCCTTTGATTGGGACTCAATCATCAATGTCATCCAGAAGGGCCCCCGAAAGACAAGGATGTTAGGCCCAAGGGGTCTCCTACCACTTCAGGCCAACACCCTCGATGATTTAGAGAAACCATTTGATACAAATCCCGCATTGTGAATATGGTCAGTGGATGATGCTCATTATGTTGTTGCCATTCCAGGACACTATAAAAATGTTATTTTTCGAACATGGTCAATAGATACCCTTTAACGTCAGGGCCAACCCAAGATGCCCCAATCATTCAGTGCAGTGGTTTATTCTGCCCCAATTATTATCCAAACAGCAAACTCTCATTGGGTGATGCCAGCTACAAGACCCTTATAGGAAAGGGAGAGCCGAATACGGATCCTTGTTTCCCACACCGATCACTTCTCATGTGGGATTATGAGTTGTGATGAGGCGATAATCACATAAGAGGTTTTATGGCTACCATTAGTCGAGAAACCTGGCCTCAGGCACCTTGGCCATGCCCGACCTCTTGGCCCTTTATATCCCCTGGCCCAAGATCTCTTTTAGGGTGTGCGGTGTGGAGCGGACTTATTTATTCATTCACATTGGGATATTTCTCCATGCCTCATATATCACCTGGAGATATAATTCCCTTCATTTATTGTCTATACCGTGAGAACATGCCCTGTCATGCATCGCGCACCCATTTTCGGGCCCCCAGACCAGTTCACTTTTATGTGATTGTACGGTCTGGTATGTGATTATGTCCTCATTCATATAGGGTTACTCTCCATGATGTACACATCCCTAGATGAGATACATTATCAATGATCGTCCTCACTGCAATACATTAAACTGCAAACTGGATGGGCCTTTCTGACTGAGGCCCAGACTCAGGCCCCCAGCTTTTTCCGGCCCCTTAGCCTTTTAGGGCCCCTGCCCATATTCTTATGGGATTGTATGGTGTGGTATGGGATTATGTCCTCATTCATGATGGGTTAATCTCTGTGTTGTACACATCCTCGGATGAGATACAATATCCATGCCCGTCCTCACTACAAGAAGTTAAACTCCAAACCGATCGGGACTTTCCGATCGAGGCCCAACCTCAGGCCACCAGCCTTTTCCATCCCATTGGCCTTCTCGGGCCCAAACCCAAATTCTTATGTGATAGTACGGTGTTGTATGGGATTATGTCCTCATTCAAATAGGGTTACTCAATGCCTCATACGCCTCCCTTGTTTGGGGTATCTTACCCCTTTATGCATCATTTCCTGAACTATGTGTGGCTTGATTACCATCCTCACGGGATACATTGGACAACCCAGGCATCTCATCTTCTAGTCCAGCCCCATCTTGGCCTGTTTCCACTGTTCCACAAGAGAGGGGAATATATGGTGTGGTATGTGATTATCTTCTCACTCAATTTGGGTGTTGTAATGACCATGCCACATACCTCTCCCACCTGAAAGTTCTTTATCCATGTATTCTATACTCATCCCGTCAAATTGGTTACTCTCAAGTTGAGCACCCTCCTCGACCCTCTTCTGTAATTCACCTATCCATCTTAGAGAACTAGGGTTCAGCATTTGGAGTATTGGATTTTATGTGGACATGATTTCACCTATTTTCCAGACTTCATGTTCCCCTTCAATTGGGCATCCATAATCTTCCACTCCTAAAGGGACCCCCAAATGGCCTGGATTCTAGGCCTAAAGACTCTCCTACAATCACGGACCAAAGTCCTCGAGGGTTGCAGACAAAAATTGATACAAGTCCTACATTGTGAATATGATCAGCGGCCGATGCTCATTTGTTTGTCCTCAGCACAGGCGAACATGATATGGATGTTGTGTTATAAATACGTTCAACAGTCATCCTCCATTGTCATGCCATCCCCTTTAAGCCATAAATGTTGGTTAAATGATTCACATCATTGTCCACCCCATCATGTCCATGTGGAATTTTGACACTCCTGACACAATCCCTCAGTGCACATTACTCGCTAGGAGGACAATGTTGTGGTAAAGGTGTTATTCGAGGCTCCGCACCGACTTCCCTTCTCCATGATCCGAGCTCTAAGACCATATAATATGATCTCTTTTACAACTACATGTAGCTTTATTCCGAACCTCATGGGATATGTAGGAACACCTAGACATCTCATTTTCTGGTCCATCTCATTTTGGAGATGGTTTCTCCTGCCCCTTACCCACTTACCTCTATACTGGCACCTTGTCCCAAGGTTTCATTAACAGAATCGCACACATTGTTGTTTGGTATTATGTATTCATTCACATCGCGTATGTTTTAGTGCACCGTGTACATTCCCCCTTTATCCTTGCCTGTACTACATATGTGTCACATGACATTAAAATGCACCCCTGGTTCCATCACATGACCCTAAACTGTGACATTACCGTCCTGGCCACACAAAGAAAAGCGGCACTGCATCATGATGTCCTCACTCAAGGGGACACCATGTTTGTTATCGGTCACAAACCATAGAATTTTTCAATTCCTGGATACATCTTGATTCTCATTATTATGAGAAACGTAGGAACACCGGAACACTTCCCCACGGGCCCAGCCTAACCGTCACGTTCGGTCCCTTGACCGAAAAACACTTCCCCAAGGAACACATGGTAATCTAGGATTCGGGTCCTCATTCACATCGGGGTTCATAATCACCCTACCATGTGTCCCCTAACCTCCTTACCGATACTTGGTACAAGCTCTATGTCCATTAAAAAAGACCATTCTTATAACTACGTATGGATTTATTTTAATCCTTATGGGATACGTAGAGACACCCAGGCATATCGCCTCGGGTCCAGCCACAGGAATTATCAATCCTGTTCCTCCTCATTTTCGCCCCCTTGCCTGGCCCCATATGGAAAACCATGTAACAACATATTTTCCCTGAAAAAGTTTGGGATACCCCACAATGACATTGGGAAGCGACGACTCCCTCGCCAGAGAGGTCCTGTCTAAAAGAAGGAATGATCCATGATCAGACTGATGCACCCCTCTAAAGTTCTTCCACCAAGGTGGCATAATTTTCATGAGTGTTGGATTCTGTTCTAACAAACCATCACACCACATTCCACGCTTTACGTTCCCCTTATTTGGATCCCTGTCCTCTTTCACATCTAAAGGGACCCCTGACAGTATGGATACTCGGCCTATGTCTTGCCTACTGTGTTGGGCCAATGCTCTGAAATACTAATGGATGAAATTCTGAGTCATGCCCCATTTTATGAACACGGTCATTGGTCGGCCCTCATTTGTCATCCCCATTTTAGGCTAGTAAAATATGGATATTATGTTTTGAACATGGTCAGAAGTTATCATTTATTGTCACCCCACCCTTGTTGTCTTCCAAATATGGGGTATTTGGATTTACATTTTCCATTCCCCTATGTTCGGATTTATTCTAATGCCCATGGAATTACCCTTCTCGTGAACTAGAGCACACTTGGAAGATGACATGTCGATTGTTTGAGGCCATGTTCCTTATTTGGACCTCCCTCTTCTCTTCTTAGGAATCTGGATTGGCTGTTCGAATCTCGAAATACCAGATCATGATTGATGATCCCACGATCAAACGATGTAATATTACAAAAATCCCTTGTTTCTCACATTTGATGTGACCCGCGTGAGCGTAGGAATGAATTTCTATTTATTTCAGGATTGTGGTTGAATGCGTTAAAACAAATGAACATGTAAATAAATTTAACCATACATGCAGTTAAGAATAAGCAGTAGTAAAGAGAAATGGGTTTATGAGTTCGGCGAAAACAGGGCCCTTAATGGTCAGCATCATGGATTGATCATTCTTACACCGCTACTATTTGGCTGGTGGCCTCCAAGATGGCTTCCCATCCCTTGAGGACTCTCCCTACATCATCAGTCATAGTGCGCAGTCCGCTGACCCTAGCCCGTCCTTGCGCCTGTTCAGTTTCAAGTGAGAATATTTTTTGACTCGCTTCCACCAGTTGCTCTTGGGCGTCTGCCAGTTGGGCCCCCAATTGCTCCTCAAGCTGAGAACAATTTGTAATGAATATCTTCCTTTCCTTCACCTATTATTCAAGTCATTGGACCTCTTGTTCGGCCTTGATGAACGCTAGGGTACTCCCTGACTCCTCCCGACATTGGGAAATGTCGGAGCGTCGGCTGCTCTCACACAACTTATCGGCCATATAGTAAGGGACCATAAAATGAAGGCACTGAGCATCCACCTCTCCAGCACAGAGGAAGCACTTCCAGGTTTGGAGTGATCCCATCTGTTTCATCCATTCTATCTGGGGATGACCTAGAAAGCGCTTGATGCACTTCCACCCATTGAGACATGTCATTTTTTTCTCCTCGGCCACATCTGAGTCAGAATCATCTATCTCCTCAGGGCCTGCATGCCGATATTTGAGGAAGGCAGCCAAGAGACCAACAACATGGTATTATTCTAGAGCCCCTCCCAAGGGGTTGGGATCTTCAACACCTGGGTGACCGCCCCCTCTTGCCTCAGTCTCCGTATCTCCCCCACCAACATTCTTCCCTTCCCGACATGAGTACCACTGATTTCCATGACTCTCTAAACACCATGATCCATGGCTAGCTTAGTTTGAGAAGTGCCCTGAACGGGACGACACATTTTCAATTGAATCAATCACGGATGACCCTAGTTCGGTAGCCCAACGAACCTTCAAGGTTGTGATCACTTCTCTAACAATGAAAACCCTGATCAATTGAGCTCTCCAATTATAATAAACCATCATTGAATTAATAAACTTAATAGAGCCCAAAGCATCATCCTCCGGTGTTCTAGCCGCTACAGGAGCTGTCGTTATTGGGGATCCCTCAAAGATAGTCAGCTCAATAATGGGTGTAGGCTCCATGAATTATTCAATCGATGCCTCCTCCCCTTCGAATAGAGACCCATGGACGACACTCATATGCTCTTAAACGAGACAAGGATATCTGATTGAGGGATACCAAAACATTAATGATGAGAGGAAAGGATAGATAAGGGATGAGACGTACCGCATGTAGCCCAGTTATATGCATATCAGAGCTGAAAATCTTTCCACTCTCCTGGTGACTCCCTTGGTGGGACACCCCCGGAGATAGTCCACCTTCATGAACCACTTATCATCCACCCCACCTTCACCTTCTCGTTATTCCTCCTCTTTTATCTCAGCGCCTTCCAGCTCATCATCGCTATCATCATTCTCGGACAGCATCCATTCAGGATCATGCCCTTGGCCAAGAATTACTTTCACCAAGAAGTATGGATCATCACATGGACCTCGTTGACATGCAGATACGTCGTTGGATATCAGATACAGATGTCGGTGTATAAAGTTTACCCTGTCGAAAATCCGAATGGATCTGAACTCCGGTAGCTAGATTCCATCTCGTACAATCTTCTGCCAAAGAGCTTCAGTGCCAATCTACTGTTGCAAGGTCATCTAGGCTGACCACAGAGACAGGAAGATTGCGTCATTGGAAGGTTGAAGCAGATATTTTACTTTCTTCTCTAGGAGTTCCCTGGACACTAAATGAGCCCCTCTCCCCATTGGCGATGAGGGCCAGGCTGCGCCACGTGACGTCCCCGCTACTGAAGTCTCGACCTGTACGGGGCCAGTTGCATGATTTGCCTCCAACCTTTCCATCCGAACAGCACTCTATCTGCTGTCTCACCGCCCAGGTTCTACAATGGACACCTTCAGTTTTTGAACTCGCTTTCAAAAAAACCCCAGGGTATTCTATGACCCAATTCTTGGCATATTCGGTTGAGAGGAAAGAATCAAATCTGGTTGGAGGAAAGGTGATAACGTCAACAGAGCCTTGGGTCATGAACATTGGCCACATTTGGCGAAGAACGCCGGGATGCCTTTACTCGTGAACATCTATGTGCTCCCTCATCAGCATCTACTGAAGGCATCCAAACTGCCTGCAAACCTAGATGGAACGTAGGGCTCACAAAAGATATTTCCATTAATTTGGGCCATGAGCACCCCACCTCTAATGCTCTATAAGTATTTCATTTTCTTCAGTGATCCCTACCCGTTATATATCATCTGGCTATTCAGGGGTAGGGAATGGGCTGAATCTCAAGTTAGCGTGATTTCTAATCCTTCTCCTTACACCCTCCTCATTGAGCATCAATGGCATAACCCCAGTGATGTTTAGCAACGAAGGTCACAGGCCATTACCTGGAGGAAAAATGGAATTCAGAAATGTATACTCACCATAATGAGCTACGACCCAGCCATAAAATATCTGGAAGGGACCACAGTTCCACCATAGTGACCCCCCTCTCAAAAATCATCCCAAAATGGCGTACATATGAGCAAACACGGGGACTCCATGATTGAATCTTTGATTAGTGGTTATGACGCCATACATCACCAGGGTTGCTGGATTAACACCCATCCTTACGTCCCTCACTGGGAAGAGCCACCCACTCAAGAATGCGGCATGAAATCTGTATTACCAAACGTTCAGGTCCGAAATCTCATTTATGCTGAAGCCCCGCGACTGAAAGTCCCCCGTCTCCAAGATCCTCTATTACGATCCACTTTTTCCCACTGTGCCACGGTTGGACACCATCTCCCTTGCCCTGACATCTTGACTTCTGGATCTTTTTTTAGGAACAAGATGAACCATTATTTATAATGATGTCCTTCATAAAAATCCTTCACCCCCAACATCTTCTTAGCCAGCTCTAACTGGTGCCATTTCAGTATAGGGATTTGTGATCCGTCTCCTCGGGTGTTCCTCGTCAGGAGGAATTCATCACATTATTTCCCATCCAAAGGGATACCCCAGATGCAATAGATGTACCACTGGCTGATTCCAAATTCACCATTATAAAGATGGAAGGTATTGGTGTCGTGGGACCATCCATTAAACATCTCTATCCCGGGCTCATGCTGGCGATAGAAATGAAACTACGACATCAACACCGCCTAAAAAAACCGATGTGGCACAGTTCGACCACCCACTAGTCGCATGTATGGTACACCCAATACACCCAGGCCCATTCACTCGTGATGTTGATCCAGACCACAGGTCCCAATCCTGTAGCTTACTATTAGTCTCGATAGTAAGACTATGACAGAAGGTGCTTGCGTAAAGGGCCGGAGAATTCTCCACAATAGGGTCACTCCCTGAAATAGTCTTGGTCCTGAGATTTAGGATGTAAATGTCCAAATGTATAGTTTCTCTAAGAGGATGGTTGTTAAAGGTGATATTATACCAGAGTAGGTCATCCTCGCGGGACACCCATGATCGTGGTGTGTCGAAGTCAAACCATGGCATGATTACCACCTTTAAGATACTGAAGTCCCATATTGATAGGTTGGAAGACAGTGTATACTCCTTCTGCTCTAGGGCTAACATGTAGAAAAGAGTGTGGTTGCTGGAAATGATCCTTCAGGCACCATAACCCTTAGGCTTCGTGACTATCTCTTCCTTTCATGCAGCAGATGCAGCTTCACTCTCAACGTCAGCCTGATTGGTGGCCATCTCATGCCCGAAATGATTTTAATAAGTCAGTTTGAAAAAGCATAATCTCGAGTGAAAAACAAGCGGCTTGCGAGAAAAATCAGTGGTTGGCTTGAAAAATCTGATTTGGCACAGAAAATCTCGGGTTTTCAAATAAAACGATGGCTGACCTCAACAAATTACGTGCAACCAAAGCGTTTTTTTTTCACAGGAGGAGGAAATGTTTTCTCGCACGAGAGCTTCTGGATTATCACGCAATAAAATTATGTACGGTATGAGGGACCTGCAGTTTTTTTAAAGGTGCAAAGTGTGGTTTCCATGCACATGCTAAAAGAGTATTTCACGATCCGTGTTGGTTTTTTATGCCGCTCCAGTTTTGAGCACACGCCGGCCCCAGGGAGTCCTTCATCTTGGCATTTCCTTCACAATCATACCATTTTCGGCCCCTCGATGATCTAATTTTGATGGGGGAATTTTAGACACCAAAAAACGCTCAAGAGATGAAAAATGTTGGTGCGCGACAAAGCGATGTCATATTTGGAGCCGAAGACCTACTCCGGGGGGCCCGGAGGGACCGGGCGAAAAAAATGCAGTAGCGCGCAAAAAAATGTCCCGCGTGAAAAACTCTGGGTTTCACGAGAGCCTTTTCCTGTGTGTGCGGAATATTATGAGCGACCTCCCCGCGTGTTTTAAATGATGTGTTGCTGATGCCGAGGGGTGAAAAATTACGCATCGGCCTGTTTTCCGTGCGAATCAGCAATACCGAGAATCTATAAATAGAAGGCCACCCCTTCAACTTCACCCCAATGAATCTAAGATATCTTCCCTGCATGAAATTCTTCTCCCATGCGCGCAAAAGATGGCTCTCAGGTACTAAATGTTTTGTTCCTAGTCGCCTGGGTGTCCACTATTGCACATGACCACTCGGGCTGGATCCTTGCCTGAATCCCACTGAGCCCCTTCCCCCCGCACACAATTCATTCTAATTGCACACAACCAGTTATTTGGCGTGCAATTCCTTTTCCACACTTCCCCGACCGATTTCTTGCGCACACCTATTTGCGCGCACATCCCGCATGTTTTACGCATCCCACCCATTTGCGTGCTAGCCGATCCTTTTTTCCACCAGCTGCTCAATTGCACGTTGGTACCACCGTTTTTCACGCAACTTCCCTTTTGCACTCAATCCACCCACCTTGTACGCCCATGATTTCTCTCTTCTAGGCGTCATTTTCTGGTGCCTCCCATGCCCAATGCACCTTCACCATATACTCATTTCTCGTGCAACCTCATAGGTTCGCACGAGTAACTTCAAAGTCCCTTGGAAGATTTTTCCCATTACATTGATTTGCCTCATGCTTCTTCGCATAGGCACGCTAATGGATATTTCTTCTTTTCATAGCCACGCTATCGTGGACCCCCCAATGGTTCACTCCATAAAACCCCCTCATCACAGCATTTCATGTCCCCTCTCTTCACCAAGGTGGAGAGGGTACCGATTATGTATGTTCTAGGGGTGTGGTGTAAACCCACCTCATCTGAGCTATAGGACGTTAAAATACCATGAACCATCGTCCTCAGTACATGATGATAAACTATGACCTCTCCCCATACCTCGCACGTAGGGTGCCCCTGACCTGGACATTCTCCACGCCCACTGGTCTGCATGAGGATGAGATCACCCCTCACATGGGATGATATCCTCCTTTTTGGGGTGGTGTTTGTCCACGGGGAAAGGGCAACCACCTTGGTGTAAGCCCCTTGTTTTCTTGTAGGAGGCATCATCCCTGATCCTCATTTCTTCTTTGGTCCCAAGGACCATGCGAATGGTCTCTGAACCCCTCATTTATTTGGTACTAAATCCCTCTCTCGTCAGGAATTGTCACCATCGTGCCTCTATCCCGGAGTAATTCCCAACCTCCTCGGGCTGCTAACCACACATTAGCTCCAGTTTCCACTTTCGGCTACGATCACGGATAAGACCCGACTTCACCTCCCACAGACGATCCTCTCGTGACTTTATCGTCAGGTCTCTTCTACCTCTTATTTCTCACACCTACCATGACTCACTTGGGCTTAGAGTGAGCACCGATCATGAAAAACACCTTGGGAAGCCTAGGGTATAAACCCCACACCACCTAAAATATGATGTATTTGATCCCTGCTAAGGAAGGGTTCATGGGAAGCCTCCACAAGGTCCATGCCCACCACCCATTGGTCGCTCAGACACCATTCACGTCAGTTCACCAACCCCTTGATCAGCCTAGAGTATAATACCCACACCACCTAAACTACGAGGTCTTTGATAATTGATAAGGAAAGGTACATATAAATCCTCCATGAGGTTAAAGACCACCACCCATTGGTCGCTCCGACCCCATTCATATCGGTTCACCAACACCTTGGGTAGCCTAGAGTATAAGCCACACACCACCTGAACTACGAGGTCTTTTATCCATGCTAAGGCACGGTATGTAGGAAGCCTCCACGAGGTTCAAGCCCATCACCCTGATCGCTCTGACCCCATTCACGTCAGTTCACCAAAACCTTGGGTAGCCTAGAGTGTAATCCCAAAACCATTCCATGAACAACGGGGACATTGATCTTTGACATGGAAAGGTATTTAGGAAGCCTCCTTGAGGTTCAGGCTCACCATCCACCTGGACCCCAGGTCTTTATTCACGTCGGTTCACCAACCCCTATCCCATATCTGAACTGTGTGGACTATGATCCATTCTATGGCATGGTATGTAGAAAACCTCTATGAGGTTCAATCCCAATGACCATTATTCCTGACCATCCTGTAGTTGGTGCACTAAGCCCCCACTTCGAATTGTGTGGAATTTGATAATTACCAAGACAAGGTACATAGGATTCCTCCCTGTGGTTCAAGCCCAAAACCATCCATTGGATCCGACCCCATTCACATTGGTTCCCACCACCTAAACTATGAGGTATCTGATCCTTTCCAGGCAAGATACGTAGGAAGCCTCCATGAGGTTCAAGCCCATTAACCACTAGTTGTCCCGATCATTTTCACGTCGGTTCATCCCCATCCAATGGAAAGCCATTGTGACCCAATTCAGCGGTAAGCGGTTATATAAATAGGTGTGTTTACTTCCCCTTCCTCATTTCATCAAGTTCCCATGTTGCTACATCACACTTAAGGTTCCTTCTAAACACATTGACAATGTGGGTTGTATTGTTTCATAGAGACTTATCTCTCTGGTCAAGAATCATTACTAGTTTCTCTACATAAGAGAGAACTTCTTCCTGCTCTACAACTTTTGAGTTCAGTACATTTGTCGGATCTTGGATATACATCCTCAAGATAAATGCATAGAACACTTCAAGAACATACACCATATTTTGGTGGAATTTTAATCCTATAGAACTCGACTTGAATGAGTCCAAGGATCTCAATGGGATCAATGTACATTGGGATTTTATTTTCTTTAATTCCAGATGGAACCACTCAACTCCAGGGTGAAATTTGAAGGAAGACTTTATCACCAACATCGAACTCCAACTCCCTTTGACAGTTTTCAGTAAATCTCCTTTTACGACTATAGAATTATTCATAAGTTGTTGGATGGATTTTATCTTCTATGTCATCTATTGAAAAAGATCACATCAATGTACTTTTCTCTAAAGTAATTCATTAAAACAAGTTGGAGTTATAAGTCTCTTTCCATAAAGATCTTCATATGGAGCCCTCAGAATACTCGATTGGATGTTATTGTTGTATGAGAACTGAACTAGTGGGAGATTATGATCCCATCCTCCATATAAATAAAATAATTAGGCACTTATCATGTCATAGTAATTCTGAATAGTCTTTTTATATTTCCCTTCATTTTGGGGGGATACGCCATGCAAAAATTTAATTAAGTTCTCAAATCATATTGAAGAGTCCTCTAAAATTTAAATGTTAATCTGAGATCACAATTAAAGAAAATTGAAATTGTAACCCCTTGAAATATTCAAAAATTATTCAAATATATAATTTGATTGACCGATAGATCCTTAATTATATTAGGCGATGAAGGAATAAATTTCCTCATTCTAGAATAAATCACACCATCATCATCGACATGGCAGTCAGGTAGCTTCCCTTCCTTTATTGTATCCAACTTCTTTTGTAACACTAGATCATCCCTTTATAGTACCTTATTTTTTACTTGGATATATTATTGGGAAATCCGTTGTGGAAGGTAGGATTAATTTACATTCATTATGATTTCCAAATCCATTATATACTTATCAATGATGATAGAGTATTTATAAATCCACAACATCGATAGAGTAATTGGTTCTAATCTGCATGGAGTATGAAATACCTTGTTCAAATATCAAGGATGTTAGTGAATAGAGAAATCATAGTATTTGATTATCTATAACCATATATTTGATGCCAAATGAGCTCTTTTTATGTGAATATTTACTTTAGGGTCTGGTTTTTGGTATATGAATCACACTTCTCAGCATAGAGGTAGTCCTTTATTTTTTGAAGGAAAAAATCACAGCTACTATCCCTATATCATGTGTCTGGTAGTTCTACTCATGGATCTTCATCTTCTGTGAGAAATTTTCTATCTAATTACTGTTTTTAATGAGTATACAATGGAATAATTTCATTGAAGCATCATTATATATCACAAAAAATTATCTATTTCTCAGTAATGCGGGTATAGGTATAGTGATCAACCATATATTTACCTCCTCAAAGCATAGTACACATTCTTCTATCAATGATTATTTTTCTCTTTTCCTTGTTAAAATAGTTAAAGGGATTGAAAATCGTGATAACATTATAAAAAAATGTCGATAGTACCATACTAAGCCATGAAAAATATGGATTTCCATGACAATATAGGGTATTCTATATTTCTCAATAACCTTTGTTTTTAAGGGTCCACATTAATTCCCTCACTTTTTATCAAAAGTCCAATGAATATGACTTGCTACATCCATAAGTCACACTATCTAAACATGGTGTACAATTTCTCATTACTTAATGTCTCCAACAAAATCCTTAGATGTAATATGCATTCCTTATTTCTCTTGGAGTAGATGAGAATATCATCATTAAACAATACGAAAAACATTTCAAGGTAATGTATTAATTCTTTATTCAACAAATCAATGAAAAATATATGGGAATTAGTATGTCCGAAAGGAATCACCAAAAACTCATAGTACCCATAACATATATAGATGGATGTTTTCTAGAGAGCTTCCTTAATCACCATTAGCTGGTGACATGTAGAACCGAGATCAACCATTGAAATGTACTAGGATTCTTGTAGTTGATCGAACATGTCCTTAATCCCAGGAAGAGGGTACATGTTCTTTAGGGTGATCTTGTTGAGTTCCTGATAATCAACACACAACCTAATTGATATGTCCTTTTTCTTTAAAAATAGAAGTAGTGCATCCCAAGGTGATGCGCTAATGAATATGGGAACTTTATCAAAATTCTCTTATAGTTATTGATTTAACTCATCGATTTCAGTCGGATCCATATGATAAGGAAGCGTTGAGATAGAAGTATCTTTGGGTATGAGTTTTATTGGTAAATCTACCTAATGGTTCGGGGGAATTTTGGGTAACTCCCCAATAAATACATCACTATTTTCCCTCAAAATAGGAATTTCCCCATGGATGATACTTTCCTTCTAATAAACCATTTTCAGAGAGGTAATATTTGACACAATGAAGTAACACCCGTAATATAGATAGATTTCATAATTTATATTCATGATCTTCCTCGAATATGTAGTGAAGAATGGGATGGTTCTGTGTATGAAAGGATATTTCCTTTTCCCAATAGTTTATATGTGATCTATATAATGATAAAATTTCTATTTCCAATATAGAATCAAATTACACCAATGGATGTATCATGAGATTCGCTAGAAGAATATTCCCACATACACCAATAGGAGAAGAGTCCAACACATGGGATAAAATTATTCCCCCAAAAGGTTTTTTTAAAGATATCTATAATTAAATGTTTTGGGGCTTTGATTCAATAGTTTTAGAAACCATTCCAAGTATAAAAAATTATGTAAAACTATAATCAGATAAGACTTTTCTATTCATGAGTGAACAGGTAGTGTTCCTTGTATGAATTTATTCTCTTTCACCACATTAAGAGTAGTGTTTTCATAAGACATGAATTAATAATTTTATTTTTTTACTGCTAACATTGACTACTATCAAGGATTGATGCATAGTGCTTTGGATTGAATTGTTCCCTTGCTCACTATAGTATTTTCATTGGGCCATGTGTGGTGAAATCCTTTCCTGCAATGTATTTTCTGATATCCTAGTGTCTTTTCGACATTCACGATCTAGGTGGCCTTACCTCCCTAACTTGAAGAATGTCCTCGTCGCATTTTTTAATTCCATGGTGCTCCCTCTCATATTTTTTATATGTGGGTCGCTGATTTTTCATTACACCTTTCCCATGAGATCCTCCAACTTGAAACTACGTCATTCATTTATTATCACCACATTCGTGGGAAAATTCTCCAAACATTATATCAACATTGACAGAACATCAATCAAATTCTTTACAACTCATAATATCTCAAATTTAAATCCTATTAAGACGGTGTGGTTTTAAACCACAAAAGAATCTATCAATTTTTATATCATTTTTGATAACAAAACATGAAGCATACAATGATAGACTTGTGAAATTTTCTTCGTAGACCATGAACGATTATCCTTTCATTTTCTTCAACTCTATGAATTCTCTATCAATATTTTTATGAAGAGTTAAATGGAAACACATGTTATGATACTTTATCTTGAAGTCTTACCACTCCATATCATAAATTTAATCCTTTTTCTGGGTGTTCTCAATCAAAACCCACCATTTATAATAGCCAAATTCACCTTCACTACATGAGAAATGTGAATAAAAAAATAGATATTATCCATTGAGTAGAACTGTTATTCCATGACTATTAGATCCGGAGGTCCACTAAATGTCAGTGGTCATTGTCGAAAAATAAAATCGATATCCAGTTGATCCCTCTTTGGTGGAGGTGGACATTCCACATTATTTAGGCAATTTTTCATAACTTGATATAGCTAGGAAAAATCAACAAATGATTTGGGACTCCACCTCCCAAAGCATTTGCGATGTCATTCGATCAATCACATCATTCTCCCTCGCACGTGCTATTGTCCTGGTTTTTCTTTGTTTCCACCAATTTATAAAATAATAATGTTAAGAACGAAACATAAGTCAAAAAGTTATCAACAAGTTATTTCTTTATAGAAATAATTTTAAAGGAATATTTTTTTGGGTTCATATGTTAATAAACACATATCGTGTGATTACATCAAATTGGTCTCATATTATGGGTCTCTACTAATGTTCTATAATACAAATTCCCAAACTAAATAAATCATGTTTTGAAACCAATTATATTGACATTGTTTTATTATATTATCACTACATCATTTTAAATACGGAAAATATAAATGGGAAACAAAACCAGGAACCAAAGATTTATGGTCCTAGAAAAATAAGGACCATACCAAACTTTTACAAAATAAAACGTAAACATTTATTTAATTCTATATTATCTAGCATCATCGAGGACTTTTCATTCTCCTTAGTTCAAGTAATATTCTAAGGATATACATCAAAATGGTATGAAATAAACCCCCAATAAGATGATGTATGAGAACATGAAATAATATAACTTGGGGTGGGTATAATCCTTGTCTTCATAACTGTGTCATAGGATAATAATCTTGAGAGTAAGCATTAATAAAAGTCATGGAATATAGAACCACGTAAAAATGAGCCATCTTGTCTTGATGGGCAACTGCCACACAATGATGTGAAGATAGATAGAGTCATGCTTATATATATTTCACTTTTATAATGAAATGAATCACATTAAATAATGTATTGGTTCAATATATAGTTTTGGGTTCACCCATCACATCAAAACATTTACATTTCACTATATAATTCAAGGTTCTCCTTTCACAACACATCATATACATTATTATGCATTACACATAAACTATATATCAATATTGTACATAAAATAAACCATAGTAATGAATGGATTTCATTTCATAAGAATAAATTCATAAACATTGTGATACCAAATGAAATAATGAATAATATACTTGATTTAAGAAACATCAACTTTGAGTGATGATGAAACTATCTTGAGAAGTAAAATGTATGTTTTTTCAGAAGAAGTGTTAATTTAGAAAGCATCATGGATATCAAAAACTCATGTAAAAACATTTATATATCAGAGAAGTTATGGTAGTGATGAATAAATTATTTTTATGGAATATCCATACTGAAAATGGGGTGAAAGAGGGAATCCCCAAAGAAAGAGAGTTGGGTTCTAAAATATTCATACCTTATATATGAATTCTTTCTTAACACTAATCACCTATTTAATCTAACAAAATTTATTAATTAAAATTAAATAATATTTTATAAAATAATTTGATTACTTTTGGTTTTATTATGTTCATTAATTAGGGTTTCTATGAGTTATATAGTTTAATATGATCGTTCGAGAGTGTTTATTTTCATAGTTTTCACTATCAGTTCACTTTAATACACGAATGAAGGATCGTGTAAAAAGAAGATTAATATCCAAAATTATTATTATATATTATTAATGATATTTCATAATTTTATATTATCTTAAAATTAATTTCATTTTATGGAATGAGGACGATTCATTTCCCAAAATTTACTACCGATATTTTTAGGTTAGTTTTTTTTGGGTTTTGGAAACAATGAATTCATTTTGATTTATCATTTAGTAACATGAATAAAATTTTCATACAAAACATAAAAACTGTAATTCCATATATTTTAAAACAATTTTGAACCATTATAATTGTATTATAAACATACCAGGAGGAGTTAAAATAAATTGAAAGTGCATCGCTCACGATGTCGTTAAATTTGCATATCACAAGTGACAATTTAATTTTTATAATAAGAGAGAGAGAGAGAGAGATTTATAGAGAGATAGTGAGAGAGAAGAGTTTGATTATGAATATTACATTAACCTGATTGAATAAAATAATATCAAAAAAACTGGAGTTATCATGACTTTTGGTTATGTTAAGGTGAAAAGAGGAGAAGAAATGAAATGAAATTGAAAAGATATAAGAAGTAAAAGAAAGATTATTTTACCTCTTAAATATTCCCTCTTTGAGAACCTCCTTATGGAAATTTTACTGATGTTTTTATTAGACCATGAGCTATTAGACGCAGGAGAGGTGATTGGGAAGAATAAGGGAATGATTTAAGGCCTATGAGGTGTGTAAAGAAGAGGGTGTAGCGGAGAATAGGGGTGTTTTGTCCTTATTATATTCATTAGTTTATTATTTTCGATCAATTATATGAATAGTTTAATAATTATCTCTAAATATATTAAAATAAAAATGGATGGTTCACGAATAGAGATCTAATATCCCCCGAACATCAATAATAAATAAAAAATTCGACTATTTATCTTCAATTAAAAATATCATATTTCACTATTCATAAAAAATTTACGTATTTCAAAAAAATAAAAACAGTTCAACCTAAATTTTTTTCCATGTAGGATTTAAAAATGAACTCTATTTTATGAAAATAATTTTATATTTTTGTGTAATTTAATTTTTATTTAAAATCCTCATTTCCATGGAAAATAAAAAATTTGAAAATTATAAATGAATATATAACAATTTGAAAAATTACATAAGGACTCATACAATTATCATAAAATTAATATAAATCAAAATATTAATTAATGTATACACTTTATGGATATTAATTTTCATTTAAATTATTAAATTAATCATAATTGTTTTTACATATTTATGACTTATAAAAATTCCAATAGTTATTTAATAATTTTTAAAAAATTTATTTAAATATAATATGGAATAATTATTTCATTATTATATTTATATGAAGCCTAAACTATATTAATACTTTCATGGGTGAGGTAACTATTCATTTGGCTAGTTTACAATTAATGATGGTCATATTACTCATCCTAAGGTCATGTTATTATTTCATCGGTTTAGGTTCCTCAACATCTAGAAATATTTTTTATTTCATTCACTCATCACATATAAAGTTTTTATTGTGTTTATAATGTGATTATATGTGATATTACTATATCAAATAACTATATATATTTAATTCCATTGATAAAATTCTTATGTCATTACATTCTTCCCCCTTTTAAAATAACACCGTTAAAGTTTCAATTTATATGAAAAGGTGAGGGCACTTCTTCTTTATTTCTTCTTCTAATTCAAAATTTTATTCTACATATATATGGTTCCTCTAAAACATGTTGAAAATGTGGTTTTTCTTTTTCATGTAGTACCTAGTCTCTTCGATCCAAAATAATTACTGGTTTCTCCTTATAAAATATATCATCATCTCTATGTATCACCTCTGTGTTTTGTACATATCAGGGATTTGTTATGTACTTCTATGGGAGTGATGGATGGAATATATCTTGATATTGACCCATATTCTATGGAAATAGAAGCCAGTAATCCATGGCTCTAATGAAATCAATTCCTTCAAGGGGACCAACATACCTTGGTCTTAGCATTCATTTCATTCCAAACCCCATGATTCTCTACCATTGTGATATTAAATGGAAGACCTTATCTCCAAAATTGTAATCTATGTCCATTTGATGGTTGTCATCATAGATCTTTTGATGAATCTATAACAATTTGATTTGTTTTTAGATGACTTGAACCTTCTCTATCATCTCCAGAACAAGATAAGGTCCATGGAGCATTATCTCAAAAACATCATCCCAATAGGATGTAGTTCTAAATTTCATGGCATATATAGCTTCATATATATCCATTTAAATACTTTATTTGAAGTTGTTGTCATATGAGAACATAAATAATCAGATATATTGATCCCATCCTCCATTTAATTCGAAAGAGTTGAATAATATAATATATTTGAGTGTCTGAATAGTCCTTTTAGATAGGCAGTAGGTTTGGCTATGATAGGTCATGAAGAAATTTAATTCATTACTCAAACAATGTTGGAGACTCATCCAAAATATAGTTTTGAACCTTGGATCATGATTAGGGAAAACTTAGAGGAGGACCCCATGCAGTCTCACCACTTGCATCACATATATCATTAAATATTTATCAAGTAAGATCTCTTTCTAAATTGTAATAAAGTACGACGTCCTGTTCAGTTATTCCACCACAACCCATATAACATTATTTCATATAAATTTATATGGGAGACCCATTTCAATGATGATAGTAAAAATCTCCAATATCCACAAGGGTATAATAAATGGTTTCATCATCCCATTGGACTTATGTTGATTGGATTTAATTTTCTGATATATCAAGCACCTTGAGATATACTACCAAGTCTTCTTCTTCATGTTGTCCCTCAAGATGTTCTCTCGGAGATAAGGGTACATATTGGAACTTCCAGGATTGATAGAGAATGTAGAGACATGTTAATTTTCGGAAAAAAATCCATCTTTTTCCAAGGTGATAATGGCACACTAAGTCTCATTATAGAAAGAATCATACCATCATTTTCGATATGTAATTCATGTATTTTCATTTCCTTAACTTCATATAACATCTTAGGTAACTCTAGATCATCGCTTTACACCTACTTAATCATCTATTGGATAGATGGTTGGGAAATCATTCAGAAAGGAAGGATTTATTCCCTTTTATTATGATTTCAAAATCCATCTTTTTCATATCAATGAGGATATGGTCTTTCTAACTATGAAACATGGATAGAGTAGTAGGATATTTTCTACTAAGAGTCTTATCTACCATGTTTTCCATGCCATTATGATAGGGAAATAGAAACATTGAAGTCTTTGATTAAAAATAACCATATACTATGACACATGTGTGAGATCCTTTTGTGTGAATATATACTTTAGGATCATGTGATCAGTATATATGTCATAGTTCTCACCAGAGAGGTAGTGCCAGAATATTTTAAAGGAAAAAAGAAAATCTGCTAGCTCCAGATCATGTGTTTTTTAGTTTTTCTCTTCGATCTTCAACTATCATGTGTCATTATCAGTATAATTATCATTTTTCATGAGTTCACAAAGTCTTTCATTGATGTATCACTGTATATCAAAAAAATTTCTCTACTTCTGAGTGATGTGATCATAATTATAGTGATCATCCTTCTAATTAGATACTTGAAGCAGTATTCAAATTATTCAGTCCAAAAATAATTTTCCAGTTTCCACGTTAACATAGTTAGAGGGCTTAAAAATCATGAGAAATTTCTCACAAAACGCCTTTAGTATGCTGTGAATCCTTGAAAAATATATATTTTGGTGACCCTAGAGATTCTGGTCCAATTCTTAATTTAAATTATTATTTAATGGTCCATATAAATTCTCTCATTTGTGATCACATATCCTAAAATTCTGACTTTCTCTTACCAAAAGTCACATTTATTGAACTTTTCATAAAATTTCTATGTCTTTAATGTCTATAATGACCCAACCATACTTTAAATACCTTTAAATTAAATCAATAGAGAAGAATATTCCTTAACAAATATAACAAATCCATGATAGGACCGTATAGGTCTAGTGTATTTAAAAACTGGGAAACATCAACAACTAGTTCGTAAGAAATCTTAATTTTGTCCCACTTATTTCATCACAACTAGATAACATATTGAGATACCTTCATTAATTCCAAAATTAACGACCTACGGAATAGAATCATATAAAATTTTGATATTTGATTCCCAAAAAGGGAAATAAAGGGAGATATCAATCATATCACGATCATAATACATATGAACATAAAAATTTAAAATCTAATCCTATATATTAATGATCATACCTTCATTCTATGGGACAAATGATTCAATTTCATAAGAATCAATTAAAATATTGTGAAAAGTCATAACATAATACATGAAAGTTTTCTATACACACTTAAGAATATAAAATCATTTCATATTTTTCAAGGATCATTTCAAAGTCTACAATAACAGAAAAATGCCATTATTTAACCTAGTTCACTCCTCGTTCTAGCCATGTACTACTAAAAAGATATCATTTCCCATTCAATCCATGAATATCTCATGATATGTAAATATTTACCCAATTCATCCAACAGATATTGTAATTAAATCATTGTTACATATTCCAAAAATACATAAACCATTCATCATAGCATAACCCATAGAATAAACTAGGTTCTTAAACATCATTTTAGATAAACATAAATCATCAAATGGATTTCATAAATAAAATTACATAATAAACACAATAAAACCATATTAATAATAACGATAGAAACATAACACTATTTAAATAATGTAATCATATCTGGGAAACAATTTTAAAAAAACTTTTGAAATTAATTCATGAGGAAAAAATCCATTCTTTTCTAAAAATTTTTCCATTTCTCAAATTTACACGCAATATTTAAAAGCAAATATATTCATTCAAAATAAAAATTAAATATTGTAAATGAAAATTAACATAAATAAGGTATAATTATATTATACAAATATTTTTTGTAGTATAATTTAAAAGAAAACATTTTGCTTGTAAATCTTTTTGATAGTCAAATCTTACCTTGTATCGAAAGAGAAAAAAGATTCCTTTTATCATAAATTAAATCCACAAATAGATTTCATACATATCATTCCATCATTAATAGAATAAAACCATAGTAGTAATAGGGATTAAAATAGAACCCAATTTAAAGAATGTGCTCATAGATGGGAAATATGGTTAATAAAACACTTTAAATTAATTCTTGAGGAAAATATAATTTATTATTCAAAAACATTTTATTTTCCCGAAATGCCCCACAATATTAAATTAATATCATTTATTTTAAATTAATATTTTAATCATATAATGTAAGATTCAGGGAAATATTGTTTTATGAAATCATAAAAATCTGTTCATTCTGTAAAAGTTAAAAGAAATCATTTTTCTCATTCTATTTTTGATAAGATAAAAAGTTCCTTATATTGAAAGTGACAAAATATTCCTTTAATTCCATTTCGTAAATATTCAACAATGGGTAATATTGACTTTATACAATATTAAAAGGATATGAAGAATATATTATAACATATAATTATAAAACATTGATAGGGATGACAAAAATACCTCAATAAATACTTATATATAAAATATATACAATAATAATTAGATTATGAAATTATCCCTTACCTTAGGCCTGATTTCCTTTATATGTATCCAAATAACATCTTCATTGATGTGCTCTCTCTAAATCTTATCATAAACATTAGAGGTTTTCTTTGAAGAAAAACAGATCCTATAGAATGTTACTATGGATGTTTGGAATGAAAAATAGTAAGCTATGGCAAAAAATAAAGGGTTAATGTGATGTGAATAGGTGGGGGAGGATGGCCCCTAATATAATTTTTTGGAGAGGCGCTTTTGGGAACTCAAAAAATATTAATTTATAATGTAAACCCATATGAAGACATCTAGAATTTCCAAATTTAGAACATGAGATAATATAGGGTTATAATCTCATCAACAAATATATTTTAGATATGTTTATATATAAACTTAAACCTTACCATTTTAATTGAATCTTAGTTATTTTATTTAATTGTTAACTGTGGTAACAAATATTTCAATATTAAAAGGGTGAAATACTTAACTCTTCGATGTAAATGAGATTATAAATAAAAAAACTATCACATTTCGTACCATAAAAAAATATTATATATTTTTTAAAATGTTGTATGATATTTATGTAAGTTAATAATTCATTATTCAGACGAATTACCAATTGTGTCAATTTTGACACTATTAAATTCATTGATTTTTGGAAATTTTAAAATTCCAAGATAACATTGAAATTTTTTTTAAAATTTTTAAGAGGTCATGGTAATCTATTAAATTTATTAGAAATATTAATTATCCTAAATTATATTTAATTTAATATTTTTATTAATATTTAATTGATATTTTTCTTCAATAATATAATTTCAACAATTGTTTCTGAAATTATTTAATATATATATTTATTGGATAAAAATATAAAATAATATAATTTGACAAAGATAATCCTATATCATTATGAATAATACATATAATCAAATATATAGTCTATATAATCCAGCATTAAAATTGTTATACTTAATAAAACATGAATGTGGAAAGTTTATCCTCACATTAACTAAAATAATATAAGTCTAATAATCTCTTATTTAAGGCTCCAAATTATTACTAAATAGACATATTGATGGCTATGGTCATCATATACTCATAATGTATGATTTGGAAGAGTTTTTGGGTGGTTTAAAGGTAATTATCATTTTAATAATACTTATTTTATTGATTTCTCATCAATTAAATAACTTTTTCATCATTAATGTATTTGTCATTATGGAAATTATTTATTGAATAAATACTAAAAATAAATTATAATGATAAATAAATACATTTTATATTTCAAATTATTGTTTATAATTTAATTTATCTTATGTGTGAAATTATATTAAATATAATAATTATTAAAATTTGAATAATACAAATTTAACTTTTCATTAAATAAATTAAATTAAACATCCTAATCTAATCCATCTGGCTTCTGAAGGACACCATTTAAACCCAAGGATGATTTAGGTATAAAAACACCTGCCCAGTGATATTAGGACATGATTTTGGGTAATTTTATTATATTATGTTTACCATTAATCACCTGATTTACCCCTTTACCATATTAATAAAAATAACTAAATTTACTATTAATAAACAAAAAAATTAAAAGATCCGTATTGTTGTAATTTAGACTTACTAATTCCAATGATTTAATCCATATTTAAAAATTTAAAACAAATAAGTTTCAATAATTAATAAAAAATAAATCAAATTTTTGAAATGAGAAAATGGGTTTTAAAAGTTAAAACATCACAAAATATTGAAATGTTTTTCAATCTGAATTCAATGAAATATTAATTATATTGACATAAAATATATTAAATGATAATAATATTTTCTATTTATTATTTTAAACCACAAATTATTATAAATTAACTAGATAAATTGTTTTGATGAAAAAGTGTTTTTTTTAAATTTAGTATATTTTTACTATTCATCAAAACATGAATGTTATCAGAAAAATATAAAAAATTGATCCCACGTAAACTGTTATATCCAACATCTAATGAAATATTTTATGGAGTCATTCAAAAAATATTAATTTTTAATGATATTAATTTAAAATGGGTTCTCCCTTAAAATTCTGAAAATTACCCTTAAAAAAATATATTTTTCTATACATCAAATAGGGTTTATTCACCCCTATGAAAAAATATATATATTTGGTGAATATCAAAAATATTTTTTTAATTATATAACACATATATTTCATTAATTTTATTTAATAATATTAATTCACTCTATTTATTAGTACAAAAATACAAATATATTATTGATTAATATCTTTTTCATAAATAAATGGTAGCAAATAAACCCATCATTAATTTTCATATGTTAATTATTTTCATTCCCTCTAACCCAATAGCTATTAAAATGGAAATTTAATATTAAGGGTTTCTCATGGTTTTTTTTAAACTAACTACTTCGTGCAATAAATGTTACCGAAGAAATAAAATTATTTACCAAACAATTATTTCATAAAACATCAGGGAGTTACATTATACCCCCCACATATGGAAATTTTCCTTCAAAATTCATCACAAGGAATCAAGCAGATGGGAATACTTCTTCCTCATCACATCTTCAAGTTCCCACATAACCTCGTTAAACTGTCAGACCCTCCACAATAAATTCACCAAGAGAGTATTCTAGTTTAATAGATGTTGTTTTCTACGATCCGGAATCTATATTTTTTGTTCTTCATAATAATGATATTAAACCCATAGTAAAACATTTGATTTTAGTACATTTGGAGGATCTGTTATGTACTTTCTCATGAGATATACATGGAAGACATTATGAACTTGAGTTAGATTCGATGGAGGCACCAATTAGTATTCTACATTCCAAACACGATCTGGAATTTCAAAATGATAGATATTGATAGGTCTTAGATTTCCCTTGTTTCTAAATCTCTTTAGTATCTTTCATATAGTTATTCATAGAAATACAGTATCACCTACTTAAACCTCTATGTGTTTTCTTCACCAGTCACTATAACATTTTTTCAATATGAGCTACTCTTATATGATATTGAACTGATCTGGCCTTTTCAACCATTTCATCAACAAGATCAGGTCCTAATTGATTTTATTCCCAAACATAATCCTTGAAAATTGGATTTATTGACTTATTTCAATAGAAGGATTTATAAGGATCCATCTGAATAAAATAGTTAAATATATTGTTATTTAAAAATTTACACCAAAGGTAGGTGTTTATCCCGTAGAACATTGAAATACATAGAGCATGCTCCAAAAATTTATTCTAGAGTGTGAATATTCCTATCAGACTAAAATTATATCTAAGGATGATAATTAATGTAGAAATATAACTATTTATATAGAGCATGTTGGCGAACTCGCCAGACCATTGAGGTAAACCATGGATCCCAATTATATATAATGGAATGTGTTAATCCTTTAAATCTAACCATATACTTTACATATATACTAGAAAGATGATACAGAGATAAATCCTCTTTAATAGCAATTATGTGTGACAAATTCCAATAGAGATCATCGATAACTCATATTGCATTATTTACATTATATTTTTTGGGATGTACGTTGACAATGTCAATAATGATGTTTTCCAATTTCAATGTTTGTGTTGGTAATGGTTGTGACATCCCCTTAGAGTTATGACTATTATCCCCAACATACTAAAAACCCATGAACCAAGAGACATATTTGGAAACATCTCTTTTCATGCCATCCAACTAGAAATATTATTTCATGTCCCTATAATTCATTGTGCTTCCATGAATAATACTAAATGATAATCTATGGGGCTCATCCAATAGATCCTTTTTTATTCTCCTATCAATGGAATATTGAATTATTTTTTAATCCTTATTATTACTCAGTAATATTGTATTAATTTGGGATCATTTATATCCATCATTTGTTTCTCTACACGTTCCTTTTATGCCTCCTTAATCTTCACTTCTATAGATTATTGAACATTTATTTGAGAAAGATAATATTTCTTTCTTTCCAATAAAATTTCATGATTCTTCTTTTTCAAATACATATATATTGGATATTTTGTAATCCTCATCATGGTCAGGATATCAAGTTCCCTTCAACACAATGCATCTTCCATAGAATTCTCTTTCCTAAGGTTACAGTTCATTGATAAATCATAATCATTAATAAAACCTAACCATAATTTTTGACACATATTCTAATAGTTTTGTGTGTAAATATACATTAAACAATAATTTTCAGTATAAATATCATACCATTCACAAAGAAAATAATGTCTCTTTATCTATAATACAATTATTTCCATACCAAACTCAAAATCATAATTTTGGTAATTTTGTTCATTTATTATCAATTATTGTGAGGCATTACCTATCATCATATCATTTTTCCATAGATAAAAACCTATACCCTACATGTATGAATTACTATAGATTCCACACCATTCACTATTACACGGTAGTGTTCGCATGTTTTCACTAGTGAACATTCTTTTTAACTCTTTAAAAATATCTTCACATTCCTCCATCCACACGATAATAACACCTTTACGAGTTAACATTGTTAGTGTATTAGATACTCAAGAAAAACCATTAACTAAATGTAGATAATATCCATCAAAACCAAGAAAACATAAAATATTAGTTACCATAGTTTATCCCATACAATTTTCAATAACATTTATATTTGTTGGATCCATAGATACCCCCTATCATGGGATTATGTAACCCACAACTGATATTTTCTGAATCCATAATTTACATTTGGTAAATTTTTCCTAAATTTTATCCTTTACCAGGTTCTTTAGTATAATTCTAATTTGATCCTCATGATCATACATTCTCTTTGAATAGACAAGAATAACTTCTATAAATACTGTCATTAAATGAACATGATTGTCACTAATTACAATATTCATTAGATCCGTCATGTTAATGGGGGATTAAAATGACCAAAAGGAATCACTATAAATTCGAAGCCTTTATACCTTATACAGAATTTTGTATATGGTATATCCTAATTCTTAATACGTAATCGATGATATCTATAACAAAGATCAATCTTGGAAAATTATAGATCTCCAAATAGTTGTTTGAATAAGTCATCAATGTTGGAAGATGATATCTGTTCTTGAAAGTGATCTTTTTTATGTTATTGATAATCAATGAATAGTCTCATTGATTCTCCTTTTTCATAAATACAAAACAATATCTTCACTATGTGGAACATTTAGGTATATGAATCCTTTATCAAGATTCACTTGGAGTTTCTTCTCCATTTACTAAAACTCAAATGGGTCCATTCTATAAGGTTTATTCGAAAAAGGCATAGTACCATGTATGCATTTTATTGAAAACTCAACCTCAAGATATAGTGGAAGACCGGGAAATTATTCCATAAATACATCATCAAATTCACATAAAATATGTTTATCCTTAATGGTGAGTGTCTCCCCAGACATTTTAGATTGATAACCATCCATTATAGAAACTAAGACCCATAAGATTAAATAAATTTCAATGCAAAGTCATATTTAGCTAGGCATCAATAGATGATCATCGATTGATGTGGAATATGAAATGTGTCTTTCCTTACATGGAAATTAATATGAGTACCATATAAAGAGGGACAATACATTCCAATAATCTCCCTAAATTACACACTTTCAAGGATAGAAGGATATCTTGGAAGTAGATTCCCACAAACATCAACTAGATAATAGTTATAAATTATTGATGCGACTGTTGTTCCATTAGGTGTTCTAAATGATTGCTCAACATCTAATTGGTTAGGTAATATGGATATACCATTAGAAAATTCCTCAGAAATAAAATAGTGTGTGGATCCATAATAAAATAAAAAATTTATACTTTAGAGTGGATGATATGTGTATATTTCACCACATCATTTTCATACTCCACATTGCATATAGTAATCAGAGGTGAATTTCGTTTTTCAATGGCCATAAGTGTTTGGTGATGTCATCCATCATCATCAATACTTATATTATGGAATTAATTGTAATAATACTCCATTCCCATTCACTTTTTACATCTAAGTGTTTGAGGTATAATTCATATGTCTATTTCTCTATTCGCATCATTAGGCATATTTTTCCCATCACTTCTACATTCAACTACCCCATGAAAATATCATCCACATTTAATACATTTTCTAGTACATTTATGATAATTTACAATATGTTTCATTCCTCAATTTTATCATAAGGTTAATTTCATCTTCATTTCGGTATTATCTTTATACATTCCCTTGAATTCTAATTTTTTTCTTCTTATCGAACCCAACGAACTTATGGGTTAATCCAATATCCATCTTAACCGTGAGAGTACATCGAATAATTTCCTCATAGATTTTGATGTCTTATATAGCTAATGACATTAAGACCCTTGGTTTTAATCTTCTAAATAACCAATAAAATTTATTCTCAGGTTGGATAATAATTATAAAATATTACATTGAATTCCATGTAAAATTGTCTTCATAGGTACCAATAGATTCATCATCCTTTTTTATGTTTAAGGTAATCCTCTATAATTTTTGATGATTATGAGGAATGTAATTATTGAAAAATATGTTATCAAAATAGTCTTATTCATTGTATTATATTTCAACTCTTTTCCTTATATTCTTAATAATATTCCATCATTAATCAGCTTCGCCTTGGAAATGATAAGCTTCTATGATGACTTTGTCACGTTCTGAACTTTGGAGAACTAAAAATATATGTATTGTGGGACTAATCCATTGTTCTTACACTAACTAATTAGAATACCTATTGAAAGAAGGTAGACACTTTCTTGTGAAGGTCTCAACAGAATCTTGTTCCACTTTTGATAATGTGGATGTACTGCATGATTCAAAGCATTAGAATGATGTGTAAGTATAGCAACCCTAAATGAATGAAAATTATTATTTTTTATTTTTAAAAACACTTTCTGGTTAACTGGGAACTGAAAAAGAGAATCAAATTGAGACATTGTGTTCAATGGGATCCACCATTGCAGACACACACCAAATCAATAATAAAACAAGAAAAAACAGCGTGTACAAGGGAAACCACCATTGCAGACACGATTGAGGCAAAGTGAGAACCAATCTCAAGAACCTCCATGATCCAAAACACCATCTTCATATCCAAACCATCGCAATTTTCCAAAAAAACTTTTGAACAAGCCCAAAAAAGAGGCATGGTAAGCATAAATAACATATTTTTCATTCCATCTCATATAAAATTTGTTTTCTCTTGATGAAAATCATTGATTTTTTTGTCATATTCATCATTAATGTGGTTCTTCAAGGTTCTAGAAACTGACTAAAACTAAGATGCATTTCATGAGAAACATTAATCATAATGGGAGAAGAATATAATTACGAATAAAATATTACTTTAAGAAACTTTAGGTTTTATCATATGTTATTTATAATATTTTCTAAAACATTGTGATGGTTAAATGTAAATAGTAATATCCATGGGGTTATTCCAATGGTTTTCTAATCATGTTTTCCAAAGGTTAGCTATAGCCACCCTCTGATACCAACTACAGTAACCAATACTTTACATAAAATGATATTCCATCAAAATGGAAGAAAATTTATTAAAAAGTATAAAAAATCAACAAAAATACCATATATGTATAGTTCCTTTATATGTTGGGATACATAAAAAATGGGTTCATACGAAATCTTAAATGTCTCCCACTTATTTTATCATGACCTGACCCCTTTGTGACATATCTTACTTAATTCCATTCTTTGTGACCTATGGGAAAGAAACATATGAATGGGTGATCTTAGAGGCTTGGTAAGGGTAATCAAGGGAGATATCAATCATGTCATAATCATAATACATAATCACATAACATTTTAAAATAATTTCATATATATGAATGATCATGATACCATACTAAGGGATAAATTATAAATGATTATGGGAATCAATTACCATAATCTTCAATGTCATAAGACAAGAAATTAAATTTTTTGTCATATATATAACCATAGAAATCCATTTTATATTATTTATGTATCATTACCAAGACTATCATAGCGGACATAGTCCATTTGGAAACTAGGTTAACTCATTTTTCTAGCATTTTACAACTGAACCTATAACATTTCATGTTCAAACCATGTCTATATAATGGAATATAAATATTTACCAAATGTCTAAGTGGGAGACATATTTCCCAACTATCTCATAATGAAATCATTAATACATGGGACATAAAAACATAATTCATTCATCATAGCATAACCCATGAAATAAAATGGGTTTCATAATCATTATTTCATTATAATATACAACCACAAATTGGACTTCATAAATATTATTCAATCATAAACACAATCAACCCATAAAAAATATTTTTATAAAAGAACCTTATTTAAATAATTGCATCTTGTATGGGAAACAATATTGATAGCACTCTTGAAATTATTTCATGAGGATAATATCACTTCCACTTCAAAAACATTTTTATTTCTCATATACCATGAAATATTAAAAGAAAATAATTTCACTAAAATAAAAATAAAATATTATAAATGAATTTAATGGATATAGGTAGTTTTGATAGAATAAATTTCCATTTATTCAATATATATTAAAATAAAACATTCCTATGAATCATTTTTAAAAAATCAAAAAGTAAATTGTGTCAAAATAGACAAAAGAGTCATTTCATACAGATTCGTAAAAATTAACCAATTGAGAAAATGAACATTAAACAATAATAGAAGGATCTGAAGAATGATCTAAAATATATATGTATATAACCTGGAAATATATGATTAATATAACTCAGTAAATACTTACATATAAAAAAACATAAATCAGAATGAGATTTCAAAATTATCTCTTACCATAGTCTTGATTTTATTTATATGTATCTGAACATCCTCTTCATTTATGTGATTCCTCTATATATCCTCATTATGCACTAGATTTGATCTTTAAAGAATAACAAAACCATTTTAATATTTCTAAGAAATAGTGGAAAGAGAAAAGGAAGTCTATGGTTTGGCATTAATGCAAAATGTTAAGTGAAGAGGTGAGGGAGGATATTCCCTTTTATAATTGATGTGAGGGGCACTTTTTGAATCTCCAAAAATATTAATTTATAATAATATAAAACATGATAAAAATTCTCCATAATATCACAATTTATCATATTACATTATATAGGTTTATAATATAATCATCTAATAAATTTTAAACATTTGTTTTTGTAAATTTAAACCTTATCGTTTTAATTTAGACTTAGTTATTTTGATTATTTTTATAACTAGGGTAACAAATATTTCAATATTAAAATGGTGAAATATTTAATTATTTGTAATCAATTAGGAAATAAATAAATACCTTAGAAAATTTTAGATTATATAATAATTGTAATATATTTTTAAATATGTTTTATTATTTTTAAATAATTTAAAAAACATTATTTTGATAAAAAAACACTAACACCAATTTATAAAATATTCAATTCATTGATTTTAAAAATATTATGATAAAAAGATAAATTTAAACCAAATAACTTATTATATTCCTATTAGTTCATGTAATCTAAAACACTGTACAAATTATGTATCATAAATTATATTTTTTTTAAAATTTTATTAATATTTAATTGATGATTCCATTAATTAAATAATTATTAAAATACTTTATGTTGATTATTTAATGTACATATATTTTGGATAAATAATAAAAATACTGTTTCGGTGCGGATGTGCGTCAGGTTTCTGTTCCGACGCTGTTCCGCCAGGGCGCGTTCGCGCGTGCACCCGGCGACCCGAGGGGATGGGCGCGTGGCTTGTGGCCCCGCAGTCCCGCTTTCCAAAGGTGGGCGGCATCCGTCCCTTGTTCAGGGGCGTCTGCTCCTTGATCGAAACCGGGATGATGGGATGTCGGCTCCTCCTTCCGTGGACGTATCCTCGGAACTCGTCGCCTAATCCGGGTCTCCCTCATAGATTTAAGAATGTTCGTGAATCTCGTTCCTGGCGCCATATCTTCATGGACACAAGTTAATTATGCTGCTTCCGCCCAGACGCTCCAAGGAGTCTGGTCGGGGCAGCAACCTGCGGTGAGGAGACCAGGTGGCTCTGGGTGTTGGGGGCGTGTCTTAACACTGCGACTCTGCATGTCTTCCTTCCGTCCCTAATAGGGCTTCTCGAAGGCGTGATGGCCTGAGGCATCCCGCGATGGGTGCGGGGAACTGTGTTACCTGAGGTTTTCCTCAGCTTCCCGTGTTTAACACGGGGTATGCCGCGAGTTTAATGTCCAGCGGGGACAGCATCGGACTGATCAACACGAGAAGTGAATCAGATGACAGAACCCCTTGCGGGGAACCTCCGACGCTGGGGCCAGCACATGGGCGGCTTCCCGAGTAAAGTGGAGTGGAATGAAATGGCATGACCCCACCGGGATGTGGCGGCCCGGGTAAGGATCTGGGTGGATGATGGAGTGAAGAGCTTGGACCCGTAGGGGCTTCCTACGTACCGCGCGTTAGCGCGGATCAAAGTCAGCGTAGTTCGGATATACAGTTTAACGTCATGCTGGACGTTGGCAAGCCGACTCACATGGAGGTCGAGGCCGCCGGGCGGAGGATTGAACCGAACCACCTCGCATAGAGGGGGATGGAACGGCCGGGTGGATCACAGTTTCACGTCATGCTGGACGTTGGCAAGCCGACTCACAAGGAGGTCGAGGCCGCCGGATGGAGGATTGAACCGAACCACCTCGCACAGAGGGGGATGGAACGGCCGGGTGGATCACAGTTTCACGTCATGCTGGACGTTGAAGAGAAAAAGGCAGTGGGGAAGCACAATGGAGATACACATGTGCAGTCCCCCACAAGAGCGGATTCATAGGTGAATCGACGCAAGTGTGAACCCGGGAGGGGTCCACTGATGGAAGAACCGACGTGAATACGACCGGGATGACCAGGTGGTGGGCTTGAACCACGGAGAGGCTTCCTACGTACCCTGTTTAGGAGACAGGGATCAAAGTCCACGTAGTTCGTTCTGTTTGTAACACTCTACCCCCGTGGGCGAAGGCCACTCCATGAATCGTCCCTAAAGAGGGGCAATCCCGTCATCCCTGCAGAGACGAGCGGGTGGGGGCCACATCCAAACCGGGAGGGGGACCCTGCGTGCGAGGCACGGGATCAGGTGAAGCAGACGGTTTAACGTCTTGCTGGACGAAGTACAGTTTAACGTCGTGTGTTGAGGACGAAGCGGACGGTTTAACGTCTTGCCGGACGAAGTACAGTTTAACGTCGTGTGTTGAGGACGAAGCGGACGGTTTAACGTCTTGCCGGACGAAGTACAGTTTAACGCCGTGTGTTGAGGACGCATGGTGTGCAATTTAACGTCTTGTAGCTAGGACGAGGTGCAGTTTAGCGTCATGCAGGACGAATGCTGAATAGTTTAACGTCTTGTAGCTCGGACGATGGAGGCTAGGCAGTTTAGGGTCGTGCAGCTTGGACGTATGCTGAACAGTTTAACGTCTTGTAGCTCGGACGATGGAGGCTAGGCAATTTAGCGTCGTGCAGCTTGGACGTATGCTGAACAATTTAACGTCTTGTAGCTCGGACGAAGTGCAGTTTAACGTCGTGCAGGACGTAAAAGCCGCCGATAGGCCCGTGTCACTTCGCGCGAGCCTGGAGGGCCGCACGGGAAGACAACGCACAGTGCGGGCACCCGGGATGAGGGTCATCGGGATCCACGCAGGCGGGTACCCAAAGGGGGTCAAAGGGGGCGACCCTGGCGGTTTGCGCGCAAAAGAGGAGCTTTGCGCGCAATACCGCGGGTCGGCGCGCAAATGGGCGGGCTGGCGCACAATTGAGCCAGCGCTTTGCGCACGGATGATTGAGATTGCGCGCACCGGGCTTCGGATAGCGCGCGGGGGAAACGACTCATTCTTTACTGAACGACCACTTTGAGAAAAAAAGGGGGGTGCGCCCAATCGGGCCGGATTGAGCGCACCCCGGGGGCAATTGCGCGCAAGAGGCTTCTTTTGCGCGCGAATGCCTTTGGGTGAAGATTTATTCAAAGGAAAGGAGCCAAAGGGATTGCGCGCGATGGCGAACCCCAAGGCTTTCTTGCGCGAAAGAAAGGCGGTTACCTGAAGATCGGCATTGCGCGCGGAAGGGGTTGGATTGCGCGCACGAGAGACCTTTCGACTTCCGGCAACATTAAAAACGTCGGGGGTCGCCTCATATTTATAGGCAACCCCGGGCGTGGAATCCAGTTTGCGGGCGCGGAATTCTCTTCGCGGGCGCGGAATAGGCCCCGTCGTGCAAGGGAGTCGCGCGGGCCACGGGCGCGCAAAATTGCGCGCCGGCCCAGCGCATTGTGCGCATCCCGGGAGGTTTGCGCGCGGCACTCCAACTTTGCGCGCGGGCCTCCAAAATTCCGCGCAAGGCTTCCGGGCCCACCGAAACGTGCTTCTGACTCCAAATATGACCTCGCTTTCCGCATCCGGAGCTTTGTTTGGGAACAACGGACTTTTCCGGCATCTACAAAAGCCCCCCCTCGGAATCTGATCGGCGAGAGGTCGCAACGATCGGGTTCCGAGGGAGACGCTGGAATGCTGAAGTCCTGGGTGGCGCGGGACTGTGGCGCGCAAAAAAGGGTGTCATGCACGAAATTCGCTGTCGCGGTCGCGCAAAGGGCTTTCTGCGCAGCGCGGACACCCGGACTCGCCTATAAATAGGGGCCCTGGGTCCCCCCGTACCGTACACCGGCCTTCCGCGCGATAAGCATCTAAGCTCTCGTGCGCGAAATTGCCTTTTCCGGCGTGAAATTCGCCCGCTCGTCGCGCAAACCTTCCGGATTTCGGCCTGTTTTTGCGCGAACACCCGGGGTTTTACTCGACGGACTTCCCGATTGCACGCTGTCCACTAGGATTGCACGCCAACTCTCAAACTTCTCTACCAGCCTCGTCAGATTCCGCACGCTTCATCCCTTAACCCACACGACTCCCGGAGCTTTTGAGATGGCTGCGAATCGAGGGAATGATGGGGATGCCGCCATTCGCAGAGCTGAGATGGCGGCGAACGAGGAGGTCTACGGAGTCAAGGAGATTGTTTCCAACAATCAATCCTTGTTCGACTTGTTGACGCCGGCCCAGAAGACATATCCACTGTCGGACAACCTGCCGATCTGGAACTTTGGCATCCTAGATGAGGTTCCGGTGCCAGGGTTCGAGGTTGATGCGCCACGGACCTGGGTGACTCGGGAGGACGAGCTTCCCCGCTATAACATCACCAAAAATGGGCATCCTGCCAGGGAGACCAGACACTTAGATGTCTATGTCCTGAACCCGAGGACGCGAACCATCGTCGGAAGTGAGCCTACTACGGAGAACTCTCCAACCCTCTACTCGAGCACATATCGCCAGAGTGTCACTGACGACACCAAGGGCTGGCTGAAGGACTGGGACTTGCGGTCTGGGGGCAATTTCACCAGTGAGTGGGCCTGGGCGTTCTGGGTACGCCACACCTGCGATCACTTCGCGGAGGAGCTGCGGTACATCGGCCTGTTTGAGGCGGTGTGGACGTCCCAATTCCACTAATACCAGCAGTTCGAGCTCGGGCCGGAGCTGTTCACCCACTGGTCCCCGGATACCAACACCTTCCATCTTCACCATGGGGAGGTCGGCATCGGTCTTTAGGACATCCACTGCATCGGAGGTATCCCGCTGGAGGGTTACCAGTACGATGAGTTCCTGTCTCCGAAGAACACCTGGGAAGACAGGTCACGGACTCCCATTCTGACATGGCATCTACTTGACCTGGCTACGCAGCGGCTCGGGATCAAGGACTTCCACAAGGACATAGCCTACAAAGAGTGTTTCGGCCAGTTCTTGGAGCATGACCCAGCGGTCAAGATGCCAGGCAGGGGGAAGCGGTGCCCGACCGCAGCTCAGAGGAGCCGGAATGGGTCGTACTGGCGGGTCCTGGAGATGGGCGACTACCACTCATGGGGGTACCGCGTCATCGAGGCCCGGGACCCAAATGTCCGGTACGCGGCGTTCCTGGCCGCCTTTCTGAGTGGGTGGCTCCTGCCAGTGCGGGACGCGAGAATGGGCGTCCGCCCAGCGACACTGGCGATGGCTGGCGCTATGGCCGCCAATAAAAGATACAACCTCAGGGTCCCAGTGCTGGCTAAACTGTATGCCATCCTGGGACGCATCTCGCGAGGGGGGTCGCCACGAAGGATCTGTGGGCCCTTCCAATTCTTCCACGGCTGGGTGGCTGCTCACCTTGGTGGGTACACGTTTCCGAACGCCATCATTCCTCCGGGCAACGGCTTGCGACCCTCCCTGGTGAACATCGCGGGGGTCGCTCCGATGACCCTGAATGAGGAGGGCGTGAGGATTCGGATTGGCAATCATGCCAATTTCAACTTCAGCCTGTTCCCCACTCCCGTTGGCCAGATGATCGACAACGGACAGGGTCTGCTGGAGCAGCACGAGTACTTCCTGAACATGCGGGGCGGGGTGCTCGTGGCTCGGATCGACGGGAAGGTGATCTGCGAGCCCTACGTGCCAACCCGGTTCGCCAGGCAGTTCAGGTGCCTTCAACGGATGCCGAAGAGGGTATTCACTACTGTCCGGGAGGAGACGAACCCTTGCATCCATCGCCAGATGTGGCTGATGTTTGTCCCTTTCGGCTCTGGCGAGGTCATCACTCTCCCTACTACCGGGGTTGACGCAGGCTTGGCAACCGAGTACGCCGAACACTGGGCCATCGCGTACCCCGAGGGGCTTCTACGGAAGCCAGTTTGGCGGCTCGAGGTCACCCGTGCGGAGACCGGGCTTCAAGGAAGGAGGCGAGGCGCCGCCACACGGGGGAGAACGGAGGCGCGCCAAGCAGCGGAGCCGGCGCGGGCAGGGACTTCGGCGGCGGGCACAGCGCAAGCTGCCACCACGACCTCGGCGCCCAGAGAGGGGGCACGTGCGGTGGTCGAGGAGCGGCCCGGGAAGCAGGTAAGGCGTCTGCTCGAACCCTCCCACGACGCAGTCTTCCCGGCGCTGTGGTCGGCCTGGATGACCCTGCGGCAGTCACTGAGGACCGAAGCCATCTGGCGAAAGATACTCAGGGAAGGAATCCATCTGCCAGAGGTCGGGCGCCTCCAGATCGCCGACAGGGTGGACTTCAACCGGCAGTATGCGTATCTGACGGCCATGGACGAGTACGCGCGCCAACGTGGTCAGCGTGCAGAGCCGTCCCTTCTGGTGAAGGTGATGCTCGGTCTAGAGCCCGCTCCAGAATAGATGCCGCCGGAAGAAGATGGCAGCAACGACTACTCCGAGGAAGAGGAGGAGACGGGGGAGGATGAAGGCTCCGAGGGAAGGTCCCATCAGGGGAGCCCGCGGGAGCGCGGCGAGGTGGCCGGCTCTGGAAATATCGATATCAATGAGCTCCTCGAGGTCCGCTTCTATCCCAACTCAACCTGCTTCATCCATTCTCTTATGCATCTTCTAACCCATTTCTCCACCTTTCTCAGGAGTGCGTGGATGTCGGTCAGGCATCCTCAGTAGGAGTAGGAGAGGCGCCAGCAGGACAGGGCGGGGGCCAGACACCCATCATTGAACTGACAAGCGCTGAGGGGTCCCCTGCTGCAATTGCTCCTGCGGCGGCCGGGACAGCAGAAGATGATGCCTTGGATTCCCGTAAGTCTTCTCCCTTCACTTTTGGTGCTTTCCGTTGACGATCCGTGACTAACCATGGCATGCCTTGAGCAGTGATCTCAGTACTGGAGGCTAGTCGGGCTACCGAACCTGGGCCATCCACGAGCGGACCAGTGGCAGACATGCCGCCTGCTCTGGAACAGACTTTTCACACCGAGCCGGCCCCACCAACTGCTGATCAGGGGGCTGCGGACGCCGGTGGTGCAGACATCGGAGAGAGGTCGGGGGCTGAAGAGGGTGTCAACGCCGCTGGGGCGAGAGAAGAAGGTCGCCCAGATGTTGGGGAACCTATCCCCCATGAGGACATCCCAGGGGCGGGCCCTGCAGCAGACCTGCTGGCTACCTTCCCTGCCTACCGGCCTGCTGACCCCGAGGAGATGGACGACTCGGACGCGGAGGCGGTCAAGGAGTGCCGGATAGCACGACGCAGGGGGTGGAAGTGCATCCAGCGCTTCCTCAAGCAAGACCCATCAGAGTGGCTGGGGCGCATGGGATCACTTCAAACCTGGCTGCGCTTCCTGTGTGCCGGGGGAGCTGATGCTCAACGCCTCCATCTGACGGTCCGTGATTTCTTGGCCGAAAAGATGCGCGAGAGCCGCCGGCGTGCCGACGTCGCGCAATGTCGGGACATGTCAGAGAACACGCGGGCGCTCCTCGCGGCGGAGCAGGAAGTCTGGCGTCTCGAAGGGCAGGCGGCAGAGAAGGAGGCCTTCGTCGCAACGTGCACCGAGCTTGTGGAGCAACTAGCAGCCCAGCTGGTTGACGCCCAGGTACAGCTGACGGAGGCGGGCCAACAGATGGTCACAATTCAAGTCGAGCGGGAGCGTGCACAGGCCAGAATCGACGAACTGCGTGCTGCGACCGCCGACGAGGAGAGGGCATGCATAGAGCGAGAAGCAGCTCTGGAGGCCGCCAGCCAAAGGGTAGCGGCGTTAGAAAGACTTATTCAGCATGCTAATCCCTAGGGGATTTGTTTTGCCATTCCCAAAACATTTTCTTCCGCTACTCAATATTTTGATCCATTTGTATGAATCACCATATTTATCTGCATCTTTTGGCTTAACATGCTCGACCACAATTCATTGTCTCGCGGGAGCGTTAACCAAGCTTCAGGCATCCGTAATTGGGCCTGGATTTCTAAAGAAAAGAGGGAGTTCATTCCTAGGAAAGGAGACCTCAAGCCTAATCAATGTATCATCCCCCCAACTTGTTCCGACACACGAGCGGGACAACGCTAGGGGCGTTGAGATTTTTCCCGAACATAGGGAAATGAGAAAGGGTGAATCGCGTGTCCCGAATTCAGAAATCCACAACGGTCGGCCTTCCAGGAAATGCCCAAGACGGCAAGCGGACAATGGATCAATCAACCATACTACCGCGATAGACAGACCGAAGTTCATCATTCATATTGCAGGAGGCGGATCACATGTCATCATCAATGCCGCTTTGGGGGTTCCTTCAGGCACAAGGGTGGAAATCCAGATCAACAGGGCATGCGAAGCGTGGGGCGAAGTGACGATTTGTTCGGACAGAATCTAACGCTCTCAAAATTGTTCCACCGTGGGGAAAGCGTATTAGGCGGATGCACTAATCTGGCCGTGAATCACCCCAATTCTCAGACAGAACCTCTTTGACGAGGAAACTGTCGCTTCCCATCATTGCAACGGGGCATCCCGAGCTGAATCGAGGAGAATATCACAACTGCACCACTCTACCAGAAGCCAGGCCAGACGGCCGGCGACGAGGAGGGGCGGGACTTAGCGATCCCTGAGGCTGGGCCCGAGTCGAGATTCCCGGGCGTTCCTACGTACTCCATCAGGCTGGAGATCAAGCCACACGTAGTTCTAAAAGTACAGTTTAACGTCATGCAGGACGTAAGACCCCGATTAGGGGAGATCTTAGTTTAAGGTCTTAGAGCTTGGACCATAGGGGTAGATCTTAGTTTAAGGTCTTAGAGCTTGGACCATAGGGGTAGATCTTAGTTTAAGGTCGTAGAGCTCGGACCATAGGGGTAGATCTTAGTTTAAGGTCTTAGAGCTCAGACCATAAAAACCTCAAAGTACGCCACATCGTGGTCCTATCCCCTGGATATGCGAAGATGCACTGAGGGATAGTGTCAAGAGTGCCATGATTTTGCCTGGTCAGAATGGGGGGTGGAAAACGTAATGTGAATCATGCATCCATTCACTCAAAGACTAGGGGCACCGGCGTAACGATATGGGAGTACTGCCGACCGTGGAGGAAAAGCAGCATCAATATCGCACTGACCGTTGATGGAATGAGGCAGCAAACGAGCATCAACCGCTCAAGCACATGATTCATATCGATTTGCTGCCCGAGGCCCTTGGGGGAACCAGCCCGAGTTGGTGGGAGAGCACTGAGGCATTGTGTCCAGACCGCTCACGAGGGCTCCACCAAGGGCGTAGGCGATGGGTCCGAATGAAAGGGAGCACGAAGCCTGAAAAGTGGAATAAACCTGACCAAGCTGAACCTGACCCTTCCTGGCAATAAACCAAAGTACTCTTGACACCGGTGGATCACTGCAAGGGGTCGAGGGACACGCCTTGAGGGTGACCCGAAGGCGGCTGATTCCCAAGAGAAGGGGGAATCTCTAAGAGGTGGGGGATGGACCCGAAGTTTCAAACATCCGGGCATTCCTACGTATCCCATAAGGATGGGAATCAAGCCACACGTAGTTCTTGAAGCGCGGCGCAACACAATCGGGAACCAGCGCGGGGAAGGGTGCGGGTCTGACCCTCGCACACAGAAGAAGCGGTATTTGATATTTCTTGTTTGTCCTTAAAGGTGGATGGTTTTTCTTTGTGCAGCGACATGACTGTGATTAAGAAATCCCTGGCGTCTCCACAATAATCAAGCCATGAAAGGCATTGATAAATGGTGTGGTTATTAACCAGTGCCCAACGTGAGTGTCCCCTGAGGAGAACATCACGATGCAGTGCCGTTTCTCGTCGGGCGGCTAAGACGATCACAGTTTATGGTCGTGTGGTAGGACCAGACAACACAGTTTAAGGTCGTGTGGTTCCGACCATGGAGGAATCCGCTCATTGCAATATGGCGGACTCATCGGAGGTGGGAACATACCCAGCCCTGCGGTCACGCACGATTCCAGGAGAAGGTTCCCGGGATAGGGGACTGCATATGTCCATCACCCGAGAGGCAGAGATGCTAGCCTCCAGTTATACTGGTCCCAGAACGCGATTGTTCGGGCGACTCCTTCCTCCTTATGGGGACGAGGGTCCAGCTACACATGGCCCTTAGGGAGGACATCAGCATATATCCTTGGTGCTCAGATCGTGGGAGCCTTGACAGACACCATTAACCTGGTTGGCCTGCCTAACGTGTAAAGGTGTACTGAAGGTCAGTATGAAGAGAGTGTCGAGATTCCACTACAACGCACAAAGGCGGAGTGTGATGAGGACTGCGCAACCAATGTTCGGAGCCTGAAAGTGCCTACATGGCGATCAAGGATGTCGCTGACCATATTCGCAACACAAAATCTGATCGCGTCAGCCTAGGATGGGGCAAGCAAACGAGCATCAACCGCTCAAGCGCATGATTCATATCGATTTGCGGCCCAGGACCTGCCGGTAAATCGACCCGGAGCGGTAGGAGAGCACTGAGGCATCGTACCCAAACCGCTAACGAGGATCCCTTTGAGTGAAGGCTCAACAAGAGGAAGCGCGAGGCCCGACAAGCAACATATGACTTGTCGGGATTGAATCCGACACTACGGGTCATAGACCGAAGTACCCAAAACATGTTGACAGATCACCGGAAAGGGTCGGAGGACTCACCCAGAGAGCAACCAAAAGATGGCAGATCCCCGTAATCACCCAAGAGACGGGGCTGGACCTGAAACACAAGCGTCCAGGCGGTCCTACGTATCCCATAAGGATGGGAATCAAGCCGCACGTAGTTCTTGAGAGGCAGTTTAACGTCATGCAGGACGATGGGGGTGTGAGGTAGTTCCACACATGGGGGGAGGCGTACGGCGCGGCCAGTAGACCAACGTGAATGAGGACATAATCCCCCGCTCACGCCACACGCCTCGCACAAAAAGGAGGGGAACTGGGGCCAGAGGCCCAACGCAGGATAGAGATTCCCGAGAAATGGGGTTGGGCCTGAAACATGAGTGTCCAGGCGGTCCTACGTATCCCATTAGGATAGGAATCAAGCCGCACGTTGTTCTTGAAGTGCAGTTTAATGTCATGCCGGACGAAAAGAGAAAGGGGGGAGCAGAAGGCATCCCCAAACGTGGGGGGCGTACAGCGTGGCGAGCAAACCGACGTGAATGAGGGCATAGCCCCGTGTTCACACCATACGCCGCATACCCAGAGACAACTGGGCCAAGGGCCCGAGATGGGATGGAAATTCCCGAAGGAGGGGGCTGGGCCTGAAACATGAATGTTCAGGCGGTCCTATGTATCCCATTAGGATGGGAATCAAGCCGCATGTAGTTCTTGAGGTGCAGTTTAGCGTCATGCGGGACGAATGCTGAACAGTTTAACGTCTTGTAGCTTGGACGTGGTGTAGTTTAGCGTCATGAAGGACGAAAATGCTTGGCAGTTTAACGTCTTGCAGCGCGGACGTGGTACAGTTTAATGTCATGTTGGACGAATGCTGAACAGTTTAACGTCTTGTAGCTTGGACGATATGCTAGACAGTTTAACGTCGTGCAGCTTGGACGTATTGCACTCAGGCAAAGTACTACTTGAGGAACCTAGCGTTGGTGGGAGGAGTGACACTCTCACCATCCATAGTTGCTAAGGAGTACGCGCCATTGGTATAGACCCTGTGGACGACAAAAGGTCCCTCCCACTTGGGCTCCAACTTGGGCGGCTTCCTGCCAGGGACCATCGGTGCTCTCAGGGCTAATACCAGGTCACCCTGCAGGAAGGAGCGGAGGCAAACCTTCTTATTGAAAGCTCGAGCCATTCTTCTTTGATGCCTCTCCAAGTTGTGCACAGCGCGCAGTCTATTCTCATCCAGTGCTTCCAACTCGACTAGACGAGCTTCAGCAGCTCTGTCCGGCGCTTGCTGGTCGTAGACCGCAGTGCGCAAGGACGGTAACTAGATCTCGATGGGCAGGACGGCCTCAGCTCCATACACCAGGGAATAAGGGGTCATCTGGGTGGAATTGCGAGTCGTCGTCCGATAAGCCCAGAGGGCGTTGGGGAGCTTGTCCGGCCAACTCTTTTGTTCTGACCGACCATCTTTTGCAGAATGTTAGAGAGGGTCTTGTTAAACGCCTCAATCTGCCCATTCGCCTGCGCATGATAGCGAGATGTATGGTTTGAGCAAATGTTGTACTTGGCGTACAACTTCTTCAACTCGTCTGCTCGGAAATTGGCTCTGTTATCCGTGAGGATAGCGTGAGGCACTCCAAATCGATGAATGATGTTGGAGGTCACGAAGTCAGCGATCGAACAGGATTTGACCTCTCTGAGCGGAATTGCCTCTGCCCATTTGGAGAAGATGTCCGTGGCGGTCAGAATGAACCGGCACTGGCGAGCCGTCGCCGGTGGGTAAGGTCCCACAACGTCCATCCCCCAGACTGCAAAGGGCCAAGAATACCTGGTGGTATGGAGAGGCTCCGGTGGCCGATGCACAAAGTTCGCATGAACCTGGCACGCATGGCACCTCCTGGCATACTCGATGCAGTCATGGATCATGGAGGGCCAGAAGTATCCCAACCTTCGAATCCGGTGGGACAGCTTCGGCCCAGTCTGATGGGAACCACATGAACCAGCATGAACCTCTTGCATGACTCGTGGGATCTCAACTCCTTGAAGGCAACGGAGGAGAACACCATCAAATCCGCGCCTATAGAGGATCTGCTCCAGGTCGGGACTGCTCTGGAGGACATACTGCGATGCGCGACGTCGAACTCGCTCGCGCTCGGCCCCATCTGACGGGAGAATGCCATGTTGGAGGTACTCAACCAAAGGCGCCCTCCAATCAGGGTCTGGTTCAACTGCCATTTCTGGGGTACTCGGGGCTCCGGGCATAGGGGCAACCGCGGTGAGATTACTTACCGACGGGTCGCGATCTCCCTCCGGGGTAACGGGGGTGATGAGCCTGCGGTGCGTCACGCGGACGATCAGTTTGTCCTGTTCAGGATCTGCAAGTGACGCAGCAAGGCTGGCCAAAGCATCTGCTCGACCGTTCTACGACCGGGGAATGTGGACAATTTCTGGCCGAGAAGGGAACTGGGCCATCAGAAGGAGGGTGCACTCCAGCAATGGCACAAGTTCCGGCTTCCTGACAACATAGTCGCCATTGATCTGCTTAACGAACAACTCGGAGTCCCCTTTCACACACAGATGGGGCACGTCGATCTCGAGAGCCAACTCGAGGCCAGTGAGGAGGGCATGGTATTCCGCCTCATTGTTGGTACATCCCTCTGACAACAGGAAAGAGTATGGCAGCACGGCTCGCTCCGGGGTAATGAAGACGATACCCAAGCCCACTCTGTTGAGCTTAGGATTATCGAGCCTTCTACCGGTGGGGCTCCGGGAGGCACCGTCAAAGTGCATCTTCCAGCATGGACCGGCATGATTGACCGAGAGAATAGCCTCATCGGGAAAGCCTAGATCCAGCGGCTGATCCGCGGAGGTCGGGTGAGCAGCCAGAAAGTCTACCAATGCTTTCCCTTTGATGGCCTTCTGAGACACATACCTGATGTCGAACTGCTGGAGAATCACAGCCCACCGCGCTAGACGGCCAGTCAACATAGGCCGGCTCAGGATAAATTTCAACGGGTCTACCCGAGAAACCAACTGTACCTCATGGTGCTTCAAGTAGTGTCGTAATTTCTGTACGGCAAATACGAGCTCCAGGCAGCTCTTCTCAATGGGGGAATACCTAACTTCCGCATCGAGGAGCATGCGACTGAGGTAATAGAGGATATTCTCTGTTCCCTCGTTGTTCTTCTGGGCGAGAAGGGCACCAAGGGACCGTTCTAGGGAAGTCACATAAAGGACCAGTGGCTTCACGGATACAGGCGGCATCAGAACCGGAGGTTGAAGCAAGTACTGCTTGATCACCTCAAAAGCGGTCTGACTCTCTTTATCCCATACATAGGTGGCACCTTTCTTCATGAGCCGAGAAAAGGGCTTACACTTGCCGGCCAGATTCGCGATGAATCGGCGTATATAGGCTAAGTGGCCTTGGAACCCTTGCAGTTCCCGGAGGTTACCTGGGGGAGGAATCTGGCTAATCGCCCTGATCTTCTCTGGGTCGATCTCAATACCCCAGTACCTTACCACAAAGCCAAGAAACTTCCCGGAGGTGACCCCAAAGGCACACTTCAACGGGTTCATCTTCAGGCAGTGAGACCGGAGGAAGCCGAACACTTTCTCAAGATCTTTGAGATGGTCCTGACGCTGGCGCGATTTAACCACCAAGTCGTCGACGTAGCATTCCACCAGTGTGCTGAGGATTGGCTTGAATATGCGGTGCATCGCCCGTTGATAGGTGGCACCTGCATTCTTCAGGCCGAAGGGCATGACCTGGTAACAAAAGATACCTTGGGGGGCCCTGAGTGCAGTGAACTCCTCATCCTCAGGGGCCATCCGGATTTGGTTATATCCGGAGTATCCATCCATAAAGGAGAGGGCTTGGAACCCTGCCGTGGCGTCAATCAACAACTCTGTCACTGGAAGGGGAAAATCATCCTTCGGACAGTGGCGGTTGAGATCGCGGAAGTCGATGCAGACTCTGATCTACCCGTTCTTCTTCCTGACCGGCACAATGTTGGCTAGCCATTTGGGGTACTGAACTTCCCTCACGAAGTTGGCTTTGATAATCTTGTCAACTTCGGCCTCAACCATGGCACCGTGGGATGGGTGCATCTTCATGGGAGGCTGCTTGAACCTACGATGGTTCGCCGGGAGACCAAGGTGGTGGACGGCTACCAGAGGATCTAGCCCCGGCATCTCGTCATAGCCCCAAGAGAACACATCACGGTGCTGCCTGAGAAAGTCCACGTACTGCGGCCGCTCCTCAGAGGGCATGGCGGCACTGACCAATGTGGGTCTTGGATCTGATTTGGTTCCAAGGTTCACTTGTACTAACTCATCGACCATGGCGGAGACGCCCTCCTCAAAGGCTGGGGGTGCATCTTCCACGTCCTCTCCACTCGGGGAGGGATCGTCCACGGGAGAGACTGCGTTGGAAACTGCATTGGGGCTACCAGATCCTGCTGGTCCGCTGGTGCTGGCACGGGCGGTCGCGGTCATCTCATCAGGAGACTCACAGGGCGTCGAGACCATGGCTACGTCCAACCGATGGATCGGGAGGACGTAAGCGTCATCCAAACTTGCCCAGGGATCACTTGAAACAGCGACAGGCTCAACCTCACCTGCCAGGATCTGCTTGTCCTTGCTCTTGTAATAGTCCGCGTCCAGATAACGGGCTTCACATGAGGCAAAAGGAGAGGCATCTCCCTGAAGCACGACTACTCGACCGTTAAGGGAGTATTTGAGGCATTGGTGGTATGATGAGGGAACCGCCGCATGAAGGTGGAGCCATGGCCCGCCCATCAATGCGTTATACGCAGTGTCCTGAGAGACTACCATGAATTCGGTGTTGGCAACCAAGTCACCGAACTGGGTCTTCAAGCATATCTTTCCGACCGGAGTTTTCTCGGTGCGGTCATACCCCTAGATCCTGAGGTCGGAGGGGATCAAGTCATCCTCAGACAACCCCAATCTCCGGAGCGTCCGAGTTGGAATCAGGTTAATCCCGGACCCCGTGTCGACAAGACAGCGTCAGACTTCAAGGCCATTGAACTGGCCGGTAACATACTACGGACGAATGTGCCCCTGTATAGGAGGGTCTTCATCCTTACCAGAGAACGAGATAACTGCCTGACATTCGGTGTCCTCGATCGTTTCGGCGTGAAAGGCCTCTGCAGCCGCAACCTCTTTCTCAAACTGGAGGGGGCTTTTCAGAGCTTTAGCGAGCGCCTCGTGCATCTCAGGTGACATGCGCAGAGCCTCGAGGATGGAGAGTCTCGCTGGGATGTCGGCCAAGTGCTTCAGGACATCATACTTTTTGGCCAAGCGCGAGCCCCTGGTTGCAGGAGGTTGCTCTGCGGTTGGAAGCATGACGGGCCTTGCCGGTTGGGCCGGCAGCCGACTGGTGCTTGGCGCATCTCGCTGTTCATTGGTCGAAGCCCGGGAAGTAGTCACCGTACTGGGGTCAGGAGGCCGGGACGGACTCGCGGCAGGGCGTAGCTGATCGCGACGCGGCTGAGGCGGTTCTACCTGGTCCCACACCACAAACAGTGGCGGAGGCGAATCCGTCATCCCCGGGTGGGGGGGCTGCGCACGCTGAGCTCGGTCTTGAGCCTGCTGCCTTGTCTCAGTGGCATGCACGGCCTGGCTGGAGGTACCAACTGCTGTGCCCCGACGACTCCTGTTGTTGCGGCTCCTCCGACGGTGGCGTCGACCGGGGACACTAGGGGGGTCCACCTGGCGTTCTTCAACGTCAGGAACCGAAAAGGGATTTACCAGCTCGACGGTATTAACCGAAGCGTACCCAACACTGTCATCGGACGAATCATCCATCACTGGGCGAATCCGGGGAGGGATCCCCATCTCCGGGGGCATGAAATCTCCGAGAGTGCGGGATAGCGGCAGAACTGGCGGGGCACGCTCTTCTTTCTTGCGCCGCCGCCGTTTGCTCTTCTTGGAAGAGGCAGGCTGGGACGACGATGTCGAAGCAGCACCCGCAGATTCTGGGGGCTCAGGCTGATTCAAGCGCGCACAGATGATTCCATGGGCGCGAATGATCATCTTGCGGGCCATCCAGTTATTATACTTCTGGGATCCGTGCTCGGAGACCAGCTGCCATTCGTCCTCATTGCCGCTATCGTCATCTGATCCCACGAACACGCCCGCCACTTGTGCTGGAGCTGGGCCCAACCTGATTACATTGTTGTTAATCTGGTCTTGGAGCCAATCCTTAAACACATAGCACCGCTGGATGGTGTGCCCCAGGGCCCGATGGTAAGGGCAGTAGCGGGGGTTATCCGTGAGATGTGCCTCCTCTGGCCTCCAACACTCAGGCAGTTGCACAATCCTCTGCTCCAGGGCGCTCCGGAAATAACCGGGGACCTGATCCTCATGAAATAAGTACGTCAGGTATCGCGGGCCCCTGGGAGCGTGGTCTTGACGAGGGGATGGAGGGGCCTGCCGAGGTGGTGGACCCTGATTATCTTTCCTGGGTTGTGGCGGTACATTATGCGGAGGGGCTGGCCGGTTCTGAGGCTGCCGCTGCTGGGCCGGGAACTGAGGCCATGGAGGCGGATTCCTGTGAGGCTGTGGAGCTGGCCTCGCCGGCAGCAGCTCCAATGGCCTGGGGGCCTCTATCTGGGCAACAGCAGCGGGCTCAGCCCTACTGACTCTCCTTGCAGGAATCATAGGGGGCAGCGGGTGTGCCTGACTGGCCTGTTAGAGGGCTTCCTCAAGACGTTGAGCTTTGTCTGAGAAGTCCCTGAACCCTCCGGGGTAATTCTGAGTGATCAAGGAAGGGACTAGCTCGGTCTTGACGTTCCCGACACACATTTTCAGCAACTGCTCCTGAGTCAATAGCATGTCAAGGGAATACGTGAGACCCTTCCATCGGGCGACGAAGTCCGCGACTCGCTCATCAGGCCTCTGCTTGCACTTGATGAGGTATGCGATACTCGTCTTCCGGGTCGTGGAACTGAACTGGTAGAGGAACTGTCTACAAAGGTCCTCCCAGCTAGTTATCGACCCGACGGGGAGCTGGCTGTACCAGACAAATGCTGGCCCTTCCAGTGTCTGGAAAAAGCAGCGAAGCTTAGCGGCCTCTTGCTGCGCCGGAGTCCCCAACATAGGCTCGCACCTTGAGTTGAAATGGGCCAAATGATGTGGCGGATCTCCAGTCCCGTTGAAGGGGGCGAAAGTGGGATTCCCGAATCCCGGAGGCGCCGACATGTCATCCACCCATGCTGGGTATGGCTTGCCGTCCGGTGGGATCGCCACTTGCCGAGTCTCCAAGGCTTCCAAGCGGGCGATGAGTGCCGCCATCGGATCGTCCGAACATGGGTTCCAGTCCTGGCGAGGATCTCTAACCACGAGCGCATTGCATGGCCCTTCAATCGGGTCGTCGAACTCAGCAGCTCGTGGGATGGCGGGCAGAGCGGCCCTTGGGGCAGCGGGAGGAATCCGAGCGGGGTCTCTCAGGTAGTCACACTGCTCGGGAGGGTGTGGTGAAACATACCGCGCACTCTTGCCATAGGCAATGGCCTCTCCCCTGTCGGCGAACACGGCGTAATCACGGTTGCCCGGGAGAGCCTCGTTGAGGAGCGGTTGTTCCTGTCCCTGCTGTCCTGGCCTAGGATCACCGTAGTCAGGCCGCTTCTCTACAGTGCGCTCGGCGAGGAGCTGGTCAACCAGCTTCTTCTGCTCGGCGATCTGTTGACGTAGCATAGCCTTCTCGGGATCCTCCTCTGCCCTCTTCGTGGAGGCAGATGGGTCGGCGAGATTTACAGCCCCGCCGTGCTCTTTACCTTTGCTGACGTTTCGGCTCAACGTCAGTGCTTCAGTGGGTGTAGGGAGTCCCAGGAGGTTCCTCTGGTGATGAGTAACTCTCACCGATGGATCCGACAACGGCTTGTCTTCGGGGGGAGAGCCCCCGTCGAGAAGTTCCAAGCCGTTCCCCTCCCCCGACAGGTCAGCCATATTGACCGTTTCCGTCCCTGGGGATGTACCCTCAGGGCCACCCAGTGAATTGGGCTGTCGGCGAATCGCACTGAAGCGTAGGGCAGCGTACTGCCCCCATCCACGAATATACACGTCGGGGGTGGCTCCCTCGATAACCTTGCGGAGTACTTGAAAACACTCAACGCATCGTTGTTGGAGGGCCTCGTGGTGCCCAAATGACCCGGGGTGCCGAACCGTGGGGAGCGTGGCCAGGTCAATTTGACGGCACTGCTCACCAATATCCTCCAGGTGTGTTTGACTCCCAGGATATGGCATTTTCAGGCGGTGAAGACGGGAGTGAGTCTCCCAGAGAGTTCGGCGGAAGCATTCGAACTCATCCAGGGTGAGTGATTCGGGGGCATCAAAGTCCGGTCCTGCGACTGGCCAAAACTTCTCAGGGAAGTGGCCCTCTGCAAGGACGGTCCAGAAGCTCCATGACTCAAACTCGGGACCCAGGTCTCCTCGGTCCTCTTCAACGACTGGGAATGGACGGGGAACCGGCAGTGGTGCCGAGGCGGGCCTCCGGGCCGACGGGCTGGCCGGTAGTGAATACGGCGAGCAGGCCGATTGGCCTCCATACCCCGGGCCGCCCCCTGAGGGTGGCTGTTCCCCGGCTACCACATCACGATAGGACGGGCCAGCGAGCGAACATCCTGCCGTAGCGTCGGTGCTCGCCGAGGGTGCACTAGATCGTGGTTCGACCGTCGATCCCCAGAAAAAGTCTCCGGGTTCTCCGATCGAGGCAGAAAGTGCTTCCGGAGGGGCCAGTACCAACCGCAAGCTTGGCCCTTGGGGGTCTACCAGGCCTTCGCTACTCCGGATATACCTTCGGAGAGAAGTGGGGATCGTATCGATCTCGCTCTCGGGAAGTACGAGGCTGACGTGCCGCATTCCTACCCCTGCCCCTAACTGGCAGGATCGGGGGGAGGGCTCTGTCGCCGAATCATACCCCGCCTCTATATCAGAGAAACGAACCGGTCGGATCTCTGTCCGGAATTCCGTAACATTCTTCCCTCGGCGTCGACGCCTCGCCCTCCTGCCCCTGGGTGGTTCTTCGGGGCATGGCTGATCTCTATCCTGGCATCCTCCGGCCGCACCAGTGTTGGAGCCAAGAGGACTGGAAACCAAGGTGCGAGGAGCACCGGGACAGATATCAAAGGGGACGTGGGAAGAGATGATTCCGGGCGGGCCTCCGGGCCGAGATCGGAAGGTGGGATGACCCATGCCTCTTGGATCGGCCACACGGAGTAGCCCCTGTTGGCGAATAGCGCTACCGCGAGGTGGTCCGCGGTGGGTATTGCCTGTACCAGCAACCGGGAGAGTCAACCCAACCTGCCTTTGGGGCGGTCGGGGCCTCGATCCAGGTCGGGCATAGAAGTGCCCCTGCTCAGGATGCGCAGGGGCCTGGTGACTGGAGCCAGCAGTGGCTTGAGCCAACGCGGCCGCTGTTGCTAGGGCCCCAAGGTGGGCATCCTCTTCCGCTCGTGCCCGACGTTGGCGTCGAGACAGACGAGTCGGGATGAGTGGCGCGGGCAGGTGGAGAGCATGTTCTTCGACTTGAGAGGCCTGGCGGCGATGTCACCGTGGCCTGATAGGAGCCCTTATCACGGATCCCTGGAGCGAATCTCGGATAGGGTGGTCCCGGGCATCTTCCACCTCATCCGCATAGGGGAAGGAGTTGTCGGAGCGCTCCGGGGATAAACTCCCAAAGCGGTTGGACGTCGAGGTAGGCAGCGGTGCCTCCCTGCGCAGCCCTCGGGGGCGGCATTGGTGGCGAGGTGCAGCTCCCTCGAGGTCTAGGCGAGCCATGTCCCTGGTGGGGATGACTCACTCTTCCTCGTATCTCCGCACCAAATGGTTGATCACCCTTCTCTGGATGACCTCCGAGGGGGAGAGAGGGCGTGGTTGCCCTGCAGCTGCGGCTGCTGGGACGGCTGTGGAACGGGCGGGACCGCGCGGAGTAGCCGCGTCGGTGTTTCCCCTACCCATGCGCCAGTGGGCGGGTGGCGATCGGGCACTGGATTGGGCGACTTGATTCCTGAAAGCATGGAGAAAAACCCATTAACACTGACAGGAAAAGGAATCGACTACCATCCATTAGTGCCACGACGCCCTCCGTGGTGGGAAACTCAGGCCATCGATGTCGTGAGACGGAGTGCCCGATTTCCCTTCCCCAGCCCCTGGCGGGTTCCGTGCCCCGGTGTTGAATGCTCGGTCGAGCAGCATGCTGGTCTTCCAACACCTCTGAAAGCCATCGGTCTTCGTATTGAGGAGAAGAGATTCACGTCGGGTTCACCATTTTTCTTTTTCGGTGCGGATGTGTGTCGGGTTTCTGTTCCGACGCTGTTCCGCCAGGGCGCGTTCGCGCGTGCACCCATCGACCCGAGGGGATGGGCGCGCGGCTTGTGGCCCCACAGTCCCTCTTTCCAAAGGTGGGCGGCATCCGTCCCTTGTTCAGGGGCGTCTGCTCCTTAATCGAAACCGGGATGATAGGATGTCGGCTCCTCCTTCCATGGACGTCTCCTCGGAACTCGTCGCCTAATCCGGGTCTCCCTCATAGATTTAAGAATGTTCGTGAATCTCGTTCCCGGCGCCATATCTTCATGGACACCGGTTAATTACGCTGCTTCCGCCCAGACGCTCCAAGGAGTCTGGTCGGGGCAGCAACCTGCGGTGAGGAGACAGGGTGGCTCTGGGTGTTGGGGGCGTGTATTAACACTGCGACTCTGCATGTCTGCCTTCCGTCCCTAATAGGGATTCTTGAAGGCGTGATGGCCTGAGGCATCCCGCGCTGGGTGCGGGGAACTGTGTTACCTGAGGTTTTCCTCAGCTTCCCATGTTTAACACGGGGTATGCCGCGAGTTTAACGTCCAGTGGGGACGGCATCAGACTGATCAACACGAGAAGTGAATCAGATGACAGAACCCCTTGCGAGGAACCTCCGACGCTGGGGCCAGCACATGGGCGGCTTCCCGAGTGAAGTGGAGTGGAATGAAATGGCATGACCCCACCGGGATGTGGTGGCCCGGGTAAGGATCAGGGTGGATGATGGAGTGAAGAGCTTGGACCCCGTAAGGGGCTTCCTACGTACCGCGCGTTAGCGCGGATCAAAGTCAGTGTAGTTCGGATATACAGTTTAACGTCATGCTGGACGTTGGCAAGCCGACTCACATGGAGGTCGAGGCCGCCGGGCGGAGGATTGAACCGAACCACCTCGCACAGAGGGGGATGGAACGGCCGGGTGGATCACAGTTTCACGTCATGCTGGACGTTGGAAAGCCGACTCATAAGGAGGTCGAGGCCGCCAGATGGAGGATTGAACCGAACCACCTCGCACAGAGGGGGATGGAATGGCCGGGTGGATCACAGTTTCACGTCATGCTGGACGTTGAAGAGAAAAAGGCAGTGGGGAAGGACAATTGAGATACACATGTGCAGTCCCCCACAAGAGCTAATTCATAGGTGAATCGACGCAAGTGTGAACCCGGGAGGGGTCCACTGATGGACGAACCGACGTGATTACGACCGGGACGACCAGGTGGTGGGCTTGAACCTCGGAGAGGCTTCCTACATACCCTGTTTAGGAGACAGGGATCAAAGTCCACGTAGTTCGTTCTGTTTGTAACACTCTACCCCCGTGGGAGAAGGCCACTCCATGAATCGTCCCTAAAGAGGGGAAATCCCGTCATCCCTGCAGAGACGAGCGGGTGGGGGCCACATCCAAACCGGGAGGGGGACCCTGCGTGCGAGGCACGGGATCGGGTGAAGATGATGGTTTAACATCTTGCCGGACGAAGTACAGTTTAACGTCGTGTGTTGAGGACGAAGCGGACGAATTAACGTCTTGCCGGACGAAGTACAGTTTAACGTCGTGTGTTGAGGACGAAGCGGACGGTTTAACGTCTTGCCGGACGAAGTACAGTTTAACGTCGTGTGTTGAGGACGCATGGTGTACAGTTTAATGTCTTGTAGCTAGGACGAGGTGCAGTTTAGCGTCATGCAGGACGAATGCTGAACAGTTTAACGTCTTGTAGCTCGGACGATGGAGGCTAGGCAGTTTAGCGTCGTGCAGCTTGGACGTATGCTGAACAGTTTAATGTCTTGTAGCTCGGACGATGGAGTCTAGGCAGTTTAGCGTCGGGCAGCTTGGACGTATGCTGAACAGTTTAACGTCTTGTAGCTTGGAAGAAGTGCAGTTTAACGTCGTGCGGGGCGTAAAAGACACCGATAGGCCCGTGTCACTTCGCGCGAGCCTGGAGGGCCGCACGGGAAGACAACGCACGGTGTGGGCACCCGGGATGAGGGTTATCGGGCGCCACGCAGGCGGGTACCCAAAGGGGGTCAAAGGGGGCGACCCTGGCGGTTTGCGCGCAAAAGCGGAGCTTTGCGCGCAATACCGCGGGTCGGCGCGCAAATGGGTGGGCTGGCGCACAATTGGGCCAGCGCTTTGCGCGCGGATGATTGAGATTGCGCGCACCGGGCTTTGGATAGCGCGCGGGGGAAACAGCTCATTCTTTACTGAACGGCCACTTTGAGAAAAAAGGGGGGGTGCGCGCAATCGGGCCAGATTGCACGCACCCCGGGGGCAATTGCGCGCAAGAGGCTTCTTTTGCGCGCGAATGCCTTTGGGTGAAGATTTATTCAAAGGAAAGGAGCCAAAGGGATTGCGCGCGAAGGCGAACCCCAAGGCTTTCTTGCGTGAAAGAAAGGCGGTTACCTGAAGATCGGCATTGCGCGCGGAAGGGGTTGGATTGCGCGCACGAGAGACCTTTCGACTTCCGGCAACCTTCAAAACGTCGGGGGTCGCCTCATTCTTATAGGCAACCCCGGGCGCGGAATCCAGTTCGCGGGCGCGGAATTCTCTTCGCAGGCGCGGAATAGGCCCCGGCGCGCAAGGGAGTCGCGCGGGCCACGGGCGCGCAAAATTGCGCGCCGGCCCAGCGCATTGGGCGCATCCCAGGAGGTTTTCGCGCGGCACTACAACTTTGCACGCGGGCCTCCAAAATTCCGCGCAAGGCTTCCGGGCCCTCCGAAACGTGCTTCTGACTCCAAATATGACCTCGCTTTCTGCATCCGGAGCTTTGTTTGGGAACAACGGACTTTTCCGGCGTCTACAAATACAACACTATGAAAATATTACAACTTATAGGTTTATTAGTTTAATTTATAATAGAACATATATTATGTGTTATCCATCATTAAAAATTCCTATAATTATTAAAATATGAATCTAAAAATATTATAATCCATATTAATAAAATAATAATACTATCATAATCTCTTTTATATGGTTGCATGTGGTCCCTAACTCGACCCTTGGATTGATAGGGTATAGATATACTCGACCAATAATATGTGGTCAAGTTTTTGGGTCTTTTAATGGTTATTATCACTTAATAATAATTTCTTAACTGATCTGTCATCAATTAAATAATTTATACATCATTAAAATATAATCCATTATGATAATGATCTATATAATGATATTAAAAAAATATTATCTGGAGAAAGAAAAACATTTTATCTTTAAAATGAGTTTTTATAATTGAATTTATCTTCTATATTCCTTATATTAAAAATGGTTTAGTAATTAATATTTCAGTAAGACATAGATAACTTTTATTTAAATAAAATAAAATAAATTTATTAATCTAATTGAAGATTATTACAATGGAAAATATTTCAACTGAAGGATAATATAGTTGAAAAACTCATACTATTATATTGGGAAAGTGTGAGGGTTATTTTATAGTATTATTTTTACCCATAAATACCCGATTCACCCTTTTACTATATTAATATAACATAAAAAAGTTACTATTCATGAAGCCCTAAAAAATATATTGAAATAATTTGGACGGAATGATTCCAAAGATGGAATCCATTTTTCAAATTTCAAAACATATATTTTTTAATTATTAAATTATAATTATTTATGTTATCAAAATGATAAAATGAGTTTTAAAAATTAAAACATTACAAAAGATTTAAAACATTCTACATTTGAATTCAATGTAAAATTAATTCAAATAAAAAAAATTATATTTAATGATGAAAATATATTATATTTATACTTCAAAACAATTCAAATATTATAGTTTAATCATATAAAATATTTTGATGGAAATTTTTTCATCAATTATAATTTACTATATTTTTACTCTTCATAAAAACATGAATGTTATTAGAAAAATATCAAAAATTTATCCAAAGTAAAATTTTAAATCCCCATTAAAAATAAAATATTTATATTGTCTTTAAATTTTATTAATGTGTGAATATCTTAATTTCAAAGGGGTTCTTTATTAAAAGACAGAAAATTACCCTTTCAAGAAAATATTGGTTTTTATAAATAAAATATGTTTTATTGATGGCATATGACCAAAATATCTATTATATGAATATATAATATAATTTATTATGTATATAATATATATATATATAATTTATTAATTTAATTTAATAATTGAAATTCACTCATTTTATTAATAAAAAATAAAAAAATATAATTGAAATTTTTTTGTTTCATAAATAAATGATATCCAATCAACTCAACATACATTTTCATAAGTTCTTCGTATATATTCATGATAAATTAATTTCTTGGTTTGACAAGGTCACTCTATACTAAGGGTGTCTTTCAATTTGATTGGCCTCATGACTGCATTAAATAAATGCTATTGAATAATAACAATTATTTACCAAAAAAATATTTCGTAATAAAATTTGGGTGTTACATTCTACCCTATTTAAATTGAATTTCTACCTCGATTTTGAACACCTGGAAAAATTAGATTAGGATACTTATAACACCTAATATCCTAAAGTTCCTATATAAACTCATCAAATAAGTAGATCCACCATAAAACATTGACCAAGGGAGTGATCTTGTTTTGTAGAATGTTTTCACAACAATCCAGAATATTTATTGGTTGTGATTTATTAGTATTATCTTTCTTAGTGGTACAAATTCTGAGAAAAGTACACGTTAAGGATCATTAATTCACTTTCCCTTGAGAGATTCATGGAACATTTATTGATACCTTGAGAGATTCAGTGGAAGAACCAATTTGTAACCTACATTCACATCGTGATAAATAATTTCAAAATTATCGATATACCTTGGTATTAGCTTGTCTATCATTCAAAATATCATTTCTCTATTCTTGGTAGATTTTAGTAGGGACACATTGTCACCCACTTCAAACACTATGTCTTTTTATTGGATGTCTGTATAACAATTTGTCGAACCTAAGATGATCTTTTGTGTGTCTTGATTAGATCTAACTTTTTCTGCCATTTCCTTAACATGATCATGTCGTAATAGGTTTATTTGTCCAACTTCATCCCATTATGTTGGATTTATTCACTTCATTCCATATGGGTCTTCAAAAGGATCCATCTTAATACCTGAGTGAAAAATATTAATCTAAGAGCATTCCACCAAAGGCAGGTGTTGATCCCCAAAAAAATTGAAATATATAAAGAGATATTTCAACATTAATTCTATAGTTTGAATTGTTCTCTCATACTAACCATATATCTATGGATGATATGTTTTTCTGGAACATGACTTCATATATAGTGACTCCTAAAGACATCACCAAAACACTAAGGTAATCCTTAGATCCCAATCAGATATAATGGGAAGTGGTACATCAGGAAATCGTACAAATTATATTACATATATCTTGAGAAGATCATCAAAAGAGAAATCATATCTTATAGAAATTATGAGTTCCAAAGTCATAAGGTTATCAACTAGGACCCATATAGACTTATGGCCATTAGATATTTTGGGATGTCCGATAACATCTTTTGTAGTTAGGTTTTCTCATTTTCATTCTGGTATGGATAATGGTTGTAAGATCCCACAATACTTATATCTCATAACATAAATTTTCTGAAATACCACATTTTAATAAACATATTATACAAAATTTATTTTCACTTCATCCCACTAAAAATAATCGTTCAAGAACATATTCATACTGTTTCTTCCACGATCAATAGAGGATGAAGAACTATGAGCATCATCCAATTGATACTTCTTTAATTATGGTATAGGAGGAATAGAAACTCGGTTCATGAACCTTATTATTAAATCACAATCAAGATTGAATTTAGGATAATATCACATCTTCTTTTTTAGCTCCCTATATTCATTCTATGATTCCCAAATATTCAATTTTATATATGTTTGAACATTATTTTCATAAAGATAATATTTCTCCCCTTCCTTTAAAATTTTAGGATCCATATTTTGAAAATGAAAAAATATTAGATCTTTTGTGATCCTCTTCGTAGAGAGTCTAGCATGATCCCTCCGACTCAAATTTTCTTCCACCTTGTTTTCCTTTCTAAGGTTGTAATTTATTGAGAAATCATAATCGTTAATCAACTCCAACAATCTTCATTGACACATATTCAGATGTTTTTGTGTAAAAATATACTCTAATTTTTTTGAATAGTATTAGTATCACAAATTTCACAAAAAAGATATTACCTCCATATATTTAGTAAAAATATCACCACAGCTAACTCCACATCATGTGTTGGGTATTTTCTATCTTGTATTTTAAATTGTCTGGAGGCATAAGCTATGACCATAATATTTTTCATGGAAATAAAACATATCCCCTTCTTGGATGTATCAATGTAGATTACTTACCATTCTACACTACAAGAAATTATTAGCATAGGTGCATTGTATAACCTTATTTTTAGATATTTTAAATTCTATCCACATTAAATAAACTCATTTCCTTGTTAACTTGGTGAGTGGATTCGCTAATAATAAAAATATTTCCCCAAATATCGGTAATATCTAGCCAAACCAAGAAATATTTGGATCTCAGTTAACATTGTATTTCTCAGCCAACATTCAAAAACTTCTCTATTTTCTCTATCAACCGATATCCCTTCTCATGAGATTATGTGAACCAAAATATAAATCATTATGAGGCCAAAATATACAATTTCTAAATTTATCATAAATATTCTACTTCCTTTGGGAAATCATTACAATTATCAAGTGATCATCATTCTCTTATTTCCTCTTCTAATAGAAAATAATATTGTCAATAAATACTACCAAAAAACTGATCAAGATAATCTCAAAAGTCCCTATTCATTAGATCTGAGAAGATATCAGGGGTATTATTAACATTTAAAGGCATCACTATATATTTATAGTGTACATACCTTGAATGTAATGTCGTATTTTTTATATTAAACTTCTTGACACATTTTTAATGATATACTGATCAAATATCAATAATGGAAAATTATTCATCTCCATGGAGTTGGTCAAATACATTATTAAATGTGGTGGAAATTATATGTTTTATTAATAGTGATCATGTTATGTTATTGATAATAAATTTATAGTATCATATTTACATAATTATTCTTATAAAAAAGAACATATACTGCACAAGGAGACATAATAGGGTGTATATATCCCTTGTTAGTATTCTCTTGGAGTTTATTCTTCAATTCCTAGAACTGAAATGTGACGATTCAATCATGTTTCCTTGAAATTGGCATAGCACCTGGTATGAGTTCGAATAAAAACCCAACTTCACCATTTGGTTGATGTAATGGAAATTCTTCTAAAAATATATAATCAAACTCCCATACAATATGTCTATTCTTAATATTGAGTTCTCTCCAGCCATTTGAGATAGATAAACTTCATTTATAGAAATCCAGACCAATAATATGGATGAAATTTCTACTAGAAGGTCATATTCATTATTTCATCGATATATGATAATATATTGATCCATAATATGAAATGTGACTTCGATTACTTGTAAATTAATATGAAATTCAAATATGTAATGTTAATCCATGTCATAAATGATATCAAATTCTTCTATAGGAAGGTTCAAATGATTTTTAGGATGTAGTTTCCCACACACTCCAACATGAGAAAAATTATAATCCTTTGATGTGTCTATACTTCCATTATGAGTTGTCACAACTAACACAACATCTATTTATTAAGGAAATATAGATATACCACTATAAATGTTTTCACAAATTAAATTATTTATGGATCTAGAATAAAAATACATTTTCAAATTTATAGTGGATGGAATGTGCAACTTTCTATACTTCATTATCATAATCCACATCTTCCATAGTGATCATATGTGTATATCCTTTGCCTTTAGTATTAATAGTTTGCTAAAATTGATCATCACAAATAAACCTTGGATTAGGGAATTTATTATAATAATTAACCATTTCTATTCACATGTAACATTGATGTGTAGGAGTATAATTATATGTGGTATTTTAGCTATTCACATCATTAGTCGTCTATTTCATACCACAATGACATTTAACTACACGATGTCCTTCTCTTACAACCTTAAAATAGTTTCTAGTTCCATTAAGACTGTTTCCTCCATATTTAATTCAACACATATGTCATTATGGAAAACTAATTTTTTTTTTGGTTTGGTCTTTTTATTTTCCCATGAATTCAACCTTTCCCTTCTTATAAATCCCATAGGACTGATGGGTTACCCTAATCATCATCAAAACCATAAGATAACATCAAATGATTTCCTCTTAGATTTTGAAGTCCCTTATGGATAATTCCCTTTGAATACATGTTTTAAACAACTAATGAATCAACTGGTTTTACTATTAGGTTGGATAATAATTCCAGAATATTTCCTTGAATGTCTTGTATAATTTGATTCGTAGGTAACAATGTATTCATCACCTTTTTTCTTATTTTTCAGTAACTCATTTTCTATCATTGTTTAAAGAATATGAGTAAAGTACTTATTTAAAAATTACTTAATGAAATCATCCAATTATAAGGATTTAATTTCAACACATTTCTTTGTATTTCATATATGATTCAACCACAGATCAGTTTTACCTTACAAATGATAGACTTCTAAGATGACATTTTCATTTTCATAGTATTGATGAAATGAAAATATCATTTTAGAGGTTATAATGCATTGTTCGTCCACAAGTGGATCAGAAGACCATCTAATATTAGCTGGACATTGCCTCATGAAGGACCAAACAAAAATTTGTTCCCCCCTTGTACCATTTAGATGTGATTCATGATCAATATATTGATAATGTTGTAAAGAGTATAGTTAAATTATTTTTCATTCCATCTCCCATAACATTATTTTATTATGAGGACAATCATTTCATTTCCTATCACATTCAGTAGTAACACAGTTTTTTTGTTCCATCCATTAACTAAAACAATGAAGCATTATTATAGAAACACTAATGATAATGGTAAAACCATATTATAAATAATAACATTTTTATTAATAACACTTTAGGTGTTATCCTAGGTGATTCATAATCATTTCTAAATCATTAGGATTATAACATATACATTGTCGTATCCTTTGGGTTCTTCTAATGGGTTTTATCATCCTTGTTTCCAAAGGATAATTGTAACCTCCCTATGATACCAACTATAAAATCCCATACATTATATTCCATGATATTAAATAAAAATGAATATTAATTAGAAAATATATAAAATCCATAACAAAACTGTATATGTATAGTGTCTGTAGAAACTAGGAATCATAAACAGCTGGTTCATAGTAATTCTTCATTGTCTGTCATTTATTTCATCATAACTAGACCCCCTTTTGACATATATTACATTATACCATTTTTTATGACCCATGGAAATGAATCAAACTAAAGGGTGAACTCATATTCTCAGTAAGAGTAAACAAGGGAGATATCAAACATATCATAATCATAATACAAAAAAACAAATAATTTGAAAATATTATCCTACATATGAATGATTGTGATATCATTCCATGGGATGAAGCATAATTTTTCATAAAAATCATTGATCATTAGATCAAAAGTCATGGAATTTGATAAGAATTTTTTTGGCATTAATCATAGGCGAAAAAATCCAATACTGGACCTATTTCACTCCTCATTGTTGCCTTGTATTGCTAAAGAGAGATCATTTCCCATTTCATCCATGTTTATTTCATGTAATATAAATCATTTCCCAATGAATTGAAAGGATATATAGTTCCCACCAATATCCAACTGAAATTATTCTTACATGTTCCAAAAAATCATAAATCATTCTTCATAGCATAAACCAGTGGTTAAAATGGGGTTTTTAATCATTGTTCTATCATAAAATAAATCAAAAAATGGATTTCATATATAGAGTCCCATCATTAAAAAAATAAAACCCTGGTAATAATAGGTATAAAACATAACCCTACTAAAATAATTTAATCTTATATGGGAATTAATGTTGATAAAATAGTTTAAAATAATTATTGAGGAAAATTTTCTATCAAATTCAAAATCATTTTTATTTCCCAAAATGACACACAATTTTAAAATAGAATAATATCATTAAAAATAATGATAAAATACTTTAATGGAAGAGTCATGGAAATAAGGTGTTATGAAAGCATAAAAACATATTCGTGTCGTAATCATTAAAATAAAACAATCTTCTAATACTTTTGTCATAAAGCCAAAAAGTACATCATATCAAAAGCGCCAAAATATTCCTTTCATACCGTTTTTTAAAAATTCACTAATGGGTAAGATTGAATTTAAACATCAGTTGAATGATATAAAGAATGTTTTAAAATATATATGTATAAAATAAGAATATAGATGATAAATAACCATAGTAAATACTTATATAAAAAAATATTGAACAATATTGATATTACAAAATTATCTCTCAACATAGGACTAATTTAATTTATATGTATCTGAACCTCATCTTATTTGAAGTGATCTTTATAAATATCATCATTAATCATTAGATTTGGTCTTTGTAGTTGACCGAAAACTATAGAATATAACTTCATAAGTTTATAATGAAAAATAGTTGGGATTTCCCGATCATAAAAGCTCAAAGTAATTTTAAGTGGTGGGGGAGGATGTGCCCAACTATAATTGATGTGATAGGGACTTTTAGGATCTTCAAAAAAATTAATTTATTTTAAAATTAAACCCCATATGAAAACATCAATAATGTATGAAATTTATAATCTGAGATGATATAGGGTTGTAATATTGTCAGTAAATACATTTTAGATAAGTTTCCCAATCAATGTAAACCATATCATTTTAATTAACACTTAGTTATTCTATTTAATTGTTATGTTTGGTAACAAATATTTCAATATTAAAGGACGAAATATATAATTATTTCATGTAAATTAGACCATAAATAAATACATCATAACATTTTTGTCCATATCATAATTATTAAATATTTTTAATAATATTTTATCATTTTTAATTAATTTAATAAGTCATTATTTTTATGAACAATCAATAGTGTCAATTTAAACACTATTCAAGTCATTGATTTTTAAAAAATTTAAAATAAAAAGATAACATCGAACAAAATATTTTTATTAAATTAACAAGAGGTCCAAGTCATCAATTAAATTTATGGGAAATATTTATTATCCTAAATGATAATTATTTTAATATTTTTTATAGTATTTACTTAACATTTTCCTAAAGAAAATAATTAATACCAAAATTTTTTGTAATTATTTAATATAATTATTTTTTTGAATAAAAATTTTAAATAAAATACTATGAAAAAGATAAATTTTTTATGTTTTAGAATAATAATTATAAACACAAATATCTTCTATATAATCCATCATAAATTTTTTTATACATATTAAAACATGAATGGGACATGTTTATCATCACATTTTATAAAATAATATAAGTCTAATATTCTCTTCTATAAGGATCCAAATTTTCGATAACTCGACCTTTGGATGGCTATGGTCCAGATATACTCGGTGAATAAATTTTGGTAATGTGTTCTGTTCTTATATTAATTATTATCATCTAAATAATAAATATGTTATTTATTTCTCATGAATTAAATTCTTTCAACATCATTAAAGTATAAGTCATTAAATTAATTATTTATTTAATAGATAGTAAAACTAAATTATCATGATAATGAAAAACATTTTATCTTTCAAATTAGTTTTTATAATTGAATTTATCTAATGTATACCCTTATATTTAAAAATTATATTTATTAAAATTTGAATAATAAAAATTTAACTTTTCTGAAAATTAAATATATTAAAAGTCTTAATCTCAGCCAATTGGCTTCTTAAAGACACCATTTCCACCCAAGAATGATTTGGGTAAACAAACCCCTCATTCAATGATATTTGGACACGTTTTAAAGTAATTTTATAATATTATGTCTACCATAATTACATGATTTCCCATTTTTACTCTTTTAAAAAAATTACCTACCTTACTATTAAAAAACCCAAATATAAAATAATGACATTTATGAAATTAGGACCTACCAATTCCAAATATGGATTCCATTTTTCATAATTTAATGAACATAATTTGCAGTAATTAATTCAAAATTAATCACGTTTTTGAAATGCGAAAATTTGTTTTAAAAGATAACACATTGCAAAAGATTGAAATGCTTCTAAAACTGAATTATATTTAATGTTAATTATAATTAAAAAAATTATATTGAATAATAATAATATATTAAATTTATACTTGAAAATAGTTAAATATTATAATTTAACCAGATAAAATATTTTTTTGAAATAACTTTGTCTTTATTTAAAATATAGTGTAATTTTACTATTCATCAAAACATGAATAATATCAGCAAAATAATGAAATTCATCAAAAGTAAAATTTTATATTCTATATCAATATAAAATTCTTATTTTGTCATATAAAAATTATTAATGTGCTAAAATATTAATTTAATTTGGGATCTCCATTAAAAGGACCAAAATAACCCTATTGAAATAATAATGGTTTCTATACATCATATAGGGTTTATTCATACCCTATGATAAAATATCTATTTTATGAATTTAGAGACCCAATGCATGACGTACATGGAAATTACATTAATTTTGCAGAATACTTTATACATAACAAAAACAGACACCCGAGGACCATAATAGTTTTGTGTCTTTGGATACTCGAAACATAATCTTCTAATCGTGGTGAAAGATCTTCAACATCTCCTGTAAAGACCATCCCCATTTGTTTTCATACCTAAAACCATTCATTAAATCTTGGGGAAAATAAAACATAAAAAGGGTAAGCTGAAATGCTCAGTAAGGGTAAATATAGGAAACATAAAACAATCCATAAACATTTGAATGCAAAAACCTGAACATAAAATCTAAACATCAAAATATTGAGCAATGACATAAATCTTGGTAGTATATAAGGCATATGTCCAAAAAGAACAAAACTCATGATAAAATATCATGATAATAGAACATGTAATTGTGGAAAACCATTAAGCACTTGATATTATTTCCATAGTATCCCAGGAATTGCTGCCAAGACCATCATAGTGGTCAAAGTCCCATACTGAATCGAGTTCACTCCTCATTCCAGTCCTGTATCACTAAACCAGATTAACTTTACATTCTGGCCATGTTTATCTCATTATATATAAATCTTTAACCAATTCATTGGATGGAGATATAGGTCCCACCGATCTCAGAAGGAAATCATTCTTACGTGTTCCACAACATAAACACAAATCATTCAACATAACCCAAAGAATAAAATGGGTTTCATAAACATCATCCCGTCATAACATAATCCACATAAAACAAATGAATATCATTTCATAATAAGAAAAGTGAAGCCATTTAAATCATAGAGACTTTATACTTGAAACCTAATCATAATAAATAATGTCAACTTAGATGGAAAACAGTTTTGACAAAACACTTGAAATGAATTTTTGAGGAAAATATCCTTTATTCTTCAAAATCATTTTCTTTTCACAAAATGCCATGAAATTTTAAAAGAAAGTGATTTTTTTGAAAATAATCATGAAATATTGTGGAGGAATATTCATTAAAATAAGGCTTTATGAAACCGTAAAAAATCCGTTCATGCCGTATAATTTAAAAAAACATTCTTCTCGTACTTTATCCAGAAATGTCAAAAAGTATCTCGTATGGTAAACAAAATAAATCATCCATACATTCCATTTAGTAAAAGTAAAAAAAAAGTGTAAAAAGGACTTTAAACATATATGAAACCATTTTTAGAAGACATGGACATGGATGATAAATATAACCCCAGTAAATACTTATGAATAAACAATCACGGATAAAAACAAGATTGGAAAAGTTATCCATTATCTTATGTATGATATACTTCATATGTATCTGAACTTCCTGTATAATGATTTAAATAATGTCATTTACTTATTAAAGAATCATATTCATTGCTATGATATCATATATGGTTCACTTATGACTTTATATTACCCGTTCTTTTGTAAATTACATGTTAAAGCATGGTTTTGGGAAAATCGTTTCATTTATCATACGTATGTTGATTTTTTGTTCTTGATATTATTACTTATAGCCTGATTTAGTTAATTATATAATTTAAAATATTATTTATATATAATATATATTCAGCATATAAATATTTATGATAGATCGATAAATGGAATGAAATAGACCGTTCATTGAGACGGTGGTCGTACGTATGCATGAATGCTGTTTTCGTTTCCTTATTGAATTTAATAGAATTAATTAAATGAAACATATATGTACATAAATCCAGTATCATTATAATGTAATATATTTCATTATTATTTATTATATATACTTTATAATCATACTCGAATGATTATTTATTATATATACTTTATAATCATACTCGACCGTAGTCCATACGTACGCACGAGCGATGATATCATTCTTTTTATATAAATATATAATATAATTGAATGGTATATGAAATATACAGAATAATAATACTATTATATTTGTTATTTATATCATTTATAAAAATTATTATACCCATCCAAATGATGAAATGTTTGAATAACAAACTACACCACGACGTGGAGACGGTAAGCCGTACGTACGCACGTGTGCTGACTTTTTCATTCATATGATGGATAAAATAACTAATATGGTTGTAAAACATTTATAATAACATCACAGTATATATATTATTCTAGAGTTATTATTTTATAATGTAAACAACCAAGAAGGAGGATGTTGAAGAAGAAAGGAACTTAAAATAGTTGGTGAGATATTTACCTCTTCTTCGGGTTCTTCCTTTTGATTTGACCAAAAGGGCTTCATAGGTTGGCTTTATGACTAATGTAAGGCCTCTAGGATGAATGGATGACAGTTTAGAAGGTATTTGGGGAGGGTTTGGCCGATCCAAATGGCTTTTAATGGGTGAATGTGAGAGATGAAGGAGTTCCCTTTTATAAGAGGGGTGAGGGGCACCTTAGAAAAAACATAAAATATTATTTTATAATAAAGTAATAATCGGGTTATAATGGCTTAAAAGTGACTTATTTAGAGGATAGGGTGGGTATGGGTAGAAATCCTCTCAACCAATAGGTTTTTGACATGTTTAGGTAACCATTGTAACCTTGTCATTTACATTTAACTATATGTTAAATAATTTATCTTTTATCGTGTCTTCTTGTATTCTTACAGTATATGGTTAATAAACATACTATAAACTACTAATATAACCCCAATTGGTTCATTAGAGTCATATATATTAATATATAAGTCTTTGAACAGAACCGTAGATTTTTAGGACCATTTTATTAATTAATAATATAATATTTGTTTTAAAAACTCTTTTATATCAATTTTGACACTATTTGGTATTTTGTTTTTTTTAAATTAATAATAGCATTATTTCATAGAAAACAATTCATATAACCAACCATAATATGTTATATTATCCTATAAAATTATTGTAATTCATAAAAAGCAAAAAATTACATTTATTTCAGTATTTATATCATCAATTATGTTAATATTTAATTAATACGGTAATTTCTACATCGTGATTGTGTCCTAAATAAATTACCTTATTTAATGTCTAAAAATTATAAATAAAGTACCATTATGTATGAAATATTTTTATCTTTTTAATTAATATTTATATTTGAATTTATCTTATGTATAACCCTATATTAAATTTTTTAATGTTATTAAACATTGATTTTAACTCTTTTAACTCTTCTTTGAATTAAATAATAATAAATGTCCTAATATAATCCAAGTTGATCCAAAGGGTCATATTTTATTCTTAATGTTTTGTTTCATCTAAAGAAACTTATCCAATAGAATTAGGACATATTTTAGGGTAATAATAATATCATTTTTACCCTTAATAACCATATTTACTGTTAGCCGTGGTAAATAAGAGTTTAAGGTTACTATTCACTAAAAATTATTTTCATCCCATTGAACCACATTTTACTTACTGATATCAACCATGTCTCTTATATTTTCTAAATTCAAATCATAGAAGCGGTAAAATTATTTTTTTTTGTAAATTTGCAAATGCTCCTAGGATGTGAGTTAAAGACCGTAAAACGTTCAATAAAATTTTTATATGTCAAGAATTATTATAAAATGACTCCAATTAATTACATTGAACTTATATAGGTATTATTTATCTATTTTGACCTAAAATAAATTTAAATAAAATAAATAATTATTTAAATAAACATTTGGTTTTAAACTATAACTCAGTGTTTTTCACTATTCATCAAAAATTTAATGTTTTCTGAAAAATACCAAAAACTCACTCGAAGCTAATTTCGATATTCCGAATCCAAATATGAATTCCATTTTGAGAGATAAAATTTATAAAATTTCAAAAAGTGGGTATTACTATTCATAACAGATAGTTCATAATAATATTATAATAATATCTCATTTACTGAAACTCGTTATTGCGCAGAACACACGCTATCGAGTAAGGTTGCTCTAGCATGCAACACAATCCAAGAATAGTGTTTGTGTATACTACAAGATAATAAGGTGTTTCATATAGCACAATCTAATCTTGGTGTAGCGTACAACACAAGACAACAAAGAAATTAAATGGAATATTTCTCATAAAATCACTGGTTATTACATTCTACCACCCTTAAAATGAATTTCACCCTTGAAATTCGTCGGGGTTATAATTGGTTTACTATATGAAAGTTTCTTTCATCGAAACCTACATCGTCGAATGGAATACTAAAACTTGATTTTAAAAAACTAAAGTATGAAATGTAACAGTTTCCCAAATTAACTCATCACTGGGTTTCCACATAGGAGAACATAGGTGAAAATATGGATATGGAAGAGAAATCTAACCATCATGTTTGGATGATGAGTGGTAGAGAACATGGATATGAAAAAGACAACAGTCACAAATCCATAAATTTGTGATGATCTAAGGTACCGTCTAATTCATCGGATATGAGGGTACCAGGACATCGTTTCAGGTTTTCAATATCATTTCCCTAAAGTTGAAAAAATTGAATTAGAAGAAATACTTACTTTAGTTTGGTACAATATCATCGTTGCTCATTCCATGAAAAATTTCCACTTCATATCTTATGGAAATAATGTTGAATTTTTCATTCCTGAAGTGTTAACAGATCATGTGATAGAATGGTTGGTCTTTCCATCTGTCTCAAACAAAAGGTCAGCAAAAGTAATCAATTATACATAAGTCCATATACGGTGAGGTTAATCATATATGGTTCCAAAAATGGAAATATACTTCATCTATAATACCTTTTAATAAAATAAAACTAGTTTCTACTAAACAGGGACTTCTTTTAGACCATAGGTAGGTGATAAAGTCATGTCTGTTGATGCTCCTTTCCGTCACAGAGTCTAAACGACTGAAAAAAGGGAAATACCATAGTCCAAAGTGATTCATCCTTTGAAGAAACATCAAAAATTGACCAAGGCAGGAAGAAAGGATCAACAGAAACTGCACCGCGCAAGTTATCTCACTGTCGCGCAAGTACACTTGCGCGACGCCCCTGGTCGCGCAGGTCACATGCGTGACCTAAGTGGTAACCGCCCGGTAACCGCCCGGGGTCTTCTCCTGCCTATAAATAGACCCTGTGGGCCCCCCATTCGAGAGGATCTTTTTCCAGAAATTCGAATTGAAGCTCTCGACGTCCAAGTCTCTTCTCAAAGCTTCCGGAACACTTCTAAGGTAATTTCTTACCTAGAACGGAAGATCTAAAGAGAGGGAGGAAGGCCTAAGTGTTGAAACTCATCGACACGTGCGCGCCTGAATGGCCAGCCCTTAAGGGAACTGGTCACACTTGCGCGCCGCCTTATTCCTTCAACAGAATTTTTGCGTCCCTTTTCTAGAAGAACCTCAAGAGGATTCTAAAGGGTTTAATAAAGAGTTGCTCATGTATTTTAATGCTGGTTGAAAATCGTGCAAGTACCCCCACATGCCGCGCAGGTAAACCTGCGCGACCAATACTTGCGCGCCCACGCAAGACTTGCGCGCCTTTCAAGACTTGCGCATCCCTACCTTTTTGGGTGCCCATCTGGCCCATTTTACACCTCTTAAGCCATTTCACCTTTCCTATTCAAGATTCAGTCTTCAAGATACTCTTTAAATCCATTTATGGCATGATTTCTTGATTTGACTTCCTTATCTGAAAGGAATTCGGTGGAATATCTCTCAAAACCTAGTGATTTATACATCTTTATATCAACAAAGATTGAGAGTTCGTTCATTCAACCTCATTCTTTAAGATGAGAGAATCCTTAACCTGGGTCTCCTTTTCAGGAATAATCCCCAGTTATAAGTCCTTTAATCTGGGCATCTTCCTCAGGAGTAAGCCCCAAATTCTTAAAGTTCCCAAACTTGGGCATCCTCTTCAGGAGTAAGCCCCAAACCTTAATTCCTTAACTTGGGCATCCTCCTCAGGAGTAAGCCCCAATCATAATCCTTTAGTATGGGCATTCTTCTTCGGAGTATGCCCCATGTCCTCTAATTTTCGGCATCCGTCTTAGGAGTAAGCCCCAAACCTTAATCCCTAACCTGGGTCTCTTTTTCAGTAATAAGACTCAGTCATAATCTTGGGCTTCCTTTTCAGAAGTAAGCCCCAAGTCCCCCAACATGGGCCTCCTTTTCAAGAATAAGTCCCAGTCATAATTATGGGAATTCTTTTTCAGGAGTAAAACCCAATCATAAGTCCCCTCCAAATTTGGGCATCCTCCTTAGGAGTAATCCCCTAGATTAGAGTATTCAAATCTCTATGAAGCACATATACCTTTATGGACCATGTTCCTGGATTTTCACCCTAAAAGTAAATCCTAAACCTTCATCTATCTGGGCAGTCATACATACATAATCCCCAAAAAATTTCTTATGATTGCATCTTTCATGGCACAATTGTCTAATTTTTACCAATACCTCTTGTTTCTCACACCGAGCATGACTCACGTGAGCTTAGAGTGTAAAAGTAATTATGAAATTATTCTTTGATCCATCAATCATAAACATCATACTCCATTACTCGAACTACGTGGGTTCTGATTCCTTTTCCTAAAACAAAGGATACGTAGGTAGCCCATTTATGGGTTCGATCCCAACTTTGAAATAATCCATGTCCTTCTGAATGACGATAAACTTCAAGTGCCCCACTGAGTGGCTTTAAAACCAGCCTGGTCATCATAATGACCAAGAGACATTTATGAATGTTTCAAAAGATACCATTGACCAAGAATCTCTAAATAGATACAGATGATTCTCTATTGGTGAAGAACCTCGAATACATATAAAAGATTCTCTAAATTTCTTACATATTTAATCATTGATTGTTAAAACTAAAGGAAAGCTCATTTTATACTTGGTAATATAATAAGGATTCACGAACATAACTTAAATCTATAAAGAGAGTCCCGAAGTAGACAATAATTCCCCTCAAAAAGGTGTGATGAGTCCGACCTCCCATCCTCTCGACCAATGCAAATTCCTAAGCCTCATCAGTTCACAAGCTAATGAGCACCTACCTTTGGAAAAGAGGTCCAATTGGATATTGAATCATTGGATGTTTCCGGTTCTACGAACAAACCCGCTAGAAACCGATCGGAACATTTGAATCTCCCGTTTAGGAGGTCATCCCCGAAATCCGTGCGAAACAAAAAATGGTGAACCCGAAGTGAATCCTTAACCATGTTAAAGTGATGTTCTTCTTATTTGTTAGGCCCCTTGGGCCAACAAATCAATCATTGACATGTGCTCATCCAAAAGATGCAGTGGCCAGACTCATCTTGATTATGTCTGTTATATGGAACATGTACTCTTTTCTCAAGATCTTCTGCAAAATAGATTTTCTTAAATTCACCCCTGTGAATACTGCTGCTGTAAACACCTCTACTGTGAGGTCTGCTGCTGTGAAAACCAATGCTGCTACTCCTGCGGGAACGTCGTCCGCTCTGAGGATGACATCACCTACTCAGCGTCTTCAACGATGGGTTTCTAATGCACTGGTTAAGGAGTACCGTCGCAACGGTACTATCCCAACTCTGGAGGCCGCTCGTCAAGCCCTCCAAGTTAACAAATATACTTGGTCGTCCGGACAATGGCAGCTAGCGACCAAGAAGCAGGCGGTGCTGACTACCGTCTCCAACCATTTCGGGTCTTTACCCCCGGAACGCAATTTCCATTCACTCCCTTACTCTGAGGAAGTGAATGAGCAGGTCCCTCAGGGCCTTAATTCAAAAAGACAGGAGCCCTTCTAGAGGGATCACATCATCAATCGCCGCCAGACTCGTGTGGTAGTGCGCCCTCAACATAATGAGGGTACCGACTTCAGGCATTCAGCTCAGGTTCCTCGAACCCGAGCAGGCAAGATGTACCGCAAGAGATGGAATCCGGTTAACAATGGGAAGGTTGTCATCCCTGCCATCTCCCGAGAAGTCCACCAACCTAACTTGGTGGAAAATAAAGAGCAGGCACAATCACCTGTCCGTTTTAATTCCGCTGACCAGCAGACTCGTCTGGCAGCATCACGCCAATCCCGCCAGGCAATTCCGGCGGAGTACCATAGGCAGGAACATGCACCTGCTTATACATTACCAGTTAGTCAGCAGGCTCGTCTGACTACATATGATGGATCTCGTCAACCGCGTTTGGTGAAGTGTAATCAGCGGGAACATACACCTGCTAATACTAATCAAGCCTACCAACAGTCTCTCTTGGTAGCGCACGGAGAAGTCAGTCGGAAAGCCCCGACGAAAAACAGGAGGCAGACTCAACTCTCTGCCTCCACACATGAGTACTGTTAGGATTCACTGACAGGAAAAGGAGGACAGGAGCAGGCACATACACCTACTCCAAGCCCGGAATGGACGTATATCCCCATTCCGGCGGCTGAAGTCACCAAACATATTTTGTCAATGGTGAAAGAGCAGAAGCAAATTCCTGCTCATATTCTGGATGCTTGCCAGTATATCATAACAACTTCAGCATCATTTCAGGGATAGACACATAAATCTATCACTAGCAGTGGAGTGACACATCAACGATTCACTCCGGAACAGACACACACATATGTTCCAGTCCAAGAGGGTTATGGGGCATACTCCCCTATATCATACGGACAACCAAGTCAGGCACATACACCTGATTTGAGTGGAGATCGTCAGCCTAACCTGACCATCTTTCCTGATCAGGCACATACACCTGCTCAGAGTAACCACTTTTTTCAACAAGTGGTTTCTAAAGCGAGTAAGAAGGCATCTAAGAAAAAGATCCACCCAGCACAGTCAGGAGATCAAAGTCCAATCTATAACAAGGCCTTGCTCGATGCTGGAGTTCTTGAAGCCCTCAGAAATTTATCTATCAGAATTCAAGATTCTACTCCCTCAGTTCCTAATAACGGGAACATTAAATCTGAAGGTCTTCAACAGACACTTCCTTATGAAGGCTTTCTTCATGAAAATTCGGTCAATCTTGAAGTTTATTCTTCAGATGAGAGCCACAGAAACCCTCTGTGTGGTCAGAAGACCAAGGAGCAAGAGATCTCATCTTTTGCTGTAACCCATTATGGTGGTCCTCCCCATGATGACGAACTCCGCTGCGAAAGTCCTCTCCGCAGTAGTGATACACATTTCCTGGAAAATACTCCAGTGGATAATGTAGTGCCGAGAAAGCCCTCTTATCTTGAGGCACTTGCAAATGTGAAACCAGTCATGTCTGATTCTTTGTCGCTAACAAGTGAAATACTTTCTCAATCATAAGATAGCCCAGGGTGTAGGTAATTCTCTGAACCACCCCTAAGTCATGCATCTTCTAGTCTGATCAATGATCTCTCTACCAATCTTGTTGAATCTGATGAAGCAACAAGGAAACACCAACTCTGGTCAAAACAGGTAGAAGAATCTTCATTTAATGATAAAGAGGAAATGCTGAACATGAGGAAAAAACTGGAAAAAGGTGAAGTACCATTCATGTTTTGGCCTTTGGCTGACTCCCAGTACGACATTCCAAAGATGTTGACGGATGATGGAATCCATGATATTCGTCTCAACATATGGAAAAATCGTTGTCAATTAAAGAAGAAGGTATTATCTTATGATGAATATGAAAATCATCTTATAATAATAGAAGGGCTACAACGTCAGATTGATTTGGCATCTCTATCAGTCTCTCGGTATCCGAAGGCTGAAAAGCAATAGAGAACCCTTCAACGTTCATGCCTTGGCGCACTAAGAAAATTGCGTCAGTTAATTTCCAATGCTCCATCTGATGTTCATATCAGAGGATGGGGTGTTCACGGAGCACTAAATTTCACAGTGCTTTCCAGTCAGCAAAGCCCACCGAAAATGGTCTCATGCAATGTTATTTCCCATGCCCGGACACAGTCAATAGACTTTGTTCATAATCAAAAGCTTGCTCAAGAACATGCTTCAACTAGTTCCTCTCAAAATCAAGTATATAGAGAACAAGTTTTTGAATTTCTCCTATATCAAGAAGGAGAGAATATTGAACAAGCCTCTCGTCTGGAGCAAACACGTCATCAAATGACAGAAGTTTCAGAAATCATCCAACGGTCTGTTGAACCAGGTGATTAAAGTGGATAGAGGTTAATGCATCCAGCTAATTTCTGAACTAAGATTCGCAAGATCAAGAGATATTTTAAGAAGATCTCAGACATAACATGTCAAGAGACACCCCAGCTTGTCAGACTGGGGACTTCTCTAACCCAACCCTCAGAGTCAACAAATGGGATTCGAGGAGTTGAGCGGAAGCAGCAGGAACATCCCCAGTCCACCAGACTGGGGACTTTTTCAAATCCTCAATCCATCCCTTAGAGAAAGTCAGTATTCTCTCGATTAGGGAATAAGCCTCAAGAGGAACGAAGAGCCAAGCTATCAGGAGATTCTCTCCAAGTGACGATTCACCAAGATGTTCCTAAGGGATCAAGTCAATGGAATGCCATGTCTCATCATGGACATGGAAGAAGACAATATCACAGAAATGCTGATAGAAAGGATTCCATGCAATATTCATCCATTAATGTCATCAATGTTGTTGCTGCTGATTCACCAGATGAGGCTCAATCAGAGAGATCAGACGAAGAAGTTCCTGCTCAAGAAGTTGTGCACACAGACCTAAATGAAGAAGGTGTGCGCACACGTAATCAAAGGATTACCCAAAATCTTGGTATTCCTTCAAGTAACCCACATCACCCTCTCCGAAAAGGATCCAATAAGGGGAAAGGGAAGAATCAGGTTACTTCTCACCCTTCCTCTGAAGGAGGTCAATCGCTCTCATTAGAGAAACGGTTTCCACAACAGGAGGAGGAAATGAAAGAATTAAGAAGTTTGAATGCAGAACTACTTCAGAGTAGTCTTCTTCTTAAGAATACTGAAGTCCGACAGCTGAAGGAATTTGTTGTAACTACTGAGATGGATCAGGAATATCCTCCTTTATCAGTACACCCTCATAGGTCTAATCCTATGGGTCAAACGCAACAACGGTTGGCAGCACTACCATCAGTTGCAATACCAACCACCACGTCTGTCCAAGCTCCATTCATTGCACCTACCCAAAACCAAGTTCAACCTGATGTTTCTCAAAAGTTAATAACTACTATTGAGTCATTAACAGCTCGGTTAGAAACTATGGAAGGGAAACGGGCACATGTTCAACCTGAAAAGAAAGTTTACCCTGAATGGCTAGATTCAATTTCTCCTCCATCCCGTTTTGGAAACCCTGTTTTCCCTACTTTCAATGGATCAGGAGACCCTGAACAACATTTGATGCATTACGTGTCTTGTTGTGATCCTATGATGGGTACTCCTGAGCAGCAAGAAGCAGTGAAACTCAGATGCTTCGTGCGAACCTTGCAAGGACCAGATTTTGTCTGGTATACAAGCTTACAATCCCGATCAGTCATCGGATGGGAGGATATTCGTCAAAAATTCCTTCTTCAGTTTAGCTCAACTTTGCCAAAAATGACAGTTTTCGATCTTACAAACTGCAAGCAAAGGGAGAATGAAAGAGTCTCTGATTTCATTGCTCGTTGGAAGGGATTAACGTATTCCCTGAGTTTAGCACTCCCTCAGGAGGAATTGTTGCCAATCTGTGTGGAAAATTTGCGTGACGAATTACGCATGCCATTGATCCCTGTGAAATACACAGGAGGGTTTTTGAGACCTTACTTCAATCGCTCAACAGATTGAATATTCTCTTATACAGGCTAATGTTAAATCTTGTATAATTCCATCAGCTCTAGGAAGAAGAATGGGTAATGCGGAAACATCTACAGTTATTCTTAAACAAGCACCTGTACCTATTTCTACTTCAAAACCTTCATCTTCTCGAAGGGCTCCACCTCCTGAACACCAAAAACAAAGGTTGTTTCGTCCAAATGATCAAAGAGATCAATGAAGAAAACAATTTGAGGATTTGAAAAGTAAAACATACTCTTTCCGAAGTGAGCAAGTTCCTGGTTACTTCATTTCAGCTCTGAAAAATAATTTGGTTCAATTACCAGTGCCCAAGATGCCAAACAAGGAAGGGGATGAAGGCCGTCCCAATTATTGTCCCTTTCATCAAATGTTGGGGCATCCCATCCAGAATTGTTTTGTCTTTAAAGACCTCCTGCAAAAGATGGTGAACTTGGGACAAGTCAAATTGAAGGGCTCTTCAGCTCATGTAGCATGTATTACTGCTACATATCCAGAGGAAGGAGGCAAGTGGAAGGAAGTAAAAAGCAAAACTGCGAAAAAATATGATGATTGTATGGTCAGAAATACAATCAATCGGACCCATTCCATTTTGCGAACACAATTGAAAAAGCCAACTGTGTCACCTACAAAAGCTGCAGTAAAGCCTCCATGAGAAGACAAATCCTCAAAAGGGCAGCGCAATTCAATGAAGAAAGATGAATCAGGAGAAGATGAGTATGTATCAAAGCCTAAATTGTCTTTGACTCTGGAAGATTTCATGTCATCTACTTCAATGCCACGGGCACCGTCCCACCAAACGGCACAGATTAAACAGGCTAACCAGGCAGAGTCTTTATCAGACGAAGAGTTAATCTTTGGTTCTGTTAATATGATTAAATTAACAGATCCATATTCTAGTCTTGATGAGCCTGAATTCCATGTATCAAATTAGGGAATCCGAGGAAGTTCTAGAGGTTCAGGATACAGGGAAATACGTGGATCTTTCCGAAGCCACTACTCTAATTTTACCCCCGCTAGCACTGTATATGCAGCAGAAACTCGTGGTAGAGCCCTTCAGCGAGCTCGAAAAGAACAAGCAAGTTCTTCTGCCAATGGCCAACTCAGTTTTGGCACAGTTATTTTGGAAGACCGATTAAAGTTTCCATATTTTTTATCTCTGCAAGTAAATGGATCTAATCAGTCTAATCTTCCAAAACCAAGGATGTTGCAATCTTCAATACAAGATGCATCAGCTTCCAAAGCATCTGCTTCCAAGGTACCTGCTAAATCGCATATTCCTATTGGAAACGCAGACCTCTAGATCAAAATTATGATATATTGAAACACTTGGCCCAATTACCAGACAAGTTATCAATTTTGGATGCTTTGAATCTGTCAAAAGATCTTCGGGAAGAACTCATCGAAGCTTTGTCAAGTCCTCAGGAGTTTGAAGCTGAAATTGTTGTAGCTGAATTCTATCACATAGAGAATAATCCTGAAGAATCCCATGCAGTGATATCTTTTACTGATAAAGATTAAGACGATGTTGTGCATGGGCACATAAAACCCTTGTACTTATCTGGAAAAGTCAATGGTATAGATGTTCGAAGAGCTTTCATTGACAATGGTTCAGGAGTAAACCTGATTCCCATTCGTACACTTCGTCGATTGGGCCTCACGGAATCTGATTTATCTCCTTCTACCATGATGTTACAAGGATATGATAAAAATGAACAAGAACCACTGGGAGAAGTTACACTCAGAACTCAGTTTGGAGATCTTGTATCCAATTTGGATTTCATGATTGTTGATCAAGACTCAGCTTTCAATATCTTGCTTGGAAGACCCTGGCTACATCAGCATGCAGCTATTCCTTCATCATACCATCAATGTCTCAAATACTGTTTTGATGGTCAAGTTGGAACATTGTATGGTGATAATGCCCCATTCATGACATGTGAGTCTCAATACATTGAGGCGGAATTTTATCTCATGAAGGGAATAGAAAAATCTACAATGAAGGAAATTACCAAAGTTAATGCTCCATATGGTTTGGAGAAAATTCCAATAAATCCATTTTCACATGTGAGTACAAATTATGTGTTACCTATCAGTCAAATTTACAAAATAGGCCCAAATCAAAATACTCTTATGGAAATATCCATAATGTCAATTATGGCGATCGATCCAGACAACATGGGAGAAATTGGTAACATACCAAGCAGTGATGAAAGCATAAGTGGTGACGTTTTCATTTCATCTGCTGAAGTCCAACAAGTCTATACTTCGCTAATCAGGCCAGAAGAAGTTATAGCAACAACAGAGGTGAATAATGATGTCGATTCTCAATCCATCATCTCCTCTTTATTTCCCAAAGAAGACCCTTTATCATCAATAGGGTCGGAAATGGAAGCTTCTTCTTCAAAATGTGAAAATTTTGACATCTCTTATGATCATGAGAATTTTGTTTTTTCATCTACTTTGCAAGTAGAAACGGAAGAAATAACACATGACGAAGAGGAAGAGGAAGATCTTAGAGATGCTCTTCCAGCATTTGAAGAGGGTATATCTACCACTGTGGATGAACTCAGAGAAGTAAATCTGGGTACAGAGAAAGATCCACGCCTCACTTTAATTAGTGAGGCCATGACCATTGAAGAGCAAGAGATGTATATTTCTTTTCTAAATAAAAATAAAGATATTTTTTCTTGGAATTATACAGGAATGCCTGGGCTTGATCCTGATGTTGCTACTCATCATTTGGGTTTACCAAAAGAACATCGAGGTTTTAAGCAAGCCGCGAGAAGAACACACCCAACCTATGCATCCAAAATTGAAGCTGAAGTGGATAAGCTGATCAAAGGAAACTTCGTCAGAGAAGTTCAATATCCCAAGTGGTTTGCTAATATTTTCCCTGTAAAGAAGAAGAACAGACAAATTAGGGTTTGCATCGATTTCAGAGATCTTAATCGGTATTGTCCTAAAGATGATTTCCCAGTTATGATTACAGAACTATTAATTGATGTGACGGCTGGCTATGAGGTACATTCTTTCATGGATGGATATTCCGGATATAATCAGATCTGAATGGCCCCAGAAGATGAGGAATATATAGCCTTCAGAGCTCCTCAAGGTGTGTTTTGTTACCGGGTGATGCCCTTTGGTTTAAAGAATGCAGGTGCAACATATCAACGCGCCATGCATCGTATCTTCAAGCCACTTTTAGGGAAGTTTGTTGAATGCTATGTAGATGATTTGGTGGTTAAATCCAAACAACGTTCTAATCACATGGCTGATTTGGAAGTCATATTCCACAAGCTTCGACAACATAGTTTGATGATGAACCCCTTAAAATGTGCTTTTGGGGTAACCTCATGAAAATTCCTTGGCTTTGTTGTACGCCATCGTGGTATTGAAGTCGATCCTGAGAAGACCAAATCAATCCATGGTATGTCACCTCCTAAGAATTTGAAAGAATTAAGAGGACTTCAAGGTCACTTAGCCTATATTCGTCATTTCATCGCCAATTTGGCAGGAAAAAGTTAACCCTTTACCAAATTATTGAAGAAAGGAGTCACTTACCAGTGGACTGAAGAATGTCAAGAAGAATTTGATGTTCTCAAGAAATACCTCTTGAGTCCACTAGTACTCATGCCACCTGTTGAGGGTAGACCGCTTATCCTCTATGTGACAGCTTTAGAGCGATCATTGGGTGCCTTTCTCGCTCAAAAGAATGATGCTGGGAATGAAAATAGTCTCTACTATCTCAGTAGAACTATGCTTGAAGCAGAAACCCGGTATTCAAGTATTTAAAAGTGCTGCCTAAGCATTAATCTTTGCAGTTCAGAAACTGAGACACTGCCTGCAACATCACAAGGCCCAATTGGTATCTCGTAATAATCCGCTCAAATTCATCCTTAGTTTCCCAATGCTTACAGGACGTCTGGCAAGGTGGGCGGTTATTCTACAGTAGTTCGACATTAAGTATGTGTCTCAAAAGGCAATTAAGGGCCATGCTCTGGCTGATTTCCTGGCTGAACATCCTTTAGTGGAAGACACGTATTCAGATATCGAAGTCCCTGATGAGGAAGTTTTCTCTATTCAAGAGAGTCCTCAAACATGGGAAATGTATTTTGATGGTGCTTCTAGAAGTCCAACAGGGAAGAAAATGGAAAATCCTAAATTCAACAAAGTTGGTTTAGGAATTGTGCTCATTTCTCCAGATAAGGAAGTGTCACCTTATTCCTTTTTGTTGTGGGAAGGTGGTACCAATAATGAAGCTGAATACCAAGCTCTCATTACAGGCTTGGAGTTAGCGCTTCAAGCACAAGTGAATCACATAAAGGTGAAAGGTGATTCAGACCTGGTAATCAAACAAGTCAATGGGGATTATGCCATCAGAAAAGAAGAATTAATCCATTTGTATGATTACGTCAGAGAGTTAATGTCGGAATTCCCTTCAGAACCAACATTTTCTTGTGTCCCAAGATCACAAAATGCTCAAGCTGATGGACAGTCTAATATGGCCACATCTTTAGCATATCCAAATCGGGACGAGACAACCATCTATATTGCCCGCCGTCGTGCAATTTCACCTTATGTTCAAGTCAGAACAGAGTAAATTAATGAAATTAGTCCCATTCCTGAACCGTATGGTCATACTACAGGATGGATGTCACCTATCAGGGAATACCTTCAAAATGGAACACTTCCACCTGATAGAGCCGAGAAAGAACAAATTCGGCGACGTGTGGTCAATTTTACTCTTTATGATAGCCCAAACCACCTCGAGAAAATTCTCTACAAACGTGGTTTTGATGGAGTTCTCTTCAGATGTATTGATGGTGAAGAGACAATGGCTGTCATAAAAGAAGTGCCTGCATGAGTCTGTGGTGCCCACCAGTCTGGACATAGACTGTCTGATCAAATTCGAAGGCTTGGATACTTTTGGCCTTCAATGATACAAGATTGTGTTAATTTCACAAAGAAGTATCATTAATGCAATGTATATGCCAACTTCATTCATAAACCTCCATATTTGCTTCATACAGCTAAATACTCATGGCCATTTTCCACATGGGGAATGGATGTGGTGGGACCTTAACCTTCAGCTATGGCCAAGTAGTTTAAGTACATTCTTACTGCTACTGATTTCTTTTCCAAATGGGAAGAGGCACTACCTCTCAAAGAAGTCAGTTCTAAATGCATTGTTAGCTTCATCAAGTCTAACATCATTACTAGATTGGGTGTCCCTCAAACCATATTGACGGACAACGGCACCAACTTCTGTTCTTTTGAGGTAAAGAAATTGTATCAAGAATACAACATTAAGTCCAACCATTCATCTCGATATCATGCAGCAGCTAATGGCCAGATAGAAGCCTTCAACAAGACTCTTTCAAATATACTGCAAAAGATGGTGGATAAAGATAAGAGGTCATGGCCTGATAAACACTTTCATGCTTTATGGGCTCATCAGACTACCACTCGCAATGAAACGCGGTCAACTCCATATTTATTGGTATATGAAACAGAAGCAGTCTTTCCAATTGAAGTTCAATTTCCCTCACTCAGAATAGCCATTTGTGATCAGTTATCTACATATGAGCAATCCCAAAAGCGGTTGAATGAATTGGAACAGTTAGATGAGAAAATATTGTGCACTTTACACCACTTGGAAATCTATCAGAATCGAATAGCACGAGCCTTTAACAAAAAAGTTTGTCTTCGTTCATTCATTCAGGGAGAATTGGTATTGGTTCTCAGAGCACCAATGATACCAGGAAAGAAGCCTCCCAAGCTTGAACCAAAATGGGAAGGACCTTATTCAATACATAAGGTCTACTCTAATGGAGCGTATTCTCTAACCTCAATGGATGGAGAACACATCACGACTCCAACTAATGCCAGATTTTTGAAGAAGTATTTTGTATAAACCCAAAATATTGTTCCCAGAGCCAAAACAGTCACATTGGTTCATATTATGTCCTACATGACACTAAACTGAATTATGTCCTATCTACATGACGTTAAACTGTATAGAAGTTCCTTATTTGTCCAAGATGACATTAAACTATATTTTGTCCGAGGTGATATTAAACTATATTGTGTCCTAGAAACATGACATAAAACTGTATGGCACTTCCAGCGTCCAGCATGACGATAAACTATAAAAAGTCCACAGAACTGATATCCTCATATTGGTTCACCTTAGTCCTAGCTACATGGCTTTAAACTGTACAACAATGTTCTATCGTCCAACATGACGTTAAACTGTATAAATGTTCTATTGTCCAACATGACGTTAAACTGTAACAGTTACTTGAATTGTCCTACATGACATTAAACTATTAAAAAGTTTCCAATTCGTCCAAAATGGCGTTAAATTATGCGGTCCGTGTATACGACCTTAAAACATTCACGTGTTCGTTAGTCCAGTATGACTTTAAACTGCATCATCATCCATTGTCCATGTATATGACCTTAAACTATTTTCCCTTTTTTTTCATCCAACATGACATTAAACTGTAGAAAAGAAGATGTCCCTGTAACATGACACTAAACTGTGCAGCACCAGTTCGTCCTTGCTATATGACGTTAAACTATACAGCAATGGTCCAGTATGACTTTAAAATACAACTTCGTCCCACACGACATTAAACTGTGAAAAAGTTCCCTAAACCGTCCAACATGACCTTAAACTGCATCATCCCTGGTCCATGTATACGACCATGAACTATTTGCAAATCCCTTATGGCCAGCAAGACGTTAAACTGTGACGTCCTAACTACATGACGCTAAACTGTATAAAAGTCCCTCACGTCCGGAAAGACATTAAACTATATAATCATCAAAGGTCCAGCATGAAATTAAACTGTACCATCCACGGTCCATGAATATGACCTTAAACTATTCACACTTTCGTCCAACATGAAATAAATGGTGTGTTATTTTGTCCCTACTACATGACACTAAACTGTGCAGCACCAATAGTCCTAACTGCAAAGACTTTAAACTGCATAGTCCCTTTATATTTCCTACATGACATTATACTGTGCATCGTTAAGGTTATTGTTACCTCTTGTTTCTCACACCGAGTATGACTCACGTGAGCTTAGAGAGAACATAAACCATAACACTCCCTTTGGGCCACTAACCATGTGTAAGTCCCAACAACATTTTAATTAGATCGTTGTCCCCAAGAACAACTTGATCATTAATTCATTATTTAATTGAACTACACGGACTTTGATCCTTGCCCTCCAGGCTGGGTATGTAGGCAGCCTCCCATGGTTCAAGCCCAAAAAATAATCTCTTCACATCGGTTCACCACCATCTCATATGATGTTGATTTGTGAAACCGCCCGTGGAATCAATATCTTTACATTGATTCACTTTGGTCCTTGTTATATGACGTTAAACTATACAACACTTTTGTCCGGTACGACAATAAACTACAATATTCTGTGATTTCCTCATTTAAGAGAGATTATTGTTGACATTGATTTTTCAATAATGTTTCATTTTAAAAGACTACGTGCATACATGGTAATGCCTAAACTTTTTATCTTAGGTTAAACCATCATTACACTAAAGTCCCCTTTCACCCTTCACATGTACGAACCAAATTTGTACAAAGGGTAGTTCTAGAACTACGTGGACTTGATTCCCATCCTTATGGGATACGTAGGAACATTCGAGTGTCCCTCGAATCCAGTCCCAAGTCTTTTGGGCCTAACCCCAAATTTCACTTTTAGTCCCTTAGCTGAAAAGTCCTCATGAAAACACACACTGTGTATTCATTATTATGGTCCGAATTCTATGACCCTAAACTAAGATTTCTCATACTTTCATCCTGCATGACGTTAAACTACATTTAAAGAACTACGTATGGCTTGATTCTCATTCTTATGAGATATGTAGTGAAGTCCAAGTTTCAATTCAGGACCCAACCACAACAGGATTATGGTTTTCATTGACCTATGTATCTCTATATACATTGGACAATACCCATCTTTATGTGTTATAATCCTAACCTTAAATATTTTCAGATCTTCATAACCCTTTTCATGACTTTTAATCACAAAAATGTAAAACTTCTGAGAATTTTTTTCGTCTGACTATGCAGCACGTGCCCATAGGTGGCCTTGCATAAACAGTCCACATAACAGACTTGTCAGCCGAAAGATGCTATTTATTTGACCATGCAGCCAATGCCCTTAGCTGGCCCTACATATTTCAACCCCCTAACGGGTTTTGTTAAATAATATTAACTTCATTCTTGGGAAGAATGCCTCTTTTGACATTATTTGTCTTAAACAACAGTATGTAGGGATCCGCAAAAAATATCCATCCTTAACATATTTGTCCCATATCCTTTTTCATGATCTGAAAGTATTCAAGTCTATGGTTTATTCTTCTTCCCTACGTTTGGGTCAGACCTTCGTAGAAGTGATATTCATCCAGTTCTTCGATATTCTTGTTCAGAAATATCTTCTCCATATTCAAGTACCTCTTTCCATACAAAAAACTCTATACTTTAGAAAATTTGAATCTCCATAAACTTTCACTGGCTTTTAGCACTAGGAAAGTAAATTTCTGGGAGTTCTTTTGCCTGACTATGCAGCACGTGCCCATAGGTGGCCTTGCATAAACAGTCCACATAACAGACTTGTCAGCCGAAAGAGGCTATTTATTTGACCATGCAGCCAATACCCTTAGGTGGCCCTGCATATTTCAACCCCCTAACGGGTTTTGTTAAATAATAGTAACTTCATTCTTGGAAACTACTACTTCTAAATGACTTTTATCTCTTTTTCATATCATTCATCAGATTCAAATATTCTTAAGCCATAGTTTACATATTTTCTCTCATACTTGAGTATGGTAATATGTTTTCAGATAAATTGTCAAGTAATTGAATCAATTTTAATCCATTTTGGTCAAAGCTATTTCGACCTTAAACATTAGCCCCTTTATGTCCGACATGCATGAATTTAAACTGCCATATTTCTTGTTTTTTCTTTTTACCTCAGAGTCAAATCCTCTTTTCTCTCCGGATCCAACTCTGAGGGGGGACTTTTGTTGACGCTCCTTTCCGTCACAGAGTCTAAACGACTGAAAAAAGGGAAATACCTTAGTCCAAAGTGATTCATCCTTTGAAGAAACAACAAAAATCGACAAATGAGGGAAGAAAGGATCAACAGCAACTGCACCGCGCAAGTTATCTCATTGTCGCGCAAGTACACTTGCGCGACCTAAGTGGTAACCGCCTGGTAACCGCCCGGGGACTTCTCCTGCCTATAAATAGACCATGTGGGCCCCCCATTCGAGAGGATCTTTTTCCAGAAATTCGGATTTAAGCTCCCGACGCCCAAGTCTCTTCTCAAAGCTTCCGGAACACTTATAAGGTAATTTCTTACCTAGAACGGAAGATCTAAAGAGAGGGAGGAAGGCCTAAGTGTTGAAACTCATCTACAATTGCGCGCCTGAATGGCCAGCCCTTAAGGGAACTGGTCACACTTGCGCGCCGACTTATTCCTTCAATAGAATTTGCGCGTCCCTTTTCTGGAAGAACCTCAAGAGGATTCTAAAGGGTTTAATAAAGAGTCGCTCAAGTATTTTAATGCTGGTTGAAAATCGCGCAAGTACCCCCACATGCCGCGCAGGTATACCTGCGCGACCAATACTTGCGCGCCCACGCAAGACTTGCGCGCCTTTCAAGACTTGCACGCCCCTACCTTTTTGGGTGCCCATCTTGCCCATTTTATCCCTCTTAAGCCATTTCACCTTTCCTATTCAAGATTCAGTCTTCAAGACACTCTTTAAAGCCATTTATGGCATGATTTCATGATTTTACTTCCTTATCTGAAAGGAATTCAGTGGAATATCTCTTAAAACCTAGTGATTTATACATCTTTATATCAACAAAGATTGAGAGTTTGTTCATTCAACCTCATTCTTAAAGATGAGAGAATCCTTAACCTGGGTCTCCTTTTCAGGAATAATCCCCAGTTATAAGTCCTTTAATCTGGGCATCTTCCTCAGGAGTAAGCCCCAAATTCTTAAAGTTCCCAAACTTGGGCATCCTCCTCAGGAGTAAGCCCCAAACCTTAATTCCTTAACTTGGGCATCCTCCTTAGGAGTAAGCCCAAATCATAATCCTTTAATATGGGCATACTTCTTCAGAGTAAGCCCCAAGTCCTCTAATTTTGGGCATCCTTCTTAGGAGTAAGACCCAAACCTTAATCCCTAACCTGGGTCTCTTTTTCAGTAATAAGACTCAGTCATAATCTTGGGCTTCCTTTTCAGGAGTAATCCCCAAGTCCCCTAACATGGGCCTCCTTTTCAGGAATAAGTCCCAGTCATAATTATGGGCATTCTTTTTCAGGAGTAAAACCCAATCACAAGTCCCCTCCTAATTTGGGCATCCTCCTTAGGAGTAAGCCCCAAGATTAGAGTATTCAAATCTCCATGAAGCACATATACCTTTATGGACCATGTTCCTAGATTTTATCCCTAAAAGTAAATCCTAAACCTTCATCTATCTGGGAAGTCATACATACATAAGCCCCAAACAATTTCTTATGATTGCATATTTCATGGCACAATTGTCTAATTTTTACCAATACCTCTTGTTTTTCACACCGAGCATGACTCACGTGAGCTTAGAGTGTAAAAGTAATTATGACATTCTTCTTTGAGCCATCAATCATAAACATCATACTCCATTACTTGAACTACGTGGGTTCTGATTACTTTTCCTAAAACAAAGGATACGTAGGTAGCCCATTTATGGGTTCGATCCCAACTTTGAAATAATCCATGTCCTTCTGAATGACGATAAACTTCAAGTGCCCCACTGAGTGGCTTTAAAACCAGCCTGGTCATCATAATGACCAAGATACTTTTATGAATGTTTCGAAGGATACCATTGACCAAGAATCTCTAAATAGATACAGATGATTCTCTATTGGTGAAGAACCTCGAATACATATAAAATATTCTCTAAATTTCTTACATATTTAATCATTGATTGTTAAAACTAAAGGAAATCTCATTTTATACATGGTAATATAATAAGGATTCACAAACATAACTTAAATCTATAAAGAGAGTCCTGGAGTAGACAGTAATTCCCCTCAAAAAGGTGTGATGAGTCCGACCTCCCATCCTCTCGACCAATGAAAATTCCTAAGCCTCATCAGTTCACAAGCTAATGAGCGCCTACCTTTGGAATGTAGGTCCAATTGGATGTGTAATCATTGGATGTTTCCGGTTCTACGAACAAACCAGCTAGAAACCGATCGGAACGTTTGAATCTCCCATCCAGGAGGTCATCCCCGAAATCCGTGCGAAACAATGTCGCACTTCAGATATGGGTTCGATTCCCGCATCCTTGTCTGACGGGACTGGTTGTTTCCCATCCTACAAGTTGACCTTCTTCTAAAACTACATTATTATAACAATCCTTCAATAATATCGAAAAAAAGTTCTATCCTTACACAATACTATCTAATGAATAACAAAATTCATTATAATCTTTAGGCGTATCCAAAATACTTCGGTCCAAGCTCATAATATAAAGAAAATGATTACGTGAAAGGTCACATAACAAGAACGTGAATACCATCATTTATCCCCAATATATCATAAGATATATCTTGTTCATCACATTCCAAACATTTTAATACCTTAATCATGTATTCTCTTGAAACATGAATTACCAAATAATATTTGTGAAAACATAAATGCTATCAAAAGTCAACTAGTTGCACATACAAAAATTCCAAAATTTCTATATACTCAAACCATGATATCACTTTTTCCCTATATCAATCATGATCTCATTTCATTTTATATTTATCCCTTCTTTATGTTCATATCATCTTATTTCCAAAAATATTTCAATCAATTTTCATGGTTATCGGTACGATACAATTATTGAAAACCAATACATAGATATTCCAAATCTCCACGATACTATAAATGATATTCCATGATACTATTTTGAAATCCCATTACATAAACACTTAATCATTCCACTACATCAATTTCATACTAAACAACACAAATATTGATTGCATGTGAATTCCCTTTATCCTTTCCCTTAAGAGGTTTCTCACGTCGATCATCATTAACCCTTGGATTAGGGAATTGAAGATCATAATGCCCCATTTCCTTACACTTGAAGCATTGAAGTGTTGGTGGAGAGTTCTATATAGTCTTTTCTCTATTCACATCATTTGCTACCTTTTTCCCATTACTTCGACACTCAAGTTCTCAATGACCTTATTTTCTGCACTTAAAACATTTTCTAGTACCTTGTAGACAATGTCCACCATGCTTCTTTCCACACTTTGAGCATAAAGAAACATTCATCTTATTTTCACCATTGTTCTGAGATTTCCCCTTGAACTCCATATTTTGTTTTTTGTCAAAATCATCAGATGGATATGTAACACCAAGTTCCAGTTCTAAATTGATATCACAACACACAATTTCTTCATAGCTACTGAAATCACTTACAGCTAATTCACTTCTATGACTTGGTTTTAAGCCCCTGAAGAATCGATCAACTTTACATTCAAGTTGGATGATAATGCAAGATGCATACCTAGCATGCCTTGTAAAATTTGCCTCGTATATACCAATAGATTCATCATCCTTTTTCTTAAGATCAAGGAACTCATTTTCTATCTTTGTTCGAATAATACGAGAGAAGTGCTTATTGAAAAATATTTTCTTGAAATCGTCCCACTCCATTGATTCAGTTTCATATTGGGGCCTTGTATTCTTAGTTAGAGTCCGACACTGCTATGCTTATACTTCTAAATGGTAAATAGCTAGAAGGACTTTTTCATGTTCTGATCAGCGAATAATGGAAAATATCTTTTCAACGATACTGATCCATTGTTCAGCAACAAGTGGATTAGAAGACCCCCTGAAAGAAGGTGGACGCTGCATCATGAAGGACTCAATAGAATATTGATCCATTCTCTACTCATTTTAAAGTCCAGAATGATTCATAGCTTCTGTAAGTTTAACGATAAGTTTTTTCACTCCATCTCCCATAACATTGGTTTTTTTCAGAAGGAAAATCATGTCATCATATATTACATTGATCAACACAGTTCATTCAGGTTCCAGCAATCATCTAAAACAAGAAAAAGTGTGAGAGGAAAAAATCACACTAGGGAAAACAACATAATAAAGGGGGAGTACCTTCAATATCAAACATCTTAGGTTTAATTCTAATATTGTTACCGTAATTATAGGAATATAACCTATACTTATACCTAACCTTAGTTACATCCCTAGACATACCTTAGAAATATCTCTAGGGATCTCACTAAAGTTTATGCATCCTAGTTTCCAAAGGTTAACTAAACCATTCCTCTGATACAAACTGTAGAGACCCAAAGCTTAACGTACATGGAAATTACATTAATTCTGTGGAATACTTAATACATAACAAAAACTAGACACCCAAGGACCATAATAGTTTTGTGTCTTTGGAAACCAGGAACATTATCTTCTAATCATGGTGAATGATCTCCAACATCATCTATAAAGATCTTCCCCTTTTGTTTTTGTACCTAAAACCTTTCATTATATCACGGGGAAAAGAAAACATAAAAAGGGTGAACTAAAATGCTCAGTAAGGGTAAACGTAGAGAACATAAAACAATCGATAAACATTTGAATGCAAAAAACATGAACATAAAATATTAACATCAAAATCATGAGCAATGACATAAATCATTGAAGTACAAAAGGAATATATCATAAAGGAACATAAATCATGATAAAATATCATGAGAATAAAACATGTAATTGTGGAAAACCGGTATGCACTTGATATTATTTACATAGTAGCCAAGGCATTGCTGCCTAGACCATCATAGTGGACAAATCCCCTTACTAAATCGAGTTCACGCCTCGTTCCAGTCCTGTATCACTAAACCAGATTAACTTTTCATTCTAGCCATGTCTATCTCATGAGATATAAATCATTACCCAATGAATTGGAGGGTTATTTATGTCCCACCCATCTCATAATGAAATCATTCTTACATGTGCCACAACATAAACATAAATCATTCATCATAACCCAAAGAATAAAATGGGTTTCTAAACATCATCCCATCATAACATAATCCATATAAAAAAATGGATATCATTTCATCATAAGAATAGTTAAACCATTTAAATCATAGAGACATTATACTTGAAACATAATCATACTAAATAATGTCATCTTATATGGAAAATAATTTCGACGAAACATTTGAAATGAATTCTTGAGGAAAATATCCTTTATTCTTGAAAATAATTTTCTTTTCACAAAATTCTGTGAAATTTTAAATGAAAAAGATTTTGTTGAAAATAATCATGAAATATTGTGGCAGAATCTTCATGATAATAAGTCTTTATGAAACTATAAAAAAATCTTTTCATGCCGTATAAGTTGAAAATACATTCTTCTCATACTTTTGCTGAAAAGTTAAAAAGAACTTTATATGGTAAACAAAAGAAATATTCCTTACATACCATGATGTAAAATTCAAAAATGGGTAAAAATAACTTTAAACACACATGAAACCATTTTTAGATAAGAGGGACATGGATGATAAATATAACCTCAGTAAATATTTAAGAATAAACAATCTCGGATAAAAACGAGATTGGAAAAGTTATCCCTTACATTATGTCTGATATGCATCTTATGTATTCGAACCTCCTATATAATGATTAAAATAATGTCATTGAATTATTATAGAATCATATTCATTGTTATGATATCATATATGGTTCACTAATGTCTTTATATTACCCTTTCTTTTGTAACTTCCATGTTAAAGCATGGTATTGGGTAAAATCGTTTCATTTATCATACGTATTTTGATTTGTTGTTCTTGATATTATTACTTATATCCTGATTTACTTAATTCTAGAATGTAAAACATGATTTATATATAATATATATTCATAATATAAATATATATGATCAATTGATAAATGGAATGAAATGCACCGTTCATGGAGACGGTAGGTCGTAAGTACGCATGGACGCTGTTTTCGTTTCCTTATTGAATTGAATGGAATTAAGTAAATGAAACATATATTTACATAAATACAGAATAATTATTATGTCATATCATTAATTATTATTTATTATATATACTTTATAATCATACTTGTATGGTTAATCGTGGAAAATGAATCTCATTGCGTTCGTGGAGACGGTAGTCCGTACGTACGCACGAGCGATGATATCATTCTTTTGATATTAAAATAGTGTATAATTGCAAGGTATATCAAATATAAATAATAATAATAATGGTATAGTTATTATTTATATCATTTATACTCATTATTATACGCATCAAAATGATGAAATGTTTGACTAACAAACTACACCATGACGTAGAGACGGTAAGCCGTACGTACACACGTGTGGTGACTTTTTCATTCATAGAATATATAAAATAACTAATATGGTTGTATAAGTTTTATAATAACATCACAGAATATAGAAGATACTAGAGTTATTATTTTATAATGTAAACAACAAAGAGGGAAGAAGTGGAAGAAGAAATGAACTTGAAATAGGTGGTGAGATATTTACCTCTTCTTCATGTTCTTCCTTTTGATTTGACCAAAAGGGATTATTATGTTGGCTTTATGACTAAAGGAAGGCCTCTATGATAAAGAGAGGACATTTTAGAGGGTATTTGGGCAGGTTTTGGCCAAGCCAAATGGCTTGGAAGGAGTTAATGTGAGATAAGAGGGAGTGCCCTTTTATAAGAGGAGTGTGGGGAACCTTAGAAAAAACATAAAATATTATTTTATAATAAAGTCATATTCGGTTTATAATGGCTCAAAAGTGACCTATTTTGAATCTAGTTTTGGGATGGGTCAAATTACTCTCAACCAATATGTTTTAGACACGTTTAGGCGACTATTTTAACCTTATCATTTAGATTTAACTCTAAGTTAAATAATATATCTTTTACCATGTCTTCTTGTATTCTTACAATATATGGTTAATAAACATACTATAAACTGCAAATAGAACCCCAATTGGTTCATTAATGTCATATATATTATTATATAAGACTTTTTACTGAATATTCTTTTTTAGGACAATTTTATCAATTAATAATAAAATATTTTAAAAAAAAACTCTTTTGTGTCAATTTTGACACTATTGGGTATTTTGTTTTTTTTAAATTCCTAACAGTATTATTACTTCGAAAAAAATTCATATAACCAACCCTAAGATCATATATTAACCTAAAAATTAGTTTAATTCATAAAAAGTCTCAAATTACATTTATTTGGGTATTTATAACATTAATTATGTTAATATTTAATTAATAATGTAATTACTGCAACCTCATTGTGTCCTCAATAAATTAATTTATTTAACGTATAAAATATATAAATAAAATACCATTATGTTGGAAATATTTTTATCTAGTTAATGAATATTTATAGTCGAATTTATCGTATGTATAACCCTATATTAAAAATATTTTAGTTATTAAACTTTGATTTTAACTCTTTTAACTCTTCTTTGAATTAAATAATCATAAATGTCCTAATCTAATCCAGGTGGACCTAAATGGTCATATTTTATTCCTAAGGTACTTTTGTTTCTAATTACATTTATCCAATAGAATTAGGACATGTGTTAGGTTAATAATAATATCATTTTCTTCCCTTAATATCTCTATTTACTTTTAACCGTGATAAATAAAAGTAAACAGTTACTATTCACCAAATAATTTTTTCATCCCATTGAACCACATTTTACTTAACGATATCAATCGTGTCTCTCAGATATTTGAAATTCAGCTCATAGAATCTGAAAAATTATGTTTTATGTAAACTTTTAAATTCTCCTAGGAGGTGGGTAAAAGACGATAAGAAGTTCAATAAACTTTTTATATATCTAAAATTATTATAAAATAACTCCAATGAATTACATTGAACTTATATAAGTATTATGAATATATTTTTACCTAAAATAAATTTAAATATTATAAATAATTATTTAAATTAAAATTCAGTTTTAAACTATAAATCAATGTTTTCACTATTCATCAAAAATTGAATGTTTTCAGAAAAAAAAATTCACTCTAAGCTAATTTTGATATTCCGAATCAAAAAATGAATTCCATTTTGAAAGATAAAATTTATAAAATTTCAAAAAGTGGGTATTACTATTCATAATGGCTAGTTTATAATAATATTATAATAATATCACATTTAGTGAAACTTGGTATTGCGTACAAAACATGCTATCAAGGAAGGTTGCTCTGGCATGCAACACATGCCTAGAATAGTGTTTGCATATACTGCAAGCTAATATGGTGTTGCTTATAGAGCAAACTAATCTTGGTGTAGCGTACAACACAAGACATAAAAGAAATTAAAAATAATATTTCTCATAAAATATCTGGATGTTACAATGAATTTCAAAAATAGTTTTAAATTATATATCATATGTATTTCATTAATTTCATTTAATAATATTAATTCACTCAATTTGTTAGTAAAAAAATATTAATATATAATTGATTTATATATTTTTCAGAAATAAATTGTTGAAAATAAAGTCACATTACATTTTCATAAGTTAGTTATATTTATTCCCTCAATAATAACAGGTTGGTTAAAATGTTATTTCTATACTAATGGAATCTCATGGTTTATTTAAACTCAAGATTATTTGTAATGCTAGATATTTAAGAATTAAAATTATTTACCATACAATATTTCATATAAACATTTGAGTGTTACGTTCTAACCCCCATGAACTGAAATGTTCCTTAAAATTCATCACATGGAATCAAATATATCATGATACTTCTTCCTCATGACATCCCCAAGTTCCCACATAACCTCATCAAATTCAAGGTCCCTCAATAATAATTTAACCCAATGAGTTTTATTTCTTCATAGGAATTTTTCTTTACAATATAGAATCTCTATTGGTTGTTCTTCATAAGAATGATCTTACTCTAGTGGTACAATTTATGGTTTTAGTACATGTGAAGGAATATTAATGTATTTCATCATGAGAGATAAATGGAACACATCATGAACTTGACAGTGATTCGGTGGATGTACCAATTAGTAAGCTACATGACCTACATGATCTAGAATTTTATAATGATAGATATACCTAGGGATTAGCTTTCCCTTTTTCCAAATATCATTACTCTCTTCCAGGGAGATATTTGTAGAAACAAATAAGGATCCATCAGAATATTGAATTGAATGCTATTGCTATATGAAAATCCCACCAAAAGTTGGCATTTAACCCAAACACCATTAAAATCTACAAAGAATGATCTGAACATGTCTTATATGGTGTGAATTTTCATATCAAACTGCAAATCTATCTAAGGATTATAAATAGTGTTATATCATAACAATTTATCTACAGCCTACTAAAGAATAAAATAGTCCTTTGATGTATGCCCCAGATCCCAATTGAATATAATGAAGTATCATAATCATTTAATGTTATGACATAATTTACATATATCATGGAAGGATGGTTAAGAGATAAATCCTCTCTAATAGAAATGATCTGTGATGAATTCTTATAGACATCAACTATAACCCGTATATCATTATAGAATTTAAAGGTTTTGGGATGTCCAATGAAAAAGTCTACAATAATATTTTTCCATTAACATTTTTGTGTGGGTAATGGTTGTAACATCCCCATAGAGACATTTTTCTATATACCATAACTTAATTACATACCATGAACCGAGATACATATTCTGAAACATCTCTATTCATGACATCCAAAAAAATACTCTTTCGTGTCCTTGTACTTATTTTTGTTTCCCGAATCAATAAAGAATGATGAACTATGGAACGAATACAATAACTCCTTCATAGATTCTGGTGTGGGAGGAATAATAACTCGGTTTTTAATCATTATCATTACCTCACAATCAAGGTTGAATTTAATAACATTTATCATTTTATTTTGTAGTTCTACTTATTCCTTATATGCCTCCTTAATCTTTAATTGTATGGATTGTTGAACATTAATTTGAGGTAGATACGATTTCTCCCATCCCATTAATGTTTTGTGATCTGTGTTTTTAAAATACATAAATATTTATCTTTTATGATCCTCATCAGGGATAGGATACCATGGTTCCTTCAACTCAATGAATTTTCCACCTTGTTCGCTATCCTAGGATGGTAAATCATTGAGAATTCATATTCATTAATCAACTATAACAATCTTCATCGACACATATTCTGGTCCTTTTGTGCGGAAATATACATTATTCCTTTATGATCTTTATAAATATCACATTTTTCACCAAAATGATAATGTCTCCATATCTATAATGAAATGATTACCATAACTACCTCCAAATAATGAGTTGGGTAATTTTTTTCATTGATTTTAAATTATTGTGAGGCATAATCTATAACCAAAACATTTTTCATTACAACACAACCTAGACACTACATGGATGCATCACTATATATTCTGAACCATTATCTTCTTCAAGGATGTGTGAACACAGGTGCAGATGTTTACCTTATTTTTCGATCTTTAAAACTCTCTTCACATTCTTCAATCCACATGAACATAACACCTTTATGATTTAACATGTTGATTATATTAGAATATCATAAAAAACCTTTTATAGAATGTTGATAATATCAATAAAAACAATGAAAACATCAGATATTAGTTACCATTGTTGGTCACATATGATTTTCAATAACTTTTGGATTTTTTGTATAAATAGATATCCCGTCTCTTGAGATTATGTAACCCGCAAAAAAAAATTTCTGATGCCAAAATTCTCATTTGTTAAATATTTCATATATCTTCTCCATTCTCAGGGTCATTAGTATAATTCTCATGTGATCTTAATTCTTTTTATTTCTCTCCAAATAGAAAATAAATTCAACTATAATGATTACCAAATGATGATAATGATATTCCTTAATGACAATATTCTTTAGATCTGGAAGAAAGTAGGGGAATTAGTAAGACCAAAAGGCATCACTATAAATTCATAGTGTTCATACCATGTACAGAATGATGTCTTTGGTTTTCCATCCATAATTCCCATTAATTTATGATATCCAAAACAAATATAAAACATGGAAAAGTGTTTTGTTCTACATAGTTGGTCAAATAAGTCATCAATGCAGGGAAGAAGATTTTTTTGATAGTGATCTTGTTATATTATCAATAATCATAGTAGAGTCTCATTGATTAATTTCTCTTGTTTAAAATAGAACATGTACACCAAAGGTGGTTTACTAGGGTGTATGAATCCATTATCAAGATTCTAATGGAGTTTTTTATTCAAATCCTACAACTCAATTGTCTCCATTCTATTTGTTTTCTTAGAAATACACATAGTACACATTATGAGTTCTATTGAAATCTCAACCTCACGATTCCTTGGAAGACCAGAATATTATTCCATAAAAACATCATCAAATTTCCATATAATAGGTGTATTCTGAATGGTGATTTTCTCTCAATGCATTTGATATAGATAACCATCCATTATAAGAATAAATACCCACAAGATGGAATAAATTTCAATGGAATGTCACAGTAATTCTTGCATCCATCAATTATAATAGATTGATCCAGAATATGAAATATTACTTCCCTTCCTTGGAAATTAATATGCTCTCCATATCAAAAGAGTAAATGCTATCGATGAATAAAATCAATTAACATTTTAAAAAGTGTCATTTGATTTTTTAGAATAATTTTCCCACAAAATTCAACCCTAAAATAATTATAATCTTTTGATGTGTCTATTGAACCATTTGGAGTTGTAATAGGAAACTCAACATATAAATACTGATGTAATATGGATATACATTTAGAAAATTATACAGAAATAAATAGTGGGTGGATCTAGAATCAATTAAAATATTTTATACTATATATTTGATGGTATGTGTACCATTCACCACATCATTATCATACTCCACATCGTCGTTAGTAATCGCACTTGAATTTCCTTTTTCATTGGAATTAAGAACATGGTCATGTAAATCATCATCAATAACCCTTGGATTGTAGAATTTACTGGAATAATGCTCCATTTACATTAAATTTGAAAATTGAAGTTTAGGAGGTGCATTCCTTGTGGTCATTTCAATATTCAAATCATTAGACATCTTTTTCCTATCACCTTGACATTCAAAAACCCTATAAAATTCACTTCCACACATAAAACATTTTCTAGTCCCCTTACAATAATTTCTGGTATGTTTCATTTCTTAATTTTATCATAAGGGAAAACTCATCTTCTTTTAAATTTTTTCATTGTATTTTCCCTTGAATTCTAATTTTCTCTTCTAATCAATCTCGCTGGACTGATGGGTTACTCCAATCTCTATCAAAACCTTGAGATCACATCAAATTATTTCCTCATAGCTTTTTATGTACCTTATGTAAAATTCCATTAAGAGACTTGGTTTTATGCCACTAAATAATTGATCAGTGTTTATCTAATGTTGGATATTATTTCCAGAAGCATACCATGAATGTCTAGTAACTTTTAATTGTATGTACCAAAGGATTTATAATCCTTTTTCTTATGTTCATTGAACTACTTCTGCTATGTCATTCAAATAATACGAGGAAATTAGTTATTGAAAAATATGTTCATGAACTAATATAATTCCATGGATTATATTTCACATATTTTCAACATATTCATGAGGTGTTTCACCATTGATCAGTTTAACCTTCGATACGATAGACTAGTTAGATGAATTTATCATGATATAAAAATTAGAGAAATAAAAATATATTTATAGTGGTACTGATCTATTGATCATCCACTAATAGATTAAGAGACCTGTGTAATGAAGGTAGACAATACCTCATTAAGAACTCAAAAAATGTTATCCCTCCTTTGATCATTTGGATGTACCACATGATTCATAGCTTGAAAAGGTTGTGTGAGCGTAGCTAATTTTTTTTCATTCCATCAAGTATAATTTTTAGTTTCCTAGGAGGACAATTATTTATTTTCCTATCACATTAATTATTAATGTGGTTCTTCTAGGTTCCATCCATTAAATAAAACCAAGACACAGACTATGAGAAACACTAATCAGAATTGCTAAACAATATATTAAAGAATAAATTTTTTTTAGGACCCTTTAATTTTTATACAAGTTTATTAATAATAATTTATAACCAACTATGATTGTAACTTTTACTTCAGCATATCCTTAGGGTTCTTTCAGTTTTTATCTCATCATAGTTTCCAATGGATAACTATAAACTCCCTCTGATACCAACTACAATGTCCCATACTTTATATACAATGATATTACTTAAAAATTAAAGAATATTCATTACCAAATATAACCATACCATGAAAATATCATATAGTCATAGTACCATTACAAATTAGGAAACATAAACAACTAGATCATGCGGCATCTTCATTGAACCTCACTTTTTACATCATAACTAGACCCCCTTTTTTAAATATCTTACTTAATACCATTCTTCGTGGACTGGGGAAAAGAATAATATGAAACTGCATGCTTAGATTATTTGTAAGGGTAAAAATGGGAGATATCAATCATATCATAACCATAATAAATAATAATATAATATTTTAAAATCATATCTGGTATATGAAATATCGTGATACAATACCATGGGATAAATCGTAAAACTTCATATGAACAAATGACCATAATCTAAAAAGTCCTACAAAAGGAATTAAATTTTTTGGTGTATAAATATTCATAGAAAATCATTTCATATTATTTAGGGATCATTACCAAGACTATCATAGCAGATAATGCCCCTTAAAGAACTTAGTTAACTTCTGATTCTAGACATGTACACCTAACCAGATATCATTTCCCATTCCACCCATGTCTATATCATGTGATATAAATATTTACCTAAAGCATTATAGGGAGATATATGTATCACCAAACTCATAAATAAATCATTACTATATGTGACATAAAAACATTAATCATTCATTATAGCGTAGCCCATCGAAAAAATGTGGTTTCTAAACATCATTGCATCATATAATAAATCCACAATATGTATTTCATAAATATCTTTCCAAAATAAACACAATGATACCATAGTAATAATAGGGATAGAAAAATATACCTATTTAAAAAATGTCATATTGGATGGAAAATAATTTTGACAACACTCATGAAATTATATCATGAGGATAACATCCTTTCCTCTTCAAAAATATTTTATTTTTTCAAAATTCATTGCAATTTTGAAAGAAAAAAATTTCATTGAAAAAAATTAAAATATAATAAAAAATGATTCATGGAAATAAGGTGATATGAAAGCATAAATATACATTCATCCCATATATGTTTAAATAAAACATTCCCCTCATACTTTTTCAGAATGTCAAAAAGTACCTCGAATCAAAAGGAACAAATGAATCCTTTCATACAGTTTTCTAAAAATTCACCATTGGTTAAAATTGAAATCAAAGAATAATATAAGTATATGAAAAATATTTTATAATATATTTGTATAAAACAGGTAAATTGATTATTAATATACCTTATTAAATAATTAAATATAAACAATCTCGAATAATAATGAGATATTAAAATAATCTCTAACATTAGGTGTTATTTCCCTTGTATGTATTCGAACCTCCTCTTCATTGGTGTGCAACCTTAAAATATCATCGTCAACCACTAGATATGGTCATTGAATAATACCAAAACAACTATAATGTCACTAGGGGCAATCAAAATAGAAAATTTATGGGTTTTAATGATCTTAAAGGTATAATGTTGTAACACCTCGAGCTTCCACGATACGCCTCTCTTTCAATAATGCTAAAGCTTGCATTGTACGCAAGTTCGAGTTCTAATACACCGCGACTGATCAAAGTAGCCGTTATGAATAGTAATAACCACTTTTTAAAATTATAAAATTTTTATATTTTAATATGGACGTCATTTTTGTATTCGTAATATCGAAATTATCCTAAGTTGAATTATTTGTAATTTTATGAGGACTTTCAATTTGATTATGAATAGAGAAAAATACCTAAAAACAACTTTTTTATTCAAAATAATTTATAGTGATAAATTATAATATTGATTGGTTTTAAAGTATAATTAGAATATATTTTTACCATTTTATCCAATGGTGGTAATTAGAAATAATTTCACTTTGAAATTGGACATAAACAATTGTCAGTCTTTTGATATATATTGTTTCTTAAAAACACGGTATTTGTTGTGACAGTGGGAATTAATTATAAAATTAATTAATTCAACTTATATTTTTGTAATTTTTTAAAATAGATATCATTTTTGAATTCGGAATATCAATTATAGCTTAGGATGAAATTTTGGCATTGTTCTGAAAAACTTCAATTTTTGATGAATAGTGAAACCACTAAGTGGTAGTTAAAAACTGATTTATTCATTTAAATTAAACATTACCACTTCTGTGATTTGATTTTCAAAACTATGACATACATGGTTGTCATTAGGAAATAAAATTTGGTTCAATGGGATTAAAATAATTTTTTGGTGAATATTAATTTTTAAGTTTAATTAATCGCGATTAAAGGTAATTATTGTAATTTAAGGTAAAGATAATGTTATAATAATATGAAATGACCCTTAAACTTGTCCTACCCCTATTGGATTAGTAATGGCCGACCAAAAAAATCCATGGGTAAACTTGGGGACCCCATGGAGGCATTTTGGTAGGAAAATGACATTAAAAACGTTTTTTTTAATGTTAAAATAAAAATGTCACAAACATGAGTTGTTTTACTAAATCAATTTTTATGTGGGATTATACAAGTCATATTTTTGACTATAAATATTCATTAGAAATATAAAAAGATTTAATACATCATGATATTTGTTTTATAATTTTTAGACATTAAATAAATTAAATTATTTATAACACCATGATGATGCAGCGCTTACCTCATTAATTAACGATTTAAATATAATGAAAAGATAATGTAAAATACATGGATTACACTTGTCCAAATCCTATTGGATGGGTATATTTCGACCCATTATCACCTTATCCTCGAAATATATATTTTTGGGACCTCTAAAATCCAAAATTTATCTCATAATAATGCAACATTTCCTTACTTTCCAAGAGTGCCCCTCCTCTCCTCATATAAAAGGCCCCCACCTCTACCACCTTATTCACACCTTCAAGCCATTTGGCTCGGCACAACTCTGCCCAAATACTCTCCCAACTTCCCTCTCTTACTCCTATAAGCCTCACTTTGGGAAGAACTGTAACGCCCCGACCCCAGCTACCCAGAGTCGGTGCATTACTTCATAACATTGGCATGATCACAAAAGATCAAGTCTTGAAAGACCGATTAGTTTAGTAGCCTTGGAAACACCAGATACATTCATAAGTCTTTCATTACATCAAAAAGTAAACAAACTACAATAACATGGTCTTCATAGTCCACACTCATATCCTCTTCTGACTATCCCTGCAGGTCATTCATAAAATACTTCTTCACATCCTGGAAAATATTAAAAAATTGAAAGGGGTGAGCTCAGGTGCTCAGTAAGAATAACAATATATTGGAATCTTTCATAAATAAACATAAAAATTTAAGGCAATGTATAACTAAAACAAAAGCCTTTTAAACTTGAACATCAACATAATATGGAAAAAGTAAAATGAGATAATGCCATTCACTTCTTCACATGGATATTCTACTGGTCGAATAATCACATGCAATATCAATAACCACTTTCATAATGATGGAATGCATAATGCCAGACTATCATAACCACGTAGCCAAGGCCTCGTGCCAAGACCACAAATAAGATTTTTTCAAGGCCTCGTGCCAAGACACTAGTTTGTCTCATGAGACCTACCGATGCATCGAGGAGCTATAGCGGGCTACACCCGTCACTTATTAAGTCCAATGCATTCCTCATATGAATAGGTTTAAACATATCATAAACCATAACATAATCGTATCCCAAAAAACATGCATAAAGGAAACATAAAATTTCCACATTTCAATCACAAGATATAAATACAACACATTGATATAATAAAAATTCTTTCAAAACCATTTTCAATACCAAAATAAAAGAAAGTTAAAACTTTGTATTTATTTTTCATTAAAAAAATGATGGCTTGTAGAGGAAGCCGAAACTCAAATAATGGTCACGGCGGCGGAGAAGTCGTTGTCGCCGCATAAGTACGGAAAGAAAAAAATTCCCTTTTTTCCGTTTAGTAAAACGCTTCGTATAAAAATATTCCTTTTCAATAAACGTAAAAGTCAAAGGGGTTTATACACCATATAAAAGAAAGTTGTGTATAAAACCAAATATGACTCAATGAAAGGAGATTGAGACGAAGTCCTTAAAAAGATAATTTTTATAATAAAATAGATCTATTATATGTATTCACTATAGGTACACATAAAGAAAGTAAAAATACAAAATAATTCATAATAATATCATGACATAATTGGAAATTAGGAGATTAACCCCAAGAATGGAAGTTGGGTTAAGAAGTTCTGTTACCTTGCGTCTTGTCCTGACTCGACCGTTCTTTAACCTCCTGAATAATAAACTAGAGTTAATTTCTATTTACTTAAGAACCTTTTTCATGTTCATTATTCCATTTATATGACTTATTACCATGTTATGAACATTATTTAATTATTTAAGTTAATAATGGTCGTTTTGTCGATGTTTGGTACTTGAGTCAACAATAAACTTCTTATAATTACAAGTTGTTTATGTGGTAGAATATCCATTATCTCCAGAATTATATTCATGATTTAGATGTCATATATATCATATATATACATTATATACATTCTTTCATAATGTCACGTAACATTTAGAGGTAAGAAATGAAATGCAACGTTCATGGAGACGGTAAGCCGTACGTGCGCATGAACGCTACTTTCATTTCTATTTCGTATTTAATGGAATTAAATCATAATGATATAAATTTATAATATAATTACAGTATAATATATTGTATAATACCATTTAATCCATCCTTTATACATCCTACATATGGCATTAACGATTCAAATCACTTTGAGGGGGCGGTAGTCCGCACTTCCTAAAATGAAATTATCGTGTTTTACCCATAATGGAAATCATAAAGTATGCCATAAATGAGAAATACAGAAGCATAAGTAAAACATAAACATATTTTATATCATATATAAATATAGAGAAATCTTAATGTACACCTTTGAAGGTGTTATATGAGTGTTGAACAATCATCATTTCGTGAGGCAGAAATTCGCCATCCACAGAAACCGTATGTTCTTTAACCATTAGATGTAGGTGTGTGTAAGTGTAGTTCGAATACTTCTTATAAAAACATCATAGTATATTGAGGATACTTTTTTTGTTACAAAATAAATTAATAAAAAGAGTTTAGGGGGTTGTAGAAGAAAAATAAAACAAAACAACAATAGAGAAGACATTACCTCAAAATCGGGTAACTCTATTTGATTTGAGCCAAAGGCTTCCTTGAGAAGAGTTCTGCCCAAAGTGAGGCTTCTAGGAGTAAGGTAGGGAAGTTGGGAGAGTATTTGGGCAGAGGTTGGCCGAGCCAAATGGCTTCATGGTGTGAATAAGGTGGGAGAGATGGGGGCCTTTTATAAGTGGAGAGGAGGGGCACTCTTGGAAAGTAAAGAAAAGTCACTTTATTATAAAATGGGTTTCGGATTTTAGAGGTCCAACACTTATATAATTCGAGGATAAGATGATAAGGGTTCGAAATCTACTCATCCAATAGATTTTTGACAAGTGTACGCTTTGGATTTTACATTATATTTCCATTTTATTTAAATCGTTAAATAATGAGGTCATCACTACATCATCATGATGTCATAAATAATTTAATTTATTTAATGTCTAAAAATTATAAAAAAATATTATGATGTAGTAAATCTTTTTAGATTTCTAATGAATATTTATAATCAAAATTTGGACTTATGTAACCCCACTTAAAAACTGTTTTAGTAAAACAACTCATGTTTGTGTCAATTTAATTTTAACATTAAATAAATATATATTAATGACATTTTCCAACTAAAGTGTCTCCATGGGGTCCCCAAGTTTACCCATGGGTTGTATTGGTCGGCCATGACTCATCCAATATGAGTAGGACAAGTGTCAAGCTCATATCATATTATTAAAACATTGTTTTTACCTTAAACTACACTAATTACCTCTAATCGCGATTAAGAACTTAAAAGTTACTATTCACCAAAAAATTATTTTAATCTCATTGAACCACATTTTACTTATTAATGACAATCATGTATGTCGGATTTTTTGAAAATCAAACCACAGAAGTGGTAATATTTCATTTAAACGAAAAATCAGTTATTTAAATACCACTTAGTGGTTTCACTATTCATCAAAAATTGAAGTTTTTCAGAACAATGCCAAAATTTCACCCTAAGCTATAATTGATATTCCGAATTCAAAAATGATGTCTATTTTACAAAATTCCAAACATATAAGTTGCATTAATTAATTTTATAATTAATTCCCGCTGTTACAACAAATAGCGTGTTTTTAAGAAACAATTTATATCAAAAGATTGGCAATTGTTTATGTCCAATTTCAAAGTTAAATTAATTCTAATGACCACCATTGGATAAAATGGTAAAAATATATTCTAATTATACCTTAAAACCACTAAATAGTATAATTTATCACAAAAAATTATTTTGATTAAAAAGTTGTTTTAAGTATTTTTCACTATTCATAAAAAATTAGAAGTTCTCAGAAAAATACCAAAAATTCAACATAGGCTAATTTCGATATTCTGAATCCCAAAATGAAGTCCATTTTGAAATATAAATTTTCTATAATTTTAAAAAGTGGTTATTACTATTCATAACGACTACTTTGATTAGTCGCGGTGTGTTAGAACTCGAAGTTGCGTACAATGCAAGCTATTGCATTATTGAATGAGAAGCGTATCGTGGAAGCTCGGGGTGTTACATTCTCCCCTCCTTCAATAAATTGCGTCCTCACAATTTGAAATTTTTCTTTGAAAATAAAAGGTTGAAAAGAGAAAATACCTTTGAGGAAAACCCACATCGGAAATAAGATTAATAAAATTTAGCCTTAATAAGAGGGAAAGGGAAATGAAAATGTCACCACCCAATTATGATCTCGATTAGGAGAACATTTGTGGAAATTAGAGACATATAATTGTAGGAAAAACGTAAATATTTGTAGGGAGTGATTGAGGTCATCAATCAGAATCAACTGTCAAATTGAGGGCCTCAAAGCCTTCAATCTATGTTGATTTAAAATATCATCAGTTCAATAAGACATAAGGTATTAGGATAACTCATTTTTTTGTTTTAATATCCCTTTACAAAAGTTTAAGAATTAATTTATTCATCGAATAAGAGATAGGTATATATATATTTATGCTTGACAATTAGAGTTTCAACCTTCAACTCATCTTTCACTCAAAAAGATAATAGAACTCAAAAATATTATACTTATCCTAATTGTATAAGGTTACAAATGTTAAAACATACCATTTAGATTAGTAATATTTTTTTGTAATAACCAGGGAATTCCTGTAGGCTAGTGGTAGGAAATGAAGGCATGTCGCACCATGATTGTGGGTTCGATTCCTGCAGCTTTGTCCGAAGCGACGGGTTATGCCCCACCCTGCAGGTTGTCCTTTTCCTAAAAATATAGTACTATACTATTCCAAAAATAATCTTCATAAATGTTTTAACTTTAAACAATACTATCCAAAGTTCAACTTAATCCATTCAAACCTTTATAGTTATCCAAAATACCTCTGTCCAGACTTTCTCTAAAAGGTCTCTAAATTCCAAAATCAATTGTAACATCAGATTCTCCAAACAAATTAAAGTTTATCTTTTGTCACATAATAAAAATATGATTACCTTCATCATATTAAAACCTTACTGAAATCAACAAGTACTGCAGTACAATCCTTATATATATATCACATTATTCTAATAACCAGAATATAATCCATGAGTCCAAAAGCACCAATACATTAGTTATTCTGCTTCAACTGTAGTAACAACATAAGATTGTCCTTGATCCCTTGGCTTTTTCTGAGGTAAGTTTTCCTGACGCTTAGGACATTCATTTGCATAATGCCCCATTTCCCTACAATTATAGCATTCAACTTTGATAGCCTCTTTCTTTCCCTTGCAATCACGAGCCTGGTGACCCTTTTCTCCACATTTATAACAAACTCCCATTCCTTTTAGGCAAGTACCAGGGTGATTCTTCCCACAATTATCACATAATGGAAAATCCTTCTTTCCCCTTTTCCCTTTATCTGTCTCTTGTTCCACCATTCTCTTCTTCTCTTTCTTTACTTTGTTGTCATAAGACTTAGAGAATTCCTTTTCTGTCTTGATAGCACACGAGACTATATCTTCGTATGATGAGAAGGATTGTGATACTAAAGCTCGACGGATAAATGGTTTTAACCCATCAAATAAACGATCAATCTTACTCCTTGGGTTACGTATATAATCGGCAGCATGCCTCGCTGACCTTGTAAAGTTAGCCTCAAACTTTGCGACATTCTCATCCTCCTTCTGCCTCAGACTCAGAAATTGCCTTTCCATATCTGCTAGATGGTCACGAGGAAAGTATTTTTCTAATAAAATCTCTTTGAACTCCCTCCATTCCATATTCAATACGTCATCATCTTCCTTTGTGTTTTGAATCAGCGACCACCACTGATCGGCATCTCCAGTGAGGCAGTAAACTGCCATGATAACTTTTTCCCTTTCACTGCTCCCCAAAGCATGAAATATTTTCTCTAGGGAATTTATCCATTTCTCGGCTACTAAGGGATTTGTACTCCCATTGAACGTTGGTGGTTGTTGCCTCATGAATCGATCTAACATTGATCCTCCACGCTGCGGATCAGGGTGCTCCATACAAGTAAGGTTATTATTCATAACCTGATTGAGTTGTCCCAGTATGGTAATAAGTTAATCAGCACCAGTTGTATCTCCAGCTCCACAATAATTATCTTGAGCAGGAGGGAAATCCCTACATGGAGTGCGTGCATTGATACGGTTTCCATTTCTTTCACTAGGCGCCATTTCTAAACAATGGCATAAACTAGATCAGTTTATGAATCAAAATACATAATCCCATACTTATAAAACACTTAACATAAATTGAACTATTTATGGATATAATCCATAAAAATGTTTTCTTTGAGGAAGTATATACTCATAACCCTTCATAGTGGTTTGTGAGAATTATCCTAAGCATATCCCCCGGGAGTGTCGTAACCAAGAGTGCAGCAAGGCCCGTTGTCGTGCACCAGTTCCCGTTCGAGTCTAGTTCAAAGCGGTGTTTTCGGGTTTTACCCCTAGGTACATCTTTGCCAGAGCCACCTCTACTTGCTCGTATCCAGACAGGGATGAATTGCTCGGAAAACTCACAAAATCTCTACAATAACAAAATTCTAGGAAGTTCTTCTACACTAATCCTCAAAGTCTATCTTCGGGATATGTGCTCTAATTAGAGTTATCTAAATCTAGCTTACAAGGTTAGTACTAAACTGCCTCTGATACCAACTGTAACGCCCCGACCCCAGCTACCCAGATTCGGTGCATTACTTCATAACATTGGCATGATCACAAAAGATCAAGTCTCGAAAGACCGATTAGTTTAGTAGCCTTGGAAACACTAGATACATTCATAAGTCTTTCATTACATCAAAAAGTAAACAAACTACAATAACATGGTCTTCATAGTCCACACTCATATCCTCTTCTGACTATCCCTGCAGGTCATTCATAAAATAATTCTTCACGTCCTAGAAAATATTAAAACATTGAAAGGGGTGAGCTCAGGTGCTCAGTAAGGATAACAATATAGCGGAAGCTTTCATAAATAAACATAAAAATTTAAGGAAATGTATAACTAAAACAAAAGCCTTTTAAACTTGAACATCAACATAATATGGCAAAAGTAAAATGAGATAATTCCATTCACTTCTTCACATGGATATTCTACTGGTCGAATAATGACATGCAATATCAATAACCACTTTCATAATGATGGAATGCATAATTCCAGAATATCATAACCACGTGGCCAAGGCCTCGTGCCAAGACCACAAATAAGATTTTTTCAAGGCCTCGTGCCAAGACACTAGTTTGTCTCATGAGACCTGCCGATGCATCGAGGAGCTATAGCGGGCTTCCACCCGTCACTTATTAAGTCCAATGCATTCCTCATATGAATAGGTTTAAACATATCATAAACCATAACATAATCGTATCACATAAAACATGCATAAAGGAAACATAACATTTCCACATTTCAATCACAAGATATAAATACAACACATTGATATAATAAAAATGCTTTCAAAACCATTTTCAATACCAAAATAAAAGAAATTTAAAACTTTGTATTTATTTTTCATTAAAAAAATGATGGCTTGTAGAGGAAGACGAAACTCAAATAATGGTCACGGCGGCGGAAAAGTCGTTGTCGCCGCATAAGTACGGAAAGAAAAACATTCCCTTTTTGTCGTTTAGTAAAACGCTTCGTATAAAAAGATTCCTTTTGAATAAACGTAAAAGTCAAAGGGGTTTATACACCGTATAAAAGAAAGTTGTGTATAAAACCAAATATGACTCAATGAAAGGAGATTGAGACGAAGTCCTTAAAAAGATAATTTTTAAAATAAAATAGATCTGTTATGTTTATTAACTATTGGTACACATAAAGAAAGTAAAAATACAAAATAATTCATAATAATATCATGACATAATTTGAAATTAGGAGATTAACCCAAAGAATGGACGTTGGGTTAAGAAGTTCCCTTACCTTGCGTCTTGTCCTGACTCGACCGTTCTTTAACCTCCTGAATAATAAACTAGAGTTAATTTCTATTTACTTAAGAACCTTTTTCATGTTCATTATTCCATTTATATCACTTATTACCATGTTATGAACATTATTTAATTATTTAAGTTAATAATGGTCGTTTTGTCGATGTTTGGTACTTGAGTCAACAATAAACTTCTTATAATTACAAGTCGATTATGTGGTAGAATATCCATTATCTCCAAAATTATATTCATGATTTAGATGTCATATATGTCATATATATACAGTATATACATTCATTCATAATGTCACGTAACATTTAGAGGTAATAAATGAAATGCACCGTTCATGGAGACGGTAAGCCGTACGTACGCATGAACGCTATTTTCATTTCTATTTCCTCTTTAATGGAATGAAATAATAATGATATAAATTTATAATATAATTACAGTATAATATATTGTATAATACCATTTAATACATCCTTTATACATCCCACATATGGCATTAACGATTCAAATCACTTTGAGGGGGCGGTAGTCCGCACTTCCTAAAATGAAATTATCGTGTTTTACCCATAATGGAAATCATAAAGTATGCCATAAATGAGAAATACAGAAGCATAAGTAAAACATAAACATATTTTATATCATATATAAATATAGTTACATCTTAATGGCCACCTTTGAAGGTGTTATATGAGTGTTGAACAATCATCGTTTCGTGAGGCAGAAATTTGCCATCCACAGAAACCGTATGTTCTTTAACCATTAGATGTAGGTGTGTGTAAGTGTAGTTCGAATCCTTCTTATAACAACATCCAAGTATATTGAGTATACTGTTGTTGTTACAAAATAAATTAATAAAAAGAGTTTAGGGTGTTGGAGAAGAAAAATAAAACAAAACAACATTAGAGAAGACATTACCTCAAAATCGGGTAACTCTTTTTGATTTGATCCAAAGGCTTCTTTGAGAAGAGTTCTGCCCAAAGTGAGGCTTCTAGAAGTACGTTAGGGAAGTTGGGAGAGTATTTGGGCAGAGGTTGGCCGAGCCAAATGGCTTGATGGTGTGAATAAGGTGGGAGAGGTGGGGGCCTTTTATAAGTGGAGAGGAGGGGCACTCTTGGAAAGTAAAGAAAAGTCACTTTATTATAAAATGAGTTTCGGATTTTAGAGGTCCCACACTTATATAATTCGAGGATAAGATGATAAGGGTTCTAAATATACTCATCCAATAGATTTGTGACAAGTTTACGCTTTGTATTTTACATTATCTTTCCATTTTATTTAAATCGTTAAATAATGAGGTCATCACTGCATCATCATGATGTCATAAATAATTTAATTTATTTAATGTCTAAAAATTATAAAACAAATACTATGATGTAGGAAATATTTTTAGCTTTCTAATGAATATTTATAATCAAAATTTGGACTTCTGTGACCCCACTTAAAAACTGTTTTAGTAAAACAACTCATGTTTGTGTCAATTTAATTTTAACATTAAATAAATATATATTAATGTCATTTTCCAACTAAAGTGGCTCCATGGGGTCCCCAAGTTGACCCATGGGTTGTCTTGGTCGTCCATGACTCATCCAACAGGATTAGGACATGTTTCAAGCTCATATCATATTATTAAAACATTGTTTTTACCTTATACTACACTAATTACCTCTAATCGCGATTAAGAACTTAAAAATTACTATTCACCAAAAAATTATTTTAATCTCATTGAACCACATTTTACTTCTTAATGACAATCATGTATGTCGGATTTTTTGAAAATCAAACCACATAAGTGGTAATATTTCATTTAAACAAAAAATCAGTTATTTAACTACCACTTAGTGGTTTCACTATTCATCAAAAATTGAAGTTTTTCAGAACAATGCCAAAATTTCACCCTAAGCTATAATTGATATTCCGAATTCAAAACTGATGTCTATTTTACAAAATTCCAAACATATAAGTTGCATTAATTAATTTTATAATTAATTCCCGCTGTTACGACAAATAGCGTGTTTTTAAGAAACAATTTATATCAAAAGATTGGAAATTGTTTATGTCCAATTTCAAAGTTAAATTAATTCTAATGACCGCCATTGGATAAAATGGTAAAAATATATTCTACTTATACCTTAAAACCACTAAATAGTATAATTTATCACAATAAATTATTTTGATGAAAATGTTGTTTTAAGTATTTTTCACTATTCATAAAAAATTAGAAGTTCTCAGAAAAATACCAAAAATTCAACATAGGCTAATTTCGATATTCCGAATACAAAAATGAAGTCCATTTTGAAATATAAAATTTCTATAATTTTAAAAAGTGGTTATTACTATTCATAACGGCTACTTTGATTAGTCGCGGTGTGTTAGAACTCGAAGTTGCATACAATACAAGCTATTGCATTATTGAATGAGAAGCGTATCGTGGAAGCTCGGGGTGTTACAAGAACGCTTCCCAAGGAAGCCTTTGGCTCAAATCCAAAAAGAGTTACAAGATTTTAAGGTAATGTCTCTTCTCTAATGTTGTTTTGTTTTGTTTTTCTTCTCCAACCCCTTAAACACTTTTTATTCCTTTCTTTTGTAACAAAACCAGTATCTAAAATATACTAGGATGTTTTTATGATAAGTTTTTTGTTTACACTTACACACACCATCGTCTAATGGTTAAAGAACATACTGTTTCTGTGGGTGGCGAAATACTGCCTCACAAAACGATCATTGTTCAATATTCTTTTAACACCTCTAATGGTGGCCATTTTGATGACAATATTTTCATATATGATATATATATTATTTTTATGTTTTCCTTATGCTTATTTATTTCTCATTTATGGAATACCTTTACGATTTCCATTATAGGTAAACGCGATAATTTCATTTTAGGAAGTGCGGACTACCGCCCCCTCAAAGTGATTTGAATCGTTAATGCCATAAGTGGGATGTATAAAGGATGGAGTAAATGGTATTATAAATTATATGATACTGGAATTATATTATACCTTTATGTAATTATAACTTCATTCCATTAAATACGAAATAGGAATGAAATATGCGTTCATGCGTACGTACGACTTACCGTCTCCATGAATGGTGCATTACATTTCTTACCTCTAAATGATATGTAATACTATAAATAAATGTATATACTGGATATATATGATATATATGACATCTAAATCATGGATATAATTCTTTAGATAATGGATATTCTACCACATAAACAACTTGTAATAATAAGAAATTTATTGTTGACTCAAGTACCAAAGATAGACAAAACGACCGTTATTAACTTAAATGACTACATAATTTTCGTAACATGGTAATAAGTGATATAAAAGGAATAATTAACACTAAAAAGGTTCTTAAGAAAATATATATTAACTCTAGTTTATTATTCAGGAGGTTAAAGAACGGTCGAGTCAAGACAGGACACAAGGTAAGGGAACTTCTTAACCGAATTTCCATTCATTGGGTTAATCTCCTACTTTCAAATTATGTCATGATATTATTATGTCCTATCTTGAATTTGTACTTTATTTATGTGTACATATAGTGAATACACATAATAGATGTTCTTTATTTAAAAAAATGATATTTGAATGGGTCTTCATCTCAATCTCCTTTCATTGAGGCATATTTTGTTTTATACACAACTTTCTTTTATACAATGTATAAAACCCTTTGACTTTGACTTTTATTCAAAAAGGAATAGTTTTTTACAAAGTTCTTTACTAAACGAAAAAAGGAATGTTTTTGTCGTACGTATGCGGTGACAATGACTTCTCTGCTACCGTGACCATTATTTGTGTTTCGGCTTCCTCTACAAGCCATAAAATTTTTTTAATGAAAAATAAATACAATGTTTTAACTTTCTTTCATTTTGGTATTGAAAATGTTTTGAAAGTGTTTTTATTATATCAATTTGTTTTATTGATATCTTGTGATTGAAATGTTGAAATTTTAGGTTTCCTTTATGCATTTTTTATGTGATACGATTATGTTATGGTTTATGATATGTTTAAACCTATTCATATGAGGAATGCATTGGACTTAATAAGTGACGGGTGGAGCCCGATACACCTCCTCGATGCATCGGTAGGTCTCATGAGACAATCTAGTGTCTTGGCACGAGGCCTTGAAAAAATCTTATTTGTGGTCTTGGCACGAGGCCTTGGCTACGTGGTTATGATAGTCTGCCATTATGCATTCCATCATTATGAAAGTGGTTATTGATATTTCATGTGATTATTCGACTAGTAGAATATCCATGTGATTAAGTAAATGACATTATTTCATTTTACTTTTTCCATATTATGCTAAAGTTCAAGATTAAAAGGCTTTTGTTTTAGTTATACATTTCCTTAAATGTTAATGTTTATTTATGAAAGCTTCCGCTATATTGTTATCATTACTAAGCATCTGAGCTCACCCCTTTCGATGTTTTAATATTTTCCAGGATGTGAAGAAGTATTTTATGAATGACCTAAAAGGATAGTGATAAGAGGATATGAGTGTGGACTATGAAGACTTTGTTATTAGTTTTTCTCTTGATGATGTAATGTAACATTTATGAATGTATCTAGTGTTTCCAAGTCTACTAAACTAATCGGTCTTTTGAGACTTGATCTTTTGTGATGATGCCAATGTTACGAAGTAATGCACCGACTCTGGGTAACTGGGGTTAGGGCGTTACAGTTGGTATCAGAGGCAGTTTAGTAGTAACCTTGGAAGCTAGATTTAGATAAACACTGATTAGAGAAAATAACCCAAAGATAGACATTGAGGATTAGTATAGAAGAACTTCCTAGAATATTGGTATTATAGAGATTTTGTGAGTTTTCCGAGCAATACATCCCTGTCTGAATACGAGAAGGTAGAGGCGGCTCTGGCACAGATGTACCTAGGGGTAAAACCAGAAAACACCTCTTTAAGCTAGACTCGAACGGGAACTGGTGCACAACAACGGGCCTTGCTGCACTCTTGGTTACGACACTCCCGGGGGATATTCTTAGGATAATTATCATTTTCTTTACAAACCATTATGAAGGGATTATGAATATATACTTCCTCAAAGAATACATTTTGTGATTATGGATTATGTCCATAAATAGTTCAATTTATGTTAAGTTTTTTGCAAGTTTGTTATTATGTATTTCGATTCATAAACTATCCTAGTTTATGCCATTTTATATAAATGACACCCAGTAGAAGGAATGTGAACTCCATCAATACGTATGATCCAAAGAGTAAGAAAGATCATATCTTTCACAGTATTAAGAAAACATTTAGAAGTTAAATAGTCTCCCACGTGTTCTCAACATATGAATAAATAGTATCATGTGTTAATAAGATAAGTAGAGAATTCTCTGAGTCTTATGGATTTGAAGGGATGAAAGAGAAGAAAAGAATGGTAGAGAGAATGATGGATAAAGGTACGAGGGAAAAGAAGAATTTTCCAATATGTGATAACTGTGGGAAGAAAAACCTTGGAACTTTCATGAAGGGAATGGGAGTTTGTTATAAGTGTGGAGAAAAAGGACACCAAGTGCGTGACTACAAGGGTAAGAAAAAGGTTTCAAATGTACAATGCATCATCTGCAAGGAGTGGGGACACTACGCAAACCAATGTCCAAATCCTCAGAGTATGCCCCAAATGATGTTATTGGATAATAACGAAGTTATGATACTACCACAGATGAGGAGGAATGATTAGAGTTCTTATGTTCTTATTAAATAATTTTGTCATTTGAGTGTTGTATCAATGATGTACTGGTTATAATAATTATGGAGTATATATGGATTGTACAGGATTACTATTTCATCAAGGACTTTAGATTGTGTGGAACCAAGAAATGTGACTCCACAACAGGTTAAATTTTTGGAAAATATATGGTTGAGAGAAAGATAAACAATAATATGGTTCTGATACCGAGATAGTGATTTTGGAATAATACATCATTGATTTGGATAAATTATATTGGATATTATTAACTTCCTTGAAACTGATTAATGATTTGTATACATTTTTTAATAGAAAGAGTATATCTAGTATTCTATAAGGAATAAGGGATCATGAATGTAATAAATAAGGATTTATGGTAATTCAGTATGTTGCAGTGTTTTAAAATAATACATGATGAAGGTGTTCACATGTTGTTACATGGAAAAAAGGATCTTCATTAGGTTTTCCTTCCTTATAAAATTTGGAATGTGAGTTGGACAAAAGTATTTTGGATAACTATAAAGGTTGGAATGGATTAAGTTGATCTTTGGATAGTATTGTTTAAGGTTAAAACATTTCTGACGATTATTTTTGGAATATTATAATACTATATTTTTAGGAAATGGATAACCTGCAGGGTGGGGCATAACCCGTCGCGTCGAAAAAAGATGCAGGAATCGAACCCACAACCATAGTGCGCCAGGCCCATATTATGTACCACTAACCTACAGGAAGTCCCTGGTTATTACAAAATAGTTTTCATAATCTAAATGGTATGTGTTAATATTTGGAACCTTATACAGTTAGGAAAAATAGAATATTTTTGAGTTCTATTACCTTTTGGAGTGAATGATGGGTTTCTGGAAAAAATTTATTAAAGAATGAAAGTCTACATGACAAGTAAGTATATTTCCTTACGTTCTTAGTAAATATCCTAAATAAATTCCTCAACTTTATAAAATGTAACTTAAAAAAACGTTGTCGGTTAACTTTTCCAACAGGGGATTCAATTATCGTTTAACCAATCACAAGTTTGTGACTTTCTTATTGTTAACTTTATCCTAATCCATTTTTATACAACTCTCCATCAGACCTTGATGGTTTGTTTTTCATCCATATCCATATTTTCATAGAATCCTAGTATGGGCGATCTCGGGTGACCTTTGTACTTATCTTTCTTTCTTTTAAAGTTATATTTTTATTAACCTTATTTCCGATGTGGGTTTTCCACAAAGATATTTTCTATTTTCAACCTTTTATTTTCAATGAAAAATTTCAAATTACGAGGACGCAATTTATTGAAGAAGGGGAGAATGTAACACCCCGAGCTTCCATGATATGCCTTTCTATCAATAATGCAATAGCTTGCATTGTACAGAAGTTCGAGTTCTAACACACCGCGAATAATCAAAGTAGCCGTTATGAATAGTAATAACCACTTTTTAAAATTATATAAATTTTATATTTCAAAATGGACTTCATTTTTTTATTCGTAATATCGAAATTATCCTAAGTTTAATTTTTTGTAATTTTCTGAGGACTTTCAATTTTTTTATGAATAGTGAAAAATACCTAAAAACAACCTTTATAATCAAAATAATTTATAGTGATAAATTATACTATTGATCGGGTTTAAAGTATAATTAGAATATATTTATACCATTTTATCCAATGGTGGTAATTCGAATTAATTTCACTTTGAAATTGGACATAAACAATTGTCAATGTTTTGATATATATTTTTTCTTAAAAACACGCTATTTGTTGTGACAGCAGGAATTAATTATAATATTAATTAATGAAACATATATGTTTGGAATTTTGTAAAATAGACATCATTTTTTTATTTGGAATATCAATTATAGCTTAGGATGATATTTTGGCATTGTTCTGAAAAACTTCAATTTTTGATGAATAGTTAAACCACTAAGTGGTAGTTAAAAAACTGATTTTTTCATTTAAATGAAAAATTACCACATCTGTGATTTGATTTTCAAAAATCCGACATACACGGTTGTCATTAAGAAGTAAAATTTGGTTCAATGGGATCGAAATAAATTTTTGGTGAATAGTAATTTTTAAGTTTAATTAATCGCGATTAATGGTAATTAGTGTAATTTAAGGTAAAGATAATGTTATAATAATATGAAATGACCCTTAAACTTGTCTTACCCATATTGGATGAGTCATTTCCGACCAATACAATCCATGGGTATACTTGGGGACCCCATGGAGCCACTTTGGTAGGAAAATGACATTAAAAACCTTTTATTTAATGTTAAAATAAAAATGTCACAAACATGAGTTGATTTACTAAATTAATTTTTATGTGGGGTTATACAAGTCATATTTTTAACTATAAATATCATTATAAAGATAAAAATATTTCCTACTTCATGATATTTTTATATAATTTTTAGACATTGAATAAATTAAATTATTTATGACACCATGATGATGCATCGATTATCTCTTTAATTAACGATTTAAATAAAATGAAACGATAATGTTAAATCCAAGGCATACACTTGTCCAAAGCCTATGGGATGGATATATTTCTAACCCTTATCACCTTAACCTCTAAATATATAATTTTGGGACCTCTAAAATCCGATAAGTATCTCATAATAATGTAACATTTCCTTACTTTCCAAGAGTGCCCCTCCTCTCCTCTTATAAATGCCCCCCCCCCCTCTACCACCTTATTCACACCTTCAAGCCATTTTTCTCGGCCAACATATACCCAAATACTCTCCCAACATCCCTATATTACTCCTAGAAGCCTCACTTTGGGCAGAACTCTTTCCAAGGAAGCCTCTGGCTCAAATCAAAAAATAGTTACCCGATTTTAAGGTAATGTCTTCTCTAATGTTGTTTTGTTTTATTTTGTTTCTCCAACCCCTTAAACTCTTTTTATTCCATTATTTTGTAACAAAACCAGTATCTACAATATACTAGGATGTTTTTATGATAATTATTTGGTTTACACTTACACACACCTTCGTCTAATGGTTAAAGAACATACTGTTTCTGTGGGTGGCGAAATACTACCTCACGAAATGATGATTGTTCAATATTCTTTTAACACCTCTAATGGTGGACATTTTGATGAAAATATTTTCATATATGATATATATATTATTTTTATGTTTTCATTATGCTTATTTATTTCTCATTTATGGCATACCTTTACGATTTCCATTATGGGTAAACGCGATAATTTCATTTTAGGAAGTGCGGACTACCGCCCCCTCAATGTTATTTGAATCGTTAATGCCATATGTGGGATGTATAAAGGATGGAGTAAATAGTATTATACATTATATGATACTGTAATTATATTATACCTTTATATAATTAAAACTTCATTCCATTAAATACGAAATAGGAATGAAAGTAGCGTTCATGCGTACGTACGGCTTACCGTCTCCATGAACGGTGCATTTCATTTCTTAACTATAAATGTTATGTAATACTGTAAATGAATTTATATACTGGATATATATTATATATATGATATCTACATCATGGATATAATTCTGGATATAATGTATATTCTACCACATAAACAAATTGTAATTATATGAAGTTTATTGTTGACTCAAGTACCAAAGATCGACCAAATGACCGTTATTAACTTAAATGACTAAATAATTTTTGTAACATGGTAATAAGTGATATAAAATGAATAATGAACATGAAAATGGTTCTTAAGAAAATAGAAATTAACTCTAGTTTATTATTCAGGAGTTTAAAGAACGGTCGAGTCAAGATAGGACGCAAGGTGAGGGAACTTCTTAACCCAATTTCCATTCATTGGGTTAATATCCTACTATCAAATTATGTCATGATATTATTATGTCCTATCTTGTATTTGTAATTTATTCTGTGTACTTATAGTGAATACACATAATTGATGTACTTTATTTAAATAAATGATCTTTGTAAGGGTCTTCATCTCAATCTCCTTTCATTGAGGCATATTTTGTTTTATACACAACTTTATTTTATACGGTGTATAAACCCCTTTGACATTGAATTCTATTCAAAAAGGAATATTTTTTAAAAAGAATTTTACTAAACGAAATAAGGAATGTTTTTTTCTTATGTATGCGGCGACCACGACTTCTCCACCGCCGTGACCATTATTTGTGTTTCGGCTTCCTCTACAAGCCATAACTTTTTTTAATGAAAAATAAATACAAAGCTTTAACTTTCTTTTATTTTGGTATTGAAAATGGTTTTGAAAGTTTTTTTATTATATCAATGTGTTTTATTGATATCTTGTGATTGAAATGTGGAAATGTTATGTTTCCTTTATGCATATTTTATGTGATACAATTATGTTATGGTTTATGATATGTTTAAACCTATTCATATGAGGAATGCATTGGACTTAATAATTGACGGGTGGAGCACGCTACAGCTCCTCGATGCATCAGTAGGTCTCATGAGACAAACTTGTGTCTTGGCATGAAGCCTTGATAAAATATTATTTGTGGTCTTGGCATGAGGCCTTGTCTACGTGGTTATCATAGTCTGGCATTATGCATTCCATCATTTGGAATGTGGTTATTGATATTTCATGTGATTATTCAACTAGTAGAATATCCAAGTGAGTAATTAAATGGAATTATTTCATTTTACTTTTTCATTATTATGCTAAAGTTCAAGTTTAAAAGGCTTTTGTTTTAGTTATACATTGCCATAAATTTTAATGTTTATTTATGAATGCTTCCGCTATGTTGTTATCCTTACTGAGTATATGAGATCACCCCTTTCGATGTTTTAATATTTTCTAGGATGTGAAGAATTATTTTATGAATGACCTGTAGGGATAGTCAGAAGAGGATATGAGTGTGGACTATGAAGACTTTGTTATTAGTTTTTCTCTTTATGATGTAATATAACATTTATGAATGTATCTAGTGTTTCCAAGGGTACTAAACTAATCGGTCTTTCGATACTTGATCTTTTGTGATCATTCCAATTTTATGAAGTAATGCACCGACTCTGGGTAACTGGGTTCGGGGTGTTACAGTTGGTATCAGAGGCAGTTTAGTACTAACCTTGGAAGATAGATTTAGATAAACTCTGATTGTATCACATAACCCAAAGATAGACATTGAGGATTAGTATAGAAGAACTTCCTAGAATTTTGGTATTATAGGGATTTTGTGAGTTTTCTGAGCAATACATCCCTGTCTGGATACGAGCAGGTAGAGGTGGCTCTGGCACAGTTGTACCTAGGGGTAATACCCGAAAACACTACTTTGAGCTAGACTCGAATGGGAACTGGTGCACATTAATGGGCCTTGCTGCACTCTTGGTTACGACACTCCTGGGGGATATGATTAGGATAATTATCATTTTCTTTACAAACCATTATGAAGGGCTTATGAATATATACTTCCTCAAAGAAAACATTTTGTGATTATGGATTATATCCATAAATAGTTCAATTTATGTTAAGTGTTTTGCAAGTTTGTTATTATGTATTTCGATTCATAAACTAACCTAGTTTATGCCATTTTATAGAAATGGCTCCCAGTAGAAGGAATGTGAACTCCATCAACACGTATGATCAAAAGAGTAAGAAGGATCATATCTTTCACGGTGTTAAACCAACATTTAGAAGTGAAATAGTCTCGCAGGTGTTCTCAAAATATGAATAAATAGTATTATTTGTTAATAAGATAAGTAGGGAATTCTCTGAGTCTTATGGATTTGAAGTGATGGAAGATAAGAAAATGATGGAAGAGAGAATGATGGATAAAGGGACGAGGTAAAAGAAAAATTCTCCAATATGTGATAACTGTGGGAAGAAACACCTTGGAATGTGCCTGAAGGGAACGGGAGTTTGTTATAAGTTTGGAGAAAAAGGACACCAAGTGCGTGACTGCAAGGGTAAGAATAAGGTTTCAAATGTACAATGCTTCATCTACAAGTAGTGGGGACACTACGCAAACCATTGTCCAAATCATCAGAGTATGCCCCAAATGATGTTATTGGCTAATAATCAAGTTATGATACTACAACAGATGAGGAGGAATGATTAGAGTTCTTATGTTGTTATTAAATAATTTTTTCATTTGAGTGTTGTATCAATGATGTACTGGTTATAATAATAGAGTATATAAGGATTATACTGCAGTACTATTTCATCAAGGACTTGAGATTGTGTGGAACCAAGAAAAGTGACTCCACAGCAGGTTAAATTTTTGGAAAATATATGGTTGAGAAAAATATAAAACATTATATGGTTTTGATACCGAGATAGTGATTTTGGAATAATACATGATTAATTTGGATAAATTATATTTGATATTCTTAACTTCCTTGTAACTGATTAATGATTTGTATACATTTTTTGATAGAAGGAGTATATCTAGTATTCTATAAGGAATAAGTGATCATGAATGTAATCAATAAAGATTTATGGTAATTCAGTATGTTGTAGTGTTTTAAAAGATTACATGATGAATGTGTTCACATGTTGTTACGGGGAAAAAATCATCTTCATTATGTTTACCTTACTTATAAAATTTGGACTGTGAGTTGGACAGAAGTATTTGGGATAACTATAAAGTTTGGAATGGATTAACTTAATCTTTGGATAGTATTGTTTAAAGTTAAAACATTTCTGAAGATTATTTTTGGAATATTATAATACTATAGTTTTAGGAAAAGGACAACCTGCAGGGTGGGGCATAACCCGTCGCGTCAGACAAAGCTGCAGGAATCGAACCCACAACCATAGTGCGCCAGTCCCATATTACCTACCACTAGCCTACAAGAATTCCTTGGTTATTAAAAAATAGTTTTCCTAATCTAAATGGTATGTGTTAATATTTGGATCCTTATACAGTTAGGATAAATGGAATTTTTTTGAGTTCTATTACATTTTGGAGTGAATGATGGCTTTGTGGGAAACATTTATTAAAGAATGAAAGTATACATGACAAGTAAGTATATTTCTTTACATTCTTAGTAAATCTCCTAAATAAATTCCTCAACTTTATAAAAGGCAACTTAAAACAAAAAAATTTTCGGTTAACTTTTCCAACTGGGGATTCAATGTTCGTTTAACCAATCACAAGTTTCTGATTTTCTTATTATTAACTTTCTCCTAATCCAGTTTTGTACAACTCTCCATCAGACCTTGATGGTTTTATTCTTCCATATCCGTATTTTCATAGAATCCTAGTATGGGCTATCTCGGGTGACCATTGTAATTATCTTTATTTCTTTTAAAGTTATATTTTTTTTAACCTTATATCCGATGTGGGTTTTCTACAAAGATATTTTCAATTTTCAACCATTTATTTTCAAAGAAAATTTTCAAATAGCGAGAACGCAATTTATTTAAGGAGGGGAGAATGTAACACCCTGAGCTTCCATGATACGCCTCTCTTTCAATAATGCTATAGCTTGCATTGTACGCATGTTCGAGTTCTAACACACCGTGACTAATCTAAGTAGCCATTATGAATAGTAATAACTAGTTTTTAAAATTATAGAAATTTTATATTTCAATATGGACTTCATTTTTGTATTCATAATATCTAAATTAACCTATGTTGAATTTTTTGTAATTTTATGAGGACTTTCAATTTTTTATGAATAGTGAAAAATACTTAAAAACAACTTTTTTATTCAAAATAATTTATAGTGATAAATTAAAATATTGATTGGTTTTAAAGTATAATTAGAATATATTTTTACCATTTTATCCAATGGTGGTTATTATAATTAATTTCACTTTGAAATTGGACATAAACAATTGTCAATCTTTTGATATATATTGTTTCTTAAAAACACGGTATTTGTTGTGACAGCGGGAATTAATTATAAAATTAATTAATGCGACTTATATTTTTGGAATTTTGTAAAATATATATCATTTTTAAATTCGGAATATCAATTATATCTTAGGATGAAATTTTGGCATTCTTCTGAAAAACTTCAATTTTTGATGAATAGTGAAACCACTAAGTGGTAGTTAAAAAACTGATTTTTTTCATTTAAATGAAACATTACCACTTCTGTGATTTGATTTTCAAATATCTGACATACATGGTTGTCATTAGGGAGTAAAATTTGGGTCAATGGTATTAAAATAATTTTTTGGAGAACAGTAATTTTAAGTTTAATTAATCACGATTAAAGGTAATTAGTGTAATTTATGGTAAATATAATGTTATAATAATATTAAATGACCCTTACACTTGTCCTACCCATATTGGATGAGTCATGGCCGACCGAGAAAATCCATGGGTCAACTTGGGGACCCCATGGGGCCATTTTGGTAGGAAAATGACTTTAAAAACGTATTATTTAATGTTAAAATAAAAATGTCACAAACATGAGTTGTTTTACTAAATCAATTTTTATGTGGGATTATACAAGTCATATTTTTGACTATAAATATTAATTAGAAAGATAAAAATATTTCCTACATCATGATATTTGTTCTATAATTTTTAGACATTATATAAATTAAATTATTTATAACACCATGATGATGCAGCGCTTACCTCATTAATTAACGATTTAAATAAAATGAAAAGAAAATGTAAAATCCATGGCTTACACTTGTCCAAATCCTATTGGATGGGTAGTTTTCGAACCATTATCACCTTATCCTGGAAATATATATTTGTGGTACCTCTAAAATCCGAAAAGTATCTCATAATAATGCAACATTTCCTTACTTTCCAAGAGTGCCCCTCCTCTCCTCTTATAAAAGGCCCCCACCTCTACCACCTTATTCACATCTTCAAGCCATTTGGCTCGGCCAAACTCTACCCAAATACTCTCCCAACTTCCCTATATTACTTCTATAAGCCTCACTTTCAGCATAACGCTTCCCAAGGAAGCCATTGGCTCAAATCCAAAAAGAGTTACCCGATTTTAAGGTAATGTCTTCTCTAATGTTTTTTTTTTATTTTTCTTCTCGAACCCCTTAAACACTTTTTATTCCTTTATTTTGTAACAACACCAGTATCTAAAATATAATAGGATGTTTTTATGATAAGTATTTGGTTTAAACTTACACACACCTTCGTCTAATGGTTAAAGAACATACTGTTTCTGTGGGTGGTGAAATACTGCCTCACGGAACGATGATTGTTCAATATTCTTTTAACACCTCTAATGGTGGCCATTTTGATGACACTATTTTCATATATGATATATATATTATGTTTATGTTTTCCTTATGCTTATTTATTTCTCATTTATGGCATACCATTACGATATCCATTATGGGTAAACGCGATAATTTCATTTTAGGAAGTGCGGACTACCTCCCCCTCAATGTGATTTGAATCGTTAATGACATATGTGGGATGTATAAAGGATGGAGTAAATGGTATTATAAATTATATGATACTAGAATTATATTATACCTTTATGTAATTAAAACTTCATTCAATTAAATATTTAATAGGAATGAAAGTTGGGTTCATGCGTACGTACGGCTTACCGTCTCCATGAATGGTGCATTTCATTTCTTATCTCTAAATGTTATGTAATACTATAAATGAATGTATATACTGGATATATATGATATATATGACATCTACATCATGGATATAATTATTTAGATAATGGATATTCTACCACATAAACAACTTGTAATTATAATAAGTTTATTGTTGACTCAAGTACCAAAGATAGACAAAACGATCGTTATTAACTTAAATGACTACATAATTTTCGTAACATGGTAATAAGTGATATAAAAGGAATAATGAACATGAAAAAGGTTCTTAATAAAATACAATTTAACTCTAGTTTATTATTCAGGAGGTTAAAGAACGGTCGAGTCAAGACAGGACGCAAGGTAAGGGAACTTCTTAACCCAATTTCCATTCTTTGGGTTAATCTCCTATTTTCAAATTATGTCATGATATTATTATGTCATATCTTGTATTTGTAATTTATTTTTTTTCTTATAGTGAATACACATAATAGATGTACTTTATTTAAAAAAATTATCTTTTTAAGGGTCTTCCTCTCAATCTCCTTTCATTGAGGCATATTTTGTTTTATACACAACTTTATTTTATACGATGTATAAACCCCTTTGACTTTGACTTTTATTCAAAATGGAATCCTTTTTTACAAAGAGTTTTACTAAACGGAAAAAGGAATATTTTTGTGGTATGTATGCGGTGACAACGACCTCTCCGCCATCGTGACCATTATTTGTGGTTTGGCTACCTCTACCAGCCATAACTTTTTTTTAATGAAAAATAAATACAAAGTTTTAACTTTCTTTTATTTTGATATTGAAAATGGTTTTGAAAGTGTTTTTATTATATCAATGTGTTTTATTGATATCATGTGATTGAAATGTGGAAATGTTACGTTTCATTTATGCATGTTTTATGTGATACGATTATGTTATGGTTTATGATATGTTTAAACCTATTCATATGAGGAATGTATTGGACTTAATAAGTGACGGGTGGAGCCCGATACAACTCCTCGATGCATTGGTAGGTCTCATGAGACAAACTAGTGTCTTGGCACGAGGCCTTGACAAAATCTTATTTGTGGTCTTGGCACGAGGCCTTGGCTCCGTGGTTATGATAGTCTGGCATTATGCATTCCCTCATTATGAAAGTGGTTATAGATATTTCATGTGATTATTCGACTAGTAGAATATCCATGTGAGTAAGTAAATGGAATTATTTCATTTTACTTTTTCCATATTATGCTAAAGTTCAAGATTAAAAGGCTTTTGGTTTAGTTATACATTGCCTTAAATGTGAATGTTTATTTATGAAAGCCTCCGCTATATTGTTATCCTTACTAAGCATCTGAGCTCACCCCTTTCTATGTTTTAATATTTTCCAGGATGTGAAGAAGTATTTTATGAATGACCTACAGGGATAGTGAGAAGAGGATATGAGCGTGGACTATGAAGACTTTGTTATTAGTTTTTCGTTTGATGATGTAATGTAACATTTATGAATGTATCTAGTGTTTCCAAGGCTACTAAACTAGTCAGTCTTTTGAGACTTGATCTTTTGTGATCATTCCAATGTTACGAAGTAATGCACTGACTCTGGGTAACTGGGGTCGGGGCGTTACAGTTGGTATCAGAGAAAGTTTAGTACTAACCTTGGAAGCTAGATTTAGATAAACTCTGATTAGAGCACATAACCTAAAGATAGACTTTGAGGATTAGTATAGAAGAACTTCCTAGAATTTTGGTATTATAGAGATTTTGTGAGTTTTCCGAGCAATACAACCCTGTCTGGATACAAGCAGGTAGAGGCGGCTCTGGCACAGATGTACCTAGGGGTAAAACCCAAAAACACCGCTTAGATCTAGATTCGAACGAGAACTGGTGCACAACAACAGGTCTTGCTGCACTCTTGGTTACGACACTCCCGGGGGATATTCTTAGGATAATTATCATTTTCATTACAAACCATTATGAAGGGATTATGAATATATACTTCCTCAAAGAATAAATTTTGTGATTATGGATTATATCCATAAATAGTTCAATTTATGTTATGTTTTTTGCAAGTTTGTTATTATGTATTTCGATTCATAAACTAACCTATTTTATGTCATTTTATAGAAATGGCACCCAGTAGAAGGAATGTGAACTCCATCAATACGTATGATCCAAAGAGTAATAAGGATCATATCTTTCATGGTATTAAGCCAACATTTAAAAGTGAAATAGTCTCCCATGTGTTCTCAACATATGAAGAAATAGTATCATGTGTTAATATGATAAGTAGAGAATTATCTGAGTCTTATGGATTTGAAGGGATGAAACAGAAGAGAAGGATGGAAGAGAGAATGATTGATAAAGGGAAGAGGGAAAAGAACAATTTTCCAATATGTGATAACTGTGGGAAGAAACACCTTGGAACTTGCCTGAAGGGAATGGGAGTTTGTTATATGTGTGGAGAAAAAGGACACCAAGTGCGTGACTGGAAGGGTAAGAAAAAGGTTTCAAATGTACAATGCTTCATCTGCAAGGAGTGGGGACACTACGCAAACCAATGTCCAAATTATTAGAGTATGCCCCAAATGATGTTATTGGATAATAATGAAGTTATGATACTGCCACATATGAGGAGGAATGATTAGAGTTCTTATGTTCTTATTAAAAAAATTTGTCATTTGAGTGTTGTATCAATGATGTACTGGTTATAATAATTATGGAGTATATAAGGATTGTACAGCAGTACTATTTCATCAAGGACTTGAGATTGTGTGGAACCACGAAATGTGACTCCACAGCAGGTTAAATTTTTGGAAAATATATGGTTGATAGAAAGATAAACCATAATATGGTTCTGATACCGAGATATTGATTTTGGAATAATACATGATTGATTTGGATAAATTATATTGGATATTCTTAACTTCCTTGAAACTGATTAATGATTTGTATACATTTTTTTATTGAAGGAGTATATCTAGTATTCTATAAGGAATAAGGGATCATGAATGTAATAAATAAGGATTTATGGTAATTCAGTATGTTGCAGTGTTTTAAAAGAATACATGATGAAGGTGTTCACATGTTGTTACATGGAAAAAAGGATCTTTATTATGATTACCTTCCTTATAAAATTTGGAATGTGAGTTGGACAGAAGTATTTTGGATAACTATAAAGGTTGGAATGGATTAAGTTGATCTTTGGATAGTATTGTTTATGGTTTATACATTTCGGAAGATTATTTATGAAATATTATAATACTATATTTTTAGGAAAAGGATAACCTACAGGGTAGGGCATAACCCGTCGTGTCGAAAAAAGTTGCAGGAATCGAACCCACAACCATAGTGCGCCAGGACCATATTACGTACCACTAGCCTACAGGAAGTCCCTGGTTAGTACAAAATAGTTTTCCTAATCTAAATGGTTTGTGTTAATATTTGGAACCTTATACAGTTAGGATAAATAGAATATTTTTGAGTTCTATTACCTTTTGGAGTGAATGATGGGTTTCTGGTAAAAATTTATTAAAGAATGAAAGTCTACATGACAAGTAACTATATTTCCTTACGTTCTTAGTAAATCTCCTAAATAAATTCCTCAACATTATAAAATGTAACTTAAAACAAAAACGTTGTCGGTTAACTTTTCCAACAGGGGATTCAATGATCGTTTAACCAATCATAAGTTTGTGATTTTCTTATTTTTAACTTTCTCCTAATCCAGTTTTCCACAACTCTCCATCAGACCTTGATGGTTTCTTTTTCTTCCATATCCATATTTTCATAGAATCCTAGTATGGGCTATCTCGGGGGACCTTTGTACTTATCTTTCTTTCTTTTAAAGTTATATTTTTATTAACCTTATTTCCGATGTGGGATTTCCACAAAGATATTTTCTATTTTCAACCTTTTATTTTCAAAGAAAAATTTCAAATTGTGAGGACACAATTTATTGAAGGAGGGGAGAATGTAACAGCCCGAGCTTCCACGATACGCCTTTCTTTCAATAATGCAATAACTTGCATTGTACACAAGTTCGAGTTCTAACACACCGCGAATAATCAAAGTAGCCGTTATGAATAGTAATAACCACTTTTTAAAATTATATAAATTTTATATTTCAAAATTGACTTCATTTTTTTATTTGTAAAATCGAAATTATCCTAAGTTGAAATTTTTGTAATTTTTTGAGGACTTTCAATTTTTTTATGAATAGTGAAAAATACCTAAAAACTGCCTTTTTAATCAAAATAATTTATAGTGATAAATTATACTATTGGTTGGGTTTAAAATATAATTAGAATATATTTATACCATTTTGTCCAATGGTGGTAATTAGAATTAATTTCACTTTGAAATTGGACATAAACAATTGTCAATCTTTTGATATATATTGTTTCTTAAAAACACGCTATTTGTTGTGACAGAAGGAATTAATTATAAAATTAATTAATGAAACATATATCTTTGGAATTTTGTAAAATATACATCATTTTTGAATTTGGAATATCAATTATATCTTAGGATGAAATTTTTGCATTGTTCTGAAAAACTTCAATTTCAGATGAATAGTGAAACCACTAAGTGGTAGTTAAAAAACTGATTTTTTCATTTAAATGAACCATTACCACATCTGTGATTTGATTTTCAAAAATCCGACATACATGGTTGTAATATGGAAGTAAAATGTGGTTCAATGGGATTAAAATAATTTTTTGGTGAATAGTAATTTTTAAGTTTAATTAATGGTGATTAAAGGAAATTAGTGTAATTTAAGGTAAAGATAATGTTATAATAATATGAAATGACCCTTAAACTTGTCTTACCCCTATTGGATGAGTCATTGACGACCAAGAAAATCCATGGGTCAACTTGGGGACCCCATGGAGCCACTTTGGTAGGAAAATGACATTAAAAACCTTTTATTTAATGTTAAAATTAAAATGTCACAAACATGAGTTGTTTTACTAAATCAATTTTTATGTGGGGTTATACAAGTCATATTTTTTACTATAAATATTCATTAGAAATATAAAAAGATTTCCTACATCATGATATTTTTTTATAATTTTTAGACATTAAATAAGTTAAATTATTTATGACACCATGATGATGCAGCGATTACCTCTTTAATTAACGATTTAAATAAAATGAAAAGATAATGTAAAATACAAGGCGTACAATGGTCCAAATCCTATTGGATGGGTAGTTTTAGAACCCTTATCACCTTAAACTCTATATATATAATTTTGGGACCTCTAAAATCCGATAAGTATCTCATAATAATGTAACATTTCCTTACATTCCAAGAGTGCCCCTCCTCTCCTCTTATAAATGGCCCCAACCTCTACCACCTTATTCACACCTTCAAGCCATTTGGATCGGCCAACCTCTACCCAAATACTCTCCCAACTTTTCAATCTTACTCCTAGAAGCATCACTTTGGGCAGAACTCTTCCCAAGGAATCCTTTGGCTCAAATCAAAAAATAGTTACCCGATTTTAAGGTAATGTCTTCTCTAATGTTGTTTTGTTTTATTTTTCTTCTCCAACCCCTTAAACTCTTTTTATTCCTTTCTTTTGTAACAACACCAGTATCTAAAATATACTAGGATGTTTTTATGATAAAGATTTGGTTTAAAATTACACACACCTTTGTCTAATGGTTAAAGAATATACTGTTTCTGTGGGTGGCGAAATACTGCCTCACGAAATGATGATTGTTCAACATTCTTTTAACACCTCTAATGGTGGCCATTTTGATGATAATATTTTCATATATGATATATATATTATTTTTATGTTTTCCTTATGCTTATTTATTTCTCATTTAAGTCATACCTTTACGATTTCCATTATGGGTAAACACGATAATTTCATTTTAGGAAGTGCGGACTACCGTCCCCTCAAAGTTATTTGAATCGTTAATGCCATATGTGGGATGTATAAAGGATGGAGTAAATGGTATTATACATTATATGATACTGTAATTATATTATACCTTTATATAATTAAAACTTCATTCCATTAAATATGAAATAGGAATGAAAGTAGCGTTCATGCGTACGTACGGCTTACCGTCTCCATGAACGGTGCATTTCATTTCATACCTCTAAATGTTATGTAATACTATAAATGAATGTATATAATGGATATATATGATATATATGATATCTACATCATGGATATAATTCTGGAGATAATGGATATTCTACCACATAAACAACTTGTAATTATATGATGTTTATTGTTGACTCAAGTACCAACGATCGACAAAACGACCGTTATTAACTTAAATGACTACATAATTTTCGTAACATGGTAATAAGTGATATAAAAGGAATAATGAACATGAAAAAGGTTCTTAAGAAAATATATATTAACTCTAGTTTATTATTCAGGAGTATAAATAACGGTCGAGTCAAGACAGGACGCAAGGTAAGGGAACTTCTTAACCCCATTTCCATTCTTTAGGTTAATCTCCTACATTCAAATTATGTCATGATATTTTTTTGTACTATCTTGTATTTGTAATTTATTATGTGTAATTATAGTGAATACACATAATAGATGTACTTTATTTAAAAAATTGATCTTTGTAAGGGTCTTCATCTCAATCTCCTTTCATTGTGGCATATTTTGTTTTATACACAACTTTATTTTATACGGTGTATAAACCCCTTTGACTTTGACTTTTATTCAAAAAGGAATATCCAAGAATTATACTAAACGAAAAAAGGAATGTTTTTGTCTTATGTATGAAGAAACAATGACTTCTCCGCCGCCGTGACCATTATTTGTGTTTCGGCTTCCTCTACAAGCCATGAATTTTTTTAATGAAAAATAAATACAAAGTTTTAACTTTCTTTTATTTTGGTATTGAAAATGGTATTGAAAGTGTTTTTATTATATCAAGGTGTTTTATTGATATCTTGTGATTGAAATGTGTAAATTTTATGTTTCCTTTATGGATGTTTTATGTGATACGATTATGTTATGGTTTATGATATGTTTAAACCTATTCATATGAGGAATCCATTGGACTTAATAAGTGACGGGTGGAGCCCGCTACAGCTCCTCGATGCATCGTTAGGTCTCATGAGACAAACTACTATTTTGGCACGAAGCCTTGAAAAAATATTTATTGTGGTCTTGGCACGAGGCCTTGGCAACGTGGTTATCATAGTCTGGCATTATGCATTCCATCATTATGAAAGTGGTTATTGATATTTCATGTGATTATTCGACTAGTAGAGTATCCATGTGAGTAATTAAATGGCATTATTTCATTTTAATTTTTCCATATTATGCTAAAGTTCAAGTTTAAAAGGCTTTTGTTTTATTTATACATTGCCTTTAATGTTAATGTTTATTTATGACTGCTTCCGCTATATTGTTATCCTTACTGGGCATATGAGCTCACCCCTTTCGATGTTTTAATATTTTACAGGATGTGAAGAAGTATTTTATGAATGACCTGTAGGGATAGTCAGAAGAGGATATGAGTGTGGACTATGACGACTTTGTTATTAGTTTTTCGCTTTATGATGTAATGTAACATTTATGAATGTCTCTAGTATTTCCAAGGATACTAAACTAATCGGTCTTTCAAGACTTGATCTTTTGTGACCATTCCAATGTTACGAAGTAATGAAACGACTCTGGGTAACTGGGGTCGGGGCGTTACAATTGGTATCAGAGGCAGTTTAGTACTAACCTTGGAAGCTAGATTTAGATAAACTCTGATTAGAGAACATAGCCCAAAGATAGACATTGAGGATTAGTATAGAAGAACTTCCTAGAATTTTGGTATTATAGAGATTTTGTGAGTTTTCCGAGCAATACATCCCTGTCTGGATTCGAGCAGGTAGAGGCGGCTCTGGCACAGTTGTACCTAGGGGTAAAACCTGAAAACACCGCTTTGAGCTACACTTGAACAGGAACTCTTGCACATGAATGGGCCTTGCGACACTCTTGGTTACGACACTCCCGGGGGATATGCTTAGGATTATTATCATTTTCTTTAAAAACCATTATGAAGGGCTTATGAATATATACTTCCTCAAAGAAAACATTTTGTGATTATGGATTATATCCATAAATAGTTCAATTTATGTTAAGTGTTTTGAAAGTTTTTTATTATGTATTTCGATTCATAAACAAACCTAGTTTATGCAATTTTATAGAAATGGATCCCAGTAAAGGAATGTGAACTCCATCAATACGTATGATCCAAAGAGTAAGAAGGATCATATCTTTCACGGTGTTAAACTTACATTTAGAAGTGAAATAGTCTCGCATGTTTTCTCAAAATATGAAGAAATAGTATCATGTGTTATTAAGATAAGTAGGGAATTCTCTGAGTCTTATGGATTTGAATGGATGAAAGAGAAGAAAATGATGGAAGATAGAATGATGGATAAAGGGACGAGGTAAAAGAAGAATTTTCCAATATGTGATAACTGTGGGAAGAAACACCTTGGAATGTGCCTGAAGGGAATGTGAGTTTGTTATAAGTGTGGAGAAAAAGGACACCAAGTGCCTGACTGCATGGGTAAGAAAATGGTTTCAAATGTACAATGCTTCCTCTACAAGGTGTGGGGAAACTACGCAAACCAATGTCCAAATCATCAGAGTATGCCCCAAATGATGTTATTGGATAATAATCAAGTTATGATACAACAATAGATGAGGATGAATGATTAGAGTTCTTCTGTTGTTGTTAAATAATTTTTTCATTTCAGTGTTGTATCAATGCTGTACTAGTTATAATAATTATGGAGTATATAAGGATTATACTGCAGTACTATTTCATCAAGGACTTGAGATTGTGTGGAACCAAGAAAAGTGACTCCACAAAAGGTTAATTTTTTGGAAAATATATGGTTGAGAAAAATATAAACCCTAATATGGTTCTGATACCGAGATAGTGATTTTAGAATAATACATGATTAATTTGGATAAATTATATTTGATATTCTTAACTTCCTTGTAACTGATTAATGATTTGTATACATTTTTTGATAGAAGTAGTATATCTAGTATTCTATAAGGAATAAGGGATCATGAATGTAATCAATAAGGATTTATGGTAATTCACTATGTTGTATTGTTTTAAAAGAATACATGATGAAGGTGTTCACATGTTGTTACGTGGAAAAAATGAGCTTCATTATGTTTACCTTCCTTATAAAATTTGTACTGTGAGTTGGACCGAAGTATTTTGGATAACTATAATGTTTGGAATGGATTAAGTTAATCTTTGGATAGTATTGTTTAAAGTTAAAACATTTCTGAAGATTATTTTTGGAATATTATAATACTATAGTTTTAGGAAAAGGAAAACCTGCAGGGTGGGGCATAACCAATCGTGTCGGACAAAGATGCAGGAATCAAACCCATAACCATAGTGCGCCAGTCCCATATTACCTACCACTAGCCTACAGGAAGTCCCTGGTTATTAAAAAATAGTTTTCCTAATCTAAATGGTATGTGTTAATATTTGGACCCTTATACTGTTATGATAAATAGAATATTTTTGAGTTCTATTACCTTTTGGAGTGAATGATGGGTTTGTGGAAAAATTTATTAAAGAATGAAAGTCTACATGACAAGTAAGTATACTTCCTTAAGTTCTTAGTAAATCTCATAAATAAATTTCTCAACTTTATAAAAGGTAACTTAAAACAAAAATGTTGTCGGTTCACTTTTCCAACTGGGGATTCAATGTTCGTTTAACCAATCAAAAGTTTGTGATTTTCTTATTATTAACTTTCTCCTAATCCAGTTTTCTACAACTCTCCATCAGACCATGATGGTTTTTTTCTTCCATATCCATATTTTCATAGAATCCTAGTATGGGCTATCTCGGGTGACCATTGTACGTATCTTTCATTCTTTTAAAGTTATATTTTTATTAACCTTATTTCCGATGTGGGTTTTCTACAAAGATATTTTCTATTTTCAACCTTTCATTTTCAAAGTAAATTTTCAAATTGCGAGGACGCAATCTATTGAAGGAGGGGAGAATGTAACACCCCGAGCTTCTATGATACGTCTCTCTTTCAATAATGCTATAGCTTGTATTGTACGCAAGTTCAAGTTCTAACACACCGCGACTGATCAAATTAGCCGTTATGAATAGTAATAACAAATTTTTAAAATTATTGAAATTTTATATTTCAATATGGACTTCATTTTTGTATTCGTAATATCAAAATTATCCTAAGTTGAATTTTTTGTAATTTTATGAGGACTTTCAATTTTTTTATGAATAGTGAAAAATACTTAAAAACAACTTTTTTATTAAAAATAATTTATAGTGATAAATTATAAAATTGATTTGTTTTAAAGTATAATTAGAATATATTTTTACCATTTTATCCAATGGTGGTAATTAGAATTAATTTCACTTTGAAATTGGACATAAACAATTCTCAATCTTTTGATATATATTGTTTCTTAAAAACACGGTATTTGTTGTGACAGCAGGAATTAATTATAAAATTAATTAATTCAACTTATATGTTTCGAATTATTTAAAATAGATATCATTTTTGAATTCGGAATATCAATTATATCTTAGGATGAAATTTTGGCATTGTTCTGAAAAACTTCAATTTCGATGAATATTGAAACCACTAAGTGGTAGTTAAAAAACTGATTTTTTCATTTAAATGAAACATTAACACTTCTATGATTTGATTTTCAAAAATCCGACATACATGGTTGTCATTAGGATGAAAAATCTGGTTCAATGGTATTAAAATAATTTTGTGGAGAATAGTAATTTGTATGTTTAATTAATCGCGATTAAAGGTAATTAGTGTAATTTAAGGTAAAGATAATGTTATAATAATATGAAATGACCCTTACACTTGTCCTACCCATATTGTATGAGTCATGGCCGACCCTGAAAATCCATGGGTCATCTTGGGGACCCCATGGAGCCACTTTGGTAGTAAAATGACATTAAAAACGTTTTATTTAATGCTAAAATAAAAATGTCACAAGCGTGAATTGTTTTACTAAATCAATTTTTAAATGGGGTTATACAAGTCATATATTTGACTATAAATATTCATTAGAAAGATAAAAAGGTTTCCTATATCATGATAGTTTTTTTCTAATTTTTAGACATTAAATAAATTAAATTATTTATGACACCATGATGATGCAGCGATTACCTTATTAATTGACGATTTAAATAAAATGAAAAGATAATGTAAACTCCAAGGCTTAAACTTATAAAAAGCCTATTGGATGGGTATATTTAGAACCCTTATCACCTTATCCTTAAAATATATAATTGTAAGACCTCTAAAATCTGAAAGGTATCTCATAATAATGTAACATTTCCTTGCTTTCCAAGAGTGCCCCTCCTCTCCTCTTATAAAATGCCCCCACCTATACCACCTTATTCACACCATCAAGCCATTTGGCTCGGCCATCCTCTGCCCAAATACACTCCCAACTTCCCTCTATTACTCCTATAAGCCTCACTTTGGGCAGAACTTTTCCCAAAGAAGCCTTTGGCTCAAATCAAAATCGAGTTACCCGATTTTAAGGTAATGTCTTCTCTAATGTTGTTTTGTTTTATTTTGCTTCTCCAACCCCTTAAACTCTTTTTATTCCTTTATTTTACAAAAAAAACAGTATATACAATATACTAGGATTTTTTTATGATAATAATTTGGTTTACACTTACACACACCTCCGTCTAATCGTTAAAGAACATACTATTTCTGTGGGTGCTGAAATACTGCCTCACGAAACGATGATTGTTCAATATTCTTTTAACACCTCTAATGGTGGCCATTATGATGACACTATTTTCATATATGATATATATATTATTTTTATGTTTTCCTTATGCTTCTGTATTTCTCATTTATGGCATACCTTTACGATTTCCATTATGGGTAAACGCGATAATTTCATTTTAGGAAGTGCGGACTACCGCCCCCTCAAATTGATTTGAATCGTTAATGCCATATGTGGGATGTATAAAGGATGGGGTAAATGGTATTATACATTATATGATACTGGAATTATATTATACCTTTATATAATTAAAACTTCATTCCATTAAATAAGAAATAGGAATGAAAGTAGCGTTCATGCGTACGTACGACTTACCGTCTCCATGAACGGTGCATTTCATTTCTTACCTCTAAATGTTATGTAATACAATAAATGAATGTATATACTGGATATATATGATATATGTGATATATAAATCATGGATATAATTCTGTAGATAATGGATATTCTACCACATAAACAACTTGTAATTATAAGAAGTTTATTGTTGACTCAAGTACCAAAGATCGACAAAACGACCGTTATTAACTTAAATGACTACATAATTTTTGTAACATGGTAATAAGTGATATAAAAGGAATAATGAACATGAAAAAGGTTCTTAATAAAATAGAAATTAACTCTATTTTATTATTCAGGAGGTTAAATAATGGTCGAGTCAAGACAGGACGCAAGGTTAGGGAACTTCTTAACCCAATTTCCATTCTTTGGGTTAATCTCCTACTTTCAAATTATGTCATGATATTATTATGTCCTATCTTGTATTTTTAATTTTTTTATGTGTAATTATAGTGAATACACATAATAGGTGTACTTTATTTAAAAAAATGATCACTGTAAGGGTCTTTGTCTTAATCTCCTTTCATTGAGGGATATTTTGTTTTATACACAACTCTCTTTTATACGGTGTATACACCCCTTTGACTTTGACTTTTAATAAAAAATGAATCTTTTTTTACAAAGCATTTTACTAAATGACAAAAGGAATGTTTTTGTCTTACGTATGTGGCGACAACGACTTCTCCGCCACCGTGACCATTATTTCTGTTTCGGTTTCCTCTACAAGCCATAACTGTTTTTATGACAAATAAATACAAAGTTTAAACTTTATTTTATTTTGGTATTGAAAATGGTTTTGAATGTGTTTTTATTATATCAATGTGTTTTATTTATATCTTTTGATTTAAATGTTGAAATGTTATGTTTCCTTTATGCATGGTTTATGTGATAAGATTATGTTATGGTTTATGATATGTTTAATCCTATTCATATGAGGAATGCATTGGACTTAATAAGTGATGGGTGGAGCCCGCTAGAGATCCTCGATGTATCGGTAGGTCTCATGAGACAAACTAGTGTCTTGGAACGAGGCCTTGACAAAATCTTATTTGTAGTCTTGGAACGAGGCCTTGGATACGTGGTTATGATAGTCTGGCATTATTCATTCCATCATTATGAAAGTGGTTATTGATATTTCATGTGATTATTTGACTAGTAGAATATCCATGTGAGTAATTAAATGACATTATTTCATTTTACATTTGCCATATTATGCTAAAGTTCATGTTTAAAAGGATTTTGTTTTAGTTATACATTGCCTTAAATGTTAATGTTTATTTACTAAAGCGTCTGCTATATTGTTATCCTTACTGAGCATCTGAGCTCACCCCTTTTGATGTTTTAATATTTTCCAGGATGTGAAGAAGTATTTTATGAATGACCTGCAGGGATAGTCCGAAGAGGATATGAGTGTGGACTATGAAGACTTTGTTATTAGTTTTTCTCTTTATGATGTAATGTAACATTTATTAATGTATCTAGTGTTTCCAAGTCTACTAAACTAATCGGTCTTTCGAGACTTGATCTTTTGTGATCATGCCAATGTTACGAAGTAATGCACCGACTCTGGGTAACTGGGGTCGGGGCGTTACAAATTTGAAGTGAAGAAGTGATGTAGGAGGTGCCCTTTTATAATTGAAGTGAGAAGAACTTTTCAGATCTCCAAAAATATTAATTTATAATAAACTAAAACCCCTTCAAAAAACCACCAATGTTTTCCAATTAATAAGATTATATGAGATAGTGTTCTTATTTTATAATTCAATAAATTTTAGATATGATTTTATGTGTATTTAATAATTATAATTTAAATTAACACTATGTTATCCTATATAATTTTTAACAAGGGAAATGAAATTTCAATATTAAAAGGGTAAAATATTTACTGATTTGATATCAATTAGAAAAGAAATAAATACCTTACAATATTTTAGAACATATCATAATTATTATGTATTTTTAAAAGTGTTTTATGTATTTTAATTATTTAAAAAATCTTTTTTTAAAAATAATCACTAATGTCAATTTCAACACTATTCAATTTATTGATTTTAAAAAATATTTAAAATAAAAAGACAACCTCTAGGAAAATATATTATAATATTAATAGGAGTTCAAGTTCATATATAATATTTATAACACCTTTTAATTATCCCAATTCATATTTATTTTAATATTTTTACTAATATTTACTTCATATTTCCCTTAATAAAATAATTACTTCAACAATACTGCCTTATTATTTAATATGAATATTTGTTGAATAAAAATAAAAATAAAATAATATGAAAATAATAAATCCTATATAATTCTTAAGATTAATTATAATCGAATATATATTCTATATATTACATCATTAAAAATGTTATAACATTTAAAATATGAATGTCACAAGTTTATCAACACTTTAAATAAAATAATATAAGGCTTATAATAACATCTATAATGATCCAAACAGTCAATATCTCTACCCGTGGAGGGTTATGGTTGAGATATACTCTTCCAATAATATTTTGGAATTTCTTTGTGTATTTTAAAGGTTAATATAACTTTTATTATAATTATTTTACTGATTTATCATCAAATAAATAATTTATGCATTTTCAAAATATAGATATTTATGGTAATTATTATTTTTTAAAAATTAAAAATAAAATGTCATAATAAAGATAAAACAATATATTTCAAATGATTATTTATAATCACATTTTCTTTTCTGTATTACCTAATATAAAAAATTATATAATTATTAAAATGTGAGTATGTCTTATTTAACATTTCGTTGAATAAAATAAAATAAATTCCCTAATCTCATCCTTGTGTCTTCCAAAGAAAACCATTTCCTCCTAAAGATTAGTTCAGTTAAAAAAAATAATTCAATGTTATTAGGATGATTTTCGGATTACATTATAATATTTTGTTTATCCTTAATTACCCGATTTACTATTTTACCATATTAATAAAAATTACTGAAGTAAATATTCATAAAGCCCAAAAATAAAATAATGCAATTTACAAAATTTGGACTAACTGATTCCAAATATGGAATTAATTATTCAAAATTAGAAAAAAGAATTTTCATAATTAATTTAAAATTAATACCATTGCAGAAATGAGAAAACCGGTTTTTAATGTTAAAACATTGTAAAATACTAAAATGTTTTTACCTCTGAATTCAATGTTAAATTAATTATAATGACATATATTATATTTCATGATATAAATATATTATATTTATACATTAAAACTATTCAATATTATAAGGTAACCATATAAATTATCTTTATGGAAAATGTGTTTTTCCATAAAAAATTACTGTATTTTAACTATTTATCAAAACATGAATGTTATGAAACATATATTAAAAATCACCCAATGTAAATTTTTATATACTGATTCAAAAGAAACTTTTTATGTTTTCATATATAAATTATTAATTTATCAAATTCATAATTTAAAATGGGTTCTCCTTTAAAAGGTGGAAAATTACCCTTTTGACAAAATATGGGTTTTTATATAACAAATAGGCTATATTCGTAACATAAGACAAAAATAACTATTATATGAATATAGAAAATATTTTATTAACTATATGAAATATATTTTCCATTAATTAATTTTAATAATACTAATTCATTAAATTTGTTAATACAAAATAAAAATATTTAATTGATTTATATTTTTTCCCCAAATAAATGACAGTCAATGAACACACCATAAATTTTCATATGTTAATTATATATATTCTTACTAACCTAACTTATAAGATAATATTTTCAATTTTTAATGATGGAGTCTCATATTTTGTTTAAACTCATGATTTTTTGCAATGCAAGATATTGGAGAATTATAATTATTTATAGAAGAAAATATATCAAAAAAACACATGGGTGTTAAAATGTCTCCAAAACAAGTCTTAAATCTTCATCATGTTATTCCATGATCTTGGAGTAGATGAGAATATAATAAATAATAAATACCCTGAATTTATCTTGGTAATTCATAAATACTATATTCATCAAATCAAATAATATTTCAGGGGATGTAGTATGTCTAATGGGCATTCCCAAAAACACATAGGGAACATACCTTATACGGAAGGACATCTTATGAAGATATACCATCTTTACCTTTAGTTGGTGATTTTTAGAACAAATATATAGATATTATAATTACTAATCTCCTCGTAGATGATCAGACAAGTAATAAATCCTTGGAATATGATATTTTTTCTTAAATGTGATCATGTTGAGTTATCAATAATCGATACACATCCATATTTATCTGTTATTATTTTTGATAATGAGCATAGGTGAAACCCATTTTCATGAACTAGGTCATATGATCTATTTATCCATATGATTGGGTAGCTTATTTTTTAAATCCCCTAGTTCGATAGGAGCCATCCTATAGGGACACATTGAGGTCAGAGTAGAACTTGGTATGATTTCTATTAAAAATCTACCTCATGTTCCAGGGAAAGTCTGGGAAACTATTCTTGAAATACATCACTATATTCCCTCACATTGTAAATTTCCCATAGTATGTTACGTTCCGTTTACTCAACCATTTGACCAAGGTATGTCTCTTTACAGGGAATCAACAATAATCCATCGATGGCTTCTACAATAGAGATTCATGGTCTTCCTTTAATTTTTAAAGGATCAAAATATGATTTGAAATATGAAAAGATATTTACTTTTCATGGTTATTTATATGTTCTCTATATAATGACACAAAATCTATTCCCCTTATAGCATCATATTCTACCAAAGAAGGTATATTGAGATTCAATGGAAGAATTATCCCACATACACTAACTGGGGAAGTTTCCAACACCTGTATTTCAATGATATTACCACTATGTGTTTTTATAAATATCTATAATTCATGGTTTATGGACTTCAATTCAATAGTTTTAGCGAACAAGTAATGTATAAAGGAATCCTTTGTACTAGAATCAAAGAATGTATTTTTCATTCTTGAGTGAATAGGAAGTGTACCCTGTACAACTTCATTTTCTTTCTCCACTACAACAGTAGTGATTCCATAAAAATCAAAATTATTATAGTTCATTGGAGGCTACTAATATTAATTACCCACAAGGACTCTAGTTTTGGGTCACTAGCCTGCATTTTTTCCTTTCTTCCTACTATTGAATCATTGGTCCTTGTGTGAAACTATCCTTTCATCCACCAAATTTTACCATGTCCTAGTTTATTTTTTAGATTCATGAGATTAGTGGCCTCTTCTACAACACTATAATAATGTCCCTATTCTTCAAAGGTATTTCCCATCATTCTTCATCCCATATTTATTGACATGTGGGTGGATGAGTTTTTTTCCAAATTTCTTATTAGATCCTCCTCCATGAAACTCCATATTTCATTTCATATGACCATATCCATGAGACCATTCTAGAAACCATGTATCCACTTTTATAGCACCTAAAACAAAATATTCATAACTCCCAAACACTCAAATTTCCTGATCTTTTTAGAGGAGTGGTTTTAAAACACTAGATAATATAAATTTTTTGTTATAATTGTTAATAACAAAACTATAATCATACATTGAAATCCTTGTTAAATATTCTTCGTAGGCTATGAAATATTTTCATTAAATTTTAATCAACTGTTTGAATTCTAACTCTATATTTGTAAGAAGAGTTAGAGTGAAATACCTATTAAGAAACATTATCTTAAAGTCTTCCCACACCATATCTTCAACTTCATCCTTCGACTTGTTGTTCTTAATCAATGAACCCCATTGACCAGCCTCTCCATCTAGACAATAAATAGAGAGATTCACCTTATCCATCTCAGAATAGTGATGAAAAGAAAAGATCTTATACATTAAGTTACCTACAATTCTACAATAAGTGTATTGGAATATCCACTAAACATTAGTGATCATTGCCACATAAAACATTCAATATCTCGTTCCTCCCTCTTATGTGAAGGTCAATGTTCCACATAAATCAATTTATTATTCATTAATTGAGACAACTGGGTAAGCATAAACATGAAATTTTAAACTCCACATCCCCAAGAATTAGGTATGTTTTTCAGGAATCACTGCATTTCCCCTTTCATGGGTTGTTGTCCTTGTTTATCCTGTTTTCCACCACTTTCAAAAATACAAAAGTTTAGAAAAAATAATACGTCAACAAGTCATCAATAATTTATCCAATTTTAAAAGTATCTCTAAACTAATATCAAATCGGAAAAATATGTTTAGAAATTATTTTTTTGTATATACATATACATAGGATCATTCAATGGGTTGCCACTAAGGTTCTCCAATCACAATTCCCCAATTAACAAAACTATTCTCTGAAATAGATAATAACGACGCTACTTTTATAAAATTATTATTAAATCATATTAAATATAACCAAAATAAAATAGTAAAGCTAATAATATAAAATGTTTTAGTGTCTTGGGAAGATGATTAAATTACAAATACATCTTCTAAATATATAGTAACCATTTTTTATTCATATTTCTCTAACATCTTATAGGTCTTCACATTCTCCTTAGTATAAGTTATCACCAAATTATACACATAAAAAATGGGTGAGATAAAAGACTAGTAAGAGGATTTATATGGACCTAAAACAATTTAACATCGGGTGAGAAAAATCATTGTCATCATAACATAGGAATTGGATCACAATATTGAGATATATCAAAAAGAAAAAGCATGAAATTTTAAAATGCATAAAAATGAAACATCTTGTCTCAGTGGTCAATTACCACACATATATTGGAATAATTTTAGCATCTTGTTCATGTATATTTATCTACTAACATGATATAAAACACCTTACCCAGTTCATTGGATCTATATATAATTCTGAGCACACATATCACATCCTTACATTTACTTTGCGCTATATAATTCTGGGACCACCTAACACATCACGACATTTACATTATCATGTATGACACATATAACACATTTCAAGCATGAAAATAAAATCACCGATGGTAAATAATGGGTTAAATTTCTTATGTATAAATTCATAATCATTTGGTTCCCAAATGAAATAGGTAATATCATACCTGATATAAGAATCATCAATCTTCAGCGAAGAAGATACAATCTTGAGAAGTTAAAGGAGTTTTTTCGAAAGAAGAGTAATGTTTTAAAACATTATAATTGTCATAAAATCATGCAGAAAATATTTATATAACATAAACGTTATGATATTTATGAATAAATTATATTTTGGGAATATCCATACTTAGAATGGGGTGAAATAAGTAAAACCCAAACAAAGAGAGTTGGGTTCCATAATTTTGCTTACATTATGTCTAAATGATTTCGTGACATTAATATAATGTATAATTAGAATATATTCATTAATTATCAATCCATAACCAATTATAAATTAATTCAATTAATTATTTGTTTCATTACATTTGTGAACTTTTTTATGAGTTATATAGTTTACTTAAATCATTTGAATTTTGTTTTCTTAGTTTTCCCGATCAGTTCACCAGTATAGCTTAATTTATGTTCAAGTAAAATGAGGATAAATATCTAGAATTGTTATTATATGTTATTAATGATATATCAAAAGTTTAAATTATCTTGTAAAGAATTTTTTTATATTAAATAGATGTATCTGATGATTGTTTTAGGTTAGTTTTGGAAGGTTTTCAATCACAATATTTTCAATTTATTTTATCATTTAGTATTATGTGTAAATGTTACATGAAAATCATAAAAAAGGTAATATAATAAATTTTTAAATATGATTCAACAATTATAAAGGTTTTAATAAAATCCTTGTAAACATTAAAGAAATATTAAAGTGTATCTCCCATGATGTCGCTAAATTGACACATCTCATGTGACATTTTTTTAGAATAAAAGAGAGAGAAAGATAAAAAAAAGATTTATTATGGATATTTCTTTAACATGATAAAATTATAATATATCAATCATATGGGAGTAATCATGTGTTTTTTATAAGAAATTGTTTGGATAATTGAATAAATTTATGAACTTAAAATGAAATTAAATGAAAAAGGGAATATGATTTTTACCTCTTAAACCTCTCCTCCTTTAAAACCTGATTATGGAAAATGTTTTAGTATTTTGATGAGACCATAATATCTTGGAAGTGGGATATGGGATTGTGAAGTGTATTTTTTTGAATTTGTACAAGGCCCAAATCTTGAGAGGTGTTTGGAGAAGATGGTTTAAGAGGTGGTATTTATAGTGGAGGAGAGGGGTGTTTTTTAATAATTATATCCATTTGTCTGTTATTTTTTCTCAAGACTACGAATAGATTGATAATTATGTCTAAATATATTAAAATAATGAACTAGTTTTTGAGATTATGTATCTTATATCAACAATACATAAACAATGACTAAAAATATCTCTTATTTTTCATTTATCGAAAAATATCATATTTTACTTTTTATAAAAAATACAAGTGTTTAAAAAATAAAAAAAATCACCCAAGACAATTTTTTATACGTAGAATTAAAAAATGAACCCAATTTATTAAAAATAATTTTATATATATTTGTTATTTAATTTTTAATTAAAATCATCATTTATTTTAAAAATACAAATTTTAAATTTTTAACTGATTTTATAAAACATTGAATATTTTCTTCAAGTCTTATAAAATTGTCTTAAAATCACGAAACATAAAAATATTATTTTATGGATACATTTCTAAAAAAAATTATTTAAATTATTAAATTAATAATATAACTTTTATTAAATATTTAGGCCATACTAAAATATCAATAAATAATTAATATTGTTTAAAACATTTCATTAGAATATGTTATAAGTATACCCTTATTTTATTTATAAGATCCCTAAATTATATTTATACATTCATTTGTGATTTTATTATCAATTTGTTTTTTTATTTTTCGTAAGGGTTTTATTACTATTCATAAGGTCTAGTTACTATTTAATTAGTATAACTTATTTAACTTCTAAAAATTACTTTTATTTCATTGAATCATCACTTATAAAGTTTATATATAGTAATTAAATTGATTTTATATGATTATAAAATATTAAATAATTATATGAAGTTAATTTCATTGATAAAAAGTTTTGATTCTTCAAATACTTACTTCTCATCCATTACATATAAGATCATATCCTTCATGTGCACGGTGGACTACCTCCTCTTAAAGCAATGTGATTCTTTCTTTATATACACTTTCAGAAGATGAAAATAACTATAGGTTAAAAAATTTTATATATATTAAATTACAATGAATTTATACTAGAATTATATTATTTAACATTCAAAATATCAATCCACCAATAAGATTGAAACAACATTCCTGAATATGTACAGACGACCATTTCTATGAAATATGAGTTTCATTTCTGTTATCAAATTTAACGAAACAAAATAAATAATAAATAAAAATACATGAAAAATTACTTATTTTCCAAAACGTGACATTAACATGGAATTGTTAATAGTGAGGTAGTAAAAGGTTATTCAAAAATATTATATTTAATGATATATATATATATATATATATATTTAGGTATATATGGTTTAATAATATATGTATATTTTTATTTTCCAAAACGTGAAATTAACATGGAATTGTTAATAGTCATATAGTAAAATGTTATTTAAAAATATTATATTTCATGATATAAATATAAATATAAATATAAATATAAATATAAATATAAATATATCAATCTATTTAGGTTTGTATGGTTTTATAATATATGTATATTATGCTTATATTTATTTTGCAAGTGGTATGAATTCATACAATGGAAGTAGATATTTATGGTAAGGTATTTCCATCTAACTTTTACTTTTTGAGGTAAAAATTCCATATTATCCTAGAATTAAATTTTTTTATTTCAATAAAAACCATTATTGTAATTAAGGATTTTTACCCTTAACATTATTTCTTTTTAAATAACTATTGTATGTTGTATTTATGGTGTTTTATGTTCTAATGGCACCAAATATGAAACAGATTGTTTTTACTAATTTTCATTCTTTGAGACATATGTTATGTTATGCATTTATTTCTCCTAAAAGGTATATATAATCCCCATTGTAATATAATATTATTAATTTATTTACTCTAATTATATTTCGTGTTTTATTTTATTTTTTTCATTCATTGGGATTATGATTCAATGTTGACAATGTAGTAAGGGTTTTATGATTCAAAATCATCATTTGTCATTATTATTTATTATTATTTTTAAATAATAAAATATTAATATCCATCTATCTAGAATGTAATGAATTTTCATATCCTCTATTAATATAATTGTAATGCAAGTTATGCATTAATTTTTATCTCCTTGTGTACTCAATATTTACATGGAATGTCTTTATGACTAAACATATTTATTTTTATCATCGGTCAAATGACCATTTTCTTCTAAAAAGATGTTTACAATTTTTTTTAATTTTTTTATCATTATTTAAATGAATTATTATATAAATTTTATCCATTATTATTTTTAAATGATTTAAATGTAATATTAATGACACTTTACGAAACTGCTAATTTGTATTTTACTAATAATTTGAAATAAATCATTATTTTAACATTTACAAAGAGAAAATAATTTCGCACCATCATGACCATTACTTTCATTGTTGATTAGTATATATGTTTTCAAGGTTATTTTCAATTATAAGGATTTTAAAAATTTATAATGTTTTAAAACTACTTTTTTTAAATAGAAAATTATACCTTCTATAGTAATGTTTATGTATTATTTTTAAAGAATAAATTATAAATATTCTATGCTATTTTAAAAGAAGAGGATTTCCCAAAAAATGAGGATTTTTTATATGAAAAACATTATTTTAAAGAAAAATTATTTTATACACCCCAAATGTCCCATAAAATCATTAAAAATCATTATCCATCTATGGTGGAATCTTTTGACGTTACTTATGATTCAATAGGGATACCATCTAAAGTTACAATTATTATTCTTACACATAATGGTTTATGTCAATGAATAAACGATTTTCATATAAACCTTCTCTCTTCCCCAGTTCATTCCATGATAAAACTCTTTTTAAACATGCTAATTTTTTTTAAATAAATATTTGATGAAAGGATGAACTGATTATTAATCCCCTTTTTTATACAAGTTATACTATGATGAAATGTTTATGAAATCCATTTATTTTCATGAGTTATGATATGATGATATTGTATGACACATACATAATATTTTCATTATGTGACAATGGTTATTTTATAACTAGGTATTGTGGTTACATTATAACTAAATATGTGTGGGTCCTATATAAATCACTTGTTAGTTATGTAATTATTGATATCTACTTTGATAAACTATTCTATACGACACAGTAAACCCAACTTTGTAAGGGTGTTTTTCCACTATAGAAGTATTGGGAGTCAAACTCCTCTTCTATGATGGTTTGGGGAGTGAACCCATTCCATTATAATTGTTTTTGAAATTATAATTTACTGTGAATGAAATTATTTTCTATACTTATGTGTAAGACACAATTCCATTTCTTCGGTCAATGTAATTCTCTAATGGATCGTGTTCATTGATTTCCTTATGATTTAAGTATCCTGATCTACCAATACATATGCCATGAATCACGATTTTAATCATTTGTATGCAGGGTATATTTTCCATATGTTATACTCAAATTTTAATTCTCTTATCCTCATTTTATGTTTACATATTTCCCATTGTTTACTATTACTATATATCTGAGCAAACCATTTATTATATTTGATTACCCTAGGTTATGATGAATAGTTTTATGATTGTTTATTTCTAGGATTATTAATAAATATGAATATATTTGTGGGAAAATATAAAAATAATTCACAATATAAGAATATTATACAAGTATTCTCCAATGATAGAAAACTTTTACAATCCTCAAGATATATTTTTTGTAATTTAATGAATATTCATACAAAAATTTATAATATCTCTGTAAAAAATGTTACGGTCACTAAAAAGTGTATATATAAGATAAAATTTTATTCAAAAATTATGTTAATGAAAAAAATTGATTTATAATAAATATAATAAAATATATGATGCTTTAACATCAATAAAAAACCAAATTTCTCTTGAAAATAATTCATTCAACGAATGTCCTGAAAATAAGTTTATTATTATAGTATTATTTTATTTAGTTCTAAAAATATTGTACATAAGATTTATACTATAAATGATAACTTTAAAATAAATACTTTTATTCCATAAATACATATTTTAGAAATTAAAGGGTTTAAAAACATCTACTTCATTCTTATCAAATTATAATGTCATAAAATTAAAAGTATCAGGAAAACCATATTTTTTGACTAAAAAATTCCAACTCAAGAAAAGTATTTAATAATAAATCATGTCTAATTTTGATATCTTGAATTAAAAAATTATATTATTTTTTAATTTTTTAATTTTTTAAATCATATTTTATGTAAATTAATGATGTAAAGATATTTAGTGTGTGATTTTCACCGATATGATGTTTACGTTTTACAATAAGGTTTTTTTATTACATTTTTTACCAAAGAAATCAATTTTTTACTATGAAATACAATGTAACTAATTATAGAATATGGTCCTTATAATTAAATATTTGAAATCCATTTTATAAGATTCAATTTCCATATGTAATTAAAATTAAATTTAACATCATAAATGTATAATGTGATAAAATTATTTTAGATAATTCATTACGTAATGTTCTAAAATATCAAAAAAAAGTTTTTAAAATATAATAAATATAAATATATTTTATATTTATATTTTAAATTACATTTTTTATTTATAAAAATATAGAATACATTTGTATGTCAAGTTTATATACAAATAATGTCACAAATGTCACACTATTTAAAAAAATATTTTTCATTTTATAAAAAATTATTTTATGAAATTAAAAAAACATTTGTAAGATAATAATTTCTTAATGTATCAATAAATAAATTCAACAGTTTTGGATTTTATGCTATATTATTTAGGAATTTTATCATTAAATAAAATCATTAAATTTAATTAAATTAAAATTTATAAAAAAAATAAAATACAAACTTAAGTTAAAAAAAATTCATTAAAACATTAAAAAACTATTGTTAATAAATAAATATTATGTTTTACTAACATCATCTTTTTAAAATATTATGATTAGATTTTTTAATAAAATATATAACACATAATGAAATGAAAATTTTAAATTAAATATATATTTAAGAAAAACATTAACTAAATTAATTTTTATTTAATAATATGTATATATATATTTCATAATTCAGATACTCTGATTCATACCCACAGATTTGATTGATTGGTTTTATAATAATTCCTTTTTTAAATAAAATTTTAAATTACTCATTTTTTCTGTCACTTATAAAACAAGGAAATTGATAATATTTATAAAAGGCAAACAGATTGTGTAATTTCATTTTATAAGAGTATTAGGGTATTATACATTCATAGAAGATGAGTATTGAAATTGTATTTGAAAAATTATATCTCTAATGTACAACCTTAAAATGGTATGCATGACTTAGGCTCAATAACAGGTTTGAATCAAAATACATTTTTATTCTAATGAATATATATGTTATTATGTATGGGGAACATAAATACAGTAAATTGTTGTGGCATACCTACATTTGATGGAAGGAACTATGTTATTTATAAGAGTTTGATTCCTCACTACCAATTAACCACTTGCCTTGGAGGTGAGAGATCATACAATAGATGGGGTGTCAATCATTATTATGGGAGACCTTATGTGTTCTATTAGATGATAAATATGAATGTGGATGGAAAGATGAAAAAATTAATTCTTATGCATATCTCAAAAATATGTTTTTAAAAATGACATGTTTCTTTAAACTACCTAATAAATATTAGACAATTTAATGTGTAGTTATATATAAAATAATCTTAGTAATGGGAAAAATATAAGTTTTATGAGAATATTTTTAGAAATAGTTTTTTGTTAATGATGGTAGAATTTATGACTAATTAACAAATATTAATAATATTTTGAGTAATATTTTGAAGGTTTGGTGGGTTGATAGATGATTCCTCCATTGAAACATATGATGATTAATTTTCAAGGTTTGTTTGATATATTATTATTGACCATTAATGATATATATTATTTTACAATTGAAGAGTTACATAATGTACCCATAGAATTTGAAATTATAATGGAGCTATAATTAAAAAAAGATAAATATTTCATATCTTTTAAGGTTATGATAAAAGGAAAATTCGATTTAGGAGATGCTAGAATCATGTGATTTTGATAAGGATGAATATAATATAAAAATAAAAAAATATTTACCTACTATCCATGTGTTTTAGTAGAGGAATGTATAATGGAACCAAAATTCCACCACCAAGGATTCACAATTTTAATGATGTTGGTCATTTATTATGGACTATCAAATGAACATTGTTGAGTAATCTAACTCCAATGAGGATAACGAGAAGATTCAAAAGTTAAGAAACCGTCAAAACAAAAATAAACAATTTTAGATGAAATTATGTTTTATGAGAATTAAGAAGAAATATGAATCATCTTGTATCCAATCAAATGATGAGTTAAATTTCATTGTTCCCTTTAGGGAACATTGTGACACACCTAGTATAGACGAAGAGGAACAAACATATAGAGCTAATGTTTTAGTTGAAAGGTGGAGTGGAGTCTTGTCTTGAATATATTAAAAAGGTGAATAAATATAAGGGAATTTTATTAAATTAAAACATTTTCTCTTTTAAAAGTAACCATTGGTCTAGAACGAAGATACTTATGTTTCCTAAATCTGGGAAAAAAGCTGATTTTTTCTAAGATAGAAAGGATAGTGAGTGTCTAAAAGAGAATTTTTGTGGAATAAAAGAACAGTTAAGCTGGAAATAGTAAATTTGTATTGAATAAAAATTTTCTTTTGAATAATCAGAGAAGAAGTGTAAAATTTTTAAAAATAAAAAATAGAAACATTTATTGTTTGTGAAATAATGATTACTAACGATGAATTAAGATCTACACCTAATCTTTATCAAGATATAATTTTAATTTCTAATGTTTTTGGTGATAAGAGTAACGAAGATCTTTTTAGATCATTAAGATAAATTATATAACCTATTGTATTGAAATAATATTATAATATATAATAAGGATACCATCTTTTCAATAAAAATTCAGGCTTATTTAGGAGGAATATAACCCTGAAAATATGTTGGACCAATTTATATATTAATTGGTAGGTATTAGATTGATTGTTTTCCTGGTGTTATGGATTTTATTTTCAAAGAGGATACTATATATAGTAAAATATGTCATATATCATGAGTATTATTGATTTAAGCAGGGTTATGGATAGTATATGATAAACAAATATCATAGAATTGTTATTGTGACCAACTCTAAAATAAATCCACATATTGGAAAAAATAATTATTTTAAAAAAAATTGTGGATGTCAAAATGTATTTCATAATGAAAAAGGGTGAATGACTATTCTCTCTAGGTATGCTCACTATAGTTGTTAAGATAAGAAAATGTAGAAGATAACATATGAAAATTCATTTAATAGTAATGATGCAAAGAAGTAATGTGAGAAACCCATAACTATTGATTTTATGAAGAATAAATGTATATTATTGGAGCATGATTAGTTATAATTTGGTAAAAAACTAGAAAATTCCATATCTAGTTCTAGTTAAAATAAAAAACAAGTTGTTATACATGATGATATGAAATTAAATAACATATTTTCCCTAAAAGGCCCCATAAATACTCATGAAAGGTCATTTATACTCATTTATTAGATTGAGCATGGAACAATAAAACAAATGAATATTTTTCCAAACCAATATTAATTATTATAATACGAAATTCATGTAGTAATCAATAAATATTCAATGATTAATGAGTTTGAAACAATTGATCAACATAATAAATAATTATAGGTGAATAAAGAGAGTATGCAACCTATTAAGACACTTGATTGTAAATAGAGTCTGAAGAGTTATTCAAATATATTGTTTTATAGAATGATGGGTTTAGGATGAGTGGAAACTCTCATATGAGAAGATATTACCGTGGAAATAATATTTTCTTACATATTCCCAAAATATTTAATTATTTTTATCTAACATGATTGAAATTAAATAGGATAACAAAAACATAACAAAATATCTTATCTTCTTAGAGTATCCCAAATATTATGCAGATAAGTAGTTGAGTGAATCTATTGAGGGAATGAAAAAATTAGGTACAACGATTACATCCTTAGTGACTAGTGTATCCAAATTATATAGATGAAATTAAAAATTAGGATAAGGAGGAATATCAATTACACATATAAATATTATTTTGTTTTTGTAAAATTATATTATATGATGACAATGATGTTCAATGAAAAGTGTAGAAACATGGGGAGTTATATTATTTTCACTACAAATTGATTATGTTTTTTCTGAGATGTGTGAATTCTATGAAATTGTTTTTGATAAATATATTATGAATATCCCCAAAATTTGTTTTTTAGAATGATTTAACTTGAGTGTTTCTTCATGGAAAAACATTTGATATGGTTATGAACCCATCTTTTCTATAAAGTGTTATCCCACATAAATATAAATACTTTTAACTCAGGGATCATTTAAAAAAAATATTGAGATATCATCAATCTCTCCGTAGGAATAACATGTTAATCATAATTTGAAAATGCAGAATAAAAGGATTTTAAAATAATTAATATGATATAATAATCCCTACATGTTTTCTTTAAAATTATTATTAATAAAGGGGACCAAAAGAATCTTGAGTGTTAGAAAAAAATACATTTGTGTTGGTATTGAAATCAAATACAATGTGAGATAATAATGTTACCATCAGACTGGGTTATGATTTTTTTTCAATATATAATGAAAAATTGATTAATGAATTTTGTCTCAATATGAGTTGATATGTGTTGTAATGTTGATGTATATGATTCCACTATAATATGGAAAATTATTTTTAGGATTAATTATAAATTATTTTACATGGAAAAATTAAAATTATGGTAGGAGATACATAATATTATTAATTTGTTGTTATACATACAATGAAATAATAGTAATATGTTCTTCATTTTTTCAATTAATATTGTGATTCGTAAAAGATTATTTCATGTTCATCTGTGATGATTTAAAATAACTGAAAATTGATTGAGGAGGATTAGATCTTTGTTACATTATTTTTTAAATTCATTACAATATATGAATTTCTCAATATCTTGTATTAATATTAATGATTTTTAATTAATCTAGTCATTTTGTAGGAAATCGAGTTTCACATATGACATTGAAACAAAATTGTATATCATTGAAGAATGCTGACAACATTTTAGTGTCGTGTGACTTTTAGTTCCTTTATCAGACTTTGTGGGTTCCACTTATAACTTTTCTTAACATTAAGCATTGATAACAGTATCAATTTATGATATTATAAAATTTTAATATGTATATGAATTCACAAATTTTGTGAAACCATATTTCCATAAAAAACAAAAAAAAAATTGAATATTATTTTATTATAAAGTAGAATAAATCATAAAATTGTCTGGAACTATTATTCAAGTAATTTAATATTCTGAAAAATCACATGATCTTGATCCATGATGAAATTTATGGAATAAAAGACATGGTAGAAATTAGGATGTCTATATTAGGTCAATGTGGGAAGAAATGGGGCCACATCATTGTGCATGTAAAAATTCATAAAAGAAGTTGAATTCAAAAATATATAATGTTGTGGATTTTTATCAAAAGAACAATATGATATTTTCATTATTTCAAAAGTAAATAAATCCCACGGATTAATTTATTTAAATTATAATTGAAAGTATCCCTGATAACAAGATCAATAGGAAATCCATTTACTCATGAAAAAAAGAGGGATCATTAGTTTCATCGATGTTCAATGGAGTTTCAAAAATTCTATTTGACAAACTAATATTCATGATATTATTTATATGAATGTTATATTTAATAGGTTCCAATAAAAATGTAGTTTTTATGATTTATAAACATAAAAAAACATTGATTAGGATAATTTTTAATTGCAGAAATCTATATATATTACAATATCGATGATCGATAATGGAATTTGAGTTCAGGAGCCATTGAAGATAAATGATACTTCTTATTCCCCTTTATATCAATATAGTAAAAAAAACACATCCTATGATGATCTATAATGATTATATTGGTAGGTATCTATGTTTTAGAGAAGAATTAAGAAACAAAAAATTAATGGTTTAAAATAACATAGTACTTGAACTAGATTTCCAGTTCTAGAAGATGACATTCATAGAGATAGAGAATAGAAAATATGTTAATATAGGTCTTTTTGTCCTATATCATACATTTTAGTTGGTATTGTTAAATAATATTCACTCCTCTATGAATTATGATATGAAACACAACGTGACTCTGTGTTGATTTGATTGTGATGTATCATGGATTAATCATATATGTACATATTATAGAATATGCTATTGGAAAAAATAACCAATTAAAACAGGTGTATGATTTTTCATTGAACATTATAATTTATTATTTCTATGTATTCACTCAACATTCCAATACAATCAAGTGAGGCTAAGATAATAAATAAATTTTGAATTTTTTTGAACTATCAAAATAGGTTGATCATTGAATGAAAATTCATAAAAATATACAACAGATTCAACCCACCCCCTGTATACTTCTGTCGACAAAGGCACCACAACATTCATAATTAATAAAAAAACATGTGGGGGTGTTTATGTGTATAAATAAATGATAAAAGTGTTTGAATAATGGTGAAGACCAAAAACTATAACCTAAATCCATTTTTTTTTATATTTGTTGGATCCTATTGAATCTATGTGAGAAATTTCAAACATTTCTCAAGTATGTAACTCATGTTAACATAGAAGGGAGTAAAAAACATCTAGATATATTTATGTCGATAAACGTTCATGGATTTCAAGAGAAGGTTAGGCAATGCACATATACTGACACAACCCTATAGGGTATATGAGTTTTAAATATATAATAATGAATTAATTATGGAATTGAGGTATGTCTTCATGAATCATTTCACGGTGGTATTAAATGATTCACATCAATTAAAATTCCAAGAAAAGTTAACATTTGAATGATTTCATAATACAAGTTGATATATTTACATTTATGAAATTGTGGTATTATCTCAATAGTGAAAAGGGTTGACTTTATATTATTTACAATATCATAATTTATATATTCACTCAAAAGGAGTGGATAGTATTACAATTTAGATGGTTCAAGTTGATACAATGCAATGAATTATCAATACATTACAACCATATGATTGAAAAACGGGGGTAATTCTTGGAGTAGGATAGATCATGCCACTCTATCCATAAATAGGATTTAAAGTGATACAATACTCATGTAATATTCTAATTTAGAGCTCAAAATCATAAATTAATTGTTGAAATATAATCTTTACCAAATTATTTCTCCGCCGTTAGACCCTGAGAAGATCAAAGAGGTGCATAAGGGGATATAGAGATATAGAAGATATTAGGGATTATTTCATAGTTTTTCATTAATAGTGAATGTATTTTAATATATTGTAAAATAATATATATCCATCAATACAATAATTCATGAAATTACTATTTGATGATGCCTATAACATATCATTCTCTATCCATCTTTCAGGAAACAATGATGTATAAATATCACAATAATCATGTATTATAGGACATCATGACGTAGGAGATTATAGTGTTATTATGTTGATTCATGGTATACTATAATGTTATCAAATAAAGATACAATTCTAAGGGGATTATAAAACCATGGCCTATAACTTTTAGTAAATGGGACAACATCACTAAATCTTTTATATTTAGTCTTCCTGATATATCAAAAGTCTATATTTCTATTTGTGTTTTAGTTTATCACCTTATAAATATATCATATTTCATTATCAGTGAATATATTTTTTAACAAGACCTAATTTATAAGATATATATAAAGGAATTTACAAGGATTAATGGAGTAAAATTATCAATTATATCTAATCAAGATCCATGTTTTTTCATGATTTTAATGCATATATTTTTATAAAAAATATGATACTCAGATAATCCACTACATTTCTTATCGTTTTAAAAATTAAGGTCAACTATAAAGGACCATTCAACCCTATATGATATTCTTGGATAATTTTCATAGGATTTAAATTGATATTGGGATCAACCCATTCCTATAGTAGAGATCTGATATAAAAATAGTTTCTGTTATAGAATTAAAATAGAAGAACATGATGCTCTGCATGGGAATATTTTTAAAAATCTAATATACTGGGATGATGTTGGGGATTATAAGAAATTGATATTCTATCCAACTAAAGATATGTTAGTATTTATTAAAACCATTAATTTTCATATTAAAACATTATAATGTAGAAAAATGTGTTAAAGAATTAATCCCCTTAGAGATTTTTAGTTTCAAGATAATGATAATATATTCAATTGAATATAACATTGGAAGAGGGTGCTGATATTTAGGAATAAGTGAATTTTGAAACTGGGATATATTGGACCCTTAAAAACATGATCTTATTGAGATGGTAGAATATCAATATAAAGTTCTATAAAATCTCCCCAACTGCGTGACGTATTCTGTGTATCACTTTTTGAGGAAGAACTTACCTAAAACCTCACATGTTCTAGACTTTTCTATAATATAATATGTTAATAACCAACCTTATAGAGAAAATACAATATTAATATTTGATTATTTAGATAAGGCACTATAACATAAGACCACACTCACAGTAAATGGTAAATATTGAAATAAAATGTCTTAGAGACCAATATGGGAACTATTGAATGTTATGAGTTAAAAGTAAATTTATTATTTTCTTTAGAGAAACAATATTTTGATGTTGAATTTTTTAAGGGTTGTAGAATATAAAACCCTATGTGTTTTGAATTTCATATATGTAAATAAGTCATATGTTTTTTATGGAGATTAATACTTTAAAAACAAATCTAAATTATAACATGATGTATTTTATTGATATAAAACATTATAATTCTATAAAAATATTGAAAAATAATTATAATGTAATATAAAACATCATTAAAAAACTATAAGTTGATTAAAACACCATGTAAGTAAAAAGTCCATAGAATTGAAATCCTAATCCTCATGAATTTCTTTAAATACCATAGCTCTAATTATTATAATGGAAATAAGTCAAACCATTTTAAATATGATAACATTTTCGATTATAAATAAAATGAATAGGAGGAATAATTATAGATATCAATGTGTTGTAATATATAATTATATCATGGAGATATTGGACATATATCCTTTGGATATAAGGTAGATGGATATTTTTTCAACCTATTTGTATCTAATATTTAAATTGATGTTATATAATTATTAGTAAATTAAAATTATTGTAATTCACACGTAATAAAAATAATTTGAATAAAATTAAATGATATTAAACAAATCAAATAGTTTTTTCAAAAAATATATATTTTATTCACTATCATTTATTACTGATTTGACGTGTTTATATAATTCATCAATTATTATAATATCGATTAATTTATTAAATTGCTATATTATAAGATATATATAATTGGTTCTTATTAAATTCATTAAATATTGAAAATTTTTAAACAATTTATTTTAATTAATTTTTGGTTTCTTATGATAATAAATCAAATTAATAATTATAGATTAATAATTTCAACAAAATTCATTTTTTATTTATATAATAAAAAATTTACTATTTTTTAATTATTATTATATTGTAATGAATAATAATATATATACATTTAGGAGTAAAAATAAACTTTTATAAAACATTTTTATATGATGTAAATTTATTATTTTTAAATTATTTTTTATAAATTTTAAAAATTATATCAAGTAAAATTGTTTTCATATTAGAAATAATGATATATAAATTTCTTCATATGAATAATTTCAATTTTAGGGTTAAAAAAATTACCAAGGTAAATGATAGTTACTACGGTAATTGGTAAAAAGGGGTCATATGATTTAAATTAGAGGTAAATACCTATTATTATTTTTTAATCACAACATGTATATTAAGGATTTTTTGAACTATTATTATACAATTTCCATTATATGTTCACCCATTTCAAATACATTTCCAGTATATCAACCGTATATATTTATGAAGGGTTATTTAAGGAAATACCACATAGTCTCACCTATAAAGAGATCCCTCATATACCCACCTCATGGAAAATAATTCCTCTATATTTCTTCATAATTATAAACCATAATCACATGCTCACAAGCCTATATCTCATTTGGGGACCCCTGGTTACAATATTTCTTCTAAAATAAGCAATTTCCAAGAGGTTATTTAAGAGGGAATTTTGTTCAGAATCATTAATGTTATCCTCTCCATAATAATTGTCCTAGATATTCATCACCCACATATTCGTGAATCTTGTTTGTCAAATTTTAAATATTTTTTAAAAATAGTTAACCTTTTATAAATACAATTTTATTACAATATAATGACACATTATTACTCATTTAATCGTTATAATTGTTACTTATTTTGGTGTTTTTATCAATTATAATAATAATGATATAAAATTTACATTATGAAAGAATAATACAACTTAAAAAATAGTAGTATGATGTAATAATTTTAAATAAACAAGATATAAACATAATTTAATTTTTTATTTATAACATTCGTTCCAAAAGACACAGTCCAATGATCTAGATGTCTTGTATCATTGTATTATTAGATACATAAACACAATATCATAAATTTAACAACAAAATCAGCATTTAAATCTTAACAGAGTGACCCTAAAATCCATTAACCATATAAAACTACATATGTTATTATGGGGAAAATAAATAAGGAATACGGTGAGATGGAAAACCTAGTATATGAATAAAAATGGAATTAAAGGTAATATAAGAGTAAAGATTCATATCATGATATCATAAAAATAATTATTATAAGCCAGAAAGCATGGAATGGGGAAGTGAAATTTAATGTTAATGGATTCATATGAATTAGTAAATATCATAAATCATAACATCAAAGGAATATATCAATGTTAAATGCCAAGACAACATAATATTGTCTTATTGTTATAATAATTATGGTATTCTCTAGCTAACAACCATCATATCACTATGTACATAGGATATCTCCCCATGCACTATACATATTATTATTAGGAAAACTTCTCATACATAACAAATGGAATCTAATGACTCATTAATATTACTAAATAAATTGTAATTATACAGCAGTCCCAACTACCACATCATATGCTTACTACCATCGAAATAGAGTGTGGTTTGGAAAAGTGCATGTGTAATATACATGGCATATCATGAGAAACTTTCATTAGCCAATGTATTGGATGGATCTAATAGACCCTGCAATCATAACACAGGAAAACATCTATATTATTATAAAATTTCATATTTATATCCGAAATAGAAGGCGGTTATCTATTTATAATATAACCATGAAAACCCCATGAGAATAAAGGATGTTTCACAATCTTGTACTAAGGTATAACTAATGACTATTTCATATAGTATCTAATGAGCCGACAAATTCAAATTATAATAGGTATTAAATATTTTGTTATTAAATATATGTATACCTTTTTCTAGGTATCCATTCTAGAGAAAAAATAAATAAACAATTGGAACCAATAAGAATAAATAATCCCTTAGGTGATGCTTTTTGAAATGATTGATGGTTGTTTTTTAAAAAAATTGATAAAACGTACTTCCACCAAAAAATGAAATAAATTGTTTTTCATAAAATAAATATGGTTTTTATAAAAACAATAATGGCAAAAAAATTAGATGTGGGAGGAAAATTTGATGATTTTAGAAAAATGGATGTTTCATTAAATATCATCTTCCCTTCAAATAGATAACATCATAGGGAACTGAAAGATGCACTTCCTCCAACAATGGAATGTATTCTCAGAAAATACCTCAAAGGCACACACACACACATGTATATATATATATAGTATATCGATTATAAACATGAGAATACTATAATATATAATGGGGATAAATAATGGGAACGTGTAACCCAATGATAATGAGGGAAATTTGGATGATCACATATCTTTATGATAGAAACAAATATATAGTTTCAATTAACCTAAATTTCCTTTTATGGACTCCCTTAATTGAATAAGTTAGTCTCATTATATTGGTAGATTGTAGATACAAAATCATTAAATATGTGTTGTTTGTGTTCAATAGAGGCTAGAGTGTGTTTTGGGTGATCCAAGGTTATTGAATGGGTAGAGAAATGTGAATGATGTGGTGTCTATTTTATCTATATAAAATAATTATTTTTAAAAAAATAATTATTTCCCAATTATATTCCACTTTCATTCAAGGAAAATGGCTGAAAAAAAGGTCAATAATGGTGTGGTGATAGATAAAATAAAATCCACCCTCTTCCCTTGAAAACATATCTTTTTATTAAAATATTCTTTCCACTTTCACATTGTTAAGAAATATATCCCAATTTACGATTTCTATGGTGACAAAAAATAGCATTAGGAAAATAATTATAATAGAGAAAAATTAAGTGGAAATTATTTAATAATTTTAAATTTTTTGATTTTAAATATTTATTTTATTAAAAAACTAAAATTTCCATTAGTAATTTAAATTAGTTTTTGTCATAGTGTTAATAACACCTGAAAACTTATTTTTATAAAAAAGGTATTTTATGTATATGATTATTCATTGTGGAAAAGTTATATTTTTTTACTTATAATATCATTAATTTGATTATTATTATTTAATAAAAATTTAATTATCATTAAATTATATTGAAAATATAATTTAACAATATAAAACTTTTACTAAAACATTTAGAAGAAAAAAAGTTTCATTAAAACATTACATAAATTTTATAAATGAAAGATGGATTTTATAAATCAAAATAGTATTTTAACACACTTAATTTACCCTTATAAAATATATATTTGTAAAAAAAATGTTATGAAAAACATCCACGGATTTTTTGAATAATAATGTCATAATAGTGACAATATTAGTAAAATTGGTATTTTTTCAACATTCACCTAAAATTATATTATTTAATAAAAGCAAAAAAATAAAAAAAAATTATTTATATTTTAAAAAAAATGTTTTTATTAAACCCAAATCTTACATTTTTAGATAAAAAATAATTAAACATATAAAATATGGGGAAAATTTTGTTATATAAGAAAACTTATTTTTTTAAATTAAATATTATTTGAACAATAAGTTAGAAATTATTATCATGTTAACTATGTTTTCATAAAATAAATATATCTTGTTAATAATATATATTAATAAACCTTGTACTATGAAATAAATCACCAAATTAAATAAACAATGTTTTTTAATACAGTAAATTAAAAAAAAAAATCTTTGAGAAGAAAAAAAATCAATATTATTAAATATATATAATTATTTTATTACATGTTGATATATTCCTAATCTATACAAACATAACCCATTATTATCTCCACCAAAGTGTACCATACTGATATTTGAGATCCTTTAAAATTCATGTAATATTCTAAAAATTATGTCACCTGCTACACCCAGTGAATAAAATACAAAAAACAATATAAAGGCATTATAAATAAATATGTTATAAATAATAATATGGTAAACCATTAATAGTAATTTCTATTTGAGGGATAGTAATTATTTTGACTTCATTTTGAATAGAATATTTTAAATAAATACCTTTTTCTAAATATTATATAATTTTGAAAAAATGAAAAATTTCGTAATTTCATAATTTATTTTTTATAAATATTTTTTTAATCATAAAAAATTATATAGGTTTTATTTTTTATTTTTTTTTCAAAATAATCAATTTTGAGTAGTCTATTATAAAATTTCAATTTTCCAATACCTTCAATTTTCAATGACATAAATGTTTTTAAAAAAATTTTGATCGACATAATAATTATTTATAATTTAAACTAAATCATTTAAAAGTATTTTATTCAATTTTTATAAGCTGTGAGTATAATTTTATAAAATAACTAATAATTTATGAAAACTATTTATTGTGTATTTTCTAATTTTATTTTTTCATCGGGAAATTATTCATTTGTTTTATTTTATTTTTATATATGTTTTATTAAATAAATAATAATATTATTAATTTTAATATAATAAATAAAATTCACTATTTATTTTAAAAATATTTCTAAAAATATGCATTACAAAATTTTATTTTCTCGCCTTAAAGGTGAATTTTTTTAAATTAATTTACACAAATATAAAAATAAAATTTGATAAATTGATTCTTATATTTTATATAATAATATGAAAATTATTTAACTTGACCAATTTCAAATTTGGTTAAAAATGCAGTTTTTAGGATTATTTATAAAAATGATGATAATTGGTATAAAATAAATTTAATTTTATTACTGAATTAACATCAATGACTTTATATCGAATAAATTAAATAAAAATCCTTAAAAAATGAGTCTAATATAATATAGAAATAGGGAAATAAATATATTAACACTCAATTATTTTTTAATCCATACTAAATAATATTATGAATCTATAATGGTTAAATTGTTGTTTTTTTACTAAACCATATTTTCTACACATTTTATATTTTAATTTAATAGATAAATTTATAATATTTAGAAATTGAAATGTATAAAATAGAGTTAATATTTACTTCCATAACACCCAATTTTGTTTATATTTTTAGTATTATATGGTTAATATAATATAAAATCTCTTAGATAAAAATTGATTTCCTATATTAAATGTAAACTAAAAAAATGTAATAATTTATTGGTAAACTACTTTATTCATATAAAACAATTTGTGGAAACACTTTGTTGACACTTTTATGATCCATGAACACACAACACCACATTATGTAGAACCATTTGATGCATTTAACCTCTAATAGATTATTATAATAATTAAAAAATGGCGGGTTTTTCCAAAAGTTGAATTTTTCACTCTTCTAAAAGTGGATCACTTCTACACATTCAAACATAAAACTCACATTTAAAAATTCATCGAAACTTTTCCAAAATATACATTCACTGAAATCCATCACAAGTTATAAATACCATGTTTAATCTATGATATTTGAATCCCTTTAATTAGAATTATTAGTCGAAGTAAAGATCATATATCTAATGAGTTTTGTTATTATCACCATTGTAATGAAACATTGTAAGTGTCTTTAAACTCAAAACATATTCATTTAGATGTATTTTTAAATTAATCACTAGTTATTTATTTCTATTTTGTATATTTTACCGTAAATATATATTGGAAGACAAATTAATTTAATTAATGGTATTTATAGAATCTTTATATTTTCATGCTTCGAATCACATTGGAATCAGAAATTTCTAATGTTTTGAGGGGTTTTCATGACCCAAATATATTCCATAGGTCATAATAATTTGTAATTTTCTATTATATTTGAATATTTATCTATTATTATTTATATTGTTTTTAGAATGTATTTACCCCTTATTTTATAGGAAAATAATGTTTCAGACCAAACAATCCATCTTTGATGATCCTATTGTTCTATAATTAGATATTTTTTTATGAACAATTCATGTTTTTATGCATTTTTCACCATATAAATTCATTACTTCAAAAAATATATTCTCCATTATTTTTTGAATGATTTTATTTATTTTTCCCTATTACTCTCATTATTCAATTTACACTTTTTAAAATGTAAATTTAATATAATTTTAAATGATGTGGGGTTTCAAATAGGATACATAAAAATGATCAAAAAATTCCTTCATTTCAAAATAATATTTTTGTCCATAATGTCGAAATATTGTTTTTATATCCAATGTATTCTTTCTAAAGGTAAAATTTTTCAATGTGTTTTCAATTTAAAAAATTGTAAACATCATTTCATTTGCAGGTATTAATTATTAAATATTATTTTAAAATTATATGATTTCTATGTGTTTTTAATTATTTATTTTGAATTTATTAGTAATTATAAATAAAATTTCATTTCCAACATTTATTAATAATGTTTTCAAATTTCATAACAATCTCTTTAGGAAAATGTTTATGCGTTAATTTATTAATCAATTTTTTAAGTGTTTTGGGAAAACTATAGTATGTTAACATATATTTATCCTCAAAAGATTATCATTCATAAAGTGAATTATTTATCACCCTATATATGTTACTATGATATTATTCCATTTGGAAAATCATATTTTTTATATCCTATTTTTTTAACTATATGATATGTTTTGTTTTTAACGATTTAAAAACCCATTTATTTTTCATTAGTTGTTAAAGTTAAGATGATGATTGATTTTATGTTGAAAAAATATTTTTAGATTATGAAGTTTGGGGTCTAATATGTCCCTCTAATATATTATTTTATGTTAATATATCATGAGATAGTTAGTTTTGGAAAAATGATTTTTTCACACAATCATGGGCATGATGGGTTTGCTCACATTTTCAAATATGGACATAATGAATTTTTTGACACAGGTATATGCATAATGAAATTTCTCTTATATGTTTTTATATGATTATGGTTCTTCCAAGAATATTTTTTTAATCATATTTTTATTTATTTTCATGTTGTCATCAAGTTATTCCATATTTCCTAGTTTTCTAATGATATTCTATACTCTAATCCAGATAGTCATGATTATGTTATACTATCAAGACCTTTATATATTGACTATCTATTTCAATTCGATTATTATTTTCTGTGATTATTTTTTTATTATGTACGACCTATATTTTTTTGGATATGATTTTATTAAGTATTCTTGGAATACACATATTTTTATCATAAGAACACTTATAATATTTGATTGTTATCTTTTATATTTACCCTGACATAGCATATGATCTCAACCACTCATTAATTTTCCATTTCATTTGGTTATGAAGAATTTTAGTATTACATATAAGTTTTTTAGTATATATTATGATATTTATTTCTGGTATATGTTGAAGAGGATTAAGGTATTAATCTATTTCATATATTGTGGGAAAATGACTGAATGTTTTGTTAGTTAATTTTTCACCACAGTTTTCAAATACTCTAATAATATTTTTTTAAATTTTATTATTTTGAAATATTTACATTATGTCATGTAATTATTGTATTGTAATGTTTGATTTAATAATTATGGAATCATATAATGGTTTAGATATTATATATATATATTTTTGGTTAAACATGGTTTTAGAGTTTAGAAAACATAATGAAAACTCTATATATGAGTCTATGAATATGTTGTTATCCTGAATATTTGTAATTTCATTAGTATATTTTTCTTATAAATAGATCAATTTATGTATTTTATTTGTGGATATTGGATCTATAATAGTTGAACAAAAGGGTATTTAATTTAAAAATGTTATATTGGGTAATAAATCAATGGTCACATGTGGAATGATAAAAAGGAAAAATTGTTCATGTATTTGACACTCCTATGAGATATACATTGGCAGACCATATGCTCAGTACATGAATCAAAAATGAATTCATTTTCTAGTTATTATTAGGGATTTCATATCTATGAATAATATAACACAACTAAATGTAACCATGATCAACTTATGATTGGTATAGGTTGATCTAAGGGTTATAGTGACCAACATGGAAGTGTAACTTAAAATGGTTTTCTATGGTTCAATTCCATTTCTGATTATGATAATTTTATTATATTGTCAATGTTCTATCAAAAAATTCAAATATTTTGGTTTTAGTTATGGATGGAACTATAATGAACCGTGGTTATGAATGGAAATTCATTGAATACCTCAAATAAAAACTCATAATAATGGGAGATGGAAAGAGAAACCATATGGTTATGTTAATCTTGTTATCAAAAAATATGATTAATAATTTAAACACAGTCAAAATCACAAACATACTAAAGAAGAAAAATATAACGTATCATGAATTATTATGTGACAAAAATGAAAAAGACTAAAATTCTAAATTTCATAGATTTTAATTTTTTCAAAAATAGTTACCATGAAAATTTTCTCAATAGGATAATAAAATTATTTACATTTTATAGCAGAGGCTATTGAGAATCAAAATCTTGAGGGAAATGGAGAGTTATGATAATATGTGGAAAGAAGATAGAACTCGTAAAAGGGAACAACTAACAATTCAATGTCTTATGTGTGGAGAACATAGGATATCATACATTAAAAATTACCTAATAAATGGATTTCTGAGGATGGAAGGAATCTAAAACCTCCTAGACCCATTGAGCATGGAAAAACCTGGGCAATGAATAAAATGAAGGGAATAATGATTTTTATGTTTCACGTAATATACACCCTAAATTAGTAGAGTTTTTAGTTCTTTCAACCATATATATAGTAAATTTTCAATGAATATCATGTCACTGCACAATGTGTTTTTTAATTTATATAAAACATTTTGTGGTATGATTATTAATGTTATGGAAATATACGCCATGAAATTCATAATATCTTCCACTAAAACAAATTTTTTAGTTTTTGAAATATAATTAATATGATTACAATAAATCAATATTAATTTCAATAATATATGTAAACACATTGTAAATCAACTTTCACCATCTATTATTGCATGAACTACTAGGAATTATCTAAGAAACAAAAATAAATTCTTCACGTGGAACAAAATACATAGTTATGGGACAAACATCCTTGAATTAGAATGGTAAAATAAGTATATTACAGTACACCCAATGGTATTTAGGATCATATCACACTAGTGAAAAAATATTAATCCATTTCAATCTTCTCACAACATTTATGAATTTCTAAATTTAAATGATAATTAAAATTTGATGACAAAATTAATACAAGGGGGTATAATGTAATGACCCATGAATTTTGATATATTAAAATAAAGTATATTTTTTTTTATAAAAAGTGAAACATTCTAGACCTAAAATAGAGATGAAAAAAATGTTAAGGTGAAATTATTAAAGAATATATTATAAAAATTAAATTATAAATTTACATGGTTGTCATTAATCTGAGTGAAAGTTATAAAATGTATATTTTCCTAATTAATATTGCATTTTGATAAGTAGTTCCAATACAAATGGAAGGAAAAAAGTATAGTTTGGGTGACAAAAACATTTCATAACATACCATATTTTAGTTCATAATGAGTGGAGTTTTCTTTTTTAACTTTTTATTTTTTTTATATTTTGATATTATGCAGAGATAAGACATAATGAGTTTCTTAAAAAACAAAATTAAAATCAGGATATGATAAAACAACTAAAAATTTTTCATGAATAATATGAATAAATTATAATTAAAATCTGATAAAGAAACATGCTTAGGGAATATATCTATACTAGTTGAAAATAAAATGATACTAGTTGAGTAAATGTTTCTTGAGTAATCTCCCAAATTAAATCCCATAGTAATGAATTTATGATCTGTAGAGATTTACAAATGATATTTCTTCCCAAAAAATCTAGGAGTATTAAATTTAAATATAATGGGGGAAAATAAAATTATGTTTTAAGAATCTGGATTAAATTCATTATTTGAGTTCAATTAATTGTTGAAGGAATTTAGTGGAGAGGGAAAATAAACAACCAACAAGATTTATATTTACCAATTTGAATGTTTTGGATAGATTTAAAAAAACGAGTTTTTATAATGATTCAATTAAAAATAAATAAATTTGTGATTCACCAGATGACTCTACTCTCTAATAAGTCTCTTAGATCATCTCTCTGGGGTTCAAATGAATGAGAAGTGAATGATTGATCTAGGGATCCCCCCATTTAAGTTGTCTACATGGGATTTAAATCCCTTATTGCTTCCCTATTAGTCCCCCACGGTGCACCAAGTCAACTTTTTATTTCTACATGTCATCGTACATCTATTTTAGTCTTGCATTTTCATTCATCTACATTTAAATTATCAATTCTCTTCTAACTGAATTCGACATGAAAATGGTAATTAATATAGACGTCAATTGGACTCTGATTTGAATTTGTAAAATAATGAAAATGAAAATAATTATTATATTTTTCAATGTTTAAAAAGAATACACCTTTGATAAATGAATATTTATCTATCAAATTTATTATTTTTAAAATTATTAGGTTATTTAGTTATTTTCTATTATAATTAAATGTATTATTTAATTGGGAAATATAATTTTAAATATTTTATTTTTTATGTAAATTTATATTATTTCATTTAATTTGTTATTTATATTTATTATTATAATTCTTGTTATTTAATTAATTATATATCCTTATTAATGATAATCATTTTATATATTGATTAAAAGATTTAAATTTATTTATATTTTAATATTATAAAAAATTACAAAATTATAATTATCTAATTTTAGTTTTTCAAATGATAATGTTTTATTTATAATTATTATTATATATTTTTAAATACTAAATTATTAATCATAAAATGTTAATATATTTTATTTGGTTATAAATTTATTATTTATTAATTATTATTAAATTTTATTAATATTCTAGTTTATTATTGTATTTTATTTGTTATTATGTTCTGTTTTCTCTTATATGTCTTGTAAAATTTTATTTCTCTCTCCCTCTTTGATTGTGAGAAAATATAGGAGGGGTATTTGGTTTCATCAAGAAGCATGTTTTGATGAGATATTCCTCCTTCATAGATCAACAGAGGCAGCTACCATTTACAGTAGATACCACTATGTCGGAGGATGACAACTTGACTTTGACAGCTCGATGTCGGTCCATCCAACTCAGAAAGAGATGGGGCTAGGTGCATCTGGATCTTCGGATTCGAGCAGTAATTCATGGTTCGTCCACAACATTAGGACCAACATGGTGGTCACTAATCTTCCTCACATTGGAGATTGATTACTCCTTCTCCCAAAATAAAATATAGAGGCAGAAGTTTGAGATTTTGCAGCAAATGGCGGTGAACTCAGATCTGATGAAGGTGTTGATTCGGCATCTGATGGGTTGAAATATATTGGCATTGGGTACCAGAGCTGATAAGAGGTGACTCGATCTGTATGAGAGATGAATCATCTTATTTAGCATAAACTTCAAGTTTAACAGAAGTGACTAGTGAAGAACAGAGGGTCTACACTTGATGGATTTTGGAAGACGTTGGTAGATATGGTCAGGGTTGTTATAGCTGTGAAATGATTCATTGACGGTGGATTGATTTTTATTGAATGATTATATGGTGGCAGTGGATTGTATATTGAATAGGGGATGATTTATTTTTAGTGGTAAAGGGTAACGATGGCGGTGGAATGGTAAAAAGGTAGGGGTAGTAGTGGGGAACAATGGTTGTTATGACTTGTGGGATGGGAGCAGTGGTGCGAGGGGTTTGTGGTGTGATAGTGTAGGGATAGAAGTGATCCAATAATGAAGGTGTCTTATGAGACACTATTGGACATATGTGTCCATATTTCGGTTGGTGTATTATGACTCACCAATAGAAAATTATAATATGGAAAAGGGTTCTCCACTGTTGGGATTCCAACTGTGGGAAATGTGTTGATGACTGAAATAACTTTTGGTGACTCAACTGGCATAAAAAAATTAAAAATGTTAAAGAAAATTTTGTTTAAAATAATTAAAAAAATAAAATTAAAGCATAATTAAATATACATTTTAATAATAATAAAATCATTTAATAATTTAAAAGTAAATCTAATTAGGATAAAAACATAATACAATTGAACAATTAATACATTGAAATAATAAAACAGAACATTCAATAAAACTATATTATAAACTAATTTAAATAATTGAGCAATATAATAAAATAATTTAAACTAGTATTATAAATTTTATTAAAATATAAAATTTAAATGAATAATAAATTAATTAATGAAATAATACTCGAAATTAAAAATGAATTAAAAATGATTAATTAAATTAAGAAAACAAAAAAAATATTAAAAATGAGGTAAGGAGTAATTTAATTAAATGAAAAAATTCCTTAATTAATTAATTAATTAAAAAAAACAACATAAATCTAGTATTCAAATTAGAATAAAAACATAAAATATAATTTGATTATGAAAAAAATAGAAAAATAAGAAAAAAGTAAATATTTTTAGGAAAAAATAAATGATTAATTATATATATTTATAAATTAATTAATTTAATTATTAAATTAAAAAAAGTGCATTTAATTATTAAAATGTTAAAAATTAATAAATTAATTGATTGAAATAAAATTAAATATATGTGAAATAATTATTCATTTTAAGGACATATAAAATTCCCTCCAACTTAATATAATATTATCCTCAATCAATACCATTCATTATTTTTTTAGAATATGTAAATTTTTCTTTAAAAGGTTGGGGTCGGATCCTCATTTATTATTTAAAGCAAAGAGAATACCTCTTTAAACTTATTAGAATATAGAAATATGTTTTTATTAATTAGTTCAATAAGATATTTGTAAATCAATTTTAATGCTGAAGACAAAAAACTATGAAATAGTATTAAAAAAAGGTTTCGAAAGAAATATTTCCTAAATTTAAAAATCCTTTGGTAAAAAAGAAGCAATTAATCATCTACTTTTGAGGATTTTGTGCCTCATATATGATGTTTCTTATGACAAGCATTAATTCAAATATAGGTCCTAAATCTAATATGGTTAACTAGTTAAACATTAGTGGAATTAAGAACATAACATAAGGTAACTTATACATTGACTTCATCCAAGGTTCCAAAAGGTAAAACATAATTTTTTTGGAATAAATTTATTAATAAAATTTAAATAATATTCATATAATCCAATAGCCCCATTCTTCATGTGTGGATCAAAATTCCCCTCATATTAATGAACTCATTTTTAACAACTAGAAACATTAAATTACTTCTTTTTAATTATTTCGATGCTATATAACTTGTTCATAGAAATTTTCATATGCACTTATTTAATATTATACATTGGGTTTACTCATACACACATCCTAGTGTCTATGTGGTTCACTATGTGTTACCTAATTACCATTTTACTCTAGTTTCAAAAGATTTATATGCATACCATTTATATTGGAATACTAATGTGTGTTTTTTTTTATAAATTAAAATTGATTCTACTATGATGAATTTCAAAAATCCAGTTTTCTATTTTTATGATCTTATATCTATATGAATGTTTCTTTTATCACTATCGAACATAGTTCTTAACCATAACATTCCTAAAATCACTATGAAACTTCACTAATCACTAAAGCTTCCTATAAAATATTAGGTTTAATGAAAATAAAAATCATTCAGTAATATATCATTCATAGGAAAGAAACATTTTAAGTATAGTGTCTGGCATAAAGAATGTAAAATCTATAAATGAAATTTGAAAAATTTTATTTTTTTAAAATAAATTTAGATGTAGTAGAATTTGACGGGTTTAATGAAAATATATTTTATTATTAGTTGACCCACTCCCACATACATAAAACACAACTTTTTCCCCAAAGAAGAATTCGATTATCGAGAAGAAATTTTTACAATTAGAGTTCAAAATAGATTTTCATTTCCAAAGATCAATGACATGTAAAAGGGTATCACTAAACCCGAAACAGTAAGTGTTGTCTACAAAAGTATCTTATAATAGGATCACATGAATTTATTTAAAATAAGTTATTTTTCATGAATTATGTAATAACTTTAAATGTAAAAAAATAAAGTACATAATAAATGGGGTGTATTAATATTCAAAATTATAATTAAAATAGATGATCAATAGTGAATGAAAAAACTTTTCTAAACACCCTACTTATAGAATGACAATGTGGGGATAATCCCTTTACACAAAATTCTATAAAGTGATGATATTTATAATGAAATTAAATTTATTTTCTAACAAACAAGCATATGGAGTAATATTTTTTCAACAATAGCTTAAAATTAACAAATCACCACAACTAGATTAACTATTAGTCACCATGGTGGAGAAATACCATTGATAGTGTAATTATGGTTCACGTGTAATAGTGAGTCAAGTATCCAACATTTCACAGTGAAATATTCTATTAAGAGTTATTTTTTATGAAAGTACTAAAGTGTCTAAAAAATGAATGCATAAATTAAATGAATAATCTCCCCAATTTAATTTTATCCAATGATGATTCATTTTATGAATCCTTGTGACTTAAAAATTATATGGAATTATTCTTCATTGTGACAAGAATAGAAGAATTAATTTTATTCTTAGAATAATATTCAAAATGAAGAACACGTATCTATCATGTATTGAGATGGTATGGATAGAAACAATAATAAATTTATTATGAAAAAAGGAATGAATGTAGAAAATGAAGTCCCAAAAAGGACCATGGGTTGACTCATATGAAGAACTAAGTACTATGTCTTCAATTAGAATTCTATTCAAAATCAGTTTTGATGTACAATGATGAAATCCAAGAAATTTGGTTTCCCTCCAAAATATAGTTTAACTCTCTGTCCATTAACAAGTATTGGGTTATTATATTCTCATGTATTATCTATAGATCTATTCTAAAGAACTCTTATCATTTTTAATAGAGAATATAACATAGATTTAAACATACCAGGAAATATATTAAGACAGAAATTATAGATAAGGGCCTTGTTTCGAGTTTTTAAATGACTATTTTGAATGATAGAACCCTGAGAAATTTTGGACATCACATTGTAAATCATAGAGATATCATAAGACTCTCTCCTAATCTCTTCAATGTCACTTAAATATAGAAATATTATATCTCTTGTAGATTTAATATAAAAATTTATGGCCTTAACTACCCAATATGACTTGTGTTGAATCATCATAAGAAAATAATATCATTTCAAAAAAACATGATATATGGAGTCACGCCTAATGGGTTTTGAAATCTATTAAATAGGCCCATAAAAATAATATAACTTCAAATTAAAATCCTTCATAGTATTTGATACAGTTTTCTCAAGAATCTGTTTTATCTCTCTTTTTTAGATTTATACCTGTCTGTTGGATTGTGGATGGTAGGCAGAACTATTCCTATGGGAGAATCCTTATTTTTTCCTTAAACCATTAAAATTTTAAATTTTAAATTCTATTATATTATTAGTGATGATGTATATTGGAACGAAAAATCATGAGAAGATATTCTTTTTAACAAATTTTATAATCTTTTTTGCTTGATTTTTTGGAATCACTACTTCTTTAACAAACACAGAGTCATAGTTATCAAAAACTAATATTTAATTAGTCTAATGAGATGATGGGAATTCTCATATAATATCTAAACCCCAAACATGAAATATCTAAACTTCCAAAATACATTTATGAGTTAAATTCTTTTTCATCCTATCATTTTCCAACTATTCACTTCTATCACAACAAAAAAATAGAACTCCTAGCATCCTTAAAACATGAGGGACAATAAAATCCAGATTGAGGGAAATTTGGGGATGTCCATTCTCCACCATTATTTCCTCCACAAGGTGAATACTAACAACTCTCTAGTATAGGAAACCTCTCATTCATTGGAACACACTTTATAATAATTCCATCAGCATGTACCCTAAATAATGATATATCATCTAAATAGTAATACTTAATAGATGAAATGATATTATTCCTTTTTTTATTAGAAAAATATTTTTTTAATGAAACTAGATAATAGAAAATTAGAAATTCATTATAACTTAGAAGATATCGAAATTGAAATAGTGAGAAGAATTTCATCTAAAAACACTTAATCTCCCTAAGGTCTTCATAGTGGGTATTCAGAATCCTTGAAAAATGATCATTAACTAAAATTTTTACACCTTATTTATTTCACGTCTACAAATAAAATTCATATAATAAACATTCTATATAATGAGCCTTGGTTTTTACTCCATATAAATCTATATTTTAAGGCAGAATGATCAGTGAACATGATAACATTATAACATAGAAGATACTACCTAAATGTATATAGAAAAAAAAATACAACTAAAAAAATCCTTATAAGTAGTGGTATAGTTATTTTTTCTACATCTTGAAGCCTATAAGAATAGTATAAAACATTCAACTTATTATCTCTCCCATGTCCTAAGACTCCTCCAACATTCATGTCATTGATTTCACAAATTAATTCAAAGGGATTTTTTCCATTAGGTGTTATTATGATAGGTGATGAAGTGTGTGTTTAATTAAGTAAATATTATGATTCCAAATAGTTTTCATCAATGAAAAATGAAGAATCATTTACAATAAGGTAACAAAAGGCATTTTTAATTTTAGAGAAGTCATTGATAAAATTTTGAAAAACCGGCAAACCCTAGGAAACATCTAAAACCATTAACATTTTTAGGAGGTGATAGTTTTTGAATTACTTATATCCTTGTAGAGTGAAACTGTAAACTACTATTAGAAAGCACATTTCCCATCATTATCCCTTCAGTGACCACAAAATTTCATTCTTTCTATTTAAGAAATAGGTAGGTCTCTAAATATCTTTCTAACAGTAACTCCAAATTTTTCAAACCAGTATCAAACATGTTTCCAACTATAGAGAATTCATCCCTGAAAACATCTATTATCCTCTCAATAATATCTAAAATGATAATCATAGTACTATTATGGATGTTTAATGGATGACCACATAATCTAGAGAGAATTCATCTGAAGGAAAATGTCCCAAAGTGACAAAAGAAGTTATTTTTTTGTTGATCATCTAGAGCTACTAGAATCCCATTCTAATAAGAATAGAAATCTAAAAAGTATAAGAACCCATTTCCATATATACAGTCGATAATTTTATCTAGAAATGACATTGGAAAAAAAATTTACTAATGTTTTAATTAAGCTTAAAAATATCTATACAAAATATCCAATTGGTGGACTTTATTTATTGAATTTCATCATTTTTTACATTGGTTATTACTGTGAAACCTCATTTTTAGGATCATCATTTAACATAAAAACACAAGTAAATTAAGAAACTAGATAGATAATCCTAGTTCCATGATATTAACAACTTACATCCTAAAAACCTCTCTCATATTGGTTTTATGTATCATTTATCATTCTACACTAGGTTTGTAATCTAGTTCAATAGGGATTTTGTGAATGAAAAAAAAAGGTATAATCCCATTCATATCAACTATGTACTGAACTATTGGAGACATTAATTTCAATTATAATCCTGATATTTTCTATTCTTGATCAGATTTTAGATTAGTAGAAATTATCATTAAAAAAGTAGAATTGTCACAAAAAATGAATATTTAAGATGTGAAGAAGTGGTTTAAGTTGGAAGATGGTTTCATTTTCACTTGAATGGATACACATTAACATGTAAGGTATATGGTCTTAAATATATATCATATAGGGAGTTTTTATAGATTAAAAAAAAATTTATTTTCATGAGGAGAATTATGTTTTTCTCATTACAATACAAAGTGGACAACTCACTCCCAAAACATTCCAATTCCGAATTTATAATATCTATCAAGGAAAAGTAATCATATTTTCATAACACCTCTCCCTATATATCATAAATATTTTTATATGTGTTGGTGACATCAACGTCACCCTTAATTTTCCTTAGGGATTATTCATGTTGAGAAGTAGATGAAACATTTCCAACAGAAGCAGAAACATGACAAATGTGCAGTTCTAGACAATTTTCTAGATTCCCTATTTCAAAATATTCTACATTAGGTGAATTTTCATTTTCAACATCTAAAAATATTTCTTTAGTAAATGATTTATTTTAATATTCTTAAATATTATCAATTGAGTTCTCATATTCTAAGTACTATAACATAGAATATTTTTTATAAAAAGTTGATCCATTAACATTTTTAAAGACACTAAATTCATGTAGATTACCTCAATGTTTAATAATTAATTGACCCCTAGATACATTAATAACTACTCCAACAAAAAAAGGAACTACCTATAATGATGGGTACCTCTTGGGAAAACTTCATATCAAACTCACGAATGATAGAAGGTAGAAAAAAATATACTAAACATACCATAATTTCATCAACCATTCCCAAAGGATGTGTGAATGAGCGGTCAATCCCCTGTAGCATAAGAATGGTGGGTTTAAGATCACCTAATCTATAATGTTAAAATAGGTAGCATGAGAGTAGGTATATACTAGAGCCTATGTCACAAAGGCATGTGATTTGACTAGAATTTCATGAGGTTGTGATTTTGACCGATCCACCTGCTTATTTTAGAATTGGATGTATTTGATTTTTGAGTACAACACTACGCTCTTTATGGAGGTTATAGGTTGAAATTCATTCAAGTGGATTTTTGATAGAAACAATTTTATTGAAATATTTAAGGGAAAATAGATTATGTATTAAGGATTTATTAAAATTTAAATTCACTTGGATATTAGAAAAAATCCAAAATAATGGGATAAGTTCCACAGTTTTATTACCTTTATGTTTCTCCTTTTTGGAAAAGTGATGGTTGAGGAGTAGTTCCTCAGAACAGTTGGTATGTCCATTATTTCTTCACCAAATTTATCAATATTTTTATTTTTGTTTTTTTATATTCAAAAAATATATTTAGATTTCATTCTAGTTGATTCATATAGATTTTATTTATTGTCATCACAATTATTTAGATTTCCTGATTTTGTTTGAATCATATTTGTTTTTCCATAATGATACATTTTTTCAATTTTGGAACCTCTAAAGTCTTTTTTTCATTAGTCTGAGAATTTTGCCCCATAAAATTATAATCCTCATAAAAATATCCCTTGTACTGATTCAATAGTAATATTAAAACTTTCATTACCCATAAATGTAATATGTCAAGCTTGGTGGCCTAATTGATTCTCCATATTTTAAATTCTAGAATCGGTTTAAATTTTATCAGAATTATATTGGGATTGTTTGTTTATTCAGTTGAGTATTGAATTTTTCAACTTGAGATTCCATTATATTTAAAATTTATCTAATTGTTAATACAATTATCCCTCCAAATGCTTTTTCGAATTATAATATGGTTACCTATGTTGTCTTTGAATAATTTTTCTATGTTGGTTTTTGTAACCAGGAGAAATATGTTGCTTAATTACTCCATGTTCTTTTTATGGGATATTGTGATGGTTCATAGAGCCTTAATTTTTTTGTTTTAAATTGGTTCATTTTGAAAGGAATCATAGGACCACAGTAAACAAATTTTTTTTTCTTTTTGTTGGGCAGGTTAGTCAAAATTTGGACAAAAAATCTTATTATTCCCAAACATCCCACAAATGGAACATCATTCCCTATGAAATTGGTTTTTGTTTGGATATCACCCTTGATTAATAGTTTATTTTAGAATTTATTTTCCTTGAATTTTGATGTTGATTTGTTATTTCATTCAGATGTGAATTCAATATTATTCTATAACCAATTTTTTTTATATTTATATTCACTCTCTTCCTCCATTATTTTTTATGTGGAGAGTTCAAAGCAATGCTGTTAAAAAATGTCTTAACTATTCATCAGTTATATCATTTAAATTTTCCTTATCATGATGGTAAACAAGTTTTTTACTAAAAGAGGATATTACTTTAAAGAATGTGTTCTTGAGAACATGGGATGATAGTTAATGATGGGGACAATACCAAGGTAGCTCCCTGAATCTATCCCAACACTCATGAATGGATTCTCTATCCTCTTGGTAAAAACTCATTACTTTTTATCTAATTTCACCCTTCTATATATAGGGAGAAACTTTATAGATGAGTGTGTTATAAAAATGATCCCAATTATGAAAATTGTTCTCGTTTATACTCTAGAACAAATTTTGATAATTCCCTTTAATGAGAATTTTTAAACACTCTCATTCAATGTTCATTTTTATTTAGTCCTACAAGTTGTAATTGTTGAACTATATTATTGATATCTGTAATGAAGGTACAATAGTTATTATTTAAGATTCCTTTGATTTCTATAAGTAGTGATAGGTGGGACTCTTTGAATTCATAGTTCCTAGATCTATGGGAAAGTCTCATTGATGAAGGGTTTCTTGAAACTTGAGGGAGTTGAAACCCCCTCATCCTTGGCCTGTCAAATTGTGTTAAGAGTTATGGTTTAAGGTTATCAGAAAATATTATAGTAACCCTTTCTTCTATATTTTCTAGTTTACTTTTGGTTATCATTTTTAGATCACTATGATGTTTTCTTATTTCTGGGTTTAAGGGATTGGGTCTAACAAAAAAAGATCATGTGCTCATAAAAAAGGTGAGAACAGAGAAAAAATAGGAAAATATTAGTAACATGGAAATAAAAAAAGTAAAATGAAGGAAAATTTAATGCAATAAAAAAATGAAAATATATATAGAAATATTTACTATGTGATAAAAAATTACATCATTTTTCATTTTTCAATTTTTATGATTTAATTTTTTTAATTTGTTTTGTATCTATTTTTTTCAATTTTTTAAAATATGTTTGTATCTCAAAGCCTTCCCATAAAGAGGTGATAAAAACATGTCTTAGTATACATTAAACTATGTGAATGATTAAAATTTTATATTTTCCTACTATCTAATGTATAGTTATTAGTACGGTCAAACCTATGTGAGTGAAAAATTAGTGTTTGAGTGACCGAAAATTTTAAAAACATACCCTATTTTTTAAATATGATTGGATTTTTCTTTTTAGATTATTTATGTCATTATTTTTTGATGTAAATAAGTAATTTGGGACAATAAATATTCTATGAAACAAAATTTAATTATAAATATGATGAAATTTTAAAGAAACATTTATGAATTGTAGGGATAAAAACTGAGTAAAATATGATCTGAAAATAAGATCAAGGAAAATAACTCTAATAGTTCAGAATAAAAATTCTTCACTTGATTTCTATTGAATTTAAAACCTCTAAAATTAATTTATCAGTCTCCCTCTCCATGATATTAATCAAATAGTTATGTTATTCTAGAATTTCACCACAACTAGGAACACCTAAAAGAAAAATAAATTTAGTAAAAGTAGATGAAGTAATCTCATCCATTTAATACAATAGTAATGAATTTATGATCTGTAGAGATGAATTCGTGATCATTATCACCAAATGATTATTGAATTTTGAAATTGAATATGAGAGGTGAAAATCAAATAAATATTTATGAATCTGAATCAACTTCGTCAGTTGTTCCAGATTATTTTGTTCAATAATTTATCGAACAAAGGGAAATATTATAAGAAGTAATTAAACTCATCAACATGAGTAATTAATTATTTTTTAATCTAAAAAATATTACAATTTTGACAGGAAAAAAATTATTTTCATTATTTTATTTTATTTATGTAATTTTATTATTATTATTATTATTATTATTTCATTCTATTTATTATGTATATTAATTATTATTATTTTATTATTATTATTAAAAAACTATATTTATTATTATTAAATAAAATAGTTTTATAACATTATAACCAGATAATTATTTTAATTATATTTTAAGATTCATAAAAAATAAAAAATTATCTTTATCAAATTTTATTTAACATATTTTAATAATTTATTTATAATTATAATTAATTTTATATAAAATTATAATTAAAATTCATATTTTATTAATTTATTTTATGCTATTATTAATTTTAATAATTACTAGTTATTATTAATCATAATCATAATTTTAGTTTTATATTTTTATTTTATGAGTTATTCTGGTTTATTTTGTTTTATATATTTTTTAAATTTGTTTCTACCCCACTTTAACATCACGGAAAGGGGGAATGGACTTTGGATTCGTCAAGAAGAATTCTGGGTGGACATCATATTATTCCATACAGAGTAAATGGAAGATACACTTCACATTTGGGCTAATACGGTAAGAGGTTGGCAGTTCAACGTCGGCACATCCATCTTGGATGGCAGTATGGAAGGTGAATCTGTCTCTCCATATCCAGTATGAGGATCTCATTTATTCCCACGACAACAAATGGTTGATGATGGAAAATAATCATCTTTTCGGTGGTGACATGATTCTCCATCACCTGCAATCATCTTTGGTGGCACAAGATCATGATATCATAGAATATTGAGGTGAACTCATATGTGATGAAGATGTTGATTCAGCTTCCAATGGGTTTAAATATGGTGGCATAGGGTTCCAGATCCGAAAAGAGAAAACTAGATATGGTGGCAGGATGACTAATCTCCAACAGCATCCCCTTTAAGAACAAAGGAAGTTACTGGTGGATAATAGAGGGATCATGCTTGACAAACCCTGGATAAGGGTTACAGATCTTGTCGGGTTTTTTGAAATAGTGAGTTGATTGTTCGATGGAGGTAGTGGGTGTAAGATTCGTATAAGGATGTTTTAGGATTAGTGGCAGAGGGTAAAGGTTGTGGTGGAATGGTTGGAAGGATGGGGTGGAGGCGGTGAACAATGGTGGCTTTGATTCGTAGGTTTCGAGTAGTGTTGTAAGGGTGTAACGACAACACATTAGAGGGATGGTAGCGAGTCAAGGAAGGTAGTGTCTTATAAGACACCATTGGCCATATGTCTGGTAGTCTGTTATGAATCAGTTCCATAAATAAAATTTGGAAAAGGTTGAGCAACCATTTGGAAGACAACAATGGGAAATGTGATGGTGACTTAAATAACTAGCAGTGACTCAACTGACCGTTGGAAAAAATAAAAACAAGATGTTAAATAAAATTTGATTATAAATAATTAAACATTAATAATAAAAAAATTATTAATAAGAATAAAATGAATTCATATTTAAAATTTTAATATATTGAATAAAAAAATAAGAAAATACTGAAATTATTACATTCAAATCCTAAAACCAAAATTTGAATACTATAAAATATATTATAAGGTAACTGAAATTATTATCCCGAACAATGAAAAAAATTTCATTCAAAAAATATAAATTGAATTAAAATATTATATTTAATATAAATAGATATTAATTAATGAAATTATACTTAAAATTAAATTTAAATCAGTAATGTTTAATTAAAGTGACATAAAATCCTAAATAATAAAAAATAAGCTGGAGATTAATATAATTAAATGAAAATAAATGGGTTAACTGATAAATGAATAAAAAAACACAACAAAAAACTATTATTTAAAGAAGAATAAAATAATTAAAAGTTATTATAATATTAAATAAAGATAAAATAGATAAACTCTACATAAATATTTTTATGGTTAAATATAAATGATTAATTATAAATGTTTTTTAATTAATGATTTATTTATTAAATTATAATGTGAATTAAATTTGTATAAGGTGAAAAATTATGTAATTAAATAATTGAAATTCAAGTACAATGATGTGGAAAAATTATGCATTTTAAGGACACATCAGTAATTCAATAAGAGTTAGTATCTTTAGGAGGAAAATAATAAATATGAGTTAATATTGAAAAGAACATTTTCAATAAAAACTAGTTTATTTATAAAATATTTTTGTAAGAGATAAATATAATAATTTAAGAATTTAAATTTGACAAATTAATCTTCATTTTTTATTTATAATAACAAAATTAATATGGGTTTTATATTAGTTATTATTATAATATTTTTTATTTTATCGTGAATAATAAAAATACCAATTTTTTATATACCGTCACTTATATATGATTTATATGTTTCTAAATTTTTTAAATTTAAATATATATATGAATCAAAATGAAGATTATCAAAGAATTATTTTTAATTTATAGAACCCATGAATATCATTTTTGAAATTCAAGCCATATTTTATGAAAACTATTTTTCGACTATTTCTTAAATTAAAATTAGTGATGTAGAAAGTGGAATTGTTTTATTATAAAGTCACATAAATCTTACTTAAGTTGTTATATTATTAATAATTTCATTATGATTAAAATAATATATGTTTATTTCTTATATAAAACAGGTTTCATGAAAATATAGCTTAAAAACGGGGTTTTACGTGTTGTATACCATTACGATAACAGTTTGTTCTCCACACATTGAAAGGTAATTCGATAAAATGTTTCATAAAATTTGGATAAAAATTTTCAAATTATTTATTAAGGAAAATTTAATTTTCTGGAATAAAATATAATTTTTTAGGATTAGTGATAATTAGTATAATAATGTTGAAATAATTATTTATTATTTATTATTTTATTAATATTAATGAATTTATATCGAATAAATTAAACCTATAAACTTGAAATATTGAATCTAATATTAATGTAAAACACATAAATATTTATATTAAAACTCATTTAAATTTTAATTATCACTAAATAATATTAATAATCCATAATGATCAAAATGTAAATTTTCAAATAAAAGAAATGTATCTACACATTATATAATTTAATTTAAATGTTAATTAATATTATTTAGAAATTTAGTTGTATTAAATAGAGATTAAAATTAGTTCCTAGAAAATAAAATTTTGTTATATGGGTTATTTTATATGTTGAATAAAACATAAAATCACTTATTTAAAAACAAATTTCCTAGTTTAAAAGTAAAATATTAAAATGTAAATACAAATTGGTAAAAACGATATAACATATTTAAAACATGTGTGGAAGTACATTTTTGAGACATTATAAAACCTACCATACCAACACTATATTATTTTGAAATGTTGGATTTATTGACCAAGGAATAGTGTCATCGAATTTTATAATATATATCGTGGTTCCAAATTTTCTCTTTTTCTCTCTTATAAAAGTGGTTTACTTAATCCATTTCAAACATACACCTCCCATTAGAAATTTCTTTAAATGTATAGATATATATTATCTCCTTGAAATATAAAATATGTTATAAACCCCCTTTTCACACTATGTAATCCTACACCCTTCAATTATAATGAGTATTCTATGAATTTATAATGTCTCAAATGTGATTATAGTTTCATCAACTACGAAATCAATCAATATAATGGGTTTTTTATCTCAAAATATAATCACTGAGAAATTTTTTAAAATGATACCCTAATTTTTTATATCCATTGTTTTTATACGTCCCTTTAATATATTTTTAGCAGAATCAATTAATTAATTCATAGGATTTCTATTAACATATGATTCGCATGGTCCTAATTAATTGATTCAGAATTAAGTATTTTCTTAAGATCTCGTTTTTACTTAATTGCATTCATTTTTTTATAATATCACTTCACTATATATTATATATCATGATTTATCAATTCAATCCTATGATTATTTGAGGATTTATTTGTACCATCTTTAATGGGAAAATCTTGTTTCAGACCAATGTCAACTTCCTTGATAATCTTAATATTGATTAAAATTCAATTTTTTATGAATAATTCCCATTTTTAGTGGATTTTTCTTCAATAACCATTTATTACATAACACAAATTCTATATTATATTTTTGGAAATCTGGTATGGATAATTTTATAATATTATCATAATTATATTTTTACATGTTCTATAAGAAAATTTAATATAATTTTATAAAATATGAGATTCAATAATACTAGTTCAAATTGATCAAAATATATTCCCATCCTTTCAAAATAAATGGGTTTTCTATTTTTTATGGATTTTATGTCTTTTTAAGGTTTATTTATTAATAGTTATTTTTATAGGTATAAATTTTCAATGTATTTTCAAATCCGCATTTTGAAAAAATATCCCTCTTTATCATCATTATTAAGCTTCTTTTAAAAGTTTCAAATTTCAAATTATTTTCACTTGACCATTTTCAAAAAATTATGTCTTCTCTATAAGATTTTTTGTATCTATTTATAATAAGGGTGTTGTGTGTTTTTTCTTTACCATTACAAAAAATTAAAGTATTATATACTACACAATTTTAAATGGTTTTTTTGAAATGTTTTGTATTTTCTCATATATTTTCACCCCAATGATTATCTTCCATGAAGTGTTGTTTTGATCACTAGATAAATGTTATTATGAACTTATTCCTCTTTTAAATTGATATTTTTTATATATTATGATATCTTATGTTCATTATATGTGGTATTTTTAAATAGATTATGATAACCATTTTTTTTCTTTGAGTTTTTAAGATGTTATGATGATTGATTTTAAGTTGCGTACATATGTAAAAATAATGATAAATGGGTTCTTATATCAATATAAAAATCATTGTTTTATTTATTCATTTTAGTAGATATCTAGGCATGAGTATATTGATTTTTTTCACATATGTGTGTTTTTGGAATGATTTTTAACATTTCAGTCATGAATATAATGATATTTTAATGTAGATGTGGCCATTATGGGTTTTATAAAATAGGATTTCCTATGATTATGCTTGTACAATGAATTTATGATTTTTTCCATTTTTATAATGTTTTTAGTTTTTATATGTTTTTCCACTATTCAAATATTTTTTTCAATAAAATTATTTACATTTCTGCCAAAACTCGTGATTTTTTCCCTCATGGACCATTTTTGTGGATTAATCCATTCAATAAAACTAAAATTTTATTTCGTAATTTATTACATTATTTATGAAAAAATATTTTTTGGGTGGGGTTTTCTTATGCCTCAGGTTTATATTCATATGATAATATTATTCACACTTATGATATTTGGTATTTATCACTTGTATATTACAGTACTAAGTATCTATGTTCACCCCTTTCTTATGATACAATTTCCCAAGGTATAAAGAATACTATTGTTTTCAATGTGTCCATAGGGTTATTTTTAAGAATAATATAGGGGGGTGTTGAACAAATTTTATGTATTAATTAGTTAATAATATTATGGGAACATTTATGTGTTTTTAGTTAATATTTCTACCAGATTCTATAAAACAAAAAAATGTAAAATGTATTTTGATTTTATAGAAAATAATTTTATTCTATATGTCATATAATTATTGAATAGTTAGGTTTAAGTGAGAATTAAAAGGTGTAAGAATTATTTAAACCTTAATTGCAGTATCCAGTGGTGGACCAGGAAGTATATATAGTGTTGAAATCTCTATGAGCTTTAACTTCAACCATATACACATTTAATAAAAATGATTTTTTAATATTTTGGATTTTGAATAGTCTAAGGAAAATCGAGAGAAGATACATCCTTCCTAGATCATAAAAATGGTCTTTGAATTAATGAATTCATATTTAAGATGTTATTTCTTCTAACATAGTTTATTTTTTAATAAAATACATGCATCCATTTTATATTAGCCATTATATTAGATATGTTTAATATTTCAAGATAAATTTTCAAAATAAATAATGATTTTTTCCTTGGTATATTTTGAGAAAACAAATATAAAATATTTCATTTATTTAAGAATAAATTTCATTGTTTGGAAATCTGATGAAGGTTGATATGAATGCGGAATTGTTCAAAGAGATTAAAAAATAGAATCTTGATACATAACATCAGTGAAGGGAAGAAAATCTTGGAATAAGACTTATGGGCATGGTAACAAATTGATGTTCATTTTTAGGAGCTTATCAAGACAAATCAATACTTATAGGTAACATTCATCCAATTGTAATTATAGAGAATTAGCAACTCGAATTCTGTTAATTTCATCTAGAATGACCTGGATTACCCAATTGAGGGATTTTTATATATTGGAATCATGTAAACGGTTTTCTACTTTTCCATAAAATTTTTATAATGAAATTATAAAAATATAAATTCAGTATTAAGAATAAAATACATTGAAATATCTAGATTTCACATTCCCTCTCCACATTTGAATAAAATTAAACCTCTCAATTTAAATTATTACATACTAATTATGTTAGATAATTGTATATGTAAGGTTAGCCATATTTTATATTTATAAATAGGTATCAATTGCTTCTATTTATTGTTAATAATAATTACGTCAAAAATATTTATATTCAAAATCATTTTAATTAAATACCCCTAAGGTATTAGTGTTAAAAACTATTTAATTTTAATGATAGCATAACTAAAAATCCAATGATATATGATCAAAAATTGTTCAGAGGAATGAGATGATATTCTATATTTTATAATAGAGACACTACACAAACCAATCTCTCATACATTTTAGTTCTCCATAATGGTGGTGCATGTGGAGAGTTTATGTGGAATAAATAAGTCAAATAAGAATGATCAACTTCTATATATTGATCAATATGATCCAGTTCCATACATCTCCTTTAAAATTCAATAGTATTTATCTACGATGTTCTATCTTTTGCCTGCTCTATATTTTCCCTCATCTAAATTTATAGCCTCTTCCAATAACCACACATCTATTCACCCACTTATTTCCAATGTTCATAAATTTCATGCCCTATGAATCCCTCTCAACGAATATTTATTGGGGGATTGATGACCCACAATGTATTCTTTAAGTGTCTTTTCATGTATAAAAACATGTAAATCCATGATTAAAGTTGTTTTCCACATACATTTCAAGGGATCACATTCTCTAGATAAACAAAACTATTTATTGAACTTCCCATAAGATCAAAATATCATGGTCACTAGGAAACCTCCGCCTTTTCCCCTAACAACCATGTCTTATTTCTCTATAGGTGGTTGTAGTGGGTATTATTCAACATCCACCATTTTTATTATTCTTTTAACCTCATTAGATGCATCATGGACAGAAAATAGTGGATTTTAATTGACATCTAATTAAAAAGATGATCTATTTTTGTTTTCTACTTTTATAGTGAAATTATGTTCACAATGTGATAGATAAAAGGTTTTTTCTCCACTATAATCTAATTCAATAATATGGAGGATTTTTTCAGTAATAATAAAATTTTCTAGGATGTAATGGACTGTGTTTTCACTTTGGTTTATAATTCCAAGAAATTTTGTGTTATTCATTTATAAAATAGGAGAAATCTTTAATAGATCCCCCTAATGTAAATATTATAGATAGTCCGATTATATATTTTTAGATGGTGTTTAAGACTCAATTAGTGACTTGGGTCATCAGTAGAGTTTTAGGAAATATGGGATTTGAAATCCCATTTATTGGAAAGATAAAGGTAGGTTAATGGTTATAACAATGTTATTGGTAACCATACACCTCCTCCATTTGGAGACTACATGGTGATAGATGGTTTGTCATACCACACACCTGATGTCTCACAACCATGAGCTATATTTGTAGACATGTTTTGATACTAACCAGATAGTCTAAACATGTTTAGCAAAACCTTACATCAACCTCATTGAGTTAGTACATTTACGAATTGGGTTCATAAGTATGGTTCATGGTTTCACGGAACTGTGTGGACAAACCATGTATTCAATAATGATTTGTAAGATTACCTTTCTGCCTATGTTTTATTTTTTCCCTCCTCCTACCTTTCATGTCAACTATTTCACAACATTTCCCCATGTGTGTAAATATTCTCTCATCTTCATAGAAATCAACGGTTGTCCTCTATCTGACCTCAGAATCACTCACTAACCATCGCATTGTAATACCCTCAGTTATTCTATGAATCTTCCTTCCTTATGTCTTGGTTTATATTTTAATATTTAAAGTTATTTTAATGTGAGCTCATATAACCTATTTTTAGTGCACATGACTATTTACCCATTTTATCTTAATCTATAATGCATTAAGTCACTAAAATGAATAAGTGATGAACCCTATGACTTTGGTAGGTGGACTATAAATTTTTCCCATAATGTATTATTTTTTAGAAATCCCATCATTGCAATGAACAATGAATTATACCTATATTTATCCTAATATTTAAAATAAATAATATTTATCTTTTAAACATTGAAATTTACACTATTAAACCCATTGATATGGTTGGAGTAATGTTACATTGACATGGTCTATCATATTGGTTGGGTCTCATTAATTAAAATTATTGGCCATTGTCCTTAATTTCACTTATATAAAGAATTTCATAATTCCTGATAAATGAAATGTATAATTTTAAAATGGACACTTCTAATTTCATAGACCATGATAATATAAGAATTATACCTTAATTTATCTTTTAACACCATTTATTTGTTTTTAATTACACCTCATGAATGAAATGTTTGAATTTAATTAATCAAGTAGGCATGCCAACTATTCTTCATTTGTAATAACCCCACTTATGAGGTACACAATTGTAGTAAATTAATTATAGAAATATAATTAAATACAAGAAATGATAAATTTAATGGACCTTCACATGGACATATTAATTTCTTCTAAATAGAGTGAAACTATTTTCTTAGGGGAACTACGATGATACATTTTTATGTAAATGGACTTAAAAACTATTTAGTCATGAAATTAATTAAATGATCAAAATGAGTCATATTATTGGAATGATTATATCATTGGATTTAATATTAATCATTAAATGAACATGACTTTTTATATTAGTAAAATGTGATACTGGATCATGGATTCCCTTATAAATTTTGCTAATTAGACATGGTGTCTTGTAAAAACTGTGGTACTCAAGCATAATATCCATTATTAACTATGATAATAAATCTTATAGTCTTTTATAAATTTTGATAATTGAGAAAATAATCCCATGTAAATCATGATCCTTAATAATGAACTGAATTCTAAAATTTCATACATGGGAATATAAACTGTTAATCAAAATATGAGACTGTTATTATTAATCATGGATGACAGAGTTACGCCTCGGAACCGGGCAGGTACTACGTATCTATATATATTTATATGTATGTTGTTATTTTTATAGAATATATTTAGACATATATATGTATATATATAAACCTATATATACTTGGAGAAACACCATCAATGTTATTATAACCTATCACAACGTAGATATTGTCGGTCGGGTGTCATTGAAGGATCCCTGGCCAAACATGTTTATGTTCATTTATTAACATCCTATTTTCAAAAAAACACTAATGTATTTTATATTCATAAACTAGAAATAATTAGAAACTATATGTGTTGTCATGATAAATTATCTGGAACCTTTTTTCTACCACCATTTGGTACCTAGACTGACCATATGGTTGCTAGTTCTGGATGTTGATTATGCTTGTGTGGTTACACTTTTATATGGGATATTATTGAATAATAATTTATCAGAGTATAGGATTTTCAATAAGATAGACTTTAAGACCTTAATTACTTCTCTTGTTTATTATTTATATATTACTTGTTCAATATATAATAGTTTTATATTTTAGAATCAAAAGGAAATAAGGGTTGTGTATTTGGTGTTGGAAATTCTATTAGTTATTAATACCTTCCACTTCAGCAGTTTCAAAGAAAATAAACTATTTATTAGCTTTATACCACTATGATACATTCCTCTTAATATTATAGTCTCCCCATCATACTACATTTATACCCTCAATTCTAGTAGGAAGCATCTAGAGTGGGGTGGGGGTGAATGCTTGAGATCATGTGCCCGACAAGGTCGGGGCCCCATTTTAGTGACTCCCATGTTGGGAGGTTAAAAGGTTATATCATATGATTCATTTAAATTTCCTTAATATTTTTGGCAAGTAGATATGATACAAGAAAATGGAGTTACACTATAAATAGCTCATGTTTGGGAGTGATAGACCCGATCATGAGGGAAATTTCATGTTGTCATTAATGGGACTATTTTTCATATTGGCCAATATTATAGATGATTATTATTTAACCTTGAGTAATTGATGTACTTATACTCATAATTTATTTAAGATATTGATGTCATTAAAACCTTTTCTTAGTTAGTAAAGGATTAAACATTAAATTCATCATTATAGGAATATAATTATTCACATTTCATGTATATTCCATTGATATGTGGGTTACAATTATTGACAACCCGGTATATATTGAACATTCCTTTTGAAATTTAAAAGTATAGTTAGTTGTATACAATATTGAAGTGATTATTTTGATTAGGTTTTTGTAAAACATTCTTTTTTAGTTTCTTATTTACAATTCATTATTTTAAATTTCTATGTCCGATCATATCTTATTATAACTATTATGAAATAATGGTTTATTAATGTGTCTTCACCAAGCTAAATGGTGTTTTTCGAATATATCTTGGTGAAACTAACATTATTTAAAAATTATTAAGAATTTTATAAATTATGCATAATATTAATTGGATAAAACATTGATGGATGTGATCAAATTCTTTTTTTTTGAATTGTATGGGTTATTATAAATTGAAAAGGGTTACCCAAATATTATAACCATCGTATGTGGACTTATTATATAATAAGACCAAAGTGAAAACATTTTTGGAATTTCATAAATTCTAATTGTATCTTATAAAGGAAAGAACCAATATAATTTTTGAAGGATAATTCATCTAACTGAACCATGATATTATATATGTTTGTTTAATAGAAATTCATATAGATAAATTGTTACTAAAAATGAAGTGTTATTTTAAATTATAAATTCTTATACATCTATAATATGTTCATTATAGCCTATATTGGTTGATATTTATATGCTTGGATATGCCATAGTAGGAGAGGTTTAGCCTTTTATTCATGTATGGTAAACCTACAGATGATATGATCAATCATAAATGCATAAACTAATATTTGGTTTCATTTAGACAGACACAGGTTGGAATGAATGGACCCTCACAGGTTGATTTTATTTTGATATCTATTGTACTTAACCCCATGGGGGTATAATCATGCTTTAAAGGGTTGGTTATTTAAAATTAAATCAACCACTTATATGGTATTATGTATAAATCTATGGTCACATATTACTTAACCAGTAACATTAATATTGGAAATGGAAACTTTTATATTTTTTTGATATATATTATTATGAGGCTCTAGGAAATTAAAATTCCAATTAAAATATAAAGGGTTTTTTCTTCTATAACATGGAGTTGAATTTTTTTAAATAATATTGATAAGTGAACATATGTGGATAAATTGAATTGAAAAAAATGGGATATATATGTTTAATTGTTTAATTTTGAAAGGATGTCTGCTAAATAAATAGTGGTTTCAAGGAAGATCGATATAATTTTCCTATGTTTCCCAGTGGATTTATTTAAATTGTGCACAAAGAATTTTTTCCATATAACTAGTACACAATGACCATTAAACCAATCCTACATATTCTTTAAAATAAATTTCACTTTTTTGTAATGGAATAAAATAATACATTTTAGCATATTTTATAGAATAAGCCATAATGTAAGGAAAATATTAATGGTTCCTTGATTGTTTCCATAGAACATGAATGTATGTATTTCCCACAGGACACTTCTTATATTTCTTGAACATGAATGATATGTGGTGTAGACTTAGGAACTTTTCAGTATAAAAATAGTTTTCAAGTCAATGCCCTTACAATACGAGGGTTTATCTCATTATTGGAGTTCACTAACTTTTAAAAGGCATGAAAATGTTTATGATACATTTTAGACAAGATGTGTCATTTTTGTTCTGTTTTTATTGATTTTTACTATATTTGATTCAAAACCCCACCTAGGTGGAAATGTGTCAATTTAGTAAGTTGATCGTTGACAATTATATGATCATTTTGTAATGATCTAGTCTAGCGTGTTAGACATGCCTTGGGAATGGACGATCATTGAGTAGGTCTTGTGACCCTTATTCTTTTAACTATGGTAGACAACACTAGAGGTAATTTAATAGAATAACATCCGTATAGGATAATATAACTCTAGGATATTCTTTTTGGCCATCATATATTGTGATACATAAGAATGATATAACTATGTATAAAATCAAATGATGTTTTTTTGTGCTAATGAAATCATGGGGAAATACACATCAATACAAATAATATCGGTCAAGTTGGAAATTTGTACTGCGAACCACATGAGTTATATTGAAATAATTAAAGCCTTGAGTTGTTATGATTTTATATTATGTTATTTTAAGTATAGAATGATAGAAATGTATAGATATGATTGAGTTATCCTAGTGTCTGGAATGATGTTGTAAATCTTTTGGTTGTTGTAACACTAAATATAATTTTTTTCATGGATTAAATTCTTGATAAAAATATTTAGATTGAGCACAGATCTATATATTTTCATTCATATATCTAGAGTAAATTTTACTTATAATTCTTTTAAGTGTCTAGTTGTCTTCTATTTTTAAATTTTTATTTGTTAATGGTGTGTTGTACACATCTACAACTTATGATGGTTGCGGGATGGTGTGTGTACCATGGTATAAGTTTCTAATCATAGTAAATGAATATTATGTCATGCATATATTGGTGAGAATTATATCAATCAGGGAATAGTGGTTTCTCCATGTATAGGGATCAAAACCATAAAAGGAATTTTATATATGGTAAGAAGGGTATATAATATCACACGTGGATGGTAGTTATGAGTTTTATTCCTTCAAATAATACTTGAGGTGAATCATGTTTATGTGGTAATATAGATTGTTTGGTCCAGTAGGTAATATTCCTTGATCGAGGGGAATCAGGGTATAAAAGATTAAAACTTCTACCCCTTCAGGTCTTGATTATTCATTAATAAAAATATACATATCCATATCTACTATTACTATTATTGAACAAAAATTAAATCATGAATTGGAAAGATCAATTTTTATATGGTTCACCCTCACTAGGATACATCCAAGGAGTATTCAATGATGACGTAATGATTGTAAAAAATTAACTAAGGATTACAACCAGTTATGATATTTTGGATAGATCAATTATATTCACAGGCTCACTACCTTTACAAGGTTTTGGGTATTATCAATGTATTTCCAAGGGTCACTCCCTATGTCTCCTTCTCTTGTGCACATCTTGCGGAATGGATTGCCTTTTCGTCTTCCTTCACACACTACTCTTGGAAGGGAGTCACTAATCGTTTACATACATGTATGTCCTTTAATTATCTCTAATGAATATATACATACTTATATATTGAGGCTCTATTGAACTTATACATTCATCCAATATATGAATACCACATCACCAGAGATACATTGGGAAATATCTATCGAACAACTTTCAGGATGTACACTACCTCTGTGAAGCTCCTCCTTTCAAAATGATGAAAATTCCATCATTAATCTCCTACATTTTTAAAAACATAAATATTTCAAGAATATCAACTGGCCTTCATAATGATCCATCCTTTCATGAATCTTACATATCCTAGTTCATTACATTTTCGATTCACATTTCCTTAGGTTGGCATATACAACTTTCACGATCTTCTTCACATATCACCTGTTAAAACCACCCTTCACAAACCACCCTTCATGAAATAACATCATGATTCTAGATCCTCATGATTTTTATTATGTTTTGTGTCATTTAGGAAGAGGGTAGAGGCCTATTTGTATGTGTTTCCTCCGATTCTAGAACCTTCCATCAACCTCAGCACACTTTTGCAGAGCTCTCTATTTTCCACATTGAAGATACGTCATTCTCAATGCTCTATAAAAAATTTCAACCCATTATAATCTTTGTAATATAGGATATCACCATCAAAACATCACACCGCTATGATGCTCCACTCGTAATGCTCCTCACCTCTACTGTTTGTGATGCCTACCACTGTTCGTGTAGGTCACCTTAAATATTATTCAACCATTTTCGAAACACACTTTTCTGAATAATATCATCATGAAAATCATTCCTTTACCATGCTTCCATATGATCATTAAGGAAATTGATATTTCATTATGCTAGAAAAACTCAAAATTTTAGAGCCCCAAAATTTTATAATCCCTGGGAAACAGAATCAACTTATGAAGATAATTTTCTTTACTAATTCCATGATATTCATTCCATTAAATTTTATATTTTTAAACAAACTGTGTCAAAAATATTCCTAAACCCCACATATTACCATGGAAAATTACGTTATCAACAAGTGAAATCCACCAAAAAAATACCTCAGTGTTTCCTTGAGGTATTTTATCCCAACAATCTCTCTAATTTGGTTTGTTGAAAACCCATCATATTTTGATACATCATTAAATCTCACTACATATTCCACCACTATTTTATTCTTTTGATTCCTATAAATATCAATGATTTACAGAACACTTACTCTAAGACCACATGAGACATTCTAGGAATGAGTAAAAAGAGTTATAAGATTAGTTCATCAAATAATTAGTTCATTCCAAAACAATAAAAATATTTCATCATAAACTCCATCAATTATTATATAAATACATTGATTGATCACCTTTAACATTATCACATTTAATAATCACCATATCTTTATGTGCCCCTCTCTTGCTCCTCCACCTGTAACCTTCTCTATGTTTCTTGACTAAGACATTTTCTCCCTTTAAATAGCCACATGTTCTCCCCCATTGTCCACAAACCTGAAGGCCACTCTTTTGAGGTGAAGAATATGGTAAAGAACACAAATAAACTCACATAGTAAAACCACATCGTACCTTGAGGAGTGGGGGTCCCACATTCATACTTTTTAAGGTGTAGGGATTCGACTAAACTCCAAGAGTAATTCTGTGCCTCTCAAATACTTGTTGGATAAGGCCTTGGTCAGAATGTATGAACCTATAGTTTTGTAGGATCATACACTAACTTCCTAGTCCCTTCATCCATATTCTGGTTGAAAAATGATACTTTTTTCAATTTTCTTTTTTTCATTAAGTGAGGGAATAAATTTTTTCTAATATTTATTTCACTTGAATTATCAAAATGTATTCTGATCAGAGAATTCATTTCATCTCCAATATCACCAAGATGCTGCTTCATCCACCATAAATGGGTGCATGATTCAGTTGCTGCAATATATTCAGCTTCTGTGGTTCTTAATTAAATGCAATACTATTGCTTTCTAGCCATGAAATACATAATTCACAGAAAATATAAATCACCTACATATGATGAGTTTTTATCTTCTACTGAACATACCCATTCTACATATGTATATCCTAATAACTTTTGTTGATAATTTTCATCATATATCGAACAAAAATCCATTATTCCCATAATATACAAAAGTATTCTATTAACTACAAGCATATGTATTTCCTTTGAATTTCTTCAATACCGCACTGTTTGATAAGTGAAAAAAAATTATTTGGTCTTGTTACTGTTATGTACAGTAGACACCAAATTATTATCGTATATTTTAAAACATTTACTATGTTGGATTCTCTATCCCTTGATAGTTTTAAGTTTGTATCGACCATGGTCGACATATCCTTACAATTTTCAATTCCAAGTCCTCTAAAAACATCCAAGGAATATTTAGATTGAGAAATGAATTTACAGTTATATCCTTGTGATACAAATAAACAATGAAAAAATGTTGGTTCACTATTCATTAACATTTTAAACTAAATTTTCATGAATTTGGAAAAATATATTCAATGTACTTTCTCTGAATCTCCAAAGATTATGTCATCTAAAAATACCATCCCAATAATGCATTTATTTATATCAAATTTGAAATAAATTATAAACAACTCCAACACGGTTAAAAGGAATCATTTTCAGAAATTGATCTGGCCTTGAATACCATACTTATTGTGCTTACTTCCAACCTTATAGATACTTCTTCAACCGAAAAACTATGTAATCATATTTTTGAATGAGGAACCAACTAGCTGTTCAACATAATGTTATTCTTCTAGATACCCTTTTAGAAAAATCATATGTGATGTCCATCTGGAAAACATTAAAATTTCATTTCACCCTTATTTCCAATAATAATCAAATCGTCTCTAACCTTGAAATTGGTACAAATGTCTCATCAAAATCAATACCCTAAATCCTGGAGTATCCTATGTCCATATGTCGTTATTTGTTTCTAATCACATTTCCATATTTTTTTCATCTTGTTGAAAATAAACCATTTGGCCCTAGAGATATTTTTTTTGTTAGCCCCAATACAAAATCCCATGTATAATTGTTTTCAATTTCGGAAATATATTCTTTCATAGACGGAACCCAATTCTTATCTATAATGGATTCATCAAAACATTTAGGATCCACCTGTGATATGTATCATGTTTATTGTTGAGTCTTCATCTTCGTTGTATGTATAGTTTTTTTCCAATATTCAATTATATTATGTCTCCCAATTTCATCTCTTCTCTATGATCTAGGTGCTAATACTAAATTATTGTCATCCTTCTCATCATCTGAGTGTTCTTTTGAGTCATCCTCTAAAACTCTAATATCCCCTAATCTACTTTTTTTCTCCATTACAATTTTTCTATGACCGGTCCTATATGTGATGGAGATTCTCTTCATTCTGCATTATATTTATCTCATTGAATTCTACAAACTTTTAATGCCACTTATTGAAGATTTTATATGATTTTATTTTCATCGATTATCCAAGAAATATCCCTCCATCTCCATGGGATTCAAACATCCTATTTTTCTCCTTTCATTAGAAGGAAACACTTACTTCCAATGTTTAGAATGTACATCAATGAGAGATTCTATCCATACCATAGCTAACATAGAGTTTTCTCTAATTTGGAAAATAGTAATTCTCTATTAAATTTTTAGAGTCATGTCATCATTTCTTTAATACAAAATTTCTCTAAAAGATATTTCTCAATAAGAATTTTTCTAGCCTTGTAGTTGATAATATGGTTTTTTTCTCAATGACTGCATTCTAATATGGATTTCTCATTACTCATACGTGGTTTATTATACAATGTTTCTCCTCATAATCCTTGAAAAGGAAACTTTTGAACTCGGTTCCATTATCTATTACAATTTATGGATTTTCTAAACTATCATCTTTTCAACATCCCATCGATATCTTGTAATGAAACTGAACACCTCTGACTGGAAGGTGATGATATATAACCATTAAATTATTCTAAAATCATAAATGAGGAGAACATTGTATCATCACCCATCAATAGCTCTTAGATAAATTGGTCTAAACACATTAATATTCACCAACTCAAGAAATTTTCTATCCCTTTCTATTTTTCATGTATAAGACATTATAATGATATCCCCATTTTGACAAGAATCACATGTATGAGTATTGTAATGTGATATTCTATGGAGTACTCAAGAAGTATCATATTTAGATAGATATTCCATGTTTGTTTGGATCATGTGGATAAAACCCTTATGCCATATCTTATTTTTCATCTTCCATGGATAGAAAAATAGATCTTAATCTCCACTCATGAGGTAGAGGATCTTTTTTGAACACTAAACCTGATAAATAACAGGACTAAATTTTTCCATGGTGATAAATAATTTATTCAAAATAGTTTATGGAATGTCTTGAGTTATACAGTTCACTAACACTAAGAATGTTTTGATTGAGACATTTAACTATAAAGACATCAACATGTCTCATGTCTTTCACCCTAAACATTGGATTTTACTAAGAAAAAAATAATTTTTCTTTCATAGTTTACAAATCATACGATAGCTTCTGTATCATACATGATTCTGGTCAACATATATTTATTACATGTCACATGAGAGGTGCATCAACTGTCAATAATCTATATACTTATAAAATATAAAGCATTGAAGGTAATTTCTGAAACCACTACTTACTCAATTATCTTATTATTTTTCCTTTATGGTTTTGACTTCATAACTGGAATATATTCATAATCATGACATTACACAGTGTCTGATGGAGAATCTTCATCTTGCAACACTATACTCCATTTTTTCATTTACAACTCACTTGATGGTTCACTGCATTGTTGCTAGCAAGAAATTTGGGTTTTCCTTAGCACATTCCTCTACATGGTAGAAATATAGTATCTATTCATGTGTCCAAATCCAACACACCATAACATGTCCACCTAAATATGTTCTTGAGTATTGCACATTGATTGGACTCCATTGTTTTTCTTGGGATCGTTTGTATCTCCTGGATGTGGAACAAACATTTTTTGAGTGTCCTGCCATTTGTAGAAAAAAATCATAATGAGGGGTCCATTTTGGTGTGTCACATCTACACTATTTGTTTTACCTTGTGTTCTATGAATATGACTAATCAGATTCAGACTCAAATAAATCATCTCCTTCAGAGCCGGTGCATGTGGTATGACTATAATCATCCCACCTCTTTGTTTTTATTAGCCTTTATACCAGCATTATCTTTTGTATTTGACAATTTCTTTTGTTCTACTGGACACTTATGCTCCACATTCGTGTTCTCGGATTCCGGAATGATCAACATTCCTGATGGTGTAATAATAGTCAACATACATTCTTGATTGTTAACAATTCATCATAGACCAATGACCTCTAATTCCTGTTCATTGATACTTTTGATTGGATCATTTCAAGTTGGATTCAAACTATAAATTTTCTTTTTTTCATCACTTTTGAGACTGTACTGAACAAACTTTTCAGAGATCTTAGTAATTGAATACATTAGTTTTTCATTTTCTTCATTTACCACTGACTTCTCTTCTTCATACTACTATATATAGAGTTTCACATCATGAACAACATCATTGGATTTTATAATTTTAGATTTAAAAAAATCAATTTCTTCAATATCTGCTTATAATTTGACTTGATGGTAAACTATACCTCTTACTTCCCCTTCCTCGTGGTATCTTTCAACCCATGTTTTTGAATTTTTAATAACTTCCACCATAGACTCTAAATTATGATCCTTGCAATTGTTTTACTCTTATACTTCATATTCTACTGAACTCTATTCTTATTTTGAAATAAGAATCATCATTTTGAAGAAATATCTCTTAATACTTTTCTTCACATTCATGTAGCCTTAATACTTCTTCATGGGAATTTCAACTTCAACATCATCATCTTCTTAAAACATCTCAAGCCACCTTGATGCATGATTTTAAACTTTTCAAAAAACAAATCATGAAAGTGAAATTTTCACATTGATCATTCTTTTAGCTATTTGAGGATTTGAGGGAATGAATAAAATCACATCATTTGTTTCATAATCTTCATATACATCATCAATGGAGAGATTCTTCATGACCTTTATTGTCCCCTCATTAGATTTCACCATTTCTACAACAGCATGGCCATAATTTCTCATTTCATATGCTACAAGAGTTCTATGCAAGTTATCCAATCTCAAATACATTCGATCATTATCTTCATATACAGAAATATTAAAATTAAATTGGGGCAGATGTTTCTTCCGGATACACTTCCCAATATTTATATCCTCAATGAATTATCCAATACCATACATGTCTTCCACTAAATGAATCACCATGTCAAATTATGAATCAAGATATTCATTTGGGTTCATTCTCATATCATCATAATAGTTCCACAAAACATGTATCTTTTCCTCTCTGACGATTAGAAATCCATAATAGATATTCAATAAATTTTCCAATAATGCATGTGATGTTTCACAAGAAATCACCTTTGTGTAAATTGAATTGGATAGGCCTCCCACTAAAGTGATGATTCATTTAGCATCAACATTAATATCGATTTTTTCATCTTCTATTAAATCCCTAATATTGATATCTGCTGACATTCCATACATAAATTATATGAATACATATATTCTTCATTATTGGAAATAGTACTGCTTCTGTTTCATCTATAGTAGATAATTGTCTCTGTCAAATATCATAATTCCATTGTGATTAATCACCTCTATTTCATCTATAGTGAGGTAATAACATAATTTTAACCCTATCCTCTTAAGCTTATTATTAGGTCCACTTAGTCAAATATCCATAGAATGATGTTGGTGAATATATGTATGAAAGATTAAAACTACTACCCCTTTAGATTTTATTTCATTATTAAAAAGCACACTTCTCTCTTTCTCCCATAGAAATGTATGAATAGAAACGAAATCCGGTATAAAGAACATCAATTTTAACTTGGTTCACCCATAATGGGAAACATTAAAAGAGCATAAAATGTAGAGATGTCAATTTTTCCGAATACACTAAGGCTCACTGCCAATAATGATCCATTCGAATGACCTCTTCTACGCCCAGAATCACTACCTTTACATAGTTTAGGGTATGATCAGTACATTCAGTAGGATCAACACATGCATCTCTATCATTGGATCAATAAAAGTAGAGGGATCACCTTCTCCCAATTCCTTCTCTCATGAATCTTAGAAGGGATTCACCCATAAAATAAGGAATGTAAGTACTTTTATTACCTGTAATAAATAAACCTTAGATGCATATGGATGATCTATTGAAGTTATACATTCATCCAATATATGAATACAACATACCATAGATAAATAATAAAACGCCATCTAAACAACATTTTTGATGCACAAAACATTCATAAAGATCCTCATTTTGAAAATATAAAGCATTCTTCGTGAATCACATACAATTTTCAATGCTAACATATTTCACGAAGATCTAATAGACTTCATGAAGATCTTTCCTTTCACAATGATTACTTAGACCTCACAAATTTAATTACATTCAAGATGTTAAAAACATTCATTTGGAATTTACATCCATCGAAAAAATCTTTTCATATCGCCTTAACAAAGCACCCTCCATGAACCACCATCACTATTCCAAATCCTCATGATTTTTGTTACGTCACACTTTTTTCTGAAGGGGTATAAGCATATTTATATGTGTATTAAATATATTCTAGATCCTTCATGCCATGTCAACACAATATCATAGAGCAGCATCAATTCCACTATGAAGCCCTCCATTTTGCGAAGCTCCATGTAAATTTCCCATTCATGATGCTCTTTGTAATCATGAATATCCCTATCAAAACATCTTGTTGTCGTGATGCTCCACTCCTGATGCTCCTCAACTTCATTGTTCACATAGATCACTATAAGAATTCTTTTACCCTTTAGTTAACACTATTCGTGAAGCCCATATTCATGAAAATCATTTCATTGCCATATTTTGACGAGATCCTAAAGGAAATCCATATTTTGTGATGCTAGCCAAACTCTATATTTTGGACCCCCAAAATTTGACAAACACTCAAAACTGTTGTCACCTTATGAACAAAAATTTCTTGTACTGGTTCCAAATAATTCATTCCTTCGACTTGGATATTTTTTAAAATAAAATGTTAACATTATCTGAAGACTCCTCAACATTCCATGGAAACCCAATTTGTTTGCAAAATTAATCAACCAAAAAACTGAAATGTTTCCTTGAGTTATTGTTACCTAACTTGGAGTATAGATAATAGATTATTACAACTGAAGTATAAAAAAAACCAGGTTGTATTGGCTCTTATAAGTGTTAGTTCTTAAAAGGAAGGATGGAGACTAAATTTTATTCAATATGAACAAACGTTAATACCACCTATAATAGCGCCAAACCCAGTATCATGGATCCAATGTGTCTTTTATTGCATTGTAAAAGATATAAAGGGTCAAATATCAAAGGATCATTTAGTTTATAATTTTTGGGGAACTAGATACATACATGATACAAATTTTACATTGTAAATAAAAAATTCAAAACACATAACAAAGTAGAATTACTTGCATCCTTGAATACTCATCCAAAGGATTAATCTTTGTAATATAGGGAAAGGAAACCAAATAATTATGGTCTCAAATTCTTATTAAGGGTTATGTAAAAATAAAGATACGATTAATAAAAAATCATAAAAACATTGAATGATAATTAAATTAACACACATTCCATGTATATAACTTTACAATGATGATAAGATAATTCATGATCAATATGGAAAGGTAAATAACTAAAAACACAAGTTATTTAATCAATGAACTAAGAATGATATATATCTAGAGATAATATGATGTATAAAATATCATTTCTAATAATATTATTGAGTTATCAATGAAGGTACTACATAATAATTGGATATCATGTCTCCGGAACATGATAACTTTATTGTCAAGACCTTTCAAAATAAGGCTTAAATCTATAGGTAAAAACCCAATTAATTTGGGAAACTGGTTTGTCTTGTGGGAGCTACTGATGCATCGAGGGGCTATATAATGACCGGAAACACCAATCACTTTAGGTATAAATCATTTCTCTTATAGGCAATAATAAATTTAACTCGTGTTTCCATAAGACATATCATCCAATAACCATATTGAGTAATTTATAGATATTGATTAATATTTCCCCAATCAATAAAATAATTTCCAATGTAAATACCCTATGAAAACATGGTATACAATTCATTAAATAATTAATTCCTTAATGAAATAATTGGATATTTATGTTAAATTCAGTTTCTAATGAAAATGATTAAAATAAATTTATTGTTTCACGAAAATGTTAACAATCACAAAATAAAGCGAAAATATTCGATAATATTTACCACTTAGTAATTATCATATCTAATATCTATGAATGATATAATTAAAATTAGAAAATAAATACTATTAAATAAATCCCAAAATTACTTTTCAAAAAAGTGTAGCATATACACCATATAAATGCAATTAGGTATATAACATTAAAATATTCCTCAATAATGGAAATTTTAGATGAATTCCATTACTTCACACATCCTTTTTGTTGAACCTGATTTAAACACTTTTATAGTGGGTTTCAACATGAATTTAACATAATCAAAACCATATTAATATATATAATTTCATATATGATAAATTTGTAACATCGTATCACCATGTCATTAATTATGTATCATTTTTATCATTATTTCAGATGTTAATTTCTTTATTTTTTTATTTATTCTTTTTTATGAAATATCCAGTTCATAACTTAATTAATTAATTATAATCTCTAAGGAATAATAATCATGATATTAATATCATAATTATACATTAATTAATTTTTAAAACCAATAATGAATGATGGTTGTGAAAAATGAATTATCTTACAATCATGGAGACTGTAGGCTGTATGTACACATGAGTAAAACATCAATTATTAAATGATCATTATGAAAAATAGGTATAAAATTTTTTATCATTAAAAAGAGATAATAATATCATATATATCTAATTATTTTAATTAATTAACTTATATATCATCTATTTGGTGTTGTGAAGATAATATATCCAAGCTGCTTCGATAAGGCGATAGTCCAAACATAAATGAATGATGTTATCACCTTTATATGAGAGAAAAGGAAAGAAATAAAATGTTATATATCATATATTTCGAATGATATATATTTAATTAGTATCATAATTATTTCAATTATATAAAATATAACCATTAAATTTATCCTTATCATCATTAATGCTAAGAATTAGTGGAAGATGAGTCATATTGTTTCATGAGGTGGTATTTCGTCGTATACTTGAACCACGTTTTCGTATCTCATACAGAATGAATTGAAATAATGTATAACTGATAAAATTACTGAATAAGTATAATTATATAATAAATATAATATATTTACATTATATCCATCATTATTCAATATGGTGACAGTTAATATTGGAAAAAATGAATTACATTGGTCCGTGAGGTGGTATTATTCCTTACAAATGAATGATGATTTCGTAACATAACTCCTTTGATTGATGTGGAACTGGTTTTAGGTAGTTACTATATTGTAACATCACCTTAATATATAATGGATAAATAGGCTATTATATCATCAGGATTTAATATGATTTTGTGGATGTTGAGGAATAAAAAAAATAGGAATGCTTGATAGAGAACATTCATTCATCATCGGGTAACCTCCTTAGGTTTGAACTGATGCATTACAATGTTGGCTTTCAGCCCAAAATAAAGATTATCAGATTAGGTTATGTAATTTGAGATATTTTTTTAGTTCATTTGAAAACCAATGATTTTGGAAAGTTTTAAGAAGCTAGGATAGAAGGGGGAATTTTATAATTGTGGTTACATTCACAATTCTAATTTTTGAAAAGATTCAATCGCATAAATCTTTATATTAGGGAAAAAGAATAAAAAATGGGAAATTTAGATCCTTTATGATATAGGGTTTATATAGGTCTGAAAATTAATTTTTTACATGAATTAAAATATTTTTATCCCCAATCGTCATAATTTTACACGAAGATAAATCTATTTTATTAAAATCCACATGAAATAATATTTACTTTTTTCACTATTCATTTGGCCAAAACATTTTTACATTTATTAAAAATTATAAGTAATTATCATTATAAATATGTACTATATTTATATAAATTAAATTCAAATAATATGAACTATTTAATTTAATATTAATAGTACACAAGAGATAATATAGTTAGTTTTTAAAGGGAAAATCTCAAAAATATTACAAATTTTCTATAACAAAATTTATTATTAAATTTATTTCAATGTCCTAAATTTAATTAAATGAAATTTTATTAAATAAATGATACATTAAACCAAATTTACAACCTAATTTATTATTATAAATAATTTAAACATAATAGCATGATTAAATTATCATTCATTACATTTCACTATTAATAAAAAAATTAAAATTTTGAAAAAATACCCAAAAAACACAAGAAAATTTTGGTATTAAAATTTCAAAAATTATATTTATTTATTCCAATAAATTTTATAATATTGTTTAAAATTGATTCTATATTATATGCACGATGTGAAACTTTGATCAAATAATATATTTCCATGTTTAGTTTAATCTTGGTGTTGCGAGCATTGCATCATGTGAATGAAATTAAATTTATTCTAAATGGAATGTATTTCAAAGTATAAGGGTTTTAAATTTCACTAAAAAAATTCCTCAAAATTTTATCTTGATCTCAACAATTAATGGATTGATATTTTAAAATTAATTATTAAAAACCACACATCACAAAAAGGGAAAATAAAACAACATATTAATAAGTGAGAATGTGTAGTAAAAAGGTCATATATAACAAAACATACTTGGTTTTATAATTTGATAACACAAGTGGGATATGAAAAAGGTCATGGATATTATTTCCCTATGGAATTGGGGATGATCTCATTTATTTAAGATTCAAATATTCCAAGCAGTTTCTAACCGGTGTGTTCGTAGAACCAGAGATATCCAATGATTCCATATCCATTTGAACCTACTTTCCAAAGGTAGGTGCTCATTAGTTGTGGAATGAGGAGGCTTATGAATTTTCATTGGTCGAGAGGATGGGAGGTCGGACTCATCACACCTTTTGGGGGAATTATTGTCTACTCCGGGACGCTCTTTATAGATTTAAGTTATGTTCATGAATCCTTATTACATTACCCAGTATAAAATGAGTATTCCTTTAGATATGAAAATCAGTGATGGATATGTATGAAATTTGGAGAATCTTTTATATGTATTCGAGGTTCTTCATCGATAGAGAATCATCTATATTTGTCTATAGATTCTTAGTCAATGGTATCCTTTAATACATAAAAATCTATTGGTCATTATGATGACCATAATGGTTTTAAATCCACTCAGTGGGGCACTTGAAGTTTATATTCATTCAGAAGGACATGTATTATTTTAGAGTTGGGATCATACCTGCAGATGGGCTACCTACATATCCTTTGTTTATGAAAAGGAATAAGAACCCACGTAGTTCGAGTAAGGGAATATGATGTTTATGATTGATGGCTCAAATAAAGATGTCATAGTTAATTTTACACTCTAAGCTCATGTGAGTCATGCTCGGTGTGAGAAAAAAGAGGAATTGGTAAAACTAGATAGTTGTGCCATGAAAGATGCAAAAATAATAAATGATGTGGGGATTATGTATGTATGACTGCCCAAATAGATGATGACAAGGATTTACATCAGGGAAGAAATCTAGGAACAGGGTCTATAAAGGTATATGTACTTTATGGATATTTGGATACTCAAATTTGGGGCTTATTTTTGAAAAGGAGTCCCAAATTATGATGGGACTTATGATTGGGTTTTACTCCGGAGAAGGAGACCTAGATCAAAAATTAAATTAGGACTGGTTAAGAGAAATTAAGATTGGGTATTAGTTCTGAAAAGGAAGCCCGGGTTAAAGAATTATGGATGGGGCTTACTCCTAAGGAGGATGCCCATATTTGGGAATTTTATGATTGGGTCTTACTCTTGAAAAGAAGGCCCAGGTTAAAGAGGAATTGGGGATTACTCATAAGGTGGATGCCCAGATTTGAGAATTATGACTAGGGCTTATTCCTGAAAAGCAGGCCCAGGTTAAGAGGTTCTCTCATCTAAAAGGATGGGGTTGAATGAATGAAATATCAATCTTCAATGACATAAAGATGTGTAAATCACCAGGTTTTGAGAGATATTCCACAGAATTCCTTTCAGATAAGGAAGTTAATCATGAAACCATGCCATAAATGGATGTGAAGAATGTCTTGAAGACTGAATCTTTAATAGGAGAGGTGGAATGGGATAAGAGGGGTTAAATGGGAAATAAGGGCACCCAAAAATGCAGGGGCGCACAAGTCCTGGCAGGCGCACAGGTACTACGTGGGCGCACAAGTCCTGGTCGTGTATGTATACCTGCACGACACATGGGTACTTGCACGATTGTTAACCAGTAGGGAAACACTTGGGTGATCCTTGACCAAATCCTTTAGAATTATCCTGAGGTACTTCCAGGAGAGAGGCGTGCATGTTTTGGTGAAGAAGTAGGGCAACGTGCAAGTATGTTCATTTCCCTTAAGGGTAAAACATCTTAGGTGTGCAAGTGTTAGTGAATTCTAACACTTAGACCATACTACTCTTGTTTAGACCTTCCATTCTAGGTAAATAATTACCTTAAAAGTGTTCAAAAAACCTGAAGAAGAGACTTGGGCGTTCATAGCTCTATATCTGAATTCCAGAAAAATTCCTCCCTCAAATTGGTGGCCCACATGGTCTATTTATATTCTAGAGAAGGCCCCGGGCTGTTATCACTTAGGGCGCACAAGTCACTTTCAGGACCATTAGGCAGTGCACAAGTATACTTGCGCGACATTAAGGGAACCTGCACGGCGCATGTGCATTTGAAGCCTTGTTCATGCCCTTGTCGATTTTTGATTTTTTCTTCAAAGGAGAAATCAATTTATGCTAAGTCATTTCCCATTCCATTATTTTAGGTAATGTGTCGAAAAGAAGCATCTACAAAACTCCCCCCTTAGAGTTGGATCCGGAAGAATAAGGATTTGACTCTGAGAAAAAGACGAAAACCAAAGGGAAAGAGGTACATAGGTGTTCACCGCGCAATCATCATCGCGGAGGTGCGAGTCGCGTAGGGTTGGAGCATGCTAGATGGAGCGCGCTGGCTATAGGCGCGCAGGTGGTCCACCTAGCCTATAAATATGCGATTAATTATCACGCATAGCACCTGATTTCTGGATTTTCGAGCTCTCACCACTCATGTGACCTTTTCCACGCAAGTATATTCGTTTTCCGCTGTTTTTTCACTGTTGCGCTTCTGTCAAGGTATTTGGACTTGCACGATTTATACTTTCACACCAAAAACATGAACATCACAATAACACTAACGTGACACATCAATACATGCACGCCTTAATTCCTTTTCCATTTTTTCTGAATTCCTTCACAAATGTTATGAAAAATAAACCCATTTAATAGTTATTTTATTCAACTTTTGTGAAGATTCAATGGCTCTCAGAAGAATCATAATGGCTGATGAACTGGAGAGCAAAATAATTGATGAGATGATGGTGATCGTTGGCCATGATTACTATACTGTCTGTGAAAGTACTCTCCCAGAATTAGCTATGTTCATGAAGAAATATCATCTCAACTTCCCACAGAGCATCTATCTGCCCATGTATGGTCATGGTCATCTACAAGGAGTCAATGTTCCAGATGAAAAGAACTATATGCATGAGATGCAGCTGCACTTCTACTCCTCTATTTTGGTTTTGCTGTGCATTAATAGAAACTACATTGGCATGAAATTTCAAATTTTTTCATGCATGCCATTTCCTTGAAGATATTAAAATGGAAAACCCATGGGCTGAAATTTTTTCCACTGCTGGTTGGTGGAGAGAAGACAAATATGGTATTAGAACAATATCTGAAAAGAGTACTCTCTCCAAATGGCTCTTTACTTCCAATGATTCATTATCAAATCCATGTATCCATCTTCCAAGTCTCTTGGACATAAACAGAGTCACTGTTTGATCAGTAGAAATTTTACTCAAATTTCACTCAAGAACGTTATTTTACAATTGTTCCAAGAAGAACTTGTATCACTGCATCTCTTATGAAATCTAGTTGAATGAATGAATTTCAGGTGGCTGCTTATGAAGCTCGGGATGCCGTAAATCAAATGAAGAGTTATGTTGAAAGTCTTTTGTAATTCCTGAAAAAGAGAAGAGACTCCAGTCTGTGGATGTCCTTATAACTCTTGTGCATCAATGAAAAACACTTTCACCTTCAATCATTTCTACCTACATTCTCTTTTGCTATCTGCTTTAAATATACTTAAGCCAATGGGCCTAGTAATCATAGATTGATTTTTACTAGGATTAATATAAATAACCCTACAAACATTGAATCTCTTTATTGATCTATATTACCTAAATCATACAAAATATATGTTTAGTGAGCTGGAACGTGAATTTTATTCAGAGTTCCTTTGTCTTTTTTGGGGAGTTTAAAGTCATGCACTTCAGATATAAAAAGGCTAATTTTTATTCCAAAATAGCTTTGACCGAATGAATTAAAATTGACTGAATTCCTTGAAAATTCATCTGAAAACATATTACCGTACACAAGTACGAGGGAAAATATGTAAATTATGACTTACAAATATTTGAATATGAGGAATGATATGAAAAGGAGCTAAAAGGCATTAGAAGAAGTAATTCCCATGAATGAAGATACCAATATTTTACAAACCCGTTAGGGAGATGAATTATGCAGGGCCACCTAAGGGCATTGGCTACATAGTCAAATAAATAACATCTTTTGGATGATAGGTTTGTTATGTAGACTACTTATACAAGGATGCCTAAGGGAATGTAATACATAGTCAGGAAAAAGAACTCTTGGAAATTTACTTTCATAGTGCTAAAAAACCAGTGAATGTTTATGGAGATTCAAATTTTCAAAATTATATAGTTTTCTGTATGGAAAAAGGCACGTGAATATGGAGAAGATATTTCCCAACAAGATTATCAAAGAACTGGATAAATATCACTCTTATGAAGATCTTACCCAATGGTAGAGAATGAGAATATAAACCATAGACTTGAATACTTTCAGATCATGAAAAAGGATATGGGACCAATATGTTATAGATGGCTATTTTTGTAGATCCCTATATATTATCAGGAAGACAAATAAGGACAAAACATGTTTTCCTCCCAATAATGAAGTTACCACTATTTAACAAACCCGTTAGGGGGTTGAATTATGTAGGGTCACCTAAGGGAATAGGCTGCATAGTCAAATAATATCATCTTTTGGCTAGCAGGTCTGTCATGTAGACTGTTTATGCAAGGCTGCCTAAGGGAATGTGATGCATGGTCAGGAAAAAGAACTCTCAGAATTTCAAGACTTTTGTGATTAGAAGTTAATAAAAGGGTTATGAAGATATGAAAATATTTAAGGTTAGGATTATGACACATAAAGATGGGTATTTTCCAAATGTATGCAGAAATACACAGAACAATGCTAACCATAATAATGTTGTGATTGGGTCCTGAATAAAAATGTTGGACTTCACTACATATCCCATAAGGATTGGAATCAATCCATACATAGTTCTTGAATTATAGTTTAACGTCATATGGGACAAAAGTATTAGAGATTTTAGTTTAGGTTCATAGAGATTGGACCATTATAAGAAATACACAGTGTGTGTTTTCATGGGGACTTTTCATCCAAGGGTCTGAAAGTAGAATTTGGGGTTAGGCCAAAAGACTTGGGGATGGATTCGAGGGACACTCAAACATTCCTACGTATCCCATAAGGATGGGAATGAAGCCCACATAGTTCTATAAATACCCTATGTACAAATTTGGTTCGTACATGTGAAGGGTGAAAGGGGACCTTAGTGAAATGATGGTTTGACCAAGATAAAAGATTCGGGCATTGCCATGTATGCACGTAGTCTTTGGAATATAACATGATTGAAAATCAATGTAAATAATGATTCCTATCAGGTGAGGGTATCAATGAATGTTATAGTTTATTGTCGTACAAGACAGAAGTATTGTACAGTTTAACGTCATATAGCAAGGATGATAGTGAACCAATGTAAAGATATTGATTCTAGGGGCAGTTTCACGAATCAACATCGAATGAGATGGAGGTGAACCGATGTGAATAGATTGGTTTTGGGCATTGAACCCTGGGAGGTTTCCTACGTACCCAGCCTAGAAGGAAATGATCAATGTCCACATAGTTCAATTAAAGAATGAAATAGTGATCAGGTTTTCCTTAGGGACAACGACCTAAAAAAATTGTTAAAAATTACACATGGTTAGTGTCCCAGAGAGAGTGTTATGGTTGAAGTTTTCTCTAAGATCACGCGAGTCATACTCGGTGTGAGAAAAAAGAGGTAGAAACAACCCTAATGATGCACAGATTAATGTCATGTAGGACATATGAAAGGACTATGCAGTTTAAAGTCTTGCAGTTATGAATATTGGTGCTGCACAGTTTAGTGTCATGTAGCAGGGAACAAATACAGGTTAATGTCATGTAGGATGTATTAAAGGACATTCTATACAGTTTAGCGTCATTTAGTTAGGATGATGGGGAAAATACTGTTTAATGTCATGTTAGACAAAATGGGAACTGTGTAGTTTAATGTTATGTAGTGAGGACAAAAGAGTACACCATTTAACGTCATGTTGGATGTATTAGGGACTTTTTTCACAATTTAACTTCATGTTGGAGGAAAAAGGGACGATACAGTTTAGCATCATGTTGGACAAAAATGTGAATAGTTTAAGGTCATATGCATTGACTATTGGTTATGCAGTTTAATGTCTTGTTGGGCGTAAGGGACTTCTATATAGTATAATGTCATATAGAGAGGACGATGAAGGGGGACACAGTTTAAGGTCATGTTGGACGAAAGTGTGAATAGATTAAGGTCATATGCATGGACCATTGGTTATGAATTTTGACATCTTACTGGACAGTGGTGCAGTTTACAGTCATACGAGACCATTGATGATATATTTTGTGTTTATAAAAAATAATTCTTCAGAAATCTGGCATTGGTTGGAGTAGTGATGAGTTCTACATCCATCGAGATTAATGAATATGCACCATTGGAGTAGACCTTATTTATTGAATAAGGTCCTTCCCACTTTGGTTCAAGCTTGGGAGGCTTATTTCCTAGTATCATTGGTGTTCTGGGAAATAATACCAATTATCCCTGAATGATTGAACGAAGATGAACTTTTTTGTTGAATGCTCGTGTTATTCGATTCTGGTAGACATATAAGTGGTGAAAAGTGCAAAATAGTTTCTCATCTAACCATTCCAATTCATTAGATCTCTTTTGAGATTGTTCATCTATAGATGATTGATCACAAATGGCTACTCTGAGCGAGGGTAGTTGAACTTCAATGGGCAAGACGGCTTTAATTCAATATACCAGTGAATAAGGAGTTGACCGCGTTGCAGTGCAGGTGGTGGTCCGATAATCCCATAAAGCATGAAAGAGTTTATCAAGATATGACTTCTTATATTTATCCACCATCTTTTGCAGTATATTTGAAAGTGTCTTGTTGAAAGCTTCTATCTGTCCATTGGCTGCTACATGATACCGAGATGAATGGTTGGATTTGATGTTGTATTCTTGATACAACTTCTTCACCTCGGATGAACAGAAGTTGGAGCCATTGTTCGTCATTATGGAATGAGGGACACCAAATCTAGTAATGATGTTACACTTGATGAGGCTAACAATGCATTTAGAACTGACTTCCTTAAGAGGTATTGCATCTGCCCATTTGGAAAAGAAATCAGTAGCTTTATGAATACAATTAAACTGCTTGGTCGTAGCTGAAGGGTAAGGTCCCACCACATCCATTCCCCATGTGGAAAATGGCCACGTGTATTTAGCTGTATGAAGCAACTCTGGAGGTTGATGAATGAAGTTGGCATGTACTTGTCATGAATGACAATTCTTTGTTAAATCAACACAATCTTATATCATTGAAGGCCAAAACTATCCAAGCCTTTGAATCTGATCAGACAGTCTATGTCCAGACTGGTGGGCACCACAGACTCTTGCATGCACTTCATTCATGACATCCATTGTCTCTTCACCATCAATGCATCTGAAGAGAACTCCATCAAAACAACATTTTTAGAGAATTTTCTCTAAGTGATCTGGGATATCATAAAGATTAAAATTGACCACATGTCTCCGAATTTGTTCTTTCTCGGCTCTATCAGGTGGAAGTGTTCCATTTTGAAGGTATTCCTTAATACGTGACATCCATCCTGTAGTATGACAATACGGTTCCACAATGAGACTAATTTCATTAATTTCCTATGTTCTGATTCGAACATAAGGTGAAACTGCACGATGGTGGGCAATACTGATTGTTGTCTCGTCCCGATTTGGATCTGCTAGAGCTGTGGCTATATTAGCCAGTGCATCAGCTTGAGCATTTTGTGATCTAGGGACGTAAGAAAATGTCTGTTTCGAATGGAATTCCGCCATTAACTCTCTGATGTAATCATACAAAGGGATTAGTTATTTTTTTCTGATGGCATAATCCCCATTGACTTGTTTGATTATCAGGTCTGAATCACCTATCACCTTTAAGTGATTCACTTTTTCTTGAAGTGCCAATTTGAAGCCTACGACGAGAGCTTGGTATTCTGCTTCATTATTGGTACCACCTTCCCATAATAAGATGGAATAAGGTAACATTTCCTTTTCGGGAGAAATGAGCACAATTCCTAAACCAACTTTGTTGAATTTAGGATTTTCTATTTTCCTCCCAGTTGGACTTCTGGAAGCACCATCAAAATACATTTCCCATGCCTGAGGACTATCCTGAATAGAGAATAGTTCCTCATCACGAAGTTCAATATCTGAAGATATATCTTCTACTGAATGATTTTCAACAAGGAAATCAGCCTGATATTGGTCCTTTATTTCCTTTTAAGACACATACTGAATGTCGAATTGCTGGAAAATAACTGCCTACCCTTCCAGACGTCCTGTAAGCATTGGAAGACTAAGGATGAATTTGAGCAGGTTTTTATGAGATACCAATTAGACCTCGTGATGTTGCAGGTAGTGTCTCAACTTCTGAACTTCAAATATTAATTCCAAGAAGCCCTTCTCAATACTTGAATACCAGGTTTCTGCTTCATGAATAGTCCGAATGAGGTAGTAGAGGCTGTTTTCATTCCCAAAATCATTCTTCTGAGCAAGAAAGACACCCAATGATCGCTCTAAAGATATCACATAGAGGATAAGTGGTCTTACTTCAACAGGTGGCATAAGTACCAGTGGACTTAAGAGATACTTCTTGAAAATATCAAATGCTTCTCGACAATATTCAGTCCACTGTTAAGTGACTCCCATCTTTATCAATGTGGTGAAGGGTAAACTTTTTCCAGCCAAATTGGCGATGAAATGCCAAATATATGCTACGTTTCCTTGAAGTCCCCTTAATTCTTTCAAATTTCGAGGAGGTGACATAACAAGGATTGACTTTTTCTTCTTAGGATCGACTTCAATTCCACGATGGCGTATGACGAAGCCGAGATATTTTCCTGAGGTTACTTCAAAAGCACATTTTAAGGGGTTCATATTCAAATTATGTTGCTGATGTTTGTGGAATATGACATCTAAATCAACCAAATTATAAGAAAAGTTTTTGGATTTTTCCACCAAGTCATCCACATAGCATTCAACAAACATCCCTAAAAAGGGTTTGATGATACGATGCATGGAACGCTGATATGTTGCGCCTGATTTCTTTAAGCCAAAGGGCATTACCCGGTAGCAAAACACCCCCTGAGGGGATCTGAAGGCTTTGGATTCCCCATCTTCTGGGGCCATTCGTATTTGATTATATCCAGAATATCCATCCATGAAGGAAAGTGCTTCATAGCTAGCTGTTGCTTCAATTAAATGTTCTGTAATCGGAACTGGAAAATCATCCTTAGGAAAATGCCGATTATGATCTCTGAAATCAATGGAAACTCTAATTTACCAATTATTTTTTTCACTGGGACAATATTATCCAACCATTTGGGATATTGAACTTCTCTGAAAAAGTTATCTTTTATGATCTTATCCACTTTAGCTTCAATTTTGGAAGCATAAGTTGGGTGTGTTCTTCTAGCGGATTGTTTAAATCCTCAACGTTCTTCTAGTAAACCCAAATGATGAGTAGAAACATCATGATCAAGACCTAGAATTTCTGTATAGTTCCAAGAAAATATATCTCTATTTTCATTTAGAAAGGAAATATACATATCTTTCTCTTCAAAAGTCATGGCCGCTTTGATTAAACTGGGGCATGGATATTCTTTTGTACCCAGATTTATTTCTAAGAGTTCATCCACAGTGGTAGAGATACCCTCTTCAAATGCTGGAGGAGCATCTCTGAGATCTTCCTTTTCTTCTTCATCATGTGTTACTTCTTCCATTTCTACTTGAATAGTAGATGATAAAGCAGAATTTCCATGATCATAAGAGATGTTAAAATTTGAACATCTTGAAGAAGAAGCTTCCATTTCTGACCCAATTGATGATGAAGGGTCTTCCTTGGGAAATAAAGAGGAGATGATGGGTTGAGAATCCACATCACTATTCACCTCTGATGTTTCAATAACTTCTTCTGGCCTGATTGGAAAATTATAGACTTGTTGGATTTTAGCAGATGAAATTAATACGTCACCATCTGGGCTTTCATCACTGCTTGGTGGGTTACAAATTTCTCCCATGTTGTCTGGCTCGATTATCGTAATTGACATTATCGATCATTCCATAAGAGTATTTTGATTTGGGTCTATCCAGTCAATTTTACTGATAGGAAACACATAATCTCTACTCACATGCGCAAATGGATTTACATGAATCTTCTCCATACCATATGGAGAATTAACTTTGTTAATCTCCCTTGTGGTGGATTTATCGTTTCCCTTCATATGATAGAATTTTGCCTCAATGTATTGAGATTAACATGTCTTGAACGGGGCCTTATCACCATAAAATGTCCCAACATGACCATCGAAACAATATTTGAGACATTAATGGTATGATGATGGGATAGCCGCATGTTGATGTAGACAGGGTCTTCCAAGAAAGATGTTGAAGGCTGACACTTGATCAACAACCATGAAATCTGAATTAGATACAAGATCTCCAAACTGAGTTCTGAGTGTAGTCTCGCCCAATGGTTCTTGTTCATTTTTATCATATCCTTGTAACATCATAGTAGAAGGAGATAAATTAGATTCCTTGAGGCCCAATCGATGAAGGGAACAAATGGGGATGAGGTTTACTCCTGAACCATTATCAATGAATGCCCTCTAGATGTCTACACCATTGACCATGCCATAAAAATAAAAAGGTCTAATATGTCCATGCACGACATAATCTTCATCATCATATGTGAAATATATCACTACATGGAATTTTATAGGATTATTCTCTACATGGTATACTTCAGCTGCAACAATTTCAGTTTGAAACTCTTGGGGACTTGACAAAGCCTCGATGAGTGCCTCCCAAAGATACATTGTCAAATTCAAATCTTCCAGAATTGATAATGTTACTAGTACTTGGGCCAGGTGTTTCAATACATCATACTTTTGATCCAGAGGTCTGCGTTTCCCAATGGGAACATTTGGTTTAGCAGGTACCTTGGAAGTTGATGCTTTGGAATTTGATGCATCTTCTATCGGGGTAGGAGATGGTAATACTCCTAGTTTTGAAATATTAGACTGATTAGGTCTATTTACATGCTAAGAAGAAGAAAGTAAAACCTTCCACTAATCTCCCAAAATAATTGTTCCAGGACTGAGTTTCCTATTGGTGGAAGAACTTTCTTGTTCTTGCTGAGCTCGCTGAAGGTCTCTACCATGAGTTTCTACAGCATACATGTTTTCTAGCAGAAGTAGAATTGCTATAGTGGCCTCTGAAAGATCCCCATCTTCCCCTGTATCCTGAGCCTCTGGAACATCCTCTAATTCTTCTGTTTGATATCAGGAATTTAGGCTCATCAAAATCGAAACTGTGACTGGCATATGGATCTGTTAAATGAATCATATTAACAGAACCGAAGATCAACTCTTCATCCGATGAAGACTCTGCCTGATTAACCTATTTAGGTTGTGCCGTTTGGTGGGGCGGTGCCCGTGGATTTGACGTAGATGGCATGAAATCTTCCAGAGTCAAAGACAGCTTAGGCTTTGACACATACACATCTTCTTCTGATTATTCCTCTTTCTTGGAATGATGTCGCCCTTTTGAGGATTTTCCCCCTGAAGAGGATTTTGTTACGGAATTCATGGTAGAAGGCACATTTGGTTTCTTCAATTTTGTTTGCAAAATAGCCATGAGATCGTTTGATCGTCTTTCTGACCATCCAATTATCATATTTCTGTGCATTTTTGCTTTTGACTTCTTTTCATTCATCTTCTTCCACTGGAACTATAGCATTAACACATGCTACCTGAGCTGAAGAACCTTTCTGTTTGACTTGTCTCAAGTTGACCATCTTTTGCAAGAGGTCTTTGAATACAAAATACTCCTAGATGGGATGCCCCAAAATTTGATGAAATGAGAAATAATTAGGAAGGTTTTCATCTCCTTCCTTGTATGGCCTCTTGGGCCTTGGAAATTGAACCAGATTATTTTTCAAAGCCGAAATGAAGTAGCCATGAACTTGTTCATTTCGGAAAGAGTAAAAGTTTCTCATCAGATCCTAAAATTGTTTTTGTTTGTGATCTCTTTGATCATATTAATGGAATGGTCTCTGTTTTTGGTTCTCAAGAGGTGGATCCCTTCGAGAAGATGAAGGTTTTGAAGTAGAAGTAGGTACATGTGCTTGTTTAAGCATAACTGTTGCAGTCTCTGCTTTACTCATTCTCTTTCCTGGATCTGATGGAATTAAAAGAGATTTATCCTTAGTCTATATAAGATAATCTTCAATATTTTGAGCGATTTAAGTAATGTCTCAAAACCCTCCTGTGTATTTCACAAGAATCAGTGGTGTGTGTAATTCGTCACGCAGATTTGCCACACATATTGGCAGTAGTTCCTTTTGAGGGAGTGCTAAGCTCAGAGAATATGTTAATCCCTTCCAGTGGGTAATGAAATCAGAGACTCTTTCATTATCCCTTTGATTATAGTTTAAAAGATCGAAAACTGTTGTCTTTGGCAAAGTTGAGCTGAATTGAAGACGAAATCATTGACGGAGATCTTCCCATCCGGTAATTGATCGGGATTTCAAGCTTGTGTACTAGACAAAGGCTGGTCCTTGCATGGTTCGCATGAAGCATCTGAGTTTCACTGCTTCTTGATACTCCGGAGTTCCCATCATAGGATTGCAACAAGACATGTAATGCGTCAAATGCTATTCAGGATCGCATGACCCTTTGAAAATAGGAATACAGGGTTCCCAAAACTTGACAGGAAAGAGATTGATTCTACCCATTCAGGGTAAGCTCTTTTTTCTAGTTTAACCTGTGCACGTTTCCCTTCTATAGTCTCTAACCATGCTATTAATGACTCAATAGTAGTTATTAACATTTTAGAAACATCCGGTTGAGCATGAATCTGAACAGGTGCACTGACTGGAGCTTGGAATGGTATGGCAGGTGGAACTGCAACTGATGGCAGCACTGCCAATTGTTGTTACACATGACCCGTAGGATTAGACCTGTGAGGGTGTACTGATAGAGAAGGATATTATTGATCCATCTCAGTAGTTGCAACAAATTCTCTTGTCTGACTGACTCCAGCATTCTTAGTAAGAAGACTACCCTGAAGTTGTTCTGCATTCAACCTCCCCAATTCCTTCATTTCTTCCTCCTTTTGTGCAAACGTTTCCTCTAGTGAGAGCGATTGGCCTTCTCCAGAGGAAGGATATAAAACCTGATTCTTTCCCATCCCTTTTATGGATCCTTTTAGGAGAGGGGGAAGTGGGTTACTTGAATGATTACCTAGGTTCTGAGTAATCCTTTAATTTCATGTACGCACACCTTCTTCATTTGTGTTTGTGCGTACATCTTCTTGAGCATGAACCTCTTCATCTGAATCCCCTGAGTGAGCCTCATTTGGTGGATCAGAAACAATGTCATTGATTACATTGATTGATGTATAACGCATCACATCCCTTCTATTAGCATTTCTGTGATATTTTATTCTTCCATGTCTTTGATAAAACATTGCCATTTGTTGATATGATCCCTAAGGAACATCTTGACAAAACATAATTTAGAGGGAATCTCTTGATAATTTGGCTCTTCATTCCTCCTGTGGCTTCTTCCCCAATCGAGAGAAGACCAACTTTCACTGTGGAGGAGATTGATGATTTGAAAAAGTCCCCAATCCGGTGGACTGGGGCTGTTCCTGCTGCCTTTTCTAAACTCCTCGAATCCTATTTGTTGATTCTGAGGGTTGATTTAAAAAAGTCCCCAGTCTGGCAAGTTGGGGTGGCTCGTGAAATGCTATGTCTGATACTTTCTTAAAAGCTCTCCTGATCTTGTGGACCTTAGTCCCGAAATAATCTGGATACATCAATCGACATCCACTTTTATCACCCGGTTCAAATGACCGTTGGATGATTTCTGACACTTCTATCACTTGGTGATGTGCTTGATCCAAATGAGATGCATGTTCAATATTCTCGTTTGCTTGATGCAAAAGTAATTCAACAGCTAGTTCTTTGTATTCTAGATTTTGAGAAGAAATAGTTGATGCAAGTTCTTAGGAAAGCTTTTGATTACAAACAAAACCCATTGACTGTGGCTGTCCACGGGCAATAACATTGCATGAGACCATTTTCAGTGGGCTTTGCTGACTGTAGAGCACAGTGAAATGTAGTGCTCCATGAACACCCCATCCTCTAACATGAATACCAGATAGATCATTGTCAACTAACTGGCACAATCTTCTTAGTGCGCCAAGGAATGAATGCTGAAGGGCTCTCTGCTACTTTTCAGCCTTCGGATATCGAGAGACTGATAGAGATTACAAATCGATTTGAAGTTGTAACCCTTCTATTATCTTAACATGATTTTCATATTCATCATAAGATAATCCTTTCTTTTTCAAATAACAAGGAGTTTTCCATATGTTGAGATGAATATCATGAATTCCATCTTCCGTCAACATCTCTGGAATGTCATACTGAGAGTCAGTCAGAGGCCAAAACATGACTAGCACTTAACCTTTCGCCAGTTGTTTTCTTATGTTCATCATTTCCTATTTATCATTCAATGAAGATTCTTCTACCTTATTTGACCAAAGATGGTGCTTCTTTGTTGCTTCATCGGATTCAACAAGATTGGTAGAGAAATCTCTGATTAAACTAGATGATGCATGACTTCGTGGTGGTTAGTAAAATGACCTACACCCTGGGAAATCTTTCGATTGAGAAAGTATTTCACCTTCTAGCGATGAAACATCAGACATGACTGGTTTTGCATTTGCAGGTTCCTCAAGATAAGAGGGATTTCTCGGCACTATATTGTCCACTAGAGAATTTTCCGGGCAATGTGCATTACTACTGCGGAGAGGACTTTCACGGAAAAATTCCTCATTATGGGGAGGACCACCATGGTGGGTTACATAACACGATGATATCTATTTCTCCTTGGTCATCTGGCCACACAGAGGGTTATTATATCTCAGATCTGAAGATGAAACTTTGATATCAACTTATTTGTAATGACGAAAGCCATCATGAGGAAGTGTCTGTTGTAGACCATCAGAATTAATGTTCCCGCAATTGGGAAATGAGGGAGTAGAATCTTGAATTCCAACAGATAACTGTCTGAGGGCTTCAAGAACTCTAGCATCAATCAAGGCCTTGTTATAGATTGGATCTTGATCTCTTGACTGTGTTGGGCAGGTCTTCTTCTTAGACGCCTTCTTACTCGCCTTGGAAACCACTTGTTGACGAAAGTGGCTGCTTTGAGAAGTTGTATATGACTGATCAGGATAGATGGATAGGTTAGGCTGACGATCTCTACTCAAATCAGGTGTATGTGACTCACATGGTTGTCCGTATGATATAGGGGAGTATGACCCACAACCCTCTAGGACTGGAACAAATGTGTGTATCTACTCCGGACTGAACTGTTGATGTGTCACTCCACTACTAGGGACAGATTTCTGTGTCTTTCCCTAAGATATTGCTGAAGCTGTTATAATATCCTGCCAAGAATCCCGAATATGAATAGGTATTTTCTTCTTCTCATTCACGATTAATATAATATTCTTGGTGGCTTCATCTGCCGAAACGGGGATATACGTCTATTCCGTTATTGGAGTAGGTGTATGTGCCTGCTCCTGTCCTCCTTTTCCTGTCAGTGAATCCTGACATTACACAATTGTGGGGGCATAAAGTTGAGTCTGCCGCTGCTTTTTCGCCGCAGCTTTCCGAATGATTTCCCCATGTTCTACCAAGCGAGACTTTTGGTAGGCTTGATTAATACTAGCAGGTGTATGTGCCTGCTGATTGCACTTCGCCGAATGTGGTTGATGAGCTCCATTATATGTAGTTAGACGAGCCTACTAACTAGCTGATGATGTATAAATAGGTATGTGTTCCTACCTATAGTAATCCACTGGAAATGCCTAGCGGGATTGGTATGATGCTTCCAGACGAGTCTGTTGGAAAGTGGAATTAAAACGGGAAGGTGTGTGTGCCCGCTCGTTACTTTCCACCATGTTAGGTTGGTGGACTTCTCCGAAGATGGCAGAGATGAGAACCTTCTCAATGTTAACCGGATTTCACATCTGGCGATTCTTCTTGCCTGCTCGGGTTCGAGGAACGTGAGTCGAACGCCTGGAGTCAGCACCCTCATCATGTTGAGGGTGCACTGCTGCACGAGTCTGGCGGCGATTGTTGATAGGATCCCTTGGGAAGAACTACTGTCTTCTTGAATTAAGGCCCTGAGGGACCTGCTTATTCACCTCCCCAAAATAAGGGATTGAATGGTGATTGCATTCCGGGAATAACGACCCGAAATGGTTGGAGACGTGGGTTAGCACCGCTTGCTTCTTGATCACTCGTCGTCATTGTCCGGATGACCGGTGTGAGTTTTTCACTTGGAGGGCTTTTCGGGAAGCCTCTGGAGATGGAATGGTACCGTGTTGACGATACTCCTTAACCATCACGTTTGATACCCAACATTGAAGATGCTGAGTAGGTGATGTCATCCTCAGAGCTGACGATTATCCAGTAGTAGTAGTAGTAGTGGCATTCGCAGTAGCGGTATTCACAGGTGTGAACTTGAGTGAAGCCATTTCTTAGAATGCAGAAAATTTTGGAAAAGTGTGCCGGTTTGATAAAACAGACGTAATAAAGATAAATTCAGCCACTGTATCTTTTGTATGAGCACATATGTCAATGATTGTTTTTGTTGGCCCTCTCATTGAGTTTTAAATAGGGGCCTAACAAATAAGAAAAACATCATTTTAACATGGTTAAGTATTCACGTCGGGTTCACCATTTTTTGTTTCCCTCTGAAATTGGGGATGATCTCATTGATTTAATATTCAATCATTCCAAGCGGTTTCTAATGGGTTTGTTCGTAGAACCCGAAACATCAAATGATTCTATATCCATTTGAACCTACTTTCGAAAGGTAGGAGCTCATTCGTTGTGGACTGATGAGGCTTGGGAATTTTCATTGGTTGAGAGTATGGGAGGTCAGACTCATCACACCTTTTTGAGGGGAATTATTGTCTACTCCGGGACTCTATTTATAGATTTAAGTTATGTTTGTGAATCCTTATTACATTACCCAGAATAAAATGATCATTCCTTTAGATCGGAAAATCAATGATTTGAATGAAAAAAAATTAGAGAATCATTTATATTTATTCGAGGTTCTTCATCGATAGATAATCATTTCTATTTGTTTATAGATTCTTAGTTAATGGTATCCTATAATAAATAAAAGTCTCTTGGTCATTATGATGACCATACTGGTTTTAATGCCACTCAGTGGAGAACATGATGTTTATTGTCATTCAGAATGACATAGATTATTTTAGAGTTGGGATCGTACCCGCAAATGGGCTACCTAAGTATATTTTTTTTTGGAAAAGGAATCGGAACCCATGTAGTTCGAGTAAGGGAATATGATGTTTATGATTTATGGCTCAAAGAAAAATGTTATAATTACTTTTACACTCTAAGATCACGTGAGTCATGCTCGGTGTGAGAATCAAGAGGTATTGGTAAAACCAGACAGTTGTGCCATGAAAGATGCAATCATAAGAAATGATGTGGTGCTTATATATGTATGACTTCCCAAATAGATGAATATTAGGATTTACTTCAGGGAAGAAATCTAGGAACAGGGTCCATAATGGTATATGTACTTTATAGAGATTTGGATACTCTAATTTGGGGCTTACTCTTGAAAAGGAGTCCCAAATTAAGAGGGGACTTATGATTGGGTTTTACTCCTGAGAAGGAGACCCAGATCAAAAAGTAAATTAGGGCTCGTTAAGAGAAATTAAGACTGGGGATTACTATTGAAAAGGAATCCCATGTTATGAGAATTATGGTTGGGGCGTACTCCTAAGGAGGATGCCAATATTTGGGAATTTTTAGATTGGGGCTTACTCCTGAAAAGGAGGCCTAGGTTAAAGAGGACTTGGGGCTTACTCCTAAGGAGAATGCACAGATTTGAGAATTATTACTGGGGCTTATTCCTAAAAAGGATGCCTTGGATAAGAGGTTCTATCATCTTAAAGGTTGAGGTTAAATGAATGAAATATCAATCTTTAGTGACATAAATATGTGTAAATCACTAGGTTTGGGGAGATATTCAAAGGAATACCTTTCAGATAAGAAAGTTAATCATGAAAAAATGCCATAAATGTCTTTGAAGAATGTCATGAAGACTGAATCTTTAATAGGAGAGGTGGAATGGTATAAGAGGGGTTAAATGGGAAAGAAGGGCAACCAAAAAGGCAGGGGCACAGAAGACCTGGAAAGCGCGCAGGTACTGTGTGGGCGCGTAAGACCTTGCCGTGTAGGTATACCTACAAGACACATGGGTACTTGCGTGATTGTTAACCAGTAGGGTAACACTTGGATGATCCTTGATCAAAGCCTTTAGAATTATCCTAAGGTACTTCCATAAGAGAGGCGCGCAAGTTTTGATGAAGAAGTAGGGTGGCGCGCAAGTATGTTCATTTCCATTAAGGGTAAAACACCTTAGGCGTGCAAGTGTTACTGAATTCTAACACTTAGACCTTAATCCTTTTGTTTAGACCTTCCATTCTAGGTAAATAATTACCTTAGAAGAGTTAGGAAGACCTGAAGAAGAGACTTGGGCGTTCAGAGCTCTATATCTGAATTCTGGAAAAATTCCTCCATCAAATGGGGGGCCCATAGGGTCTATTTATAGGCTAGAGAAGACCTCGGGCAGTTATCACTTAGGGCGTGCAAGTAACTTGCGTGACCATTAGGCGGCGCACAAGTATACTTTCATGACAGTAAGGAAACATGCGAGGCACATGTGCATTTGAATCATTGTTCATGCCCTTGTCAATTTTTGATGTTTTCTTTAAAGGTTGAATCAATTTATGCTAAGTCATTTCTCTTTCCATTAGTTTAGGAAATGTGATGAAAAGGAGCGTCAATAGATATCATCCAAAATTACAATAATAAGATAATATTTAATTTCAATAGAGTTTCCAAAAAGTTTGAGAATTTTCATTGTTTCAAAGAATAAAAAGTAATATTTTTACAATATTAGTACAATTTCATCAATTGGTTTGTTTGATCAATTTCCAATTCATAATTTAATTTAAGAAATGAATATTCATAAAAGAATTTATTATTTCTAAAGCACTAAAATTTACATCAAATGAAGATAATATCCATCATAATATTATTAGTAATTCCTTAAATCTCTTTTTATTATTATAACAAAATGGTTTTTAAATTTTATCAATTATGAATAAATATTTATATAGTGAAGTGAATCATTAATCTCTAAAACATAATCCAAAGATGAATGTATAATATTATTTAATTTTTTAATCATAAGACCCTTAAAAATATTAAGTTCCAAAACATTAGAAAAAAGACATTAAAATTCCAAAAATGAATGTATCACTATTCCTCCAAACAAAATTATGTTTCTCCTAACCGTCACATGTGAACCATGTGAATACCTTCAAAATTTATACCATTGAAACATTTAAATAACCGTAATTTCTCAAAAACTATATTGAAAATATTCATTATTCCTTATTCATAAAAAACATAGATTATAGGATAAATATCATAAATAAAAAAATTCATAAAACAACAAAAATGATAGCAGAAACCACTTTTTCAACAAATCAGTAATCAATTCCATGGTAGTTGTTACGTTAAAATTTACATAATTGAAATAAATAATCCCTTTATCCCAACATCATTATCTTAAAATTCATAACATATTGAGGGTTATATTTCTTCCATCATGTGCCTTACATTATGTTAAACTATGAACATAATAATTTTTATTTATCATCGACACCCATCAACATTTGTTTCAAATTATTCAATGAAAAATGATTGAAATAAAATAAATATTAATTTTATAATTATTAAATCGAGGATATAAATGAAAAAATAAATTTTAAACATATTTATTAGATCCAAATAAAAGTTATTAGTAATTATTCCACATTGATTGCACAAATAGGATATGGTTTTCATTGATCCCTTATCTTCTACTATGGTATAATCATTTGACTCTTGGGGAATTTAATTACATAGAGCCAAATATCTTCTAAATTGAATCATTGCATACTTGAAACATCTTTCCATATATTTCAGTAATTTTCATGGGGCCCTATATCTCCACAATTGTATCAAACTCTAATTCCATACAAGAATTTACTTGGGGTCTCATTCCACAATTATCACATATAGGGAAATCATTTCATCCATTATTATCGTTATCAATTTTATTCTCTACCATCATCTTCTTATAGTACATCCCATTAGTGTCACAAACAATAATTTTTTTCCCTATATTAATTTTACATAAATTTATTTCATTATTTGATGAATATTTTTGAGATAACAGTTCTATTTGGATACATGGATTATGATATTTAAATAAATTATAAAACATGACCTCCATGTTGTGTATGTAATTTGTAACATTCATGGATAAACTTGTAAATGTGGAATCATACTCCACAACACATTATTATTAATTTTACATTAATCTTTGGATATTTTTCTTCATTATAGTTTTTTTCTCATGAGATAATAACATTTAGAATAATTTCTCCATAAAATGATTTCTTTCCTCTAGTTCTATTATTTTTACTACATTGTATTATGGAACGAAAATCCCTATTGATCAGAATCACCATTGAGACTATACACATTATGTGTCACCTCTTCCTTTCTATTAATTATAAATGCATAAATATCTTCTCCACTAACATAATCCATTTCTCAACAATAATTAGATTAGTGTTCCAACCAATATATGAGGGATTATTTAATATAAAGTGATATAACATGATAGAATCTCATTGGGTTATAAGTTTCTCTATATACATAAGGATTAGTTTCATAACTTCCTTATTATTTTGTAATATTGAAATAATTTTCTCACTCAGAATACTAGTTGTATTGGCTTCCTCAATGGGGAAATATCCATATTGTCTATTAGTATTGATACACTTGTTCATTCTAGGTTCCATTTATAATCAATATTATATACATGACTATCTTATATGATTATTAGTTTGAAACCATATTTTATAATTTAAAATATTATTTGACACATATAATAAATTTAATAGGTATGCATTGATAATCCGAAATCATAAGAATTGGATTTTTTATGGATATCTTTTTATTTCAAATCCTACATAATGGGTTTTATGGATAGTGTGATTATCATAATCTTATCTTTTGGGAGTGTAAAATAAAGTGAAAAATAAATCATGCTTTCATGTACCAAGTGAAAATAGGTCAATCCCTATTCACCCTTTTTTTATTTATTACCCCTAGGTTGATTTGTGCGAGAACCATGTCCACTTCTAGTTTCTAGAGAGGGATGTATTTCTAGGTAAACCCACATAACATCTTCTATAAAATTATCTTATGATGTTATTATATACATATCCTTAAAGAAATATCATAGGTTCATGTCACATACTATATGATTTCCTTAATATTGTACCCAATCATTCTAATAAAATTCCTCTAATACCATCCATAATGGGCTTGATTATACATAGCTAGATATAATTTATTCGTTTTTGCATGGTCATTGATAATATCTATCAAATCATGAAGGACAGATCAGTTTATCATTTTTAGAGAATGAGATATATACATGAAACACATTTTATATTAGGAATATAAAATAAAACATAATAAATAACAAAATAAAATGAACAAAATCCCTGAAAAATCATTTTAATAATTGAACTTCATAAACTGAGAAATGTAAACAAAATAAATGTGGGATCAATTTCTTAGTAAGGGTTAAGTACAATGGAAGCCATGTTGAATAAATAAGAATAATAAAAAATTAATAGTAAATAAATGAAAACTCATTACAATTAAATAACATAACTATCATGATATATTTTATAATAATCAGCATATAAATGTAAATAAATAAAATCATGGGTCATTTAATCAATAAACTATGAATTATATTCTTACCGATTTAATGTCATGTAAAAATTATTCTGGTTAATACAATAAATAAATTTTCAATGAATGAAAGTTTAATTATTGGAATTCATGTCTCAAGTATATAATACCATGACTGCCAACATCATTTAAAAGATTGTTTAAAATAATAAGTGGAAAACCATTATAATTTCCTAAATGATTCGTCCCAATAGACCTATAAATGAATTGATGTCCTATATAATGTTGGGAGATACCCATCATTGTAGGGTGAATGAATTATTCACATATCTAATAATTATTTGAATTCATTAATCAATGTGAATTATCATAAAATATATTTATTGAGTAATGTATATGAATTTTCCAATATTTCCACAAAAAATAAAATAACATTCAAAGAAAACACAATATATAAAAATGGTATACACTTTATTAAATAATCATATCTATCATTAATGAATAATGATATTTAGGAGAAATGTAATTTCTAATGGAAATTGATAATTTGAATGGGATTGTTTCATGAGAATGTTAATAACAAAATAACAATGTGAGATCATAGAATAAAATTTATCAATTGGTTATCTTTGTGTTTATTCACCTTGGATGAAATAATTCACACTGAAACATAAGAATCCATTATTGATGAATGAATCATGGTATTAAAATTAAAATAGGATGTATATAAACCATATAAAATTGTTGTGGGTTATAACATTTCAATATTCCTAAAATGAATGGAAATTTTGACGATGTGCCTTATAATACGAATAATTTTGGATGACCATGATTTAAGCAACTATATATTGGTTTTAATAACCACACTAACCAAAAACAGAACCATATAAATAATTATAATGTCATATATGATAATTTTATAACAAATTATCAATTTTTGGTTGATAATATTTCCTTATTTTCAATGTTTTGGCTGTTAATTACCTTATTTTCTCATTCATTGTTTCCCTTGAATTTTTAGGTTCTTATGAATATTATATAGTAATATAATATATAGAATAAAAATCAATGCATATTAATCATATATTTTCATTAATAGAAATTTTAAATTCAATCATGAATGATGGTTATGAAAAATTATTTTTGTTACTATTATAGAGATGGTAAGTCATATGTACACAAGAGTAATATTTTAATTTTTAAAGTATCTTTACATAGAGGTGGTAAGTAATATTTTATATTTCCATAACACTAAAAATACATTATATATACCATATTAATTATTTTTTTATACTTATATATCATCCATTTTTTTGATGTGATGAAATATGAGTCACATCTCTTTGTAAATGTGGTATTCCAGATTAAAACAAACTATGCTATCTATATTACATGAGTGAAAAGGGGAGAAATAAAATGATGTATATATTATCCCTTAAGAATGATATATATTTCATAAATTTAATAATTATATATTGTATATCACATATAATAATGAAATTCATTCTTATCACTTTACATGTAATGTGTTTGTGAAAGATGAATCACATAAATTTGTGGGGTGGAAGTATATCTTACACATGATTGACATTATCATATCTCCTATAGAATGGGATTTACAAAAGAATATATTATATAGTGACTCCATAGGTATAATTTTCTCATAAATATTAAATATATATAATTTATAAATATTATCATCCATATCTGTGAGAGGTGGTAATGGGTAAATGAATAACCTTAGTTCTCAAGGGGATAGTCTATCAAGAACATGAATTCTTCTTTGTTAACCCATTAAATGTATGTGGAAAGGATTGAATGAAATTCACATATTGTAACTACATGAGTGTTTTTTATATTAAGGTTATTATATCATCATTGTTTAATAAAATATGATATATATAGTGGAACACATACAATAAAAATACTCAATAAATAACATTACATCTTCTTGGGAATCCTCATTAGGATTACACCAAAAGCATTCATGGATGAATTGATTTCCTATAAAAGGATTATGAGATTAGAGGTTTGAATTTGTGTGGTTATATTGGAAGGTATTGGAAAAATACAAAAGTGTTTTACTTTATGAATAATAGAGTAAAAGGGGCGGCCATGTATGAGTGATGTTAATGACAGACATGTAATTTTTCAAAATGATTCTATCATACAAACTTATTTTTCATGCCACATGCCTTGAAATTTTTAAATTATATATCTGATAAGAGGTAATATAAATTTATTTCTATCAATATAGTTTTTTTATTTCATTATTATCTTTTATATTCTTAGATTAATCTTTGGTGATTAAATTTTCCACTTAACTCGGATAAATAATTTTTTAGATTTTTCACTCTAAATTGACATAATTTTTTTTTTGAACTTATTAAAAATTATAAGTTTTCTAATTACAAATATAGATTCAATTATTCAAAATTAAATTCAATTAATAGGGAAATTATAATTTAAAAAATTCTGTAGATGCGATGATAAACTAGGTTTTAGATGATCAAATGCTTAAAAGATTAATAAAAATTTATAATCAAATTAATAAAAAAATAATCCGAAGGAAAATATTGGATAGTTGTATATATAATTTAATTATTTTTAGATTAAAACAAATTCTAAATATAATTTATCAACATAATAATTTATATGAATATAATTTTTTGAATTTAAATTTAGTATTTTTCACTATTCATCAAAATATGAAACTTATCAGAAAAATAATGAAAATTAACCATAATATAATCTTGGTATTAATATCCAATATTTAAAATGGTTTCACAATAAAAATATAATCTTGTTAAAAAATTTATTTTAGATAATGTATGAGAAGTGTGACTATGTTTAAATAATATAGTATCATGTTTGGTTGACACCTAGTGTTTTGTGCATCGCAAACGTTGGATGAAATTAAATATATTAGAAAATAAATATATTTTAAAGTCTTGTTTTTCTACAAAACTACTAGTTGTGGAAGAAATTTTGTTATTTATCTTTAGTAACAATTAGATTCCATGAGTGGTGAACGTATCAAGGTTGGTTGAGTATGGCACATCGATAGACACAGTCGGGATCCTTGTAAATGAGTCATCATAAGGATGTTTGAATATTATTATTGCGCATATTTGGAAATAGCTGGTTATAGAACACATTGTCCACATTACCTTGGATATACACTATACTGGATATTAGTTATAATCTTTAATGAAATATTTGTGTACAAATTTCATAGTGATGATCATACACCTTATATTCACATCATCCAATGTACAATGAGAGTGTGTCTATTATATGCTAATAGAAAAATTTAAATGAACCACTATTTTGATAAATGGACACTTTATCATTTTTTTGGGTGAATTTATTGTCATCTATTCATGGAATTTCGTGTGTGATATTGGGATACCATTATTGATGAACATGGATTGACTCATGAACATGAGATGAATCTTTGACTCTATCTTTGTGTGAGATACTATTGTTGGGATCAATCATTATGTTGATAAATAGACGTCTTAGATATGAACCAACCTATCACTAGTAAACTCTACATATTTTACTTCCTTGAATGAGCTCATTAAACTCCATTTTATAATTCATAGTTTTCCTATACTTTCACTTCGAATGATGGACTGAATGTACTATGATGGTCCAAGGGTACTTTATCGGTTGTACACGTATGTTCGTTTTGTGGCATGAAAACCGAAATTATTAGTTCGAGAAAACATTACTGAAATCTAGTTGCATGATTGTCTGAGTTTGGATGGAATACACATATTATACCTGGGAAAAAATGTGATGTAATTAGGGATTGGAGGTATGAACTAGTAAAGGTGATAATTTTCTTGATATACTCAGCTAGTAGTGGATTGAAGTGAGTTTTTCAATTTTTGATGAATGTTGTAGGTAAGAAAATATTTTTATAACATTTATTGTATGTGGAACTGCAATGAAAAGATCATTCAACGATATTCATGACTGAACCAGGCTCAAAGTGAAAAGTCAGAATCAACTTTTCATTCATGTTTAGAAAGGAGCCAATGTTCGTTGTTAGAACACTAATGGAATTCATTAGTGGGGAATTCCAATGCTCAAAGCAACATAAACTGGAATATACCCTTGATGATAGAAAAAATAATTTCTTTAATTACATGGGCATGGGTACACACCTTCATGATGTTTGGTTTTGAATACTAGTGTTGTATTGAGTTTTAACATCTTTTGTAGCATATGAATATATGTAATAGTTGGAGGCATGTTGGGTGTTTAAGATGTAACCCGACTATTTTAGAGGAAATTTTCATAACAAATATGGGTTGGGTGATGTTTTCATTTTCTCCCCAATTATTTTGTGGGATGATAGAATCTATGGTGGGTAGATTTTAATATCACTTGTTTTGAACTGGATGGAAAATTCAAATAGAGTTTTAACATTTCATTCGAAGGATCGGTCGAATATTTAACCTAGCCCCATAATTTGATTCAAAATGTTTTATTCGGGACATTATTTTTTCAGATGGGGTAAAGGAATGATAAGTGACTCAGGGTACTCAATTAGGTTTCTGGAGCACTGTACTATGAAAACCTAGTTATTTTAAAGCCAAAGGGAAGTGCATAGTTTAAATATGATTGGGGGTAACCAGGAACCTCTACAGTATATGGCCAGAATGGTGACACACAACTTCTAAAACTGTGAACCAATATCTAAAATGCTATGAATGTATTATTAAGAAAATTAAAAGTTAACACCACACCACTTGATTATAGTTATATAAATGGTACACCTTTCCCAATGGATTTTGTGACATGGGTAATGGGTTCACATAGTCATTGCATGGTTTGAACAAACCATATTGATAAAACATGCACCCTTTGAAGATGTTTGAAATCATCATTTTGAACCGTTTTCTTTTTAACCTTCCTCCTATATTTCTTCTCCTCTATAACCATGTAGATCCACATGCATGGGCCTATCCTCTTTAGAACCTATTATTGAATGGTTCTCCACAAACTAAGCATAGAATCTCTCGACGTCTATCACATTGGGATCCACATAACGAGCCTATGATTCTTTCTGACTAATTTCCTAGTTTTTTTGTATTTTATTTTATTTAAATTCAATAAAAAAATTCCTATTTTTAAGGTGTTTTTATATTCTCCATATTTCGTTCAATAATTCTCAAATCAATGAGCAATAATTGATTAGTGAATAATCCTATGCAAGATGGAGGTAATGTATGTATTTTCCCCTTAATCTGTAATTTTTTAAAATATGCCATTTAACAAAATACCTAACTCTTTGGGTGTTTCTCAAAAAATGTAAAATTACATAAAATAATTATCTTAAATATCACATAGATAATTAGTTTTCCCTATTGATATGGTTTGTGTTTCAGGATGTCAACATGATCCACCCCTTTCCTTTTTTTCTTGTTTAATTAACCTTGTTGTCCACTACTTGTAATTATAAATAGGGTGAGAATTTATTATTTAATGATAATAGAAAATTTTAAATTTGAAATGGTAATTCATTACCCATGATAAAATATAATTTATGAAAATCATAAAAATTCATCACCTAGGAGGTGTTTTGAATTATCCCTTGGGAATGAAATGTTTTAATTGAATTAAATGAGTTGGTATGATAACAATAACCTATCCAAATAACACCACATATGATTATAAATATCTTATTTAATATAAATAGGAAACAAATTATAGTATTTGAAATGGAAAATGGCATGAACCGTCCCATGTATTTCATAGTTATGTACTAAAGGAATGATCTTGTTTTTATTTCATAATTTTGATGTGGCATGTTTAGGTACATTTCCATCACTATTAATTATTCATGAATAGAATAGAATGATCAAGATTAGTCTTATTTCATATGATTATTTCACAGTTTTTATAATTAATCATTAAATTCACATAAACTGATATATTAAAAAATTGTGATTCAAAAGATTAGTCTGGCTTTTAAATTGTGATATTCAGGGATGAAGTCTCTTTTAAGTTTAGTTTCTCGAGTATGGTGTTCCTTATAAATTGGGAAAATTTGAAATGGAATACCAAATAAATTATGATATTCAGGACTTGATTCAGTTATCAATTTTGAATCTTGTGCATGGATACCCGTACTCAAAACATGCCACAATTATTATTATGAAATTACTTATGTGTTACTCATCTAGTCTTGTCTAGTACTGTGTGTATGTATATATGACTATATATATTTTGTATATATTATATATATATATAATATATATATATATTCATATATTTGACTATACATATATGATGACATAATATCAATGATAAAATGACTTTGGATGAAGAAGGTATTTTTGGTGGGTGACCTTTAAGGAACCCAGTCCTGGATTGTCTTTGTTAATTTGTTCACATCATTTTGTTATACCTAAGAAATAATGTATTTTTCATAAATAGAGTTTATATCATTTTAAACCATTTGTGGGTTCCAAATATTTTTATCTCACACCCTGTTTGGGATATCATTAAGTGGCCAAAAAATCGTTGGGTTGTAGGTTTAGGATTCTAGATTATGCTTGTATTATTACTCTTGTACATGGAAACATAGGATAACAAGACTCAAGAAGAGAATGGGATTCACATGGAGATAACCATATAGAATTTTATTCTTTTTGTTTTGATTTATTTATGTATTACATATTGTATGTCTACTAGTTTTATATTATCAAATCACATGGACACGAAATGTCATGTATTTGGAACTATTTTATTTATCAAATACTATTATATCAAGTTGATCTTTTTTAATAATTATTAAAATATTTATTACCAATATATAATTCTTTTAAAATGATCACACGGTTATATTATCCCCACTAAACCACCTTTAAACACTCATTTCAAGTTGATAACTTCTAACATATAGGGATGTGTGCTTCATCCCGTGTAACTGACTTGCTATGGGAACTGGTTTAGTTGCTCTTGGGTTGGGATGTTACACATGAATATGTAGTCTATGATGAAATAGTTATTCCAATAATATAATCAAACCAAATCCAACTAATATTCCTATATCATGATTTATGATCCCATAAAAAAGAAATATCATAATGAAACCATCATACTACAAGAATGTTTATTTATAAAATAGAATAAAAGGTTATTAAACTTTAAAAACAATTTTGGAAAAATATAGCGGAAAAAATATAGATATAACCATCACAATTTTGAAAATGATGATTGAGTTTTCAAAATTCACTTCATTGGAAATCATTGAAAAATATTAAAATTATATCCATCATTTTTGTTGTTATTCAAACCTATAATTATTATATTCCATAGATTTATAAAACATACTTATTTAATGTCTATGTTTTCTACACTTAATGAATTATACAATTAGTGGTGATTTTGATATATTATTTATAATCCCATCTTTCTATATGGATTAATTATATTGCTAATATTTATTGATGCTCGATTACCCCATATTACAAAATTTAATCATTTTATAGTTCCATTGAGCCATGGTGATTTATCTAAAATTTTAACCAAAAATGATATTTTATTTTTATTCTATCATCATATTTTAACCAAATTAACTTTTTTATTATAAAACACTTTTAAGGGGAAGTGAGAAACCACGCAGAAAATTCTGATCAAACATCAAAGGAAACTATAGATTTATCAAATATAATGTTATATTGATTGGAATATATCTACCTAAATAATTTCCAAGCATGATAATATACCTGATAGTATGGATAATCATTTAAAATTTCTTCAAAATGGCATGACAAATTGTCCCAATGTTTTGAGTATTCTTCTCTGTTAATGATCCCCTTGTTAAAGCCTCAGTATGTGGTATTTCTTGTCAATACACTCACATTGATCCATCAAAGTATCCACACGATGCAATATTCTCAGTATTTCATCATCATCTTCCCGCATCACCTTAATCTGAAAGACATCCTACAATATATCTTCCCCCGAGTGCATTAACGGCTCCCCAATCTATTCATGAGCCATGACATCCTGTCATTGCGTGTTGTTGGGTGACTCTCCCTCTTGATACTTTCCAAGGGGTGGAGTATGCTACTTCAACAGTCGGGAATCCTCTAGCTCCGAAGGGATATCTCCTTGTTGATCCATGGTCATCATATCTGCATCTCCATTTAGAGGAACCAAATAATCCCCTCAGGCTAAGAAATATGTTTCACTGAGGAGATATACCCACCTAAATAGTGACCCTACATGTCACCTTCCATAGGTTGGGACGTTTTTCCATCGGTATTACTTCCCTTTTGGGCTAATCGAGTCTCTATTGGTCTAGGAAGGTATGAGATATCTTTACACCTCATTGGTTTCTACTTATTGGAATCAATACAAATCATCAGGTCCCAATTTTTCTTCTTTTCTTTCTTCCTCCTTGGGATGGCCAGGCCTTTACCACACCCTCTAACAGCACTGTCATATGAGGATTGTCTTTCATCATCCTTCACTTCATCAAAGGGAAAACTAGAAGTCCCTCCATTGACATTGAGGCTATCAAAGAGGTTGATGAAATTGAGACATGGATAATCATTTCATGGCTCGGTCCCCTACATGAATACCCTCTAATTTGAGGTACCATAGAGGTCCTTAAAATCAAGGGAGTTTCTTCTCTCAACATTATTCCTCTATAGGCTTTAAATCCACCATCCATGACACGATCAGGATGCATAGGCCCATTCCCAGACCGCTAGCCTCCATCGTTGATGTTCTCTATGAAGGTAGGAGGCACCAAGGAACTGGACTCACCCTCGACTAGAACTTAATATATAGGAATGTCCAAATCACATTTTATCATTAGGAATATTTATTTGACCCTGTATTCCTTACGAATAATGCCTGTCTTAGCACTAATCTGATCCTTGATGAGGCTCCCCATAGGAGGCACCTGATTTAGAGGGGTTATAATGTGGGAAATTGCATCCGGCGTTGCCGAAGTAACATCAGAGGAAAAATTCACCCCACCCCAAACGCCCTTTGATCACGATCCTTCGATATAGGGAGGAACAGAAGAGCCTCCGGCAGAAGGGGGACACAACTTCTTGGAAGGTCGGGAATACTAGAAGAACATGATTTCTTAAGAGTCGAGCCACTCTAAAATCTACAGTCAAATTGGATAGAGCCTAGATGAGAGGATTAACTAAAATTGTTAAACTAGATTTTGAAGACAACTAGTTACTAGTAATGGATTCCTTCACCAACCTATATCCAAACTGGTTCCACTGAAGGCTTTGAAATATCCACTTCCACAAAATGTTTTGGAGCAATCAGATTGAATAAGGGGAAAGAGTTATCATCAAATGAATGGAATATCTAGACAAGGATGAACAACATTTTAAAAATAGAAGGACCTTGGAAGGGAAGAGGGGGTTTTGGTTGACTTACCCATATTGCTGTAGAGGGGGATGATGATTCCAATGGAATTCATAACTCGATATGAGAAGGAAAAAGTTAGAGCCATTTCCAAAATGAATACATTTTGATCATGCCGGTAGCCAGATCATTGGTTCTTCCTAAATGAAGACAAAAGTGTCAAGGATTCAAGATCCAAATCATGATGCAGTTCTTCAGGGACCATGTGCTATTTATGAACCGGTCGAAGAAGTCTAGGGATGGATGGCGACAAACAAATACGGGAAAATGGATAATTCGTGGAGCGACGAAGCTTCCGAGAACTCTTGGAAAGAATTCGGAAGCGATGGTTATAAGGCCCCAGCCTTAATCCTTACTTAATCATGAGTTATTACAAGATTAAACATTGAGGATCTTTTCGGGTTTAGAGTTTTAGAGATTTTAGATCATAAAACATGCATTACATTACACATATAACCAACGTGGTTACATAAATATAGTATTCTTCATTCCCATCAATGGAAACATATTTAAAATAAAACATGGATTCTTTCTTGACACTTCCTTGACACTATCATCTTATCATGTACCTTTCCCGTGACCTGTGAAAAACATTTCCAAAAAAACTTGGAATGAGCATAAAAAGCTCAGTAAGGGATATAAAAATATGGAAAGGAAACATGGGTACATATATACATAAGGATGAGATCATACATTACCCATAAAACATAAGCACTTTAACATACCTCATCAAATCATTAATAAATCATAGAAATCATAAGACATAAAGGTAACTTGAGGCATTCATAACATTCTTACTTATGGAGTAACCCTCTTGGTTACATTTGGAATACCCATCACAGTATATTCCCTAAAATCTCTTCAGAGAAACCATAACGTTTCACTCATTCACGTTACCCAATGCATTGGAGAGCTATATCGGGCTCACCTTCCCTTAGTTTATCATGGAACCACCCGTCTTCCTAATAATGCCCAAGAACCTCAATATAATCGTATCACATAAAACATGCATAAAGGAAACATAACATTACCACCTTTAAATCACAAGATATCAATACAACACATTGATATAAAAACATTATGAAAACCATTTTCAATACCAAAATAAAACAAAATTAAAACATGGTATTTATTTTTCTATTAAAAAGAAGGTATGGCTTGTAGAGGAAGCCGAAACTCAAATAAAGGTCACGGCGGCGGAGAAGTCGTTGTCGCCGCATACGTATGACAAAAACATTCCCTTTTGTCATTTAGTAAAACGTTTCACATAAAAAGATTCATTCTGAATAAGCATAAAATTCAAAGGGTTTTATACACCGTATAAAAGAAGGTTGTGTATAAAACAAAATATGCCTCAACGAAAGGAGATTGAGACGATGTATCATACCTCGTATCCGACTTGACCCGACCGTTCTTTAATCTCCTGAATAATAAACTTTAGTTAATATCTACTTGCTTAAGAACCTTTTTCAAGTTCATTATTCCTTTTATACCATGTTATGAACATCATGTAATCATTTAAGTTAATAATGTTCATTTTGTCGGTATTTGGTTCTTAAGTCAAAAATAGACTTCTTACACTTACATGTTGATAATTTGGTCAAAGGATCATTATATCCAGAATGTTATTAATGATTTGTATAACATATATATCATATATATTCATCATATACATGTATTTATAATATTACATCACATTTAGAGGTAAGAAATGAAATGCACCGTTCATGGAGACGGTAAGCCGTACGTACCCATGAACGCTACTTCCATTTCTATTTCGTATTTTCTGGAATGGAATCATAATGATATAAGAGTATATTATTATTCCAGTATAATAAAATATATAATATCATTAACTTTATCCTTTACACATCCCACATATGATATTAACGAATCAAATCACTTTCAGGGGGCTGTAGTCCGCACTTCCTAAAATAAAGATATTGTTTTTACCCATAATGGAAACAATAATGGTATGCCATAAATGAAAAATACAGAAGCTTAAGGAATGAATAAACATATTATATATCATATATAAAAATAGCGACATCATAATGGACACCTTTGAAGGTGTTAAATGAGTATTGAACAATCATCGTTTCGGGAGGCAGAATTTCTCCATCCACGGAAACCGTATGTTATTTAACCATTTTATGTAGTTTTGTGAGAGTGTATATAGAATAAATCTTATAAGAACATCCTAGTATGTTTACGATACTCGTTTTGTTACAAAAGAAGTAAATAAAAAGAGTTTAGGGGGTTGGAGAAGCAAAATAAAACAAATGAACATGAGAGAATGAATTATCTTTAAAAGTGTAACTCCTTTTGATTTGAGCCTAAAGGCTTCCTTTGAAAGGATTCTTCCAAACGTGAATCCTCTAGGATGAGGAGAGGGATGTGGAGAGAGTAAATGGACATGGTATGGCATAGCCAAATGCTTGAGGAGTGTGTGAAATGAGGTAGCTGTGGGGGCCTTTTATAACAGGAGAGGAGGGGCACTTTTGGAAATCATGAAACAATTATTGTATTTTCAAAAGTGTTTCGAAATTATAAGGTCCCAAATTGATATATTTTGAAGCTAATATGACAATTCTTCGAAAGATTCCCATCCAATAGTTTTTGGATAAGTTTAGGTCTTAGATTTTATATTATCGTTTCATTTTATTTAAACTGTTCATTAATGAGGTCATCGTTTCATCATCATGATGTCATAATTAAATTAATTTATTTAATGTCTTAAAATTTCAAAACAAATATCATGATGCAGGAAATATTTTTATCTTTCCAAAGAGTATTTATAGGCAAATCTATAATTACTATAACCCCTTCAAAAAATTGTTTTAGTAAAACAATTTATGTTAGTGTCATTTTCCCCTTTAATTAAAAAAAAGCATTAAAGTCATTATCTCACTCAAAAGGCTCCATAGGGTCCCCTAAATAGACCCATGGGTTGTATTGGTCGGCCATGACTCATCCAATAGGGTTAGGACATGTGTCATGGTTTTTTCATATTTTTATAATATCATTTTTACCTTAAACTGCACTAATTACCTCTAATCGCGATTAATGAAAAAAAGTTACTATTCACCAAAAAATTATTTTCATCCCATTGAACCACATTTTACATACTAATGAGAACCATGTATGTTTTATTTTCATAATTCAATACACATTAGTGGTATACTTTCATTTAACTGAAAAATCAGTTTGCTTGATTACCACTTAGTGATTTCACTATTCATCAAAAATTGGAGTTTTTCAGAAAATTATCAAAAAATCACTCCAAGCTATATTCGATAATCCGAATTCAAAAATGATTTTTATATTACATAATTCAAAGAATATAAATAGAATTAATTAATTTATTAATTAACTCCCACTTTCAAAACAAATAGCGTGGTTTTAAGAAACAATATATATCAAAAGATTGATATTTGTTTATGTCAAATTTCAAAGTGAAATTAATTCCAAAGTCCACCATTGAATCAAATGGTAAAAATATTTTATGGTTTCACTTTAAAACCAATTCAAAAGATAATCTAATCATATAAATAAATTAGATTAAAAGAGGTTTTGAATTAAAAAACAACATTTTTCACTTATTCATAAAAAATGAACTTTATCGGAAGAATAAAAAAAACATACACAAAGTAAATTTTGATGTCCCAATTATAAAGAAGGATTTTATTTGGTCCAAAAGAATGTATAAGAGTGACCAAAACTATATTTAAAGAGGGTTCTCCATCAAAAGGTGATAAATGAACCTTTTAATGAATATTAATGTATTTATGTATAAAATTGAATTCCATTCTTATTTTAAGCCTTTATCTTTTATTGGATAAATGTACAAACATATATATTCGTATTTAATTTATTTATATTCATTCCTTCCAGTACAACGGCTATGTGTTAACTACCATTTGAAATTATTTTATTAGCATGTAACGTAATATTTCAAAAAAAATCATTGTTGCGTATCGGGCACGCTATCGTACATAGCAACCCCTTCAAAAAAAATATTTAATTAAAAATATTAATAAATATGAATATGTCTTATTCTTTATTTACCTGGGATGTTACATCCTTCCCCCCTCTTGGGAATTGCGTCCTCTCAATTTTATTCACTTATCGAATAAGTGGGGGTATTTATCTCTCATAGCATTTTTAGATTCCCATGTTGCCTCTTCAACCATATGGTTTTTCCATAAAACCATTACCTAATGAATCACCTTATTCCGCAATACTTGCTCCCTATGGTCAAGAATCTGGACCGGTTGTTCCTCGTAAGATAGATTCTCTTCCAGCTGAACTACGTCTGGACTCAAAACATGAGATGGATCTGGAATATACTTTATCACCATCAAAACATGAAAAACATTGTGTACCTGAGATAAACTCGGAGGTAAAGCCACTCGGTATGCAACTGATCCAACTCTCTCCAGAATTTCGTATGGTCCAATGAACCTTGGACTTAGCTTTCCTTTCTTACCAAATCGTATAACATTTTTCCATAGAGAAACTTTGAGAAAAACATGATCACCGAACTCAAAAGAGAGATCCTTCCTCCTGTTGTCCTCATAACGTTTCTGCCTGCTCTGAGCTATTCTCATGTGTCTCTGAATCAACAGAACGTTTTCTGCCATCTCTTCTACCAACTCTAGTCCAGTCAGATTCCTTTCCCCTACTTCATCCCAAGAAGCTGGAGTTCGACACTGTTTTCCATATAATGCCTCAAATGGAGCCATCTGTATACTAGAATGAAAACTATTGTTATAAGAAAATTCAACCAAAGAATGATGTTGATCTCAACTTCCCTGATAATCCATAGAACAAGCTCGTAGCCTATCCTCCAAGGTCTGAATTGTTCGTTCTGACTTCCCATCTGATTGAGGATGAAAAGCTGTACTAAAATTTAATTCAGTACCCAACAACTTCTGAAGGCCTTTCCAAAAGTTAGAAGTGAACCTGGGATCACAATCAGATACAATGGAGAGAGGAACTCCATGTAACCTGAATATGCCTTTAAGATATAAATGGGAAAGTTGATCTAGAGAGAATGTATCTCAAATAGGAAGAAAATGAGCAGATTTTGTCATGTGATCAACAATAACCCAGATTGCATTATTACCTAGAGATGTCTTTGGTAATCCCACAACAAAGTCCATGGATATATTCTCCCATTTCCACTCTGGCACTGGTAAAGGTTGAAGCATCCCTTTAGGTAACTTCCTCTCTGCTTTAACGTGTTGAAAAGTCAAACACTTCACAGTAAAATCAGCAATATCTCTTTTCATTCCATCCCACCAGTAATACTCTCGAAGATCTCTGTACATTTTAGTACTGCCAGGATGAACTGAAAACAGAGAACTATGAGCTTTACATAACAACTCTTCCTTCAACTGCGAATCACAAGGTACACACAATCTCTTCCCACATCTCAAAACACAATCATTATCAATGTTGAATTCAGGCAACATACCTTTCTGAACCATCTCTACCTTTTTCTGCAACTCACTGTCTTGCTTGTATGATTTCTTAATTCTGTCTGATAGAGAAGATTTCACTAATACCTGAATCAAAACAGAAGAACTTCTTGCACCAACAAATTCTATGCTAAAGTTCATCAAATCCTTAACCAAAGGATCACGTTCCAAACGCAACATTGCTAATGAAGCATATCTTTTTCGACTCAAAGCATCAGCCACTTTATTTTCTTTTCTCGGATGGTAGTGAATCGTACAATCATAATCCTTGATTAATTCTAGCCATCTCCTTTGTCTCATGTTCAATTATTTCTGAGTGAATATATATTTTAAACTTTTGTGATCGGTATATATTTCACACTTTACTCCATACAAATGATGCCTCCAAATTTTCAAAGCAAAAACAACAGCAGCTAATTCCAAATCATGTGTTGGGTAATTTAACTCATGTGTTTTCAATTGTTGTGAAGCATAAGCAATTACCTGATCATTCTGCATTAGGACGCAACCAAGTCCTTTCAATGAAGCATCGCTGTAGATGACAAACTCACCCTTTCTGGAAGGTAGTACCAAAACTGGAGCATTCAACAATCTTCTTTTCAGTTCCTGAAAACAATCATCACATTCTTTTTTCCAGATAAACTTAACACCCTTCCGAGTTAGCTTAGTCATTGGACCAGATAACCGTGAAAAATTTCTAACAAACCTTCGGTAATAGCCTGCCAAACCAAGAAAACTACGAATCTCGGTTACATTTGTGGGTCTTAGCCATTCTTCAATAACCTTGGTTTTTGCTGGATCAACGGTTATCCCATATTTAGAAATAATGTGACCAAGGAAAGAAATTTGTTGCAACCAAAACTCACACTTGCTGAAATTTCCATATAGTTTCTTTTCTTTTAAGGTTTGCAAAACAACCCTTAAATAAATTTCATGCTCCTATTTACTCATAGAAAACACCAAAATATCATCAATGAAAACCACCACAAACTTATCCAAGAATTCATGGAAAATTCAATTCATTAAGTACATGAATATAGCAGGTTCATTGGTTAGCCCAAAAGGCATAACTACAAATTCATAATGGCCATATCTAGTACGAAAAGCAGTCTTCAGAACGTCTCCTTCTTTTACTTTCAACTGATGGTACCCTGACCTCAAGTCAATCTTTGAAAAATACTGAGCTCCCTGGAGCTGATCAAACAAATCATCGATATGAGGGAAAGGATATTTGTTCTTAACTGTAATATTATTCAAGGCTCTATAATCAATGCAAAGTCTCATAGAACCATCTTTCTTTTTAACAAATAAAACAGGAGCACCCCATGGTGATGTGCTAGGATAGATGAAACCATTCTCTAATAAATCTTGCAATTGGTCCTTCAACTCTAAAAGTTCAATTTGAGCCATTCGATAAGGGGGTTTTTGAAATTGGCATAGCATCAGGAACTAAGTCAACAGTAAATTCAACTTCCCAAACCGGTATTATTCTAGGAAACTCATTAGGAAAAATATCTGGATAATCATTACCACTGGCACATCATTAATCTGAACAGTTCCCTTGTTTTCAACAATGTGTGCAAGGTAACATTCATTTCCATCTTTTACAAGTTTCTCGGCCTCTTGATATGTTATCAACAGAAAGGGTTCATTCTTGTACACAAACTGAAATTCTTTCTGAAAAGAAACTTCTTTAGCTCTACAATCAATCTTAGCATGGTAAATTGAGAGCCAATCCATACCCAGGATAACATCAAACTCTACTAGAGGTAAAAAAATAAGGTTTGCAAGTAGGTTCATTCCACAGATAAGGATAGGAAGATTCTTATAAATCCTTTTTGCCTCAAAATTTCCCCCAGGTGTTTTTACCACAAGTTCAGGAGTCATTTCTTGAGATGGTATTCCCATTTTACTAGAAAAGTTTTCAAAGATGAATGAATGTGTAGACCCCGAATCAAATAATACACTGGCATAATCTGAAAAAATGATCAAAGTACCTGATACAACTTCATTTGATGACCCGACATCTGCTGAAGTAGTTGCAAAGGATTTCACCACCCCTTTCTGCTTGTAGTCTAACTGCTTCCCATCACTCAAGATCTTTGTCAGACACTCGTTTGCATAGTGCCCCATCTCATTGCACTTAAAACATTTCACTAATTGTAAATCAAATTTGGTCTTACTTTCACCTTGATCCTTTTCAGTGAAATCGCGAGCCTTATGTCCCATCTTACCACATCGGTATCACTTTACAGAATTCAGAACACATTCCTCAGCATGGCTTTTTCCACATTTATCACAAACTGGAAATTTAGTTTTCTTACCATTCGACTTTTTTGAAGAATTCTTTCCTTTCTCCTGCCACCTTGGTCTCTTCTTTTGCTGGTTGTTGTAGAACACTTGTTCATCGGAAAACTCCATTTCTACCTTCTCAGCACATCGAACAAACTTTTCATAAATTTTGAACTCACGAGAAGCTAAATCCCTTCGATATTTTGGCTTTAAAGCTGAATAAAAACGATTGATTTTACTATCAAGGTCTCGGATAAAAGTTGGAGCATACCTTGCCAATCGAGTGAACCTTTCTTCATAGGCAGCCACTGAGTCTTCCTCTTGCCTCAATTCCAGGAATTGTTTTTCCATCCTATGTCAAACAGCCTTAGGAAAATACTTCTCAAGAAAAATACCTTTGAATTCATCCCAACCGAGAGCATCAATCTCATCAGCATCCCTGATGTTTTTAACCATCGACCACCACTGATCTGTTTCACCCTCCAAACGGTAAATAGCAAGACGATCATTTTGATTTTCTGAACACCCCATGACATTGAAAATCTTCTCTAGTGCTTTAATCCACCATTCAGCTAACACAGGGTCAGATGATCCTCTGAATGATGGGGGATGTTGCCTCATGAAATGTTCCACCGCTGACATGTTCCTTTGCGGTTGATCTGGCTGATCTCGTGCATGGATACCACCACCATTGATCGCTTGAGTCAACTGTGCCATTACTGCAACAAACTGTTCAGTTCCAATTCTGACCATCTCAGGATGCTGGTTCGGAAGGTTATTTCCTTCCGTATGCCTTCCTAGAACTGCTTCCCTATTTCCTCTGCGGAAAACCATTCTGAACAAACATTTCTTAGATAAAGCAACATGGTAATCTTTAAATGCTATATCATTTCAATTTGACCATAAAAAAACTTTTGGATAATCATTTCATTGAATTCTAATTCCTAAAGTTATCTAAACCAACCTTTGATACCAACTATAAGGCCCCAGCCTTAAACCATACTTAATCTTGAGTTATTACAAGATTACACATTGAGGATCTTTTCGGGTTTAGAGTTTTAGATAATTAGATCATAAAACTTGCATTACATTCCACATATAAACAAATTGGTTACATAAAGACATTATTCTTTATTCCCATCAATGGAAACATATTTAAAATAAAACATGGATTCTTTCTTGACACTTCCTTGACACTATCATCTTATCTTGTACCTTTCCCGTGACCAGTGAAAAACATTTCAAAAAAAATTGGGATGAGCATAAAAAGCTCAGTAAGGGATAAAAAATATAGAAAGGAAACATGGGTACATATATACATAAGGATGAGATCATACTTTACACATAAAACATAATCACTTTAACATACCTTATCAAATCATGAATAAATCATAGAAATCATAACACATAAAGGTAACTTGAGGCATTCATAAAATTCGTACGTAGGGAGTAACCCTCTTGGTTACGTTTGGAATACCCATCACAGTATATTCCCTAAAATCTCTTCGGAGAAACCTTAACGTTTCACTCCTTCGCGTTACCCAATGCATTGGAGATCTATATCGGGCTCACCCGCCCTTAGTTTATCACGGAACCACCCGTCTTCATAATAATGCCCAAGAACCTCAACATAATCGTATCACATAAAACATGCATAAAGGAAACATAACATTCCCACCTTTCAATCACAAGATATCAATACAACACATTGATATAAAAACATTATGAAAACCATTTTCAATACCAAAAAAAAGAAAATTAAAACATGGTATTTATTTTTCTTTTAAAAAGAAGGTATGGCTTATAGAGGAAGCCGAAACTCAAATAAAGGTCACGGCGGTGGAGAAGTCCTTGTCGCCGCATACGTACGACAAAAACATTCCCTTTTGTCGTTTAGTAAAACACTTCGTATAAAAAATATTACTTTTGAATAAGCGTTAATGTCAAAGGGGATTATACACCGTATAAAAGAAGGTTGTTTATAAAACAAAATATGTCTCAATGAAAAGAGATTGAGACGAAGTCCCATACCCCGTATCCGACATGACCCGATCGTTATTTAATCTCCTGAATAATAAACTTGAGTTAATCTCTACTTGATTACGAACCTTTTTCAATTTTATTATTCCTTTTATACCATGTTATGAACATCATGTAATCATTTAAGTTAATAATGTTCATTTTTTCGGTATTAGGTTCATAAGTCTAAAATAGACTTCTTACACTTACATGTTGTTAATTTGGTCAAAGGTTCGTTATATGTAGAATGTTATTAATGATTTGGATAACATATATATTATATATATTCATCATATACATGTATTTATAATATTACATCACATATAGAGGTAAGAAATAAAATGCACCGTTCATGGAGACGGTAAGCCGTACGTACGCATGAACGCTACTTCCATTTCTATTTCGTATTTTCTGGAATTGGAATCATAATTATATAAGAGTATATTATAATTCCTGTATATTAACATATATAATATCATTAACTATATCCTTTGCACTTCCCATATATGGTATTAATGAATCAAATCACTTTCAGGGGGCGGTAGTCTGCACTTCCTAAAATGAAGATATCATGTTTACCCATAATGGAAACAATAATGGTATACCATAAATGAAAAATACAGAATCTTAAGGAAAGAATAAACATATTATATATCATATATAAAAATAGTGACATCATAATGGACACCTTTGAAGTTGTTAAATGAGTATTGAACAATCATCGTTTCGGGAGGCAGAATTTCGCAATCCACGGAAACCGTATGTTCATTAACCATTTGATGTAGTTGTGTGAGAGTGTAGCTCTAATAAATCTTATAACAACATCCTAGTATATTGAAGATACTGGGTTAGTTACAAAAGAAGTAAATAAAAAGAGTTTAGGGGGTTGGAGAAGCAAAATAAAACAAATGAACATGAGAGAATGAATTACCTTTAAAAGTGTAACTCTTTTTGATTTGAGCCTAAAGGCTTCCTTTGAAAAGATTCTGCCCAATGTGAATCCTCTGGGATGAGGACAGGTATGTGGAGAGAGTAAATGGTCATGGGATGGCCGAGCCAAAGTCTTGAGGAGTGTGTGAAATGAGGTAGAGGTGGGGGCCTTTTATAAGAGGAGAGGAGGGGCACTTTTGGACATCATGAAACTATTATTGTATTTTCAAAAGTGTTTCGAAATTATAAGGTCCCACATTTATTTATTTTGAATATAAGATGATAAGTCTTCTAAATATTACCATCCAATAGTTTTTGGACAGGTTTATGTCTTAGATATATTATTATCGTTTCATTTTATTTAAACCGTTCATTAATGAGGTCATCGTTGTATCATCATGTTGTCATAATTAAATTAATTTATCTAATGCCTAAAAATTATAAAAAAATACATCCTGATGTAGGAAATCTTTTTATCTTTCCATAGAGTATTTATAGACAATAATATAATTAGTATTACCCCTTTTAAAAATTGTTTTAGTAAAACAATTTATGTTAGTGTCATTTTCACCTTTATTTAAAAAAAGCATTAAAGTCATTATCTCACACAAAAGGCTCCATAGGGTCCCCTAAATCGACCCATGGGTTTTCTTGGACGTCCATGACTCATCCAATAGGGGTAGGACAAGTTTCATGGTGTTTTCATATTTTTATAATCTCATTTTTACCTTAAACTACACTAATTACCTCTAATCGCGATTAATGAAAAAAAGTTATTATTCACCAAAAAATTATTTTCATCCCATTGAAACACATTTTACATACTAATAACAACCATGTATGTCGGATTTTATAAATTCAATACACATTAGTGGTAAACTTTCATTTAACTGAAAAATCAGTTTGCTTGATTACCACTTAGTGGTTTCACTATTCATCAAAAATTGGAGTTTTTCATAAAATTACCAAAAATTCACTCTAAGCTATATTCGATATTCTGAATTAAAAAATTATGTTTATATTACCTAATTCAAAGAATATGAGAGGAATTAATCAATTTAATAATTAACTCCCGCTTTCATGACAAATAGCGTGTTTTTAAGAAACAATATATATCAAAAGATTGATATTTGTTTATGTCGAATTTCAAAGTGAAATTAATTCCAAAGTCCACCATTGAATAAAATTGTAAAAATATTTTATGGTTTCACTTTAAAACCAATTCAAATGATAATCTAATCATATAAATAAATTAGATTAAAAGAGGTTTTTAATTAAAATACAATATTTTTCACTTATTCATAAAAAATGAACTTTATCGGAAGATTAACAAAAACATACACAAAGTAAATTTTGATGTCCCAATTATAAAGAATTATTTTATTTGGTCCAAAAGAATTTATAAGAGTGACCAAAACTATATTTAAAGAGGGTTCTCAATCAAAAGGTGATAAATGAACCTTTTCGTGAATATTAATGTATTTATGTATAAAATTGAATTCCTTTCTTATTTTAAGCCTTTATCTTTTATTGGATAAATGTACAAACATATATATTTGTATATTAGTTATTTCTATTCATTCTTGCCAGTACAAAGACTATGTGTTAACTACCATTTGAAATTATATTATTAGTGTGTAACGTAATATTTCAAAGAAACTCATTGTTGCGTATCGGGCACGCTATCATACATATCAACCCCTTCAAAAAAAATTATATTTAATTAAAAAATATTAATAAATATGAATATGTATTATTCTTTATTTACTTGGGATGTTACAATGGTGCACTATGATAGAGGGTGGGGACTTTTGGGCTAAAGAGAATATGTGTGAAATAAGGGAGGGAGGCTGGATCAGTGATGGGGAGAACACTAGGGATGGGCAGGCGCAAATGGAGCGTCCATCGCCACCACTTGAAAGGTGAGTTCTGTGCATAAGGATCCATGAGGGATCACCATTCAATGAGGGAGATAAAAATAGCTATGTCACAAAACTCATTCTATAATCATATTTATTAATTGAATTTTCACACGCCCATGTCATTATATTATTTACTGAAATTATTATTTTAACCACGGTTACTCTATTAATCATTTTCTGTGATATTTATATTATCATAGTCACCATATTTCTCAGCACATACGTCATTAAAATGGGTTGATCATTGTGGTAATCAAAACATTATCTTATACAACCATGGTTATCAAATTTTCTTCTGCTTCCAGCCATCACTATATCCATATATTTAATAAAAGTAATGAATATTTATCCTTATAATGTGATTATAATAATAAATAAAATTAAAGTGGTACAACCATAAAACTTTTGATCCTTTTCTATTATCATGTTAGAACATATTTTCTTATGTTCAACCTATTTCAATATTATCTTTATCCATGTTTCTTTGTTTTGGGCTATCATATACTTCTCATCATAGACCCTCAAGAAAACATGGTTGTTCCTTTATTTATATAGTTTCATATCGAGTATATGATTAACAAAAAAAAGTAACTCCTCGGAATATTACAACCCATGTTCATCTAAAAATCCTTGTTGTGAACCCTAAAAAAATTGAATTAATGCCAAACACCTCCTTTTAAAGGGTTTTACCAATATGTACATATTTTTGAGAGCCAACGTCAATGTGTAGTTGTCGTATTGAGATTTCAACTCTTGCAAATGAAAATAAATAAATATTTTTCCAAACCATAAGATCTTATCCAAAAATTAGACTTATCTATGGGACTTATCCATGTGGTTTTCATTATGGTTCAATCATTACAATAAAAATATTTTACTAGAGCACAATATGATGCCATATATAATGACCCATAACATAATCATAGTTTATTTCATGTTTTATAATATATGTATGAAAAAATAAAATAAATGGATATTGAGTTCTAGAGTCCTTTTAAGAATAAATTTATAAATAAATCATCATAAATTTCAAACTACCTATTTTATGAAAACATTAAAGTGTTATCCAAAAATCCATAGTTCTTCTTAAACTTTATATGACAACATAGGGAAATTCTAAAATTAAAAGGGTGAGCTAAAATGGTATGTATGGGATTAATAATTTAAATGAAGCCCTATACAAGTGTTATGTGGAATAACATGATATAATAATAAGAATAATAAATATCAGGAAATTCTCGCATAAGAAAATTTAATAATAAGATTTTGGATTCAAAATCCTCTTGAAATATCATTAAAAAATACACAATAAGAATATTTAAATGCTTAGCATATATCACTGTAATATAGGGAATCACCACGGTAATCATAGTATGATCTATCTCACCACCATCATCACCTACTACTCTTATGGTAAACCCCTGTGCACCCAACATAATGTAATTATACTAACTTCAAACGAACCAATGAATGTGTTATTAGGTGTTCCTTACAAGAATCATAAATGTAATATATTTTAATTTTTCAATAACTAATGGATTTGAGGGGTATAAAAGAACTATCATTCATAACATAAACTAGTCACCATCGTATCATTGGGTTCGTAGACAAACTAAACATGCACTATACATGGAATATCCTGAGACATTAAAATGATTGAATTCATTGTAAGTATATTAAGGACTCAACCATAAAAAATTGGGCTAACGACCATAAAAATATATTCAATAATATGTTTTTTTTAATGTAAAATAAATGATACAAATATCATACCATGAAAAAACCCATGAGAATAACATGGATTTCACAATCTTTTCCCAAGGAATACATGTTGGATTTTTAATATGGATTCCATGGATACTATGGAATCTAATTAATTTTCATATTATTTTATGATTAATAAGATACATAGATATTTAAAAGGGGTTGTCATTTTAGAAAATAATATTTTAATTTATTTGAGGAAGTAAGAAAACAACTTAGGTGCTGCTTCATCAAAATGAGCTTTGGAACTTTAAAAAAAGAAAAATGAATATGGGTTTCTTTTAAAACAATAATTGATCTAATTATTTTTTATGAAATATATATATTTTATATAAATAATATTTATGACTAAATAATTTTATTTTTTAGTACTATTAATTTTTTTATAATGTTATGTTCTATTAAAAATTAGGTTCACATTAAAGGGAATATTCATAAATGAATTTTAAAATAAACTAACACACTTATTAATGGAAAATTAAACTATGAATTAATGTAATGAAAAAATATATTAAAAATATGGATGATATAAATGGGAATAATATTATTGTAATGGGGGAAAATATACCGAACAAGAAACCAAAATGTGGAATTAGTTGTTTGGAGGTTCCCTCATCATTATTTCTGAATGTGTTCTCCACATCACTTAAAATATTTTCCATTAGATGTTCTCCCTTGAAAAAAAACAATTAAAATATTTATCATGTTATTTTTGTGAGACCAAAGTTACAAAGTCATTTTTAGGATGTTCAGGATATATTTTATACAATTGAAACTGGCTCTATCATAATTCATGATTATATCAACAACAAGCCCAACACCCCTTGTCTATATCTTATATCACGAGAAGGTGAATGTCTCAATTTATTGATAGAATATATGTACTTAATACATAAAGGGATGAAAATATGTTTTTTTATTATATTTCATCCTTGTTATTGGAGGAAATCATTATTTTTCTCCCCTCAGACATACATTCTATCTATATTGAAGGGAAGAGTCTAGTTATAGGGGATGAAATTGGTCTTAATTATTTATGGCCTCTGTAGCCTCCAGTCACCTCCTATATTTGAGTTCAATTTTCTTTGTAATTTTTTAAAATGAAAAGAATTGATTGATTTATAGAGGGGAGATTGGCTTTTTTTGGGCGAGTATTGGATTTCAAATGGCAATAGATAGGGGGAGGGGTTGTTTCCTTTCTTGCGAGATATAAGTGGAAATGTTCTGAAAATTAATTGGTTCTCAATTATGTCACTCCAAAATTCTAGGAAATGTTTCAAAAAATAATATAAAATGATGGTTTGGGGATATAAAAAAATCTAGGCCCACGACAACCATTAAATATTATACATGTTAGGAACTTGAACTAGCCATAGTCCTAAGATTTAAACAATATTTACACTAACATACCCTTATCATGGTAACTCTAATTTCACCCATAGAAAATATATCGAAATGAAAAAAAGATACATTTAAATTATTTTTTAATTTTAGCATTATAAATTAATAAATTAATAAAATTTTATAAAATAAAAATTTTCAGAGTTATAGAAATAAATTTTTCTATTAGTATATATGACATATAAAAACCCATTTTTAGAAAAACTTTATTTTAATCATAAGATTCATTTTTATGATAAATTATCATTATTAATGATTATATTGAAATAATAATCATCATTATTATTAAATTAATATTTAGGTACTATTAAATTAATTTGAAACATTAATTAAATCCTATAAAAATTCTTTTAAAACAAAAGTTAAAAAAATTGTTTTTATACATATAAAACATATCTGATGTTAAAAGATGGTTATAAACACATTATTTAAATTTATAAAATATATTATTTATTTCAAAAAGTTATTCAAAATATTCCATGTAAATGTTTTAAATAAATCTTATAAAATTGATAGTATTAGTGAAATTATTATTTTTACGATTAAACTAAAAATAAATTATTTTAAAAAATTCACAATAATTATACATTGGTAAATATTGTCATAATTAAGTTATTTTTTTCAAATTCACAAAAAAAAATTGTATATTTTATTTATTTAAACAATATAGCAGAAAACTATGTTTATAGGAAAATTCATTTTGATTTTATAGAATATTAATTTTCTAATAAGTTACCAGTTAGGAAATAATTTACTAATTATTAATCGAATAAATTTATCTTATAATTTTTAAAATACAATAAAAATTTTTCCTTGATAAATATAACCAATTTCCCAAAAAATATAAATTTTAAGCATAATTTGAATTGAGAAAAAACTACTTTTTTAATAGTATGAAAATTTATGATATGACTACACATATCAATATATTATAAAATGTTGATATAGTCCTAATATATTCTTAAATAAATCCTTATGTTCTTTGTGTATTATGCATACATCAGATAATCTTTGATTCTTGTTTTAGGGGGCTGTTTAGCTAGCATAATTGTTTTGGTAATCTCCATGAGAAAGAAATTATCCCTTATATAGTTTCTATCATTATGTAGTTTCCCTAGTTTGGTATAGGCTTAGTCTTAGAAAATCCCTAGAGAAGATACCTATTTTCTAATACATCAAATTAGCTTCATACGGATGAATCTACTTTTAGATTTTTATTTCTTCATAATTCCGTTGATTTTTTATTCAAAAGGGTTACATAAATTGTACAGAAGATAATTTAACATTTATTATGAATTAGAAATATTAAATATTCAAAATATATTAAATCTACTATTGTTTAGTATAGTATGTGAAGTAAACTATTTAATATATCATTTATTTATGGTGAAAGCATCGTGAAATATTATTTGATTAAATTAAATATTAATTGAAGAATTTCTATAATCTATTAATTTTAATATTTATAATTATATTCATCAATAAGATCAATTAATTTTATTGAATATGGATTCAAAAAACAAATATTTTATGAGTGATTTTTGAACTTTCTCAATATGTTACATGTCTAGTGGCCTTGAAAAGTATATAAAACTCATATGAGAAATCATCATTAAAATTATAATGGTGACGCACCCATGATCACTATGTAAAGATAAAATATTGAAAATAGAAGAATTCGTCTAAAAACATATTCATTAAAAAATAAATAAAAGATTTTATCAGTGAAAATTTAATATATTGTTAATGATAAATTATAAAAGAATTTTAATAAATAAAATATGTAAGAAAGTGTTTATTGTACGTCGTAGTAATTGACCTAAATTTTTTATATGTGTATTTATAACATTTTTTACCAAATATATGTCAATGATAATTTTTTTTGAATTCAAAATTCCAATCTTTGAAATTTGTATTATTTTATGAACTGATTTTCATTTATAACGTGTATCTACAACCACTATAGAATATATATTAATTATTATATTTTTATTAAATTTATGTAATGTTTCCTATCATGTTTTATCATTCATGTACTTCAAATTCAAAATTTCCTAATGTGTATGTGGAGTATAAAATAAATTTTGGTTTATTGAGTTTTATGATTTCATCAATGAGTGTTATTATAAGATTATGTAAAAAATAATACAGTTTTTTAAATTTAATTTACACTTACATTATGAGGGTTTAATTTTTTTTAATATTATATACCCCTAGATAGTTTGTTATCTCTCCTAAAAATATATATATAAGTGTATTTTTTCAGTCAAATTTCAAAATCATGATTTTCATTGTGGAAATTCATATTTAATAAAATTGTATTATATTTTAATCTACGGCCCTAAAAAAATTTCTCTAATAAGTGTTTAAATAAATTTACATGTATTCCTTCCATGTCACTTCCTTTCGATTCAAAACACATCTAGAATTTTTCTTGGAAGTGAAACCAAGAAAATCTATTATTTCAATCAATAATATTTTTCGTCGATGTTCTTATCCTTTATTTTTTTTACAAAAGTTGTTATCAATTTTTCTATGTTTTATTTTGGATATTTTATATTAACATATAATTTATTTGCAAATTAATGAATTGAATTAGTTTTTATTGATTTTACATACCATTTAGTTATATGTTTTATGGAATTTGTTTTAGAAAATTTCAGTTGGATTTTTTAACATTACCCACTTGAATTAAATTTCCATATATCTTCACTAATTATCATTAAAAATATTGAATTCTATATTTTCATTGTTTCCAAAGTGAATTATAATCTATTTCTTTTGTAAAAATATTTCACATCAAATAAATTATATTAAATACATAAAAAGTATTTATTCATTTGTTTTCAAAGAAATTGATATATTCAATAACAAATTGTTTTTGATAATAGTAAATTTCATTGAATGTATCATTTCGTTAAACATGGATATGATTTAATGATACAACACAAATTATTTCTTTTGATTGTATATTATTATGTCTTATGATGGTTTTGATGAATCATGTTTCATGTTCATGGGTTAATTATTCTATAATGGAATTACGAATTATATCATTTATTATACACACATATGTATGGAGTTTATTATTTGATACGTGGGACTACAGTTATATATACCTATAATTCATTTGTAAAACATTATATATCATAACATGATAAGAAAGGGACTTCCGATTAGACACAAACCCTAATGGTTAAAAGGGATTGGGGAGTAAACTAATTCAAACATAAGACTCCTTCCATATTGTGTTAACAGTCAAGAAAATGATCATTTGAAATGGATTTTTTTATATTTATATATTTTTAGAAATTATTATTATACATCATTATTTTATGAAAAAAACATTATATATTCCTATGGAAAAGGATAATCGACTCATCTTCCCCCACTCTTATTACTAATATCTTATGGTATATGAAACAACATATTCCCTGAATCTTGATTTATGATCTATGTTTAATGAATTTGTGGAAATTATCTTGTATCCATCCAACATATTTTTTTCTTGTATTAATATTATCATATTAGGATTACATATTTATTTTCATCTCTTTTATCTTATGTGTCCATTTGCTGTGCATTTTAGGTCACCATTTTTTATGTTTCCATTAACTGGTGTATGAATAATAGTGTTATGTATTTATTTCTAGAAGGGTATATTACATGAGGAATATAATTGGATGATATTGGATACTTTTTATAAAAATACATAATTATATATTACCTAAAAAATAACCAAATCATATATGTTATATGGTGTGAATTTTTTGAGATGTAATGATAATGAATGAAAATTGATGTAATATCTAAAAATATCATGGTATGGTAATATTTATCAACCAATAACAATAATTTTACATTAGTTTAATCATTAATCCCTAAACATATTATATTTATAGAAATCATTTCCCATGATTGGTAAGTACTCATATCAGGGCTCCCTTATTTCTAACTATGACGACCATGAATTACTTCAAGGTGGTTTTGGGGTTTCGAAAAAGGTCCTTGGTGGTTGAAGCTGTTGAAACTAATTTCATTTCTCCAATCTCTTGTTCTTCTTGTCCTCTAAGTGTTAGATATGAATAGATGGTAACAAATAGGTTTTATATTTTCTAGTTTGGTGGCCGATGGGTTTCAAGGAGCTTCCGGAGTCGTCTCACTCCTATTTTTTGGTTATTGTACTTCATCCTTATCAATGACGTAAATTTTCGGAGCCCTTAGTCGATCAAATTCACACTCTGGCCTCGTGTAGCACTGATACCCTATATGTTTGATCAGGTGTGCTTGAAATAATGAGGTTTTGGGATTTCTGGATCAACAGTCTTCAGTGTTTTAAGGACATCCCTTTGAAGATGGATACCTTCAGAGTTGTCAATGGTTATGTCAATGGACAAGATTCGTGTTCGATGTTTGTCCCCCAATGGCTTAATGATTTTTTTAGTTTTTATTTGAGTGGTTGAACTATTTGATTCTTGTTCTGTGTATATGATGATTTGTGTTGGGATTTTATAACTCAGTGTGTTGTGGGGGCAATTTATTCTTTGTGGTTCTGGTGGTCTATGGTAGTTTGTAATGGGTTTTTGTGGTAGAGATGATTGGTTCTGGTAAATAGTAATAACTAGAGTACTAGTGTTGTGATGAGAGGTGAGAATTAATGTGGTGATAAGACATTGATGATGATAGGAGTGACTCATGAGGATGATAGGAAGCGTCCTACTAGGTGATACAGGTTCCTCAAAATTCGATGTCTCGTCGGGATTGGTGATGCTATATTTTTTTAATTTTGAATTTATAATATGAAATGTTTGGTTTTGTATCATTTATGTTGTTATTATTGCCTCCCAACCATAAATAGTCATTTTGAAAATATAAATATGTAATGTTCAGTCCTGATTGTGATCATCTGGTCACCAGAAAGAGTCCCTAACAACTTATTTCATAGATTCTCACTAAGAGTGTATTATCTTCATAATCATTCTTTATTATATTATTTTGTACATATATACCTAAATATTATTATAAATTTCTATTATTATTTTATGAAATTATATATCTTATGTAAAATTTTACCTTTTATTTGTAAAATCAATTTTTATGACTAATTAATTTATTATAATGTGTTCATGTTGAGTATGTTTTTACAACATAAATTAATAATTTTATAATGTTTATATTATGAATGATAACTACAATTTTAATAGAAATAATAATCTATAACAACCCATAATGTAAAAAATTGATGTTACATTGTGGTAATATTTCATTATGTAATCATTGGTAATTTTAATTTTTTTCATGATTAATTAATCACCAAGAGAAATATTTTTAGCTTTTCATGAAAACTATCACCATTTGTTCTTGGAAATAGTGATGTGACAATATATATATATATATACACCAAACACATATAATGAATTTTATGAATATTATTAATGTGATTAATCCATGATCCGGGTTAGAGTAAAATTAATTTCAACAAAAAACAAGCACTAAATAATTGAATAGTTATCAATATAAAATTAAATTTAATAGAAAACGTTAATACATATATATATGTAATAATTATAAATTAATATTATATTGTAGAATGATGATGAATAAATTTATTTCAAATATTATTAATAATCCAAAATTTATTGTACAGGGACTCAAATATTTTCAAACAAATATAAAGTATGAGGTATGTATTTATTATCAATATCACATTTAAAGGAATATTATCTAAGAAAAAATTTCTATCAGGTGAAATTATATTATAATTCCCTCCAAAAAAATATAGTTTTCAAACATTGGGAATTTTTGGCTTTCTATATATTCTCACAATATCACTTTCCATTGGTTCAATATTTAACTAATATGATTCTTCTCTATAGATCTGAGCTTATATCTTCCATTAATTAAAAACACAATCTTATCTGTAATTTGTTTTCATCTTATTTTATTTGTAAACTTTTCCCTAATGATATAATTATTTCAATTAATTTTCTGTCGAAGTTAATCTTCTTAAAAAATGTATGTAAGAATTTTGTTTTTCATTTTAAGTATCAATTTTAATTGGATTCTGTTATAAATATTCATTTAATAATATTCTTAAAAGTATTTTTTTTTACATTCTATTAATTTCTAAAATAATTTTATTAATTTTTATTTCCTTTGAAAATAATTATCATTAAAAAGAAAATAATAACTATTCTTATTTTTTCAATGAAGGTTTCAAATGATCTTATAATTTTTTTATCTATATAAACATCCTCTGATGTTTCTTAGGTTTCACAAGGGTTATATCAATATAGATTCACATTCATTATATAGTTGGTTGATTTTTATAGCATCTCATGATTATTTTCAAACCTATTTATTTTCCACTATTTAATTATAAAATGATAGGATTATAAAAATATCTCATGTTCTTGTGTTATATATATATATATATATGATTTTTCAATCTTTGATATGTTTTCCTAGATTTATATATATACCCAAAGAATTTGGTATGTATTTATATCTTATGAGATAAAAATGTATTAAAGAATGAACTCAAGCCCATAAGGGACACTATTAAATATGAATATGGGAATTTGGAGTAAAGATAAACCTCTATGTGACTCTATATACTATATAATGATTCTTAGGGAAGTGAGAATTCAAATAAGAAATGATTTCCTTTGATAATGTATATTCATCACTCATACTCAAATTTTCGTATCTAATGTTGAAATCCATATGTAATAATAAATGAATTTCAGTTCATGTTTTGTTGGGAATGACTTTCTTAAGATATGTTCATATGTCATTATTTTGTTCCCATACACACATGTTTATCATATGAAAACTTTGGAACATCAATTCATATCTCTTATGTTCACTCATTAATGAGAATGTAATTCGACTGATTTTTTATCTTTCTATTCAGTTGATAATGGCAAAATTTATCATGTTTGATGTGTCAAGATTAGTATAATGTGAGAATATTATGAGGGGGAGTTATTAATGATTTTTTGTAATGTATGATGGTTTTCTGTATATTATCCAATACACTAATTCTAATGGGCTTTGTGTGTTATTTGATATATGAATAATGAAAATTAATGTAAAATTGTGTAATACTAAATTTTTTAAGGATGGGTTGCCTCACGTATTATGGTGTAACTAATAAACTAGAGTATACCTCACCAAATAAGTGTGTTTGATGGTATCCTTATATAATCGATGAACCTATGTTTTCATGATGACTTATATGACCATGTGATTAAAAATAAAAAACCCGTACACATTTTCATTTCATATTATAAAGTATAATTCATAATAACATTAAAAATAATGAATTTTCATAATGGAAAAGACTTCATGGATTTTACAATGGATAAGGTGTGTTTTAACATTACAAATCCACAAACCACCTTATTGAGTAACACACTACTGTTACAATCTACATGATGAATATTACCCTAACAAAACACACACACTACCACATTCCCTTAACAACCATTCAAATTTTTCATCAATCAATGAAAAATTCTATTTTTTCCATATTATGTTTATGGAGTATATTTGAAACAAATCTTTTTCATAATTAATTAATTATTTATTATTAAGGTAGTTTTAATAATCATGAATTTTATAACTCAAATTTATATTATTTGCATATTTATAAAGACTATTCATGGGTAGATAGACTATGAATTTTATCCCTATCCAGAAAAATCCACTCCCTTTATTCCAAAACCCTTGGTTATAAATGTGAATCCCCTTAACTAGAATTAATGTATATAACTTTTATGGGTTTTAGATAATTTCCTATAATAATTATTCATTAACATTATAATATATAGGAGTTATAATTTCCTTACAATTTTATGTAGTGTAAAAATAGGTAGGATAGTCATTTGCCTATATTTATTTGATTAGAACATTTATTTTAAAATTTATTGCAATATTTTAGGATGAAGCTAATTTTATAAGTCATCCTGAGCTGTGATAAACTTCAATTCTCCTTTTTTTGTTTAAAAAAATATGAAAAATATACTCATGGAATCAATAATCTACTTCATATCTAATAGAAAATTATTTACCCCATTGTAATGTATACCAATGTAAATTGGTATAATAGTAGTGTTAATGATGTGAATGTTTATATTCCTTAATATGTGGAAAATAAATGGAATGTCAATAATGACTACCATAAACTTAATATATATAACTGAAAAGAAAATTTTTCCACACCATTAATGGACCATATATTTGAATGAAAAGTTGTTAATTCCCATTATTATTTACAGGTTTATTATTTTAGTTATTTTCAAATCCATATATATTCATGTATTAAGAAATGACTACATTTACAAACACATTTGGAACATTTTAAAATAGTATCATACTATTTAGTAAGTGTAATACTCCATGTTCCATTCAAATTTTTATGTGTGCTTTTTATATAGTAATTGTATAATATAATTTAATCATGTAAGGATGATATTGTTATTTAGGACAATTCCATTGATTAATTTTAGATCACCAATGGTCTATCCTGAAATGTTGAATTGCAAAAGAACATAAATTAGTTCATCATTAATTCAATTTTAAGGTAAATTAGCAGATTGTTCATAGTAATTTATTATCTAGGGATAGAAAAAACAGAATAAAAAACCTAAATACATTTCTCCCACCTATGTCACAATTATGTTTTTTAGGTGAAATATTTAATGTGTTATGATTAATTTAATAACAGATTAATTAAATATATTTTTACGATCAGACATCCCTTATCTCCATTATCATAAAATGATTATGGTATGGAGGTTAATAATTATTTGATTGAATCTTTTAATTAACTAAAAATGAGTCTCACTTTCCAAGTCATCTACAAACATCCTATGTGAGGTCCCTTTTGGGCTCATGTCGGAATCCTAAAACTATTTGTTTGGGGATTACCTATCAGAATGGGTTTATGTGGATCCTCTTATCACTATGTATTCTTCATAAAAATTATACCTAAACAAGGAAATATATTCTTAAATATAAAAATAAATTCATTAAATAGTGTTTTCAAAGGAAACATTTCTTTCATATATACTAATATTAATGTTCTATATGTTCTTTTATCATTCATCCCATTTGTTTCTCTATATAAATCTGTAGGTTAATCCCCTTATAATATATTGTATGGATTTTATCATGTAGTTTTTTCAAAACAATTTTAGGTAACATAAGACTGTAAAACATAATTGATTCCCACAAAAGAATTATTGATCCACCCTTGGACACACATTATGACTTACCCCACCCAATTGATTGGAAGTCCATGATGATCACTCTTGGGAAACAATGAACCATTCCCCTATGAGTTGTAGATATTTTAAATTATTTGGGGTTATTTTGATCCCATATAATTTTAGAGATAACAAATCTTGAAATATTAATCATTATTTACGTTGGAATATTTAGGATAATCTATTATTTTAGAACTATTTTATTGAGATTATTATTCAACAATTTTTACCAGAAAATGTGTTCTCATATGTTTTTAGATGCTACAATAAATTGTCTTATTAGATACCATTTCTTTCATCATTGAAAACATGAAAACACTTTGACAGGTTATATTTTTGGATTATATTATATAATTATGTTCATATATTTATTATTTCTTGTATAAGATTTCAATTTATAGGTAATACATATTGGAGGACAAAACTAATGTAAGACAACATGATTTTTTTTGAGATATATTTGATTCAAAGGAATTTAATTCATATGTAATTTCCATAATAAATTAAATTTTATATAAATCATATTTTATATTGATTACGTCTCTAACTGTTTGGAAGAAAAGTTAATGGAGACATATGACTTTTGAGTTCGTTTTTAATTTATAAGATCAAGACTTTTAATTATGCTTGATTAGATGTTTTTCATAATTAAAAATAAATATTAATATTTACATAATCTCAAATTGAATTTATTACTCTATATATATGGTTGATAGTATAATATATCTATCATATCATCAAAAAAACATTTATACAATATGATATTAGAAATATTAAAATTAATAATATCTTAAAAAATTTTATAACAAAATATTAAATACAGAAATATGTGTTTATATTATTCTTGTGGCCATACCATATGGACTTTGAAACCCCTAGTGCAATCAGAAATTAGAGTATTGTCAGTTTACTTGATATAAACATCCCCATTGAGTTTTTGTTTCATGAATATTAGGACTTAAATAATTTAATATCAATCTCTCATATTTATTTAAACAAAAGAAATTTGATATTTTAGGGTTTTAAGAAATTTTTATTAATTCATATGAGAAATCCAAAACATTTAAAATGAAGATGAATTCTATATATATAGATATTATTCATCAGTACATGTAAAAAAATAGGGAGAATGGCCTCACATATAATTCTAAACTAATGATCCCCAAATGTATGCTTCATTACTGAAGATTTAGTCCTCATGATATTTTAAATGTGTATTATTTTATTTTAATACAAGTTTTACCCAATAAAAGTCAATTATTGTATACCATTAAAGGGATGCAGATTAATTTATTTTTTGATAATTTGTAAAATTATATTACGGACAAAATATAATTGAATGACGCAATATGTGTCACCACTTATTTGGTTTTCCGTCACTATACCTTAACATACTCTAATATATATTTAAATATATTTCATTTAGAAAAATAAAATAGCCTTTTTGGGGATTTAAATGTCATATAGATAGTATTTGAGTTAAAAAATAACAATAAAAATTCAAAAAACAAGAAAATTAAAATTCTAGTTATATTTTACAAAATCATGGAACATTCCCATAAATTTCATGAATCATTTTTAATTTTTTTTTACTAGTACCTAAAATTTAAAATAAAAAATATTTTATTATAATGTGAAGTATGAGTTTAATTTTTTCATTTTAGGTATATTTTTATAAAAATTGATTTTTTTTCATTGAATGATAAATTAGATTCATATATATCTTTTTGTGTTTTTACCATAATCATTTTGATACATTGATTATTATTTTATTTATATAATATATCCCCATATAATTTGAAAAAACCATATAATTCAATGTTTTCCAACTAAATTAATGTTCTAATCATGTTAAATATTTTTTTTTCATTAAAAAGTGGTGTTTTTATATATTTTGTTCTCATCCATTCAAATTAATAATTATATTTTATTGACATCTAAATGTGTAATAAATATCAAATTATTGTATACACAATAAAATTTCAATAAAAATGAATAAATAATTTTAGATATCTCTATGGATTGGAGTATTAAAATGAACAACAAATGAGGATATCTAGGTTTGGACTTTGATGATGGAATTTATGGAATTCATAAGTGATTGGGAATTGAAATTGTATTACAATGTCGTGGAATACATCCCATGGAAAAGTTATAGGTAAATAGAAAATATTAATTTCACCTTAATATTATAACTAAAGAGTGTAAGGAAAAGAATAAATTGAGTACGACACACAGACAAATACACACACTAGGAATCAGTGGAATATTGCATTCATAAACTGTATCACTATGAATAAATGCCATATATCTGAATAATTTAATTATACATATTTCAGGATATTGAATTTTAAATTTTGTGATATTATATAATTAATTTTATTCATTAAATTATAATTTTGTATCATGTATTGGTAATTAAAAGTATGAATTTAAAATCATCACTTTTTTGAATAAATGAAAAGCAATCATTATAAGGTGTGGAAAATTTCAGTTGTGGGGATGTGATCATCAAAATGTTTATCAATTTTTGTCACCATCATACATATTAATATCATTTTATATAGTATTTAATAATCCATCATTATAGGAATTTTTCCCACATACATCTTGAATTATTCAGTTAAAAACCTTAAAAAATGACCAAATTTCATTCTGAATTAAATATATTCTAGGTCTATATTTTTATAAAAACTAGATAACATAATCTAAAGTGTAATTTTATTTTGCATTCATTTTTAATTAGGATTCAAAAAATGAAACTGATGTAAAGGATTACTCCAAAGTCAATATTCATAAAATAACCATCCAATGCGAAAAAATTATTGGTGATTCATATTGAACATAAATTATATAAACGAATCATAAATTTGGATATGATGAAATAATTAAATATATTATCATCAAAATGTTTAAATTAAATGAATTTTTTCACCATAAAAAAAATTCATGTAAATATTTATGGGATAAGTATTCTATGTTTATAGCGAAATATTTTAAAATTTCATATTATATAAATCTAACATAAAACTCTATAATATTGAATTTTTTTTCCTATGTTGAAATTTATTAATTAAAACCTTATCCATAAAACATGGAAATTGGATGGTTAGTAATAGAGATTTATAAGAGTTATGGGATATCCATTTACTCTTATTTTTCTTCCTCAACCATACATTCAGTTTTAAGAACCGTGTAATTAGTTATGAATGAATTTTATGTAAATAAAAAACATCAACATTTAATTATTCTAATGATATTGTTAATTAAATTATTTCAACTACTTTTCCTACATCATATATTTTGTATTAGATTTTGTACTCGTATGTGACAGTCACAGTCAATGAATAATGTTTTTGGGTACCCACACATGTGATATTCGACACTACATTCTCCATTAATTTATTTCACTTTCCAAGAATTCTATTTTCATTGTTCATATAGATATAATGAATTAAAATTATCACTCATATATACATTAAAAAATATTTCCTTCGATCAGAGTAAAAAATATTCAGACTATTAATGAAAATTATGGTCCTGCTATCTTTTGTTGAAGTGTTTGGGTTATGGAGGTTTACACAATTGCATTATCATTTGTTACAGTTAGTGAATAATTATTTTATTTTGACTAAACCCTTTGAGTTATCCTTAACTAAAAATAATGTAAAGCATGTTTTAGGTGATATTAATCATGTGACAAGAAATATAAACCATTTATCATGAAGTGGTGAAGTTATAACATTAATATATTTCCAAAATTGAAAACATTCAATCAATGCATTAAATATTAATATTTATTGAGGTTTATATTGTGCCTCCTTGTTTCGTAAACCCAAAGACCTGTTTTTCATCAATAATTTTAAATCTCTAAAGAAATTTCTTCTCCAATTCCATGGTTTAAGGATTTATTATAAAATTAAATTGAGATCCTCAAATATTGTAAAAATTATTGAAAATGGAAAAAATAATTTGATGCATGATTATAATATAATCAGTCTTCACAAATATTGGGGTGGTATTAGATAGTTATACTGGTGAGTAGTTTAAATTGAAATTATAAATTTTGATTATATAATCTTAATGAATTTATCTTGTCTGATTATATTAATAAAATATAATATTGGAACTTCTATTGATATTGTATTATTTTTAATGATAGTGGAGGATCTTTGATTCCAAGAAATAATAGTGGATACTCAAAATAAAGAAAGAAAAAGATATCAAAGACAATACGCCTAATGTGTCGTATGTTAGTGTTGTATAATGAAGATACATGTCAATAATGGATTCATATAATAAAAAATATGTAACATTAGATAAAACATGGACACTACCCTATAAAGATATGATGACAATATATTGACAAACATGGATATTCTAATAGAACCACGAATTTCGGACATTTCACTTCATTCCATTCAATTATGTAGAAGAGATATAATTTTTTTTCTCAGATGTTTTAATAAGGCAAATATTTTATTTTTTCAACTCTTCAATGTTTTTATAAATGATTATGTGTAAATTAAAACATCAAATGGAATATATTTGATATTAAATTTTTTTAGATGTATTCCTTAATATTAATTAAATTTTAATATCCATTAGATATATTATTGATAAAAGATATTGTAAAACATTGAATGATTTATAAAACAAATTTAAGGAATATGATTAAAATAATATTTCATTATATTTTTTATTATAATCATATTCAAAACATTTATTTATAGATTTGGTTAAATATGTTAAAATGGACTAAAAGAACATGATGGGTAGTATGTGATAAAAGATACGAAACTAGTTTCTATTAGATTTTATGAAAATATTATTATCGAAAACAAGATTAATACATTCAATATTTAAAATGAAGAACAAAAACATTATGAATAATTAATCAGAAAAACTCTTATGAATGGTGACCCACCCAAAAAAAATCGCATAGAATATAATTTTTTATATGGAATTAAGTGATAAATTAAATTGTTATTTTCAAAATATTTTAGAATTTACATTATGGAGACACATAGATTTAATGTTTTATAATATTTAGAAATATATTATATAAAAAGGCATGATTTTTTCATTAATTAAATATACATTTTTCTATACAAAATTTTCCTTTAATAATACACATTGTTTATTCATGACTATTTTTGATAACTATTATTGGGAAAAATCCATCTAAGGTATCATTGAAGAATATTTGGGTTGATTGTGTTTGTTGAAAAAGTTGGTTTTCATGGTGAATTGCCATGGTCCAAAGGTGTTATTGACAATCCATGTTGAAAACGAACCATGATAAAGGAATGGACAATCTAGAGGAGGTATAAAAGAACAGATACAAGGTGCATCTGTTTTCCAGTGTTTGGAAATTTTTTTGGGTCCAAAATTTGGAGTTTTGTAAGCATCACAAAATATGGATTTCCTTGAAGTACTTTTTAAAAATATGAATGTGGTCTGAGTTTCATGAAGATAGGCTTCTTGATATGGATGTAACGAAGACATGAAGAAAGTTGATGTTGTTCTTCACGATTACGATGAGCTTCATGAACAGAAGCGTCGAAGAGCATTGCGGTAGAGAAAGGTATTGCAAGTGGATCATCACTAAGAAGGTGTGAAGTAATTGAAGAAATGATCCACAATTATGAAGACCTCCACGATCTGGAAATTTTTGGGGTGCTTCGCGATATAGTGAGAATTTCGTCAGATATCTTGGAGCTTTGCAATTTGAGATGATGTGGCACTGACTTCACATAGAATGTTCAAGGGTCGGTGGAATCGCATAAAAATAGACCTCGACCCCCCCAAGCGAAGTAGATAGTTTTCAATGAAATTCTTTCACTCTCGAATCACGAAGGAGGTTTATTAAGGCAGTGTGCATTGTGAAAGAAAAGAGCTTTGTGGAGGCTAATCCATCTCGGCGAAACCCACATATTCCGCATTGGCTCATTGAGCTTCGCGAAGGAAGTCGCTCTGTGACAACTTGAGCTCTGCGATGTCCTGATATTGGTGAAGGTCTTATCTCTACGAATTTGAGTGCTTCCTAAAAATGCAGGGACATTGCGAAGGCTTCTATGTACTTTTCAAAATTAGGAGCTTCACGAAGTTGGGTGATTTGAAAATATATTTTCCATTGGTTGTTGCTCAGTGTTCAGGGGAAAAGGGGTATTCATTAGTGTATAAAAGTTTTATATCAGTATAGAATATATATATAGTAGAGGATGCATTCATTTGGGATAATGAAGAGACCTATATGTCTATAAACTATGAGTGGATATTCTGAAAAAGAAGTGAGCTCACTTCAATTGAGAGATCAGTGTGATCTCAATCTGTGAATGGGTGTAAACCAAGAGTGATAGTGAGTCCACTTCAAACTTGTAAACTACAGTGCACTTATATTGGATTGGGTAAATCATCACATCGTCGGTGTATGCTCCTTAGATGTATCCCAGTGATGGTGAACCAAGTAATATTGTTGTGTCATGTGATTGCTTTAAGATTAATTCCACTAGAAAGGGATGGAGGGAGAAAAGAGGGTTTTTTCTAACAACGAAACAATATAAAAAGGGGTAGTTTTTTTAATTTGTTATACCTTGATTCACTCCCCTCTAAAGGTATCTAGCCTATTGGACCTAACAAGTGGTATCAAAGGGAATGGTTGATATCAGTATTTCTCTCTAAAATGGAGGACAGTAATCACAAAGGTTTTCCTATCTTCGACAGAAACAATTCCCAATGATGGAAGAATCTGATTCTACACTACTTCCTATCATTGGGAATGGATGTGTTCAAAGTAGCAATGCATGGCATAACGGTGGATATTAATAGTGGTGCATTATCGGAAGCTGAGTGCAGCGAATTGGATGCTGATTCCATGGGAATTAATGATTTTGGGGGCTCCCTATCCAGTGAAATATATACAAAGGCGATGTCATGAAAATCAACACATTCCATTTTGGAAAAGATATTGAAAATATATGAAGGAGATACAAGGGCCAGAGAAGAAAAACTGCTAGTATTGTGGATGAAGTATCTGGATCTGAGAAAGAACCTGAATGAGTCTATTGATGAATTATTTGACAGCGTAAATGCTATAGTGGAAGGAAAGAGAGATCTTGGAAAATTTATAGAAGATAAAATAATTTTAAAGCACATCTTACGTAAAATTCCATATATGTTTAATATGAAGTATTTGGTTTTTGAAGATAAAGAATCAAAAGAGGTTACATTGGATAACCAGAAAAGCACCCCTGTTTCGTATGGAATGAGAAATGGTGATAACATTGTTGTAGAAAATGGGAAATACAAAGAGGTGGCATTCAAAGCCCTGAAGAGGAACTCCATTGATGACTCGCAAGAAGAAGAAGAAGAGATAGATGATGTGATGTCATTCCTCTCCTCAAACCTTCAAAGTGGAAAATGAATGTTTAACGGGAAGATTTCACTAGTTTGTTTTTTATGTGGAACTGTTGGAAATCATTCGACAAGGTACCCCCAAATTTTCCAGGTGGATGATGATGTCGATGAAATCGAAATTCCCAAGATGAAGTCTCCAGCCTCTGGGAAATGCAATAAACAGTTCAAGGGAAATTTATTTAAGAAGAAGAACCTTCTTTGAAAAGAATGTGATAGTTCAGAAGACACTGAAGTTAATGAGATTGAAGAGATAGAGAACTATAGAGATCATGGAAAAAATGCTATGGTGGTGGTTTTTGGATCTTCTCAAAAGAATAATGAAATAGAACCTGATGAATAAAAAGAAGAAGTTGAGGGAAGAGTTGATATGCAAGCTAAGTTAGTGGATTCTCTGGAGGAGATAGATGTTTGGAGAGCCAAAACAAAGAAAGCTGACAAATTAGTTCGTGACACCAAACTCTATATACAACATCAAGAAGAAGAGAAGTATTGGTTGATGGAAGAAATATAGAAACTCCTGTCATCAACACCAGAGGACTCGGAATCGGTTAGTGACTATAAATTCATGATCGAATAACAGAAAAGGGAGATTGATGGCATGAATAACATAAGGATAGATCAAATAAGGCTTTCTAAATAACATGAAGGAGATGTTTTCTATTTTTGGAAAAAGGATAAGGGTAAAGATAAAATCTTTACTCCTACGGGGACATCAATAATTAAAATAACTCTAAAAACTGAGTAGTTAATAGTAGAGCATAGTTCTTCGGAAGAATGGAACCATCAATTATGTTCGGATGATATGATCGATTGGTATCTTGATTGAAAACAAACGAGTTTGAAAGTTGATTTAAGATTGCAATCACCCATTCTAGGATTGATGATTTATTTGGGAACATTGAAGAATCAGAATATTCAGAGATCCCAAGGGGAAAAAAGTAGTGCAGAAGTGACATGAAGGAATGCACTTTATACCAAATGTTATTATTTTGGAAATATGGTACATTCACAGTATGTGTGTTCGATTTCCTTGATATATCAAAAGGAACAAGAACAGAGGTGGAAACCAAACTATGAATAGTAGTCTAGAATATATTTATAAGGAAAATATTTTTGATATGAAGGATTTGGGAAAATGGCTAGATATTGTACATCGACCGTACAGAGGGATGTGCCAAAGAAAAATCAAAATTTTCACAAGTAGCCGATCAATAATCCAACAGGTGAGTTGAAAATTAAAAATAGATTTAATGTTTTGTATGATGAAGCAGGTTCATCATACTCTGAAAAAGATCATAAGTCTCAATCTATGGCAAGTGTGAAGAAAAATATATGGACCAAGAAGAAAAAGGATGAGAAGACATTAGTGATAGAAATTTCGCTTAAATCATTATATCATTCTAGATTTTGGATCCTTGACAGCGGTTGGACATCTCACATGACATGTAATAAGGATCTCGTTACATGCCTAAAATATTATACAGAAGGAGTTGTCATGTTTTGAAACTATGTAGGCCTAAAGATTATTGGCTCACGAAATGCCATTTTTGGTGGAAAAGAGATAAAACGTGCTGATGTCTTAATAGTAGAAGGCCTCAGTCACAACGTCCTCAGCATCAATTAGCACTATCACTCAGGATATTCTATAAGGATTACTAAGAAAGTGTGTATTGTCAAAGGAAGAGACATGGAAATAGTATTATAGGGAAAATGAAAATGTGGAATATCTATATGTTAAGTGTAGAAGAAGATATGTTCTTTTTGTCCAGAGAGGGTGAGAACAAGTTGTTCCATAAATGACATGGTCATATTTTACAACCATCCCTAGAAGATCTGGTAAAGTCTGATACAAAAAGATACCTCCCTAAGTTATCACATGGCTGTACTCACATGTTCTATGCATGCCAATAAGGTAATCTCATAAGAAAGACATATAAGTCAATGTGAAAGATGTCAATAAGAGTGCTATAATTGGTGAATGCTCATGTTTATGGGCCTATAACATCATGTGAAATTGACAAAAAGAGGTACTATGTTCTTTTCATTGATAACTATAGCCGAATGGCATTGGTATTAGTTTTTTCCCATAAGTAAAATGTGTTCAGCTACATAAAATAGTACTGGAGGGAGTGAGAAATGATGCTTGGAAATAAAATTCTGATTATTCAAAAAAATAATGGTACGAAATTCACAAATAGTCAAGTGTAAGAATAACTTGAGAAAAAATGGATAAGGAATCATGTTTCCTCACTGAGAACAGGCCAATAAAATGGATTGGTTGAAAGACGAAATTGGATCATCAACAACATGGCTAGAACGATGATCATAGAAAATGACCTACCAGTGAAATTTTCGAAGGAATCCATTTAGAAATTGGTCTAAATTTCTAATAGGGATCTGTTGTGTTTGAAGGAAAGAGAAACTCCATATGAGATGTGGTATGGAAAGTAGACAACAGTAAAATACATTAAAATATTTGGATGTAAGTTCTTTATCCTCAACAAAGAAAAAACATAGGAAAAAATGAGTCATGAGATGATGAGGGGATATTCAATGGCTACTAAAGAAAAATAAAACAAATAAATACTTTCAAAAAAGGTTGTGAAATTTAGTTGAGAGCAATGATGTCACTGTATTGGAGATTGTGGAGATCATTTTGGAGCGCAGTGAACAATTTCTTAATGAATGTTATGAGGAGGAAAGAAACGTAGGGGGGAGAAAAGTGGCTGATTTTGATTTAGAATATGATACTGATGACGAGAATGAGGAAGTAATATCTATATCAACAAAAAGGATAAGGAATAAAGATGAAATTGACAGGAAGAATATCATTGCTGATCAGTCAGATCCAATTCAGACAAGAAGAATGAAATCACTACATCATATATCTTCTTATCTCTGGTTGAGCCGAAATGCTTCACAGATGTACCTGAAGCTGAAAATTGGATTCATGCAATGAATGTAGATCTTGATCAGACTGAGAAAAATATGACACATGATATTGTTTCAAGGCCCGCTGTAAAGAATTTCATCGGTAATAAATTGGTCTATCGTAATAAGATGAATAAATATGGCACAATGATTTGGAGAAAAGCATGACTATTTTTCCAATGATACTTCCAGATAGAGGGAATATATGTTGACGAGGCATCTGCACCAGTTATGAGACTAGAGAAAATCATATTTTTCCTAGCCATTGTAGTTAAATAGAAGTTCAATGTTTTCCAAATTGACATAAAATTGTCATTTTTTCAGGGGGTTATAGTGGAAGAAGTGTACATCGAGTAGCAAGAAGTTTTTCTCATTCATTAGGATGAGATCAAGGTTTCCAGACAGAAGAAAAAATTGTATGGGCGGAAATAAGTACCAAATGCATGGTACTCAAGGCTTGATTAGTACGTGAATAATCCTGGTTTCTAGCGTAGGGGAGTAGATTACAATCACTATTTCAAAAAAAAAATAGTAATCAATGGATGATGGTCCTAGTATATGTTGATGACATAATTTTTGGTGGATTAGATGAAGCTTAAGGAATACAGTTTTCTGAATTCATGAAAATTGAATTCGAGAAGTCAATGATTGGAGAGATAATATTTTTCCTTGGTCTACAAGTGACACAAGGAAGGAATTGAACATTAATTTATCAATACAAATATTCCAAGTAGGTTTTGAGATGATTTGAAATGGAAAATTCTATGGAGATTAAGACTCTAGTTGCTTCCCGGATGAAACTATACAAAGATGAGGATGGAAAGGAATTTAATATCAAAGAATATAGGAAAATCATTTGAAGTATTCTATACATGATTGTGACAAGTCCTAACATTTTATTCACCACATTAAAATAAGAGAGATATCATAGTGATCCCATGGAGTGAAAAATGATTGCAATGAAATGAATACTTCAGTATATCAAGGGCTATGCAGATTTTAGCTTGATATATAGTGACAAATATCAGTCAGAATTATTGGGATATACTGATGTAGATTGGGATGGTTCAAAAGATGACCCGAAATCAAGATCCAGACATGCTTTATATCATGGAAGATTGTGTGTTTCTTGGATAATCTAGAAGCAAGATTTCATTTAATTGAGCACCGCAAAAGATGAGTATATTCTCGCCACTCAAGCTTGCACACAATTATTGTGGATGAAGTAACATCTTGATGATATGGGAATTGTAGTGATGTATCTAATCAGAATCTAGAGTGATAACTCACTTGCTATAAATCTCAGCAAAAATACCATCCATCACTCAAGGAAAAAGAACATTGAGATAAATTATAATTTTATCAAGGAGAATGCTGAGCAGGGAATCGTGATGTTGGAGTACATGCCTACAGAACTATAGGTGGCAGACATTTTGACAAAGGCTTTACCCATGGATGCTTTTTAGAGGCATCGACTGACTCAGGGAGTTCAGTCTACTCTCCATATATGAACAACTGTGGATATGTGACCCCCTCCCCCACCACTCGATTTACAGTGTGTTTTTTCTACTATGCAAATAGGTATTCTTTCTAATGTCTCAGACCACAGAGGAGTAACCATTGGGTTCAATGTCAAAGGGGGAGAAATAGTGACTCCTCTAGGGGGGAACTGTGGCTGATGAAAAGAGAAAATTTCATAGTCAAAGACACAAGGATAAGCTGACAGGTGGAGCTGTGAGATGGGGGAGAGGAATGAGATAGGATAAAGAGTTTTAAATTTGACAATTCTAGAAGATATTGATTGAAGAATAGATATCACGATAGATGAGGATCCTGATAAAAGGATAAGAGTGATGTCAGAATTTTGTTTGAAGGATAATCATGATCAACAATTGGTATCAATTTAGAAATTGTTATCAGTTTGGTGTCAACGGTTGGTGTTAAAAATGAAGTGATTCATTGATGAACATTCCATTTACTCTTGTTTCTCAAGTCGAGCACTGCTCATACAGGCTAAGAGATTGTGGTGAGTGAATATTTAGTCAATATCTGAATTTAAAGCGGGGAATGGTTGTTGATGATGGATGGAGTCTCAGTGAGGTATCAAAGTGTAGAAAAATAATTCTGAGAAGAGTCGTAAAAAAATACAAAGGGGGAGATTGTTGGGAAAAATCCCCCAAGGTAACATTGCATCATTTTTGGGTTGATTGAGTTTGTTGACAAAGCAGGTTTCCTTGGTTAATTGTAAAAGTCCATATATGTTATTTAAAATCCATGTTGAAAATGAACCATGACAATGGAATGGATGATCTCAAGGAGGTATAAAAGAACATATACAAGGTGAGGCTGTTTCCCAGTGTTTGGCATTTTTTTGGGTCAAAAATTTAGAGTTTGTTGAGAATCAAAAAATATTTCTTTCCATGAATATATCATCAAAATATGGTAAAGTCATGAGATTCGTAAATATTGGTTTCTTGTAGTGTATTTCACAAAGACATGGATAATGTTGATGATGTACTTTGCGATTACGACGAGCTTCGCGAACAGAAGCATTGAAGAGAATTGCAGGGCTGAAGGGCTTTGCATGTGGAGCTTCATGGAGAAGGCACAAAGGAATTGACAAAACTCACTATTATTTCGGTTTCTGACGCTTTTGCTGGGGCACGCACGTCCGCCTGCTTGGGGCGTGAGAGGCGCGACTTTTGTGTTGCCCCACATTCCCGCTTTCCAAAGGCGGGTGGCATCAATTCCTTCTTCTAGGACGTCAGCTCCTTGATCGAAATGGGATGATGGGATGTCGGTACCTCATTCTTTGGATTCCTCCTCAGAACTTATCACCTACTTTGGGTCTCCCTCATAGATTTAATATTTTGTTCGTGAAACTCTTCCCAGTTCCATGTTTCCATGAATTCCGGTTAATTACACTGCTTCCTTCAGGACATTCCAAAGGGTCCAATCAAAGCAGCAACCTTCGGTTGGGTACGTAGTCACATCGAGGCATCATTAACATGTCTGAACACTAGGGAATTGTCATGTATGTCTTTTGTCCCTTATTATAGGGCTTGTCGAGGGCACGGAAGCCCGAGGCATCCCACATCAAGCACGGGGAATCAAATTCCATAAGCATGTATCTGAGGTTTTCGTCAGCTTCCCATGTTTATCAAAGGGTATGCCACAGGTTTAACGTCCAGCGAAGACGGATCGGGCATATCATAATTCTAACTGGAGTTGATTAGATTGAGGAACCCCTCTTGAGGGAACACCGATATCAAAGCCAGCCCGTCGGTGGCTTCATGAATGTTGTGGAGTGGAATGGGGTGGCATGATCTCACCGGGATGTGGTGTCCCAGGTAAGAATCAGGATGGATGATGGAAAGCTACACGATGTGGAGGTGGGAATGAAATGGAGCTGTCATGGAAATAACAGTGGTTATGGGCTTGAATCTCGAAGAGACTTTCGACGTATCCCTGTGGCAAGGAATCAAAGACTGCGTAGTTCAGAAAGAATGTGTGGGGTTTACACTCTAGGCCACCAAAGGTGGTGGGAGAACTGGTGTGAATGAGGTCAGAATGACCAGGTGGTGGTCTTGAACCTCTTGAGGCTTCCTACATACCATGCCTTATCATGGATCAAAGACCATGTAGATCGGGTTGGACGCTGGAGAACCGACATGAAGAAGGACCTTGTCCAATGGGTGGTGGGCTTGATCCTCATCAGGCTTCTTACGTACCATGCCTTAGCATGTATCAAAGTCCACGTAGTTTGGGATGGATTTTGTAGAACCGACGTGAATAAGGACCTTGGTCCAATGGGTGTTGGGATTGGACCTCGTTAGGCTTCCTACGTACCATGCCTTGGCATGGATCAAAGTCCACGTAGTTCGGAAAAGGGGTTGTTGAACTGACACGAAGGGGTGTCGAAACAACTGAATGGTAGGGTCACAACGACTTACCGCTCGGTTATGACGCGGTTTAACGTCATGTGGGACGGGGTGTGTCTAAGAACCGACGTGAAAATAGACATTGGTCCAGGTGGATGCTGGGCTTGAACCTCAGGAAGGCTTCCTATATACGATGCCTTGTCATGGATCAAATACCATGTAGTTCATGTACAAAATTGTGGCTTTGTACACTGACACGGAGGTGGTTTGGGCCAATGATTGTTGGTCTTGAACCTCAATGAGGCTTCTTACGTACCATGCCTTGACATGGATCAAAGTCCTCATAGTTCAGGTAGGGTTTCTGCTGGCGAACCGACGTGAAGGTGAACCCGTGGGTACACTGGTGGGGGGATTGAACCTCGTGGGGCTTCCTAAGTACCATTAATTGACATGGATCAAAGTCTTCGTATTCGGATGTTCAATTTAACGTCATGCAGGACGGGGGTGTACAGTTTAACTTCATGCTGGACGAAGGCCTACAGTTTAACGTTATGTAGGATGAATGCATACAGTGTAACGTCATGCCGAACGAAAGCATACAGTTTAATGCCAAGTTGGATGAAGGAATACATTTTAACATCAAGTTGGATAAAGGCATACAGTTTAACGATATGCTGGACGAATGCTTATAGTTTAACGTCATGCTGGACGGAGGCGTTGTCATGGTCGATGCTTACTTTAAGCCCAGGTGAGTCGTGCTCGGTGTGAGAAACAATAGGCAGCAAAGACCTGACGACCACATCGTGAAGGGTACGTCCGTGAGAAGTGAAGATGGGATTCCACATTAGGTGTCCAATGGTTCTAGGACTTACTCCAGGATGGTGGTCCAAAGTGCGACGGAGTGCAGAGGGAGAGAGATTTGGGACTGAATAAAGGAGGTGCCTCATTCTCTATCACGCCCTCCACTGGCCCTGGTGGTGAGTAAGTACGGAGGTGCATGGGTGATACCTTCCGCAAGAGGGACTAGGGGTCTTACACCAATGTAGATTCCCATCCCTGTTGAAAAACGACACTCCCAAGGAGGATATCATCTCCTATAGATAACAGAGGGCGTAAAGAATTTCTGAGCCAGGGGGACCCTGTGTGCGAGGCACGGGGTCGGGTCATAGTTTAATGCCATGTGTTAAGGACGAGGTGCTTGGAAGTGTAAAGTCATCCAGCTTGGACGAGGTGGGTTTACTCTGCACCCCTAGGGCTTACATGACAGGTACCCTCTGCTCCTTGTGGGAGGGAAGGAATCGGCAAGGCCGTGTGGAAGGGGGGTCGTAGAGCGAACCATCAAGGGGTCCACGTAAGCTTGGCTATGCGAAGAAGCAATAGTCGTTAGTGTGCCTATGCGAAGAATAATTAAGATAAGCAGCACTACATGTGGTGTTGACCAAGGGACTTTGAAATCACATCGTGCAAACCTAGAGGGTGGCACGGAAAGAGGGATTTCTATGTAGAGGGGTCCATAGGAAAGGGCCTTGCGGAGCTCGATTGCTTTGCGTTGTAGAGGGAACATGAGAAGGGGTGTGCTTCGCTAAGTGGAGTGCCTTTGCCTTAGCATGGGGATAATTTGTGAGTGGTAGGTGCTTCGCGAAGTTGTAGGGTATTCGCGGAGCACTGCCTCCTGAAGAAGAGGTGCCTCGCGAAACAAGGTTCCCCACAAAAGCAAGGTGATGTGAAGCAGTGTGCTTCGCGAAGTATGGTGACCTTGCCTTGGCATGTGTATCGCATGTACAAGATGGGAGTTTCGCGAAGCATAATCACTCCGCGACTGCTCGGGTCCCGTTGGGTATCCCCTTCCATCGTGAATTCCCTTTGGCTTCACAAAGGGAATCCCTCTAGGAAGAGGGGCTCAAAACGAGGCAAGACGGAGGCCTCTCACGAAGCAAAAAATAACTCGTGGAGATCATGATTCCCAGAGAAAAGGGTGAATTGTGATTTGGGATTTGAGAAACAGAATGGTCGGATTGTCCGTCCAGAGAGCGCATGGGTGTCTCAGTATTTATAGGAAAAGGGGTGTCGTGAAGTCGAGCTCACACGGCACTAAGGGGGGTTCAGTTTCTTCACGACGGGTCATGAACGTCAACCGGATTCACGGAGAGGGACCGCCTCTTCTGCTCCGCGGTGGGTTCGCGAACATCAGGGAATTCACGGAGCTTCACCGACTCATGTGATTTGTGGCAGGTTCGTGAACATCAGGGCGTTTGTGGAGAGGTACAACCTCTTTTTCTTTGCGGTGGATGTGGGGCTTTGGGGGCTCTGTGTCGGGGCTTCGCGAGGTAGGGCGTGAGGCCTCTTTTGCTTCGTTCATTTCATCCAATATTTTGGCACCAACAAATTACCCCATGGACATGGGGCCGCAGAGGGATCAAGGGTCAAAGTTTGAGGTAAATTGCATTAATTATCGTCAGTTCACGGTGATGTCGCGTGATGAGGGCGCGCGAGGCAGAAGGGGGCCTCGCAGTCTGGATGCGCCGTGAAGCTCAGAGGTTTCCGCATGTAAATAGGGGGACAACATCTCTTTTTTTACTTCTTTGCGACTTCGTCCTTTTTCACTCTCGATTCGCGAAGCTCCGCATCCTCCATGTCTTCTCACCGCGAATCGAGCTTCGTAGCGAACCGTGAGTCTCTGACTCCGTGACTGTGCCAAGAGAACGTCTGCTTGCAAGATGAGTCCAGGCCCCACATCTTGTCTTTACGAATGATCTTCACGAGCAATCTCCACAAACGATCTTCACCCCCCAACCTGAATTTTTTCCGAGTTCTGAAACTGTAATTGCCCATCAAGAAGCTATGCTGGGGGTGCTCGCAGACGCCACCCAGAGGGATGAGATGGCCAACTCTCTGGGCCTTGGAGAGCTGGTCCGAAGCCACTCGGACCATAATTCATTGATAGACCTTCTATCAGAGAGCCAAAAGAACTATCCACTTTGAAAAAATCTTCGCTTCTATGTCTTTGGGCTGATTGATTATGTCTTCATTCCTGAAGCGAGTAGGGATGGACCAGATTGCTAGTTCAGGAGCACGCCCTGCCAGCGTCAATGGTTCAGGGCGGCCGATGGTAATGCGGGGGATGACATCACACCTATCACCACCGACAGTCTATAAAAACATCTGAAAAAAATCAATGGGAAGCCACTACTACTAGAGACGTCCCCTCCCATGTACCGCACCATACTAATTCTATCTTTGCAGGAATTGAAGAAGGGGTGGTCCGATGAGTAAGACCTGCACCAGGGCAGCAACTTCACCAACGATTGGGCATGGGCCTACTGGATAGGTGCCTCATGTGAGGAGTTTGGGGCCGATCTGAGAAGAGTTGGCTCGTATGAGGTGGCATGGTCCTCCCAATTCCACATTTATCAACTGAAGCAGCTGATGCCGGATCTGTTGAGCAGATGGTCATCTAGGACCAACACTTTTTCACCTACACCACTGGGAGGTTGGAATCAGTCTGTTGGATGTCCATCATATCTCGGGGGTCCCGATCATGGGGGCCATGTATGATGCGTTCCTTCCCGACACAAGCACGTGAGAGGATTCGAAGAACATGCCACGGTTGGCGCTGACACTGATGGGACTAGTCCTCAGAGAGGACAAGGAGGCGGTGGGAGTTATCCATTTTAAGAAGTGGTTCAAGTTGTTCCTAAACTTCCTAGAGGATCAAGATTTCCCTCCAAGGACTAGATCTTGTCCGAAGGGGTCCCAACCGGGCAAGGATCATTTTTATTGGTAGCTCTCGGAAGACAGCCAATGGAAGACCTAAGGTTTTAGTGTCAGAACTGAACAGCAGCCGATAGTCAGGCTGACGGTGTTTATCCCGGCCCTTATCTACGGTAGGATCCTACCAGTGAGGGATACCAACATGGGGGTGTGGCCCAGCTCATTCATCATGGAATCCATGTTGGCCATAGGACGGCGGGTCAATCTGGGGAGTCCAATGCTCGCCAGATTGTACAGGATGTTGCGGCACGTTAGCGAGGGCATGAAGCTGCCGAGGATATGTGGTCCCTTCCACCTTCTGTACGGGTGGATCGCGACACACATCATGGGGGTTTACGAATATCCAAACCCCATCTCATCACCATGGATGAACTTCCACACCTCCTTTCGGAATGCGGTCAGGATCTTCCCATTCAAACTAACTGTATCGATGGTGCTGAACTGGGTGTGGAAGGTGGACGAGTTTAACTTCCACCCATTTCCATTGCCGACCGGGGTACTCACCGACGACGGTCTGGGAATGGAAGGGAACTGGACATTTCTTCTGGCCTTACGAGGTGGAGTTTTGGTGGAACGTGTGGACCGTGACCACTTTGCAAGACGTACACCCTACACCGGTTCACGAGGTAGTTTCAGTCCTTGCAGCGGCTGACCCCACAAGTCTACTGGGAGGTGTGCCATGAGGAGCACCCATGTATGATGAGGCAATTGTTTCTCATGTTCACATGGGATGATGGGATAATGAGAAATGAATTTCCCCCATCCACTGCCTCCTTTGGATTGGTGATGGAGTTTGAAATTAGCTGGGAGCCAGCTTACCCGAGGGAAATGATGAAGCAGTCAAACGTTCGAGCTGGTGACAGTGGGCCTCCCCTATCGCGAGGTCGGGGTCGGAGGGCAGTAAGGGCCTCTCATGGTGGTGGGGCTGTCGTGGTGGTGCGACCTGCACCGGCTGAGGGTGAGGCAGCAGCTGTGGATCCAACATCAGCAGCAGATCCCACAGCAGTGGTGGATCCAGTGGTCCCAGAAGAACAAATCCATCCAGAGGGGCGTCCACCGAGGGTATTCCACAGGATATCCACTAAGGCTCTAGGGATGCAGCTGCTCCATAACGACATGCTAGAGAATGCTATTTTCCCAGAGGCCCGGGACATTTGGGACGTCAACTGGAAACACCTCATTCCGCCTGAGTTGTGGGAACACCCGAACCATCTGGGGAAGGTTCTACCAGGTATAGGCCCTATTCGGGCTAGTTTCACGGTGTCTCCGGTGGAGGCGGAGAAGTTTATTGACAAGCTGGAGGACTTTGTCCATTCTAATAGTTCCCCACGTCCAATGAGAGACCGGTTCAGGGTACTACTGGATCATATGGTTCCCCTGCAGCTGTCAGCCGCCGATCTGAGGGAGTGATTCCCTCTCCCAGAAGAATCAGATGAATCCTTTGTGGAAGATGAGGCTGGCGGAGGGAGCTCATTTGAGGAAGGTGAAGTCGGAGATCATGACTCAGATTCCGATGATTTTGCGGAGGTTCTCAAGGTAGAATTCTAAATTTCATTCATCAGGGTCCAATCTCAGGACTTTATAGACCTCTTAAAAACATATAAATAGTGTAGGAGGAACATGTACGCAGACCTCGCTCTCACCCCTCGGTGGGTGATTATGTCAGACTGTCAGATCCCGCACCTGCGGCCGCGTCCTATTCTATGTCTGGAGGGGCTAGAGCACCCGAGGTGGCTCCTCCAGAATCTCCAGACTTTCCGACAATATACGCAGGTCCACACCTTTGGGTTCCATCAATATAAACTCGGGAGAAGCACCAGGAGTTCGATCTCTATAAGTCTTCTCCACTGAATTCATTGCTTGGTATATGTATATTGTGCCAATTAACGTCCATACCATTCCATGTCGCGTACAGTTCTACGACTGGCATGGGCCGCTGCGGTGAGGCTGGTCGGGATGTCTAGTGGCATCCCTCCTAGGGTCATGCCGATGATCATGGAGATAATTACCCAACCTACCCGAGCTGCAGTACTCCCTATCATTGGAGGGACTACCAGAAGGGTCGTACATGTGGTCATTGAGGTGGAGTCCAACGATGAGGACCGACCAGTTGACCCAAGTCCCACCATGCCTGCCCTAGTTCCAGATGTCATGCCAGATTCAATGCCAGAAGCAGATCCTGCTGAAGATTTCTTGCAGGCGTATACTGCATACGAGCCTGCCAATCGAGTGAACTAGGATGAAACAGCTTCCGATGAAGTGTACAGAAAAATAGTCCTCCGTTGATTGTGGAATCTAATGACGTGCTTCATCAATGAAACCCCCAATCGATTTGTTGAATGAGATGGACATACTCCACTCATGACTGCGCAAACTGTGCGATGGGGGAGTGGATGCCCAATTACCTCATACGGTCATCCGAGATCTCATGGCAGAGAAGATCCTGGAGTATGATTGTAGGCTCAGCAAGGGATGGCAGCAGGGGATGGAGAAGAATATCAAGAAGCTCCAGCATGCTGAAAACGAATTCCAACACCAACATATCTGGGTGGATGAGCACTCAGCCTCTCTCAATACACAATCTGAGCTGATCTCGCGATTGAAGGCCTAGATGGAAGAGGCATAAGAGCGTATGTGGAAGGTTTCTGGAGAGATGGTTGTCATTCAGGATGACATAGAGAGGGCCCGAGATGAGGCTGATGAACAGTGCCCCATCACTGCTGAGGAGGAGCGGGAGCTGAGTCAGCATCAGCAATTCCTGCACGCAACAAGTCAATGGGTGGCGGAGCTGCAACGTTCTTTTGACAGGGTCAATCCTCCCATGGGGGAGTTGACCCCCGTGTACTGTAATGATTACAAACCCTTTAACGTACTTTATTCTTTAATTTTTATTAATTCCATAGCATGCATGATTTCCAGTGTTTTCACTGGTTCATTTTGCATCCTTACAATGTGTGTGGGACGTCCAATGACAATTCCCTAAGCTCACGTGGGTCGGGCCCGATGTAAGAAACAATAGATAGTCTCCTCATCATCCCATCCAAACATAGGAGGGTATACCAAGCTTCATGAATCTGAGGTTTGGATAAAAGGTCTGGATTTCCAAGAAATAGGAGAGACCTGGCCAGAGAAGAAAGTTCTCAGAACAACCGAATTACCATTTTTCCAGGGCACTCTTATGCACGAAAGTTGCAATTCCAGGGGTGCTGAAATCAGTCCGAACATGTGGGAATGGGAAGTGTGAATGACGATACCCAAGATTCAGAACATTGTGAGGGTGTCGTGACAATAAAGGAAAATCGTTAACAGTGGCGGAAAAGCAGTATCCTTACTGTGTTAGCCAGAAATGGAGACAACAAATCAGGGCTGACCATTGACCATGTTCGCAACACGGGTCCTAACTCAAATATCATTGATCAGTCTTCCGGGATGTTGGCCCAGGATAGCAGGCGGACCAATGATTGAGCATCCATACTATTAGGAGGTCCCTCCGAACATGACCAGTCTTCCTGAATGTTGGCCCAGGACATCAGGCGGACAATAGGTCGAGAATCCATACTGTTAGGGGGTTCCTCTAGACATGAAAGAGGAAGATAGTCAGAATAAGGGGCACACGAAGCATGGAATGTGGAGTGATGGTTTTTTCAAACAGAACCCAACACTCATGAAATTTCACCACCACGGTGGGAGTACGCCAGATGGGCGCATCGGTATGATCATGGATCATTCTTTTTTTTCAGATAGGGCCTCTCTGGCGAGGGGGTTTGTCACATCCCAATGTCATCTTGGGGAATCCTGAACTTGTTCAGGGAAAAGTTATAGTTGTATGGATCCCTACGAGGTGTCTTTCCAGGAGGACAGAAAGGGGAAGAATAGTCTTTATAACTCCTGGGGGTTGGACCCTAGGAAAATTACCAGGGTGTCCCTATGTATCCCATGAGGATGGGAATCAAGCCACATGTATTTCTAGAGGCGCGGTTTAACATCGTGTAGGACGAGAGAAGCCTGGTTGTTCTAGTACACATCCTACCAAAACTACTAATCCCACGTGAGTCATACTCGATGTGGGAAACAAGAAGTAATGGAGAACATTCCCAACACAGAAAGGGGCATGTTAGGGAGAAGGGACGCTCAGTGAATACCAGCCCAATGACGCTAAAACGTCCATGTGGCGCACCTAGATGCGCGAAGAGGTAGAGTCGAGTATGTTGGAATTCCACATGAACATGAGGAAGTGGAAATGTGTGAATCATGATGCTCGAGATTTGGATCACAATGATGGTGGCGTGACGATAGAGGATAACTGCTGACTGTGGAAGAAATGCAACATTTGTATCGCATTAGCCTAGAATGGGGACAGATAAATGAGGGTCGAATGTTGACCATATTCAAAACATGATACCATGTCATAAATGTCATCTGAGATCCTTAGGAATGTTGGACTGAAACGATAGGAGATCCCATAGTCCTAACATCCATGGAGAGCCCTTACGCATAGCATTCATGTCGTCTGAGGGTCCTTCTGGACATGGAAGTGGTTGAGGATCCAAATAGTGATCTCATGAAGCTTGGTCATGGAACGAGATAATGTCTCCATGAAAATTCCACAGTTTGGACTCTTTGTTAAAATGCATCTGAATTCATCATTGAGACGTATTAGATAGAGGGAGTCGAGTCCCTTCCCATATAGAGATCTTATTTTAGGGTCCTCAAACATGGACCATGGGTGGGAGGAAACATAGGAGGCACGTGGAGGGGTAACTCAAGTAACCTACTTGAATGAGAACTGGGGATTCCGACCGCCACGTGCTTCTCGGAATGTTTTTGGTCGAGGGACCGAAAATGAGAGTTGGGCTGGGCCTGAAGCAAAGTGAAAAGGCATTCCTACGTACCCCATGAGAATGGGGATCAAGCTGCACGTAGTTCATGAGGGTGGCACAATAAGGTACTAGTTCCAGGGAAAAAGGGGAGTGGAGGCATGGCCCTTGCACCAAAAGAAGCAGAATTTGATAAATCTTGTTTGTCCTTTAAGGTGAGTGGTTTTTTTTGTGAAGCAATAGACCTAGGGTAACAAGCCTTGGTGTCTGCACAAGAATCAAGCCATAATATGCGTTGAAAAATGTTATGGCATGTGACCAATACCCAATGTGATGTCCTCTATGATGAGGCCACCACAATGCAGTTTCATTTTTCATCGTGTAGCTAGGACGATAATGTCACAGTTTAGGGTTGTGTGATAGGACCAAGCATGCATTTTAACGTCATGCAGCATAGATGTAGAAAAGATGATGCTAGGCGTGGAATGGGTATGGTTCCATGAAAAAAAACTGACGTGAACAAGGACATGAACCGACATCACACTTTACGTAGTCCCGAGATTGGATCCTCGGGCCAAGGGGCCCAAATAGGGGAAAGAGGGATATGGGTATGAGGAACTAACTCCCAGTTGAAATAGACCCGAAAAATATACGTCCGGGTGACCCTACGTATCACATAGGGATGAGGATCAAGCTGCACATATCCCTTAATAATGATCTTAGTTTATGGTCTTAGAGTTCGGACCATGGGAGCCCGAAGCTACCCCGTATTGCAGCTTTGTCCCCCTGATGTGTAGAGGTGCACTGAGGGATAGCCCCTAGAGAGTTGAGATTCCACCTGGACACAATGGGGTGGGACATGATGTGAATCATGTAACCTGCATTCAAGGAATAAATGGGATGGTGTGACGATGAAGGATTACTACTGACCATGTTTGCAACATATCATCCTATCGTGTTAGCCTGAAATGGGTAAAAACAAACGATCATCGACCGCTGACCATATTTGCAACATGGGATTTGTATAAATTTGTTGTCTCAAACCCTTGGGGCGTTGGCCCGTAACGGTAGGACAGCCCTTGGGCGTTGTATCCAGGCTGTTCTTGGGGGTCCCATTGGGTATAAAAGATGATGAAAGCCCGGATAAAGGGAAACATGAAGCATGACAAGGGGATGGAACTTGACCAAGTTGAATCTTACACTCTTGGTCCAAGACCAGAGTACTCTAAACACATGGGAAAACCACTACAAGGGGTCGAGGTACTCAACTTGAGGGAATCCAAGAGATGGCAGATTCCCAGGAGAAGGGGGAATGGTAACAAAAACCTTGTACCTCACCCATATACCCCCCTCGTGGAGAGGGATAGGCCAAGGGACCTAGGTGACTGGGGATATCGGTAGATATCTAAGAAGTGGGGATGGACCCGAAGACTACACATTTGGGTGGTCCGACGTATCCCATAAGGATGGTAATAAAGACACATGTAGTTCTTAAGGATCCCTTTTAATGACATGAGAGACATAAAAAATGAGGGTTAATTCTTAGAATGGGGTGCGCATGGTGTGGCTATTGAAAACCCGACGTGAATGAGGACGTAGTCCCACAGCATGCCATGCTGTCCCGTAGTCAAGGTCCCGAAGGCGGGACAGAAGGGAAAAATTAGCTGAACTCAAGCTGGACCCAAAAACAGAAGGTCTGGGCGTTCCTACGTATCCCATGAGGATGGGAATAAAGCCGGAGGTAGTTCTTAGGAGATCTTAGTTTATGGCCTTAGATCTCGGACAGTGGGTGGATGGAAACTTTCCAAGTAAGCGCAGATATCAAACCGATCCCTAATCCCACATGAGTTAAACTCAGTGTGGGAAACAAGGGATGAACATTCATATTTTAATTACTAGAATTTACATTGAGGGGAAGTTGGTGAATCCCCGAAGAAAACCTTTAACGCGGCTTTGTTCCCCTAATGCGCAGATGCGCACTGAGGAATAGTACCAAGATTTTTGAAACTCCACCTGGACATGATGAGGATAGAGAAGGATGTGAATCGTGTAACCGACATTTTGGGCATAATGGGGTTTTCGTGGCAATGGAGGATAACTATTAACCGTGGAAGAAAAAATGTCTCCATATCAAGTTAGCCTGAAGTGGGAACAACAAACGATCATCGACCACTAACCATATTCGCAACATGGGATTTGTATCGACTTGTTGTCCAAAACCCTCGGGGGCGTTGGCCCGTAATGGTAGGAGATCCCTGAGGCATGGTTTCCAGGTCATTCATAGTTGTCCCATTGTGTGTGAAAGGTAATGAATGCCCTGAGGAAGGGGAACACAATTCTTGAAAAGCAGCTGCAGACATGTCCGAGTAGAGTCTGACATTCCAGGTAACTAAACCAGAGTGCCCATAAGAACATTGGTGAATCTCCAAAAAGAGTCAACAATGTGTCTTAGGAGGAAGAGGCACACAGCATGGTCATTTCAAGCCTGATGTGAATGAGGACATAATCCTACAACACACTATATACTCCCCTCTCCGGGAAAGGGTAGGCCAAGGGGCCAAGGTGGGATGATGATTTTTGGAAAATGGGGCTGGACCTGAAGCCTATACATTCGGGTGACCCTACATATCCCATAATGATGGGAATCAATCCACACGTAGTTCTCAAATATACCTAGTGGGCAGGATACCCTAACGAGGATGTTTATTACGTGCCGAGTAACCTGATGTGAATGAGGATGTAATCATGTACCACACCGTAGAGTCTCGTAGGAAAGAAGTCGGGCCAAGGGCCCGAAAAGGCCAAAGGGTCTGATGGTTGGGCTATGGTCCGGAAGACCTGGACTACCCCCAATTTAACGTCTTGGAGTGAGGAAAAATGTCAGGGAATAGGAGTCCCTAGATAGGGGAGGTGTATGATATTACAAGTAACCTGACATTAATGAGGACATAGTCCCACACCACAACTTACACTCTAGGAATGAACATGGGCTAAGGGGTCTGAGAAGGACAAGGGTCCTCAGGCTAGGCCTCGGTCATCAAGGCCTGGCCATCTTGCAGTTTATTGTCTTACAGTGAGGATGGGGGCCAGGAGCCTGGAAAGGCCAAGGGGCCTGAGGCGGGGCCTCGGTCTGGAAGGTCTGACCAGATTGCAGTTTAATGTCTTGTAGTAAGGACGAGGGAAAAGGGGAAGGCCTTATTCGGGGACATGTACAGCATAACGAGTAACTTGACATGAATGAAGACATAATCCAACATAATTCCATACAATCCTATATAAGATAACCTAGGCCGGGGGCCTGATAGGCCAAGGGGTCTGATAGCTGGCATCACCCGAGGGGAGTTCATCGCTTGGGGACAGGGCAGAACAAATCAATGCACTCGATGTTTGGTACATCTTGGGGTGGACCCGATGATCTAGGATAACTGTTCACCATGTTCGAAACACATTGTCCCTGAGGTAACCTGATATGAGAGCAACAAATGAGCATCGACCACTGACTTCATTCGAAACTTGGGGCTTGTATCGGCTTGTTGCTCGACGTCTTCGAGGGTGTTGGCTCTAAGTGTTAAGAGAGACCTTAGGCTGAGCATCCATACCATTCCGGGGCCCTTTCAGATGAGAAAGTGATGGAATCCCAATCATGGAGTGGGGAATCGTGGATGTACCCATCTGTGATAGAGTTGAACGTCCCCAGAGAATGGGGTGTATAGCTGGATTGAGGCTAACTCGATGTGAATTGGGGAAGAAATATGCTCCAGACCATATATCCTGACCAGAGGGGAAGAATTCTGGATTTTGGGCTGGGCCAACAGAAGAAATGTATGGGAATTACTACGTTTCCCATGAGGATGGGAATCAAGCCATACGTAGTTCTTGAAGGCCATTAATTTTAATGTCGTTCAGTGAAGACGTGGGAGGATAGAAGAACGGGAGTGGGCACATGGTGCGACCATTATAATCCTCGTATGAGTGGTGCTATGGAAGCATACTCCTTATCATGAGAGGAACCTTCAAGGAAACTATACCCAGGGGGGACAGTCAAAGAGAAAATCATCGGACTGGGATCAAGAGAAGATGTCTGAGCATTCCTACGTATCCCATTAGGATGAGAATCAATCTATACATAGTTCTAAAAGCACTGTTTAACGTCATGTGGGATGAGGTGATGTTTAACATCATGCGGGATGAGGATGCATCTCGTCTGGGGATATTTATGGTCCGGTGAGTAACCTATCATGAATGAGGACATAATCCCACACCACACCATAAAATCCCGCAAAGGAGCTTGAGTAATGGATGGCCCAGGGTCCTGAGGCTGGGCATTGGTCAGGAAGGCCTTACCATCTTTCAGTTTAACGCCTTGCAGTAAGGACGAAGGAGATCATAGTTTCTAGTCATAGAGCTCGGACCATTTTGCATTTTGTTGCCATGCAGGACGGTGGTGTAGTTTATGGTCATGCGGGACTGTAATGTGAAATTTAAGGGTCATGCGAGACCACAAAGTTTAAGGTTCTGTAGAACCATGGGGCTCAGCCAAAGTATTTCTTGAGGAACATGGCGTTGGTTGGAGTAGTTATGCGCTCACCATCAATGGCCACCAAAGAGTATGCTACATTGGGGTAAACCTTATGAATGATGTATGGTCCTTCCCATTTGGGATCCAGCATGGGTGGTTTCCTAATAGGGATCATTGGCGCTCAGAGGGCTAACACCAGGTTGCTTTGTAGAAAAGAGAAAAGGCGAACCTTCTTGTTGAAGGGTCGGTCTATCTTATTCTGATGCCTTTCCATATTGTGTAGGGCATGAAGCATATTCTCATCCAGTGATTCCAATTTAGCTAGATGGATTTCATCCACCTTATCTGGCGCCTGCTGGTCATAGACTACAGGGCGTAATGATGGCAGCTGGATCTCGATGGGTAGGACAGCCTCAGCCCCAAACATCCAGGAATATGGAGTCACCTGGGTGGAATTGTGAGTCGTCATTCGATACTCCCATAGGGCATTGGGGAGCTTGTGCGGCCAAATTTTCTTGTTATGACCAACCTTTTTCAGCAGGATTTTAGAGAGAGTTTTGTTGAACTCCTCGACCTTCCCATTTTCTTGTGCATGATAGCGAGATTTATGGTTCGAATGGATATTGTAATTGGCGTAAAATTTCTTCCGCTCGGCTGATCGGAAGTTGGTGTTGTTATCGGTGAGGACATCGTGAGGGACTCTAAACCAGTAGATGATATTGGAACTCATGAAGTAAACGATGGAATGGTCCTTGACCCCATTGAGTGGAACTTCCTCCGCCCACTTGGAGAAGAAATCTGTAGCCGTCAGGATGAACCTACACTGACGATTTATCACCGGTGGATATGGTCCCACGACATCAAGTCCCACACCTCAAATTGCCAAGAGTACTTGGTGGAGTGGAGAGGCTCTGGTGGCCGATTCAGGAAGTTTTCATGAACATGGCATGCGTGGAATCTCTTGGAAAACTCAATACAATCATGGAACAAAGAGGGACAGAAGTACCCCAATCTCCAGATATGATGTGACAGCTTCAGCCCGGCCTGGTGGGCACCACAGGAACCGGCATGAACCTTTTGCATGACCTGATAAATCTCAATTCCTTCAATGAAACAGAGGAGAACACCATCAAAGCAACGATTATAAGGGATCCACTCAAGACTAGGACCACTCTAAAGAGTAAATTGTAGTGCGCGGCATCAGATTCGCTCGTTCTCGGCCCGATCATCTGGGAGGCAACCATTTTGGAGATACTTGACAAAAGGGTCTCTCCAGAAGGGATTTGTCTCAACCACTGCATCTGAATAACCTAGGGCTCTTGACGTGGAGGATCCGGCGGTAAGATGGCTTACCCTTAGGCCGTCATCATCCTCTGGGGTGACGGGGGGCGATGACTCTCCGGTATGCCACATGTATGATCAGATCATCCTGCTCGGGCTCTGTAAGTGACGCAGCTAAGATGGCCAAAGCATCTGCTTGAATGTTATGGGACCGAGGTACATGGGTAACCTCTGGTCGAGAAGGGAGCTGGGCCATCAGATGGAGGGTGCACTCCAGAAATGGCACAAGCTTCAGCTTCCTGACAATATAGTTTCCATTGAATTTCTTGATGACTAGTTCGGAATCCCCATTCACATGCAGATGAGGCACGTCAATCTTAAGTGCTATCTCGAGGCTGGTGATGAGAGCATGATACTCTGCCCTGTTTTTGGTGTAACCTTTTGACAATAGGAATGAGTATAAAATAACGGCTTCCACTAGGGTGATGAAGACGATACCCATACCCACTCTGTTAGGCTTAGGATCGTTAAGACTCCTACCGGTGGGGCTCCAGGAGGCACCATCAAAGTCAATTTTCCAGAATGATATGGCATGATCGACTGAGAGGATTTCCTCATTAGGAAAATCCAGTTCCAGGGATGGATCTGCCGAGGTTGGATGGGCAGTTAAGAATTCCTCCAAAGCCGGTCCTTTGATAGAAATCTGAGGCACGAACATGATGTCGAATTGCTGGAGGATCACCGCTCACCACTCTAGTCAGCCAGTCAACATGGGACAGTTTAGAATGTACGTCAGTGGGTCTACCCAAGAGATCAACTGTACCTAATGGTGCTGCAGGTAATGCCGTAATTTCTATACGGCGAACACGAGCGCAAGGCAGCTTTTTTCGATGGAGGAGTATCTGGTCTCCGTATTGAGGAGCATACGTCTGAAGAAGTAAAGGTTTTTCTCTGTCCCCTCATCATTCATTGGTGCAAGAAGTGTGCCGAGGGACAGTTCTTGGGCGGTCACATAAAGGACCAGCAGCTTTCTGGAGACGGGTGGCATCACGACCTGAAGTTGGAGCAGATACTGCTTGATTTCCTCAAAGGCGGACTGACACTCATTATCCCATTCATAGGCAGAGTCTTTCATTATGAGTTGGGAAAAGGGCATAAACTTTCCTGCCAGATTCAAAATCAATCGGTGTATTTAGGCAAAGTGTCCTTGGTGACCTCGAAGCTCTCGAATATTTCTTGAGGAGGCATTTGGCTGATGGCCTTTATCTTCTCCGGGTCGATCTTGATGCCTCAGTATCTGAAAAAAAAAATCCATGAAACTTCCCGGAGGTGAACACGAAGGAACACTTCATCTGGTTCATCTTCAGGCGGCGGGAAAAGAGGAATCCAAACACTTTCTCAAAGTCCTTGATATGGTACTAGCACTTCTGGGATTTGACCACTAGATCATCCAAGTAGCATTCCACCATTGTCCTGATAATCGGCTTGAATATGCGATGCATGGCCCACTGATAGGTGGCACCCGCATTCTTCAGGCTGAAGGGCATGACCTGGTAACAAAGAGTACCTTGGGGAGACCTAAAGGAAGTGGAATCCTCTTCCTTAGGGGCCATCCAGATCTGGTTGTACCCGAAATACACATCCATGAAGGAGAGGGATTGGAATCTGGTCATGGCATCAATCAACAACTAAGTCACTAGGAGGGGAAAATCATCATTCTGACAGTGGCGGTTGAGATCACGGATGTCGAGGAAGACTCTAATATTCCCTTTCTTCTTCCTGACTGACACAATGTTGGAAAGCCACCAGGGGTACATAACTTCATTGAAAAAGTTGGCTTTGATGAGATTATCATCTTCGGCCTCAACCATGGCACCGTGAGAAGGGTGCATATTTCTGTGAGGCAGTTTGAACCCACGATGGTTTATCGGGAGACCAAGGCGGTGGACAGCTACATGTGGATCTAGTCCTGGAATCTCGTCGTAACTCTAGGCCAAAACACTGTGGTGCTGTTTGAGAAATTCCACGTACTGTTTCTGATCCTCGAGGGGCATGGTGGCACTGATCAATGTGGGTCTCGTATCTACCTCGCTGACAAGTTTCACCTATACCAGTTAATCGACTGTGGTATATATGACTTCTTCATAGGTAGGGGGATCATCATCTAGGTCCTCTTCTCCACCGTTAGTGGTATCTACCATGGGGGGAGTCTTTTCCGAGCCACTAGACTCTGATGGGGGGATGGTGCCAGCCTAAGCGGCAGTGTACATTACGTCAAGAGACCCATGCACCACTGAGACTGTGGCGATGAAGACAATCGATCCTATCCAATCTGGCCGTCGGCCCAAGGGGCTATGATTGATGACATCAAAGCAGTAGTGATGCGTCAGCCAGAGCTGGTTGATTCCAGCCCGGCGGAAGAGACTTGTATGATGTACCGCCATTTCCATGAGCCTAAAATCCCGATACCATATAGGGTAGGAGGTTCTGGGGTCACCTAAGCCTAGTTTGTGTAGGAGTACGAGGTGATTCTCCAGCGTCACTTGGATATGGGAATATTCCTACCTCTTGTACCTGAAACAACAAAACACCACCCCATGTCGGGGGTCATGACCTCCAACTGATGGATCGGGATGATGTAGGGGTCGTCCATACCTGCCCAGGGATCACTCGGGACCGGGGCATGTTCATCCCCACATTAAAGGATTTACTTATCCTTTCTCTTGTAGTAGTTAGCATCCAGATTGCGGGCTTCACAATAGGCGAAAAGAGAAGTATCGCCTTAGAGCACTTCTACTCGACCATTGAGGGAGTATTTTAGGCATTAGTGATACGAAGAAGGGAACTCTGCATGCAGATGGAGCCATGGAATGCCCATCAATGCATTGTACGCGGTGTCCTGGGAGACGACCATGAACTCGGTGCTGGAAATTAGGCCACCGAACTAGGTCTTCAAGCGGATCTTTCCAACTGAGGATTTCCCAGTCCTTTCATATCCCTGGATTCTATGGCCGGAGGGAGTTAAATCACCCTCAAACAAACCCATATTTTCCAGTGTCTGAGCAGGGATTAGGTTAATTCAAAAACCCGTGTCAACAGGACAGCATCTGACTTCCACACCATTGAACTGGCCAGTGACGTACAGTGGGCGAATGTGCCCATGTATGTGAGGGTATTAATCTTCACCGGAGAATGAGATAACTTCCTGGCATTGGGAATTCTCAATTGACTCAGCATGGAAGGCATCTGCAACTCCTACCTCTGTTTGAAATTTGAGGGGGCTCCTTAGGGCCTCGACAAGTGCCTCACACATTTCAGACAACAAGCGAAGAGCCTTAAGGATAGATATCCTTCATGGAATATTGGAAAGGTGATTCAGAACATCATACTTCCATGCCAAACGTGAACCTCTTCTTACAGGAGGTCACTCTGCAATTGGAGGCATGGCAAGCCCTACCGGCTAGACCGGCGGATGGTTGGTACTGGGTACATCCCGCTGCCTTCTAGTTGATTCCTGAAGAGTAGTGGCCGGATTAGGACATGACAACTGAGATTGGCCTATAGATGTGCAAGACTAGTCACGGTACGAACGTGAAAACTCAGCCTGATCTAGTAGCACAAACAACAGTGGAGGTAGATCTGAGGGCACCAGAAGAGGTTGCGTGTGCTGGGATCTGCATTGGGTCTGCTGTCTAGATTCAGTAGTGTGCACGGCCTGTCCAAAAGCACCCGATGTCATGCCTTGATGACCCATGTGGATGTGGTTCCGCTAACGTTGTTGTCAACTGGGGACATTAGGGAGGTTCTCAAGGTGTTCTCCATCATTGGGAGTCATATAAGGATTTAACAGCTCTATAGTATTAACCGAAGCGTACCCCTGACTATCGCTAGAAGATTCATCCACAAACGGGTGGATTCTGGAAAAACTCCCAATCTCATGGGGGCATGAAATGACCGAGAGTGCGGGGTGATGATGGCAGTGGTAGAGTGAGTTGCTTCTTCTTGCGTTATCGCTGCTTTCCCTTCTAGGAAGTGGTCGGCTGAGATGATGACGCAAAGGTACTGGTCGCATCTTCTGATGGCTTCGGCTGATTCAGGCGTGCCTGAATGATACCATGGGCATAGGCAATGGTTTTACATTCCATCCAGTCATCATACTACTGGGACCCATGGCTGGGAACCTGCTGACACTCGCCTTTGTCGTCACTATAGCTTCCTAACCTTACAAAGACACCCACCACCTGTGTCGGGGCCAGGCTCAACCTAACTATGTTTTTTTCGACATGGTCCTGGAGCCATTCTTTAAACACATGGAACTACTTGTGTGTGTGACCCAGAATACAATGATAGGGGTAGTATTTGGGGAACTTAGTGAGATTACCCTCTTCCAGCCTTATATACTCAGGTAAGCACACAATCCCCTCCTATAGGGAACTATGGACGTAACCGGGGACCTGATTCTCTTTGAACAAGTAAGTATGGTGCCTTATTTCTAGATAGGTGGCCCTGGGAGCCTGGCCCTGACGAGCTGCCGGAGGGGCCTGCTAAGGAGGCAGAGCCTAATTGTCCCACGTAGGCCATGGTTACACATTGTGTGGGGGAACCTGTGGGTTCTGAGGCGGTCGTTGCTGGGAAGTAGTATGTGCCTGAGGTGGAGGGCCTCTACGGGGTTACGGAGCCAGTGCCACTAGCAGTAATTATAAGTGTCTGGGGTCTTCTATTTGGGCCACTGTGGTGGCCTCGAATATGGAATCCCTCTTTACTGGGATCATAGGGGGCAGCAGACGCGCCTGACGTGCCTGTTGTAGAGCTTCCTCGAGGTGCTGAGCCTTATTTGAGAAGTCCAGAACCCTCCGGGGTAGATCTTGGTGATCAAGCTAGGAACCAGTTCTGTTTTAACATTCCCTACGCATATCATCAGTAATTTCTCCAGAGTCAGTGACATGTCGAGGGAGTATGTAATCCCCTTCCACCGGGTGATAAATTCTATGACTCGCTCATCAGGCCTTTGTTTGCACATGAAGAGGTCTATGATGTTGGTCTTTCACGTGGGGGAACTGAACAGGTATAGCAACTGTCAGCGTAAATCCACCCATCCAGTCACCGATCTGATAGGGTGATGGCGGTTCCAGAAAAATACAGGTCACTCCAATGTTTTCACAAAAAATCGGAGCATGGCGTCTTCCTACTGTGCCTGGCTCCCCAACATGGAGCCACAACTCGAGGAAAAATGAGCCAATTGTTGCAGCGGGTCCCTTGTGTAACACCCCAAGCTTCCACGGTACGTTTCCCTTCGAATAATGCGATAGCGTGTGTTGTACGCAACCTCGAGTTCTAACACACACCACAACTAATTAAACTTGCTGTTGTGAATAGTAATACCTACTTTTTGAAATCATATATATTTTATATTTCAAAATGGACTTCATTTTTGGATTCGGAATATTGAAATTAGCCTAGGGTGAAATTTTGGTGCTTTTCGGATAACTTTTATATTTTGATGAATAGTGAAAATTACTAAATTTTAATTAAAATCAACTTTTTTAATCAAAATAATTAATATTGATAAATTATAAATTTGAGTGGTTTTAAAGTATATTTAGAATATATTTTTACCATTTAATTTAATGATTGTCATCAGACATAATTTCACAATTAAACCAGACATAAACAAGTGTCAATCTTTTGATAGTTATTATCTCTTAAAAACACGCTTTTTATTTTAACAACGGGAATTAATTTTTAATTAATTTCTGCCACTTCTGTGTGTTGAATTTGGAAAAATGGATTACATATTTGGAATCAGGATGTCTAAATTATGTAAAAAGGTAACTTTTATTTTTACACATTTTGAATAATTACTGCGGTAAATATTTTATTTACCATGCTTAAAGGGTAAATCCGGTAAATAAGGGTTAAAAAATAATATTATAATAATACAAAATTACCCTAAAACGTGTCCTAACCTTATTGGTGGACACATACCCGACCATGGGCATCCTTGGGTCGATTTGGGGACCCCTTACAGCCACTTGTATGTGGTAGGGACACATTATATTAATAAAGTTAAAATAAAAATAAAAATGGCATAAGCATACATCTTTTAGAAGAACAATTTTTACATAGGGTTATACATGTTGGATTTTCGATTATAAATATTAATTAGAAAGATAAAAAGATTTCCAACATAATTATATTTTATTTATAATTTTTAGACATCAAATAATTTAAATTATTAATGAATCAATAATGATTCAATGTTTACCTCATTAATAAATCAATTAAATAAATAAAATTATAATGATTACAATACTATCTAAAACCTGTCCAATTCTTATTGGTTGATGATATTTAGAATATGAGTCATCTTATATTCGACCTCAATGATTTTTGGACCATTATAAACCGAATATAATTATATTATAAAGTAATAATTTCACTCTTTCCTAAAGAGCCCCTCCTCTCCCTTATAAAAGGAGACCACTTATACTCATTCCTCACACCTCTAAAGCCACTTGTCTCGGCCAAAATCTGCCCAAATACTCTCCCAACTTCCCTCACTACAACCTAGAGTCCTTAGTTTGATCAGAAAGCCATCCTAAGGAGCCCTTTTTATCAAATCAAAAGGAAGAACCCGAAGAAGATGTAATGTTTTCACCACCCCTTTTCAAGTTCCTTTCTTCTTCCACTTCTTCTTTCTTTGTTCTTACCATTCTAAAATAATAACTCCAGTATCTCAAATATAATGTGATGTTATTATAAATATGGTACAACCATATTCAGTATTCTATCCACCCTTTGAATAACATGTCACCATACGTGCGTACGTAAGGCTTACCGTCTCCACGTCGTGGTGTAATTGTTATTCAATATATTATTATTTGGATGGGTATAATAATGATGTGCAAATCATGTAAATAATAAATATAACATGTTAATTATTCTGTATATATGATATAACATCCATTTATATATTATTTTAATATCAAAAGAATGATATTGTCGCTCGTGCGTACGTACGGACTACCGTCTCCCCAAACGCGATAAGATTCATTCTCTATCGTATCCATTCAAGTATAATTATCATTTGATGATTTAAAAATGATGTTTAAGGACTTGATATCATTCTGGATATGAATAATATACAACCCACCCATTACAAACATGGCTTATGTAACAAAACATATAAAATAAAACAAGTAAGTTAACACCCGAAACAACGATAATACTAAGATATTATTATCAAATCAATATTAAAAGATCATATATGATATCATATTAATGTATATGATTCTTTTATAATTTAATAAAAATTATTTCACCATTATAAAGGAGTTTAACCTACCCCAACCAAGGAAAAGTACAAGGTAAGGGGTTTTCATCTCACTCCTTATTCCCGTGAGATTCATGCCATATTTCCATCATCACCTTTTGTGTGGTGTATGTACTGCCCACAATTATATTCTTTGTGTAATACACTATAATTTATGTGTATTTACATATTAATTGTATGATACCTATTTCATGGGTTTTATGTTTCATAAGTTACCAAATTGGTAAGGGTTATTTCACAATCTCTTCATTATCCGAGGTTGTTTATACGTAATAATCTACTGGGATCTCGTTATCATCCACATCCATGTTTTTCTCAAAATGTATTTCAAAACATTTTTAATATTTAAAAGAATATGGTTTAATGTCATTTATACCCTTGTTTGAATTTTTATAAGGGGTTTATAAGGGAATCTTTCCGTCGTTTTCCAAACAAGGTGCTTTTTAACCTTTTCGACAGAATTAAGATAAGAATGTTTTTTAACTTATACGGCGGGTGCGGTTATTTTCCGCAATTATAAAATCGTCAAAGCTTCCCTTACAAGCTTATAAGAATATTTTCAAAGAAAATGTTTTATTTTATAAATATATGTCTCTTAAATGATTTCATAATAAAAAGAGATATTTCTTTAAAAAGATTTTTGATTTCATCTATGTCAACATCCTTTAATGGATTTTACACTTATTTGAGGATGATATATTATGATACAAAACTTTTATATTGTATTAAAGGTTTTGTGATATGTTTGACTGTGGATGTGATATTTTTTTATATACCATTCATGGTTTATGGTGAAAGTATTGACATTTCGTATTCTAGTTTTAATACGAATGTTTATGTTATGTTTAATCCTTTTCATATGGGAATGCATTGGACTGAATATGTGACGGGTGGAGCCCACTATAGCTCCTCGATGCATCGGTAGGTCTCATGAGAAAAAATGGTGTCTTGGAACAAGGCCTTGGTAAAATCTTATTTGTAGTCTTGGCACGAGGCCTTGGCTATGTGGTTATGATAGTCTGGCATTATGAATTCCATCATTATGAAAGTGGTTATTGATATTGCATTTGATTATTCAATTAGTAGAATATCCATGTGAATAAGTAAATGGCATTATTTCATTTTATTTATGCCATACTATGTTGAAGTTAAAGTTTTAAAGGCTTTTGTTTTAGTTATACATTGCCTTAAATGTTTATTCTTATTTATGAAAGCTTCCGCTACATTGTTATCCTTACTGGGCATTTGAGCTCACCCCTTTTCTATGTTTTATTTTCCTAGGATGTGAAGAAGTAAATTATGAAAGACTTGCAGGGATATTATGAGGGGTTAATAGTGTGGACTATGGAGACAATATGTTGTTGTAGTAGTTTTTTTTTTGATGATGTAATGTAAAACTTATGAATATATCTAGTGTTTCCAAGGCTACTAAACCAATCGGTCTTTCGAGATTTGATCTTTCTTGTGATCATGCCAATGTTATGTAATAAATGCACCGACTCTGGGTAACTGGGATTGGGGCGTTACAGTTGGTATCATAGGAAGTTTAGAACAAACCTTGGAATCTAGATTTAGATAAACTCTGATTAGAGCACGTATACCTAAGATGAACTTTGAGGATTAGTATAGAAGAACTTCCTAGAATCTTGGTATTGTAGAGATTTTGTGAGTTTTCTGAGCAATAAATCCCTGTCTGGATACGAGCAGGTAGAGGCGGATCTGGCACAGATGTACCTAGGGGTAAAACACGAAAACACCGCTTTAAGCTAGACTCGAACGGGAACTGGTGCACGACAACGGGCCTTGCTCCACTATTGGTTACGACACTCCCGGGGGATATGCTTAGGATAACTCTCATTTTCATTACAAATCATTATGAAGGGTTTATGAGTATATAATTTCTCAAAGAAAACATTTTTATGATTATGGATTATATCCATAAATAGTTCAATTTATGTTGAGTGTTTTATAAGTATGGGACTATGTATTTTGATTCATAAACTGATCTAGTTTATGCCATTGTTTAGAAATGGCGCCTAGTGGAAGAAATGGAAACTGTATCAATGCACCCACTCCATGTAGGGATTTCCCACCTGCTCAAGATAATTATAGTGGGGCTGGTGATGCAACTGGTGCCGATCATCTAATCACCATACTGGGACAACATACTCAGGTTATGAATAATAACCTTACCCGTATGGAGCACCCTGATCCGCATCATGGAGGATCAATGTTAGATCGATTCATGAGGCAACAACCACCAACGTTCAATGGGAGTAAAAATCCCTTAGTAGCTGACCAATGGATAAATTCCCTAGAGAAAATATTTCAGTCTTTGGGGAGCAGTGAAAGGGAAAAAGTTATCATGGCAGTTTATCGCCTCACTGGAGATGCTGATCAATGGTGGTCATTGATTCAAAACATGAAGGAAGATGATGAAGTATCAAATATGGAATGGAGGGAGTTCAAAGATCTGTTTTTAGAAAAATACTTCCCTCGTGACCATCGAGTAGATATGGAAAGGCAATTTTTAAGTCTGAGACAGAAGGAGGATGAGAATGTCGCAAAGTATGAGGCTAACTTTACAAGGTTAGCAAGGTACACTGGTGATTATATACATAACCAAAGAAGTAAGATTGATCGTTTCTTTGATGGGTTAAAACCATTTATCCGTCGAGCATTAGTTTCACAATCCTTTTCATCGTACGAAGACATTGTCTCATGTGCTATCAAGACCGAAAAGGAATTCTCTAAGTATTATGATTTTAAAGCAAAGCAAGAGAAGAAGAGACCTGCTGATCAATCTGGGAATGGAAATAAGGGGAAGAAGGGAAAGGTTGAATATCCATCCTGTGGTAAATGCGGGAAGAAACACCCTGGTACTTTCTTGAAGGGAATGGGAGTCTGTTACAAGTGTGGTGAAAAAGGCCACCAAGCTCGTGATTGCAAGGAGAAGAAGGAAGCTACCAACGTTCAGTGCTAAAATTGCAGGGAGATGGGGCATTATGCAAATGAATTTCCTAAGTGTCAGGAGAACTTACCTCAGAAAAGGCCAAGGGATCAAGGCCAGGCTTATGCTATCACTACTGCTGAGGTAGAACCTCCGAAAGACGTGGTGGCAGGTAATTTAATGGTTTCCTCAAGTTTAGCAAATGCATTATTTGATTCTGGACCATCGCATTGTTTCATATCTTCCCAGTTTTCTATGAAAATTAGATATTTCCAATTTGATTTAATAAGGGAGTTTTCAGTTAAAACTCTTAAGGGAAGTATCATTGCAATAAAGTTTTGTGAATCAATCCCCATTAGAGCACATAAATTTTCTTTATCTAATGATCTCATCATCATACCTATGATTGAGTTTGATATAATCCTTGGTATGGACTGGCTTTCGGACTATGATGGGAAGATTTATTGTAAGAAGAAAGAGGTTACGATTCTTGATGATAATGATAAGGAACACCTTATCTTTAGAGCAGAATCGTCACCACCTAATTCTTATTTAGATCCACCCCCAGCAGCTCAACTTAATTCAATTATTGGGGAGGAAGAGAATGAAATAACTATCAGTGAGGAAAGGAATGTTCAAATAGAGGATGTACCTGTTGTGAAAGAATTTGTAGATGTATTTCCAGAAGATTTACCTGGACATCCTCCAGAACGAGAAGTTGAGTTTTCCATTGATTTGATTCCTGGATCAATGCCTATCTCGAAGACCCCTTATAGAATTTCCACTGTAGAGTTAGTCGAACTATTGAAACAACTAGAGGAATTGAGTAATAAGGGATTTATTCGCCCTAGTGTTTCTCCATGGGGATCCCCTGTTCTTTTTGTTAAAAAGAAAGATGGATCTATGAGGTTATGTATCGACTACAGGGAGATCAATGCTATAATGATAAAGAACAAGTATCCCCTACCTCGTATTGATGATTTATTTGACCAACTGCATGGAGCTCAATACTTTTCAAAGATTGACCTTTGATCTGGATACCATCAGTTGTGTGTGAAGAAGGAAGACATTCCGAAGACAGCATTTTGAACCAGGTACGGGCATTACGAGTTTACTGTAATGCCGTTTGGATTGACTAATGCACCCTCTGTATTCATGGATCTGATGAATAGATTTTCCAAGGAGTTTCTCGATGAATTTGTGGTGGTATTTATTGATGATATCTTGGTATACTCCAAAACCTACGAAGATCATGAAAATCACTTGCGCATTATCTTGAAGACTCTGAGAAGGCATAAATTATATGGGAAGTTTAGCAAGTGTGAATTCTGGCTTCATGAGATTTCTTTTCTTTTCCATATTGTCTCTAAAGATGGAATCGATGTTGATCCTTCTAAGACCAAGGCAATCCAAGAATGGCCAGCACCTACTAGTATAACTGAGGTACGTAGTTTTATTGGTTTGGCAGGTTATTATCGACGTTTCGTCTAGAATTTTTCCAGATCGGCTAACCCATTAACGAAGCTCACACGTAAAGGGGTTAAATTTGTTTGGACAAAAGAGTGTGAAGAATGTTTCGAAGAACTGAAGAGAAGATTAGTCAATGCTCCTATATTGACTCTACCATTGGGGAATGATGGGTTCGTAATTTATAGTGATGCATCAAAGAAAGGACTTGGTTGTGTCCTTATGCAGAATGATAGAGTTATTGCCTATAAATCACGACAGTTGAAAATTCATGAACAAAACTATCCTACTCATGATCTCGAGTTAGCAGTTGTGATCTTTGCTTTGATGATATGGAGACACTACCTCTATGGTGAAAAATGTGAGATTTATACTGATTACAAGAGTTTGAAGTATATTTTCTCACAAAAAGAAATCAACATGAGGCAAAGGAGATGGCTTGAATTACTCAAGGATTATGATTGCACGATACACTACCACCCGGGGAAAGTAAACAATGTGACAGATGCTTTGAGCAGAAAAGACCATGGAGTTTTGAACATGATGAGAATTGAAAGGGATCCAATTTTCATGGATCTAGTGAATATGGACATGGGAATAACCAGGGAAGGTGAAAAATCAATGCTTTTTCAAATGGTTGCCAAACCATCTTTACTAGAAAGGATTAAGAGTTCTCAAAACGATGATGAAGAATTTCAGAAGAAGATTATAGCTGTGAATGATGGGAGATTGAGAGACTTTGTGTATGAAGATGGAATTTTGAAATTCGGGAAGAGACTTTGTGTTCCCGATTTACCTGATCTGAAAAGGGAATTGCTGGATGATGCTCATAGTTCCAATTTCTCTATACACCCTGGGAGAACCAAAATGTATAGAGATTTGAAGGAACATATTTGGTGGGACAACATGAAGAGGGAGATTTCTGATTTTGTGTCAAGATGTATGGTTTGTCAACAAGTGAATGCTGGAAGGCAACAGCCAGGAGGAGTCATGCAACCTCTTCCCATACCGGAGTGGAAATGGGACAATATTACGATGGACTTTGTCATGGGGCTACCAAAGACTCCTAGAAGGAACGATGCAATATGGGTTATTGTTGATCGTCTTACCAAGTCAGCACATTTTCTTACTATAAGAGAAGATCTACCCCTGGAACGTCTAGCAAGACTATATATTAATGAATTTGTGAGACTTCATGGAGTACCCCTATCGATTGTTTCTGATCGTGATCCCCGTTGTACTTAAGATTCTGGAAAAGTCTTCAGAAATCCCTGGATACTGAACTTCATTGAGCACTGCATACCACCCTCAGACAGATGGACAATCAGAACGGACTATTCAAACCCTAGAAGACATGTTGAGATCTTGCTCACTTGACTTTCAGGGTATGTGGGATCAATATTTACCACTGGTTGAATTTTCCTATAACAATAGCTTCCATTCGAGTATTCAGATGGCACCATAAGAAGCGTTATACGGAAAGAGATGTCGTACACCAACCTGTTGGGATGAGGTTGGTGAAAGAAAACTTGTAGGCCCAGAACTGGTTGAGGAAACGGTGGAAAAGGTGAAGGTAATCCAAAATCACATTAAAGCAGCTCAAAGTAGGCAGAAAAGCTATGCCGATAATCGAAGGAAGGATTTGGAATTTCAAGTCAGTGATCATGTTTTCCCGAAGGTATCTCCATGGAAGGGAGTCATACGTTTTGGTAAGAAAGGTAAATTGAGTCCCAGGTACATCGGACCTTTCGAAATTCTAGAACGAATTGGGGCTGTAGCTTACCGATTGGCAATACCGCCAAGTCTCTCCAAAGTTCACGATGTGTTCCACGTATCTCTGTTGAGAAAATACATTCCTGACCCAACGCATGTACTCACCTATGAGGAATTAGAACTGGAACCCAATCTGTCTTATTGTGAAGAGCCTGTCAGGATTTTTGATACAAGAGAACAAGTACTGAGAAACCGGACGACGCGTCTGGTAAAAGTTTTGTGGAGAAATCATAAGATGGAAGAGGCAACGTGGGAACCCGAGGAACTTATGATGAAGAACCACCCGAGTCTTTTTATGAAGTAATACCCTAGAAATTGCGAGGACGCAATTATTTGAAGGAGGGTAGAATGTAACACCCCAAGCTTCCACGGTACGTTTCCCTTCGAATAATGCGATAGCGTGTGTTGTACGCAACCTCGAGTTCTAACACACACCACAACTAATTAAACTAGCTGTTGTGAATAGTAATACCTACTTTTTGAAATCATATATATTTTATATTTCAAAATGGACTTCATTTTTGGATTCGGAATATTGAAATTAGCCTAGGGTGAAATTTTGGTACTTTTCGGATAACTTTTATATTTTGATGAATAGTGAAAATTACTAAATTTTAATTAAAATCAACTTTTTTAATCAAAATAATTAATATTGATAAATTATGAATTTGAGTGGTTTTAAAGTATATTTAGAATATATTTTTACCATTTAATTTAATGTTTGTCATTGGAAATAATTTCACAATTAAACCAGACATAAACAAGTGTCAATCTTTTGATAGTTATTATCTCTTAAAAACACGCTTTTTATTTTAACAATGGGAATTAATTTTAAATTAATTTCTGCCACTTCTGTGTTTTGAATTTGGAAAAATGGATTACATATTTGGAATCAGGATGTCCAAATTATGTAAATAGGTAACTTTTATTTTTACACATTTTGAATAATTACTGCGGTAAATATTTTATTTACCATGGTTAAAGGGTAAATCCGGTAAATAAGGGTTAAAAAATAATATTATAATAATACAAAATTACCCTAAAACGTGTTCTAACCTTATTGGTGGACACATACCCGACCATGGGCATCCTTTGGTTGATTTGGGGACCCCTTAGAGCCACTTGTATGTGGTAGGGACACATTATATTAATAAAGTTAAAATAATAATAAAAATGGCATAAGCTTACATCTTTTAGAAGAACAATTTTTACATAGGGTTATATATGTTGGATTTTTGATTATAAATATTCATTATAAAGCTAAAGTGATTTCCTACATAATGATATTTTATTTATAATTTTTAGAAATCAAATAATTTAAATTATTAATGACACAATAATGATGCAATGTTTACCTCATTAATAAATCATTTAAATAAATAAGATTATAATGATTAAAATATTATATAAAACCTATCCAAATCAAATTGGTTGATGTTATTTAGAATATGAGTCATCTTATCTTCGTCCTCAATGATTTTTGGACCATTATAAACCGAATATAATTATATTATAAAGTAATACTTTCACTCTTTCCTAAAGAGCCCCTCCTCTCCCTTATAAAAGGAGACCACTTCTACTCATTCCTCACACCTCTCAAGCCACTTGGCTCGGCCAAACTCTGCCCAAATACTCTCCCAACTTCACTCACTACAACCTAGAGGCCTTAGTTTGATCATAAAGCCAACCTAAGGAGCCCTTTTGATCAAATCAAAAGGAAGAACCCGAAGAAGAGGTAATGTTTTCACCACCCCTTTTCAAGTTCCATTCTTCTTCCACTTCTTCTTTCTTTGTTCTTACCATTCTAAAATAATAACTCCAGTATCTCAAATATACTGTGATGTTATTATAAATATGGTACAACCATATTCAGTATTCTATCCTCCCTTTGAATAACATGTCACCATACGTGCGTACATACGGCTTACCGTCTCCACGTCGTGGTGTAATTGTTATTCAATATATTATTACTTGGATGGGTATAATAATGATGTGAAACTAATGTAAATAATAAATATAACATGTTAATTATTCTCTATATATGATATATCATCCATTTAATTATTATTTTAATATCAAAAGAATGATATTGTCGCTCGTGCGTACGTACGGACTACCGTCTCCACAAACGCGATATGATTCATTCTCCATCGTATCCATTCAAGTATAATTATCATTTTATGATTTAAAAATGATGTTTCAGGACTTGATATCGTTCTGGATATGAATAATATACAACCTACCCATTACAAACATGGCTTACGTAACAAAACATATAAAATAAAACAAGTAAGTTAACACCCGAAACAACAATAATACTAAGATATTATTATCAAATCAATATTAAAAGATCATATATGATATCATATAAATGTATATGATTCTTTTATAATTTAATAACAATTATTTCACCATTATACAGGAGTTTAACCTACCCCAACCAAGTAAAAGTACAAGGTAAGGGGTTTTCATCTCACTCCTTATTCTCGTGAGATTCATGTCATATTGCCCCCATCACCTTTTGTGTGGTGTATATACTGCCCACAATTATATTCTTTGTGTAATACACTATAATTTATGTGTATTTACATATTCATTGTATGATTCCTCTTTCATGGGTTGTATGTTTCATAAGTTACCAAATTGGTAAGGGTTATTTCACAATCTCTTCATTATTCGAGGTTGTTTATACGTAATAATCTACTGGGATCTCGTTATCATCCACATCCATGTTTCTTCAAAATGTATTTCAAAACATTTTTAATATTTAAAATAATATGGGTTAAAGTCATTTATACCCTTGTTTTACTTTTTATAAGAGG